>OX336388.2:884234266-884966766 GCA_946902985.2 Meconema thalassinum
CTTAGTGTTTTACGTTAACATTTTAGTAGTTTATAATAGCAAGAATTTTCGAGTGCATTTTAATTTTATTATTTTAGTCAATACGTTTCATACTAGGAATAACAGCTCATAGAATTTGTGTGGTTGTACATTGTGATCATCTACATTGTTCAGCATTAGGACTAGCTTACTCAAGTGCTGAATGTTGTGCCCAAGTTTGGCTTAATGCAGCCCCACGAGAGTCATGGATAAGCAGCTTAAAACCTGTATACATTTGATATCCCGCACTAACAGATCTACTCCAATTCAACTCATTGGCTTTCTATGTTGGCATGAATTGCACCATCTAATTTGCGTCGATCATGATCCAAATGATCGCAGCTATAAGTTCATCAAGACTTTCCATCAAGCATCGAAGCATGACAGGCAACAATTTAAACCTCACAACCACCGGGAAATAATACTGGGAACCTTAAACATTACAGCAGTTACACTACATCTTCTGCCATTTACAGACTGAAGATCGTTTCAGCCTGCCTCGTCAAACATGAATACATTAAATCAATTAAGGATAAAATATTGTAGATGCACGGACTCACCCCTGCCTAACTCGGTGTGTGACTGAAGAGTCCCTCACCAGAGTGTTGAGTATGTTGCGAGTGAACACGATCTCGGGCCTGGATTGGTGTCATCGCAGCTACTCCTCAGGCACTAAAATAGATTGATGCCCAACATTGAGCAGGCTTTCTTTCTTGAATTGTTTTATTGATTTCATGTGGTCATTGTAGATTATACTGTCATTTATTTGCCATACGTTAATTAATAATTCCTGTGACTGTGTCATTATGTCATCTTGCAAGCATCACTTAGCCGATCACGTTGAGTCAGTCTTCAAGATTGCAATTGGGAGCTGCAGCAAGTTTAGAAATCACAGGTTTGAATCCCGGTGCTGAGAACGGCAATTGTAGACACTGTCTATTTTCGAGATTAACCACACTCCCTCCTGCAAAAGCTGGGATGATATCCAGTTTAAAATTCCCGGGACACCTATCTCAATCTTTGATTAAATAATGTGTTACTCGCATATCTACACAGATTGTTTGAAACACAGGTTTATTGATCCAATTAAGTCACATAATACACAAATAAACATACATTTACCAGATTTTTAACAGAGGACAATCACAAAGTTAACCACAAAACTTATACACAATAATATCAAGGAATGCCATAAGAGATATAAGCAATAATTACTACGTTTAATAAGATGACATAAGTTTTACTACAATCGATGAATTTAATGGCCGTCTTTCCGGCAATTGTGGGCAATCCAATATACAATACGTTCTAACAAATATAATCAAATTGCCACAAGTCACATAATGCACGCATTTAAACATTTAAAGAAGTTACTCCATATTGAAAACTGAATGCACATTGTTTTGAAAATATTTCAAGACCCCAGTTTTGATAACCGACTGCACGTCGTTTGTCGAGATCATTTCATTAGCTTTTAACATTATTAACAAAATTCATAATATTATGGTGCCTTCCTTCGGAGGGGGTGTAAAGCCAGCGGTCCCATGTCATAGATTTATGGCATGTAAAAGATCCTTCCACTAACTCAACTTGTGTGAAGCTAAATTTCTAGGTTATATTTCGTTGTAACGTTCTATCAAAGTTCCAATGTTCACCACTAGTTGTCAGTGATATATAGTAGCGAAAGTTGGAACTACTTGAAATTGAACGGAACTTGTAGCTCACCCTATGGGTGTCCACTAGAATCAGCTACAGCCTCTGGTGAGCCCAACATGTCCTCGACTCCCGGCAACAAAGGCCATACGCTAAATAAATAAATAAATAAATAAATAAATAAATAAATAAATAAATAAATAAGTAAATAAATAAACAAATCTTATATATAAAAGTGAAAGTCTGTATGTATGCATGTGGGTGGGTTGGTTCCGTATACAAATCTACACCGTTCCACCAATCTCAACCAAATTTTGCATACACATAGTTTAGGACCCAGAAGGAACCGCTGCCTACATGAATTTTCGATAGTCTTTCTCATTCTTCTGATTTCGGCCCATTTGCACTCGAGCAAAGGCTAATAAATTCATAAAATATACTCATGAAGGAATGGCAAGGCAGATAGTTTCCATGGCAACATAGCTCAAGTCGAGACACGGCCGACTGGATGCCAGTTCCGCTCTGCACTACCGGTTTAGAAAATGAGGAGCTTTACTTGAAATCCCGTTAGTTACTCAACTGCTCACACAGCACTGTCAACTGAGTTTAGCATAACAAAGACTTGACACTATCTACTAGATATTTGACAAATACCACTCACCCACTTACTCACACATTCATCACGAAATCTCAGAAACCACCCAACGGATTGGAATGAAATTTGGTATGCAGCTTCCTCAAGGGACGCAAACGCCCACCAAGAAAGGATTTTTGGATATTCAAGTTCTAAAAGGGTGTTAAGGGGGTAGACCTGCATTTCATTGAATAGCAATATCTCCCGATTGGTTTCATTGGGGGATGTGATACTCGGCATATAAACTAATCAATAAAAATAAGCAGACATGTCTCTGAGGGTTTTTCGATGTGGTGTATATTATGAGGTGAAAGGGGTGAAAAGTGGGGGTTGAAATATTCCTAACGGAGCCTGTATCTCTTAAACGACATAGGCGAGGAGTTTGAAACTCAGCGGAAAAAAATCATCATAAAAAATAAGTAAATAGGTGTTTGACCGTTTTTTTCATAAATCCAATTTAAGAGGCCATGTGGAGGGGAGAAATTCTGGGGGAAAAAAACAGGAAAGAAAGTGTCCTAACCGATTGACTCACTCGCTCTTCAAACTCAGGGGGAAAACCTGCTTAAAAATAAGTAAATACGTGTTCGACAGTTTTTTTGATAAATCAAATTTAAGGGGTTCATCGGGAGGGGTAAAATTCTGAAGAAAAAAATATTGAAAGAAAATGTCCTCACTCACTCATCATCGCGCAGCCAAAAATATTGAAGTTGGAAACATGGCATGGCATGGGATATGTTCGTTGTATGTCAAAACCATACACTAAGGGAGGATTTTGGAATATTGAGGTTCTAATTGGATCTTAAGGGGGTTAAACCTGCATTTCATTGAATAACAATATCTCACGAGTGGTTTCATTTGTGGATGTGATACTCGGCATATAAACTAATCATTAAAAATAAGCAGACATGTGTCTAAGGGTTTTTCGAAGTGGTGTATTATTATGAGGTGAAAGGGGTGAAAAGTGGGGGTTGAAGGATTCCTAACGAAGCGTGTAGGCCTATCTCTTAAACGACATAGGCGAGAAATTTGAAACTCAGAGAAAAAATCAGCTTAAAAAATAAGTAAATCAGTGTTCCACCGTTTTTTCATAAATTAATTTAAGGGGCCAATGGGGTGGGGTGAAATTCTGGGGGGAAAAAAGGAGAGAAAGTGTCCTAACTGACTAATTCACTCATCAAACTCATGGGAAAAAGACAGCTTAAAAAATAAGTTAATAGGTGTTCAAGCGTTTTTTCATCAATCCAATTTAAGGGGCCCATGGAGAGGGGTGAAATTCTGGTAAAAATAATTGAAAGAAAATGTCCTGTCTGACTCACTCACTCATCACGCCCAGCGAAAACTATTAAAGTTAGAAACATGAAATTTTGGTAATATGTTCGCTGTATGTCGAAAACGTCAACTAAGGAATGATTTTTGTTTCTTCGGGGATTAAAGAGGTGTTAAGGGGGTAAACGTGCATTTCATTGAATAACGCTATCTCATGAGTTGTTTCTTTGGGGATGTGATATTCGGTATATAAACTAATCATTAAAATAATCAGACATATGTCTAAGGGTTTATCGATGTGTAGTTTATATTATGAGGTTAAAGGGGTGAAAATTGGGGGTTGAGGGATTCTTAACAGAGCGTGTATCTCTTAAACGACATAGGCAAGAAGTTTGAAATTTGGCGTGAAAAAACAGTTTAAAATATAAGTAAATAGGTGTTCGACCGTTTTTTCATAAATCCAATTTAAGGGGGGCCCTTGGAGAGGGGTGAAATTCTGGGGGAAAAAACAGGAAAGAAAGTGTCCCAACTCACTCACTCATCAAACCCAGGGGGGAGGAACAGCTCTAAAATAAGTAAATAGGTGTCCGACCGTTTTTTTTTCATAAATCCAATATAAGGGGTTCATGAGAGTGTTGAAATTCTGAAAAATAATTAAAAGAAAATGTCCTGACTTACTCACTCATCATCGCCAGCCAAAATTATTGAAGTTAGAAACATGACATTTTTGGGTTATGTTCATTGTATGTCGAAAGCGTCCACTAAGGAAGGATTTTTGGATATTCATGTTCTGAAGGGGTGTTAAGGGGGTTAAACTTGCATTTCATTGAATAACAATATCTCACGATTTGTTTCATTTGGGGATCTGATATTCGGCATATAAACTAATCATTCCAAATAAGCAGACATATGTCTAAGGGTTTATCGATATGGTGTATATTATGAGGTGAAAGGGGAGAAAATTAGGGGTTGTAGGATTCTTAACGGAGCATGTACTGTTATCTCTTATTCAACATAGGCGATAAGTTTGAAATTCAGCGGAAAAAGCATCTTAAAAATAAGTAAATAGGTGTTCGACGATTTCTTCATAAATCCAATTAAAGGGGCCCATGGGGAGGGGTGAAAAATTCGGGGGAAAGAAACAGGAAAGAAAGTGTCCTAACTGATTGACTCACTTACTCACTCATCAAACTCGGGGGGGGGGGGGACAGCTTTAAATAAGTAAATAGGTGTTCGACAGTCTTTTTCATCAATCCAATTGAAGGGGTTCATGGGGAGGGGTGAAATTCGCAAAAATAAATGAAAGAAAATGTCCTGACTGACTCACTCACTCATCATCGCCCAGCCAAAATTATTGAATTAAGAAAAATGAAATTTTGGGGATATGTTCGTTGTATGTCGAAAACGTCCACTAAGGAAATAGTTTTGGATATTCAGGTTCTAATGAGGTGTTAAGGGGGTAAACGTGCATTTCATTGAATAACAATATCTCACGAGTGGTTTCATTTGGGGATGTGATACTTAGCTTATTTTTAATGATTAGAATATATGCCGACACATGTCTAATGGTTTTTCGATGTGGTGTATATTATGAGGTGAAAGGGATGAAAAGTGGGGGTTGAAAGATTCCTAACGGAGCGTGTATCTCTTAAAGGTCATAGGCGAGGAGTTTGATTTTCTCCGAGTTTCAATCAGCTGAAAAAAAAAAAGACTAAATAATTAAAATAAGTAGGTGTTCGACCGTTTTTTCATAAATCCAATTTAAGGGGCCTATGGGGAGGGGTGAAATTCTGGAAGAAAAACTTCCACTAAGGAAGGATATTTTGATGTTCACTCTCATCGACGAACCAAAACTATTAAAGTTAGAAGAAGGGGATATGTTTGTTGAGTGTCGAAAAGGTCTACTAAGGAGGGATTTTTGGATATTCAGGTTCTAAAGGGGTGTTAACGGGGTTAAACCTGCATTTCATTGAATAACAATATGACACGACTATGACGCGAGCGATGCGAGGCCAAAAATGAGATGGTGTGTGTCTGTATTACTCAATCACGCAAGAAGCACTGGTCCGATTTGCATGAACTTTACATGGAAGTAGCTGATTTACCTGGTTAACATATTGGCTACTTTGGATTTCAATACTTTGCACTATTTAAAGATGGCGACCATTTTGTCACGTCACTACAGCCTTTGGTTTCAAACTTTCATATTTTCATTTCAAATAAAAAGTGAACGCTAAGAAATAGGAAACTTTTGATGGCATATACGAGGTTTAAAATTACATTTTCTATCCGAAAGGTATCTCCAACAAAATGTTCCATCCTTAATCTCCCTCTGCGGAGCACCTCGCCTATCCCCTGTTTTAACTGTCACCACATTTTAATTTAATTATGACGCGTAGCGAAGCACGGGTATTTCAGCTAGTAATAAATAAATATTATGATGGTGTTTGAAGCCATTTTTTAGCCTATTTTCATTTATGAAAAATAGGCTTATGAGATCACCTTTTGTTCGTGTGTCTGTCTGTGTGTGCGTGTGTGTGTGTGTGTGATCGTGTGTGTGAAGGTGTGTCCTCCCCCCCTAATAACTTTTAAACGGCTGGAGCGATTTCAATGAAACTCAGTAAGTTCATAGCACTATTCCGGAACACCCCGACCGTGCCCTTCCAATTTTTTTACGTCTCACCAATCCAACATGGCGTATGTGCGAAATATTTCACCAGTATTCAATATCTCCGAAACAATTACCGATATCACCCTGCAATATTTTACGGTGATAAAGAGAACTACTAGAAGTTTATCGATGTGACCTTTGAAAACCTGGTAACTACAAAACCAACATGGCGGCCATCGAATTTGCGACTTTTAAATAGATGTTTCTCGCGATTTAACCAAGCAAACGCAATAAAACTCGGTACAGTATATGTGTATACACATTGCAATGCACCGACATCTAACTTTGTTCAATAGTTAATATAACCGCAAGATGGCGGCTGTGCGAATTATTTCACCGGCATTCTATATCTCTGAAACTATTAGCGGTATCACCCTGAAATTTTGTACGGAGATAAAGGGCACTATAGGAGGTTCACTTATGAGACTTTCAAAAACCGGTTAACTACAAAACGAATATGACGGCCAAGCGAAGTTGAAAATGTTAAATAGATCTTTCTCGCGATTTAATGATCCAAACGCAATGAAACATGGTACGGGAAATGTTTATACACATTTTAATGCACTGGTATCTAATTTAGTTCAATTGTTTACATACCCTCAAGATGGCGGCTGTGCGAATTTTAAAATTAAGTTTTTATTTCTTGTTTCGTAATCATGCGATCGAGGTGAAAGTGTGAATAATGAACCTACGCAATAATTTTTTCCTTAATGGTACATGACTCTATGGACTATACATATATCAATCCAACATGGCGACCATCCGAAATATTTAGATGGATATCAATATCTACGAATCTATTACAGCAATCAAACGTTTTTTTTAATGTTCATAGGGGTTATGAACATAAGTTCACCTATTGGACTTTCAATATCCTAGTGATCACAAATCCAACATGGCGGCGACGCGAATTATAAATATTCACATGGTCGTTTCTCGCAATTTAACCATCAGAGTGCAGTGACACTTGGTACAGTAAATCCTTATACAAATGTTAATCCACTGGCATCTATTTTTTTTCATTTGTTTCCATAACCACAAGATGACAGCTGTGCGAAATTTAACAAGTAGTTCCGTGAAGAACTATACAGCCTATTTTCATATATCCTACTTATGTTAATTGCCACTATCAACAAACACAATTTCTGTTTGATTGCTGTAATAGATTCGTAGATATTAAGAAGAGACTAAATATTTCGGATGGTCGCCATGTTGGATTTTATATATGTAGGTCCTAGAGTTATGTACTGTTACATGCAGATTATTGTGAACGTGTAGTATTCAAACTTCAATCGCATAATTAGGACACAAGAAAAAAGAAGGAGATTTTAAAATTTTTCACAGCTGCCATCTTGAGGTTATGGAAACAATTGAAATAAATTATATGCCAGTGGATTAACATTCGTATAAGTATTTACTGTACCAAGTTTCACTGCACTCGGATGGTTAAATTGCGAGAAACGTCCATGTGAATATTTATAATTTGCGTCACCTCCATGTTGGATTTGTGATCACCTGGTTATTTAAAGTCCTATAGGTGAACTTAAGTTCATAGCCCCTATGAACATTAAAAAATGCAGTTTGATTGCTAAAATAGATTCGTAGATATTCAGTATCGTCTAAATATTTCGGATTGTCGCCATGTTGGATTGTTAAATGTATAGGCCATAGAGTCATGTACCATTAAAGGAAAATTATTGCGTAGGTTCATTATTCAAACTTTCACTTCGATCGCATGACTATATCACAAGAAATAAAAATTAATTTTAAAATTCGCACTGCCGCCATCTTGAGGTTATGTAAACAATTGAACTAAATTATATACCAGTGGATTACAATGTGTATAAAGATTTCCTGTACCAGGTTTCAGTGAGCTTGGAACATTAAATCGCGAGAAAGGTCTATTTGAAATTTTCAAATTCGCTTGGCCGCCATGTTCGTTTTGTAGTTAACCGGTTTTTTGAAAGTATTATAGATGGACTTCCAGTAGTGCCTTTTATCTCCGTACAAAATTTTAGGGAGATACCGCTAATAGTTTCAGAGATATAGAATGCCGGCGAAATATTTCGCACATCCGCCATCTTGTGATTATGTAAACAATTGAACGAAGCTAGATGTCGGTGCATTACAATGTATATAAACATATACTGTACCAAGTTTCATTGCGTTTGGTTGGTCAAATCGCGAGAAACGTCTATTTAAAAGTCGCAAATTCGCTTGGCCTCCACGTTGGTTTTGTAGTTACCAGGTTTTCAAAAGTCACATAAGTGAACCTATAGTAGTTCCCTCTATCACCATAGAAAATGTCAGGGTAATATCGGTAATAGTTTCGGAGATATTGAATGCTGGTGAAATATTTCGCACAGCCGCCATGTTGGATTGGTGAGTCGTAACAAAATTTGAAGGGCACGGTCGAGGTCGCCGGAAATAGTGCTATGAACTTTCCGAGTTTCATTGAAATCGCTCCTGCCGTTTAGATTTTATTAGGGGGGGACACACACACGAATCACACACACACACACGCACACACACACGGACAAAAGGTGATCTCATGAGCCTATTTTTTCAAAATTGAAAATAGGCTAAAAATCTCGTTTTTACTTCTTGTGTCCTAATCATGCGGTTGAAGTTTGAATACTACACGTGCACAATACTCTTCATGTAACAGTGCATAACTCTAAGACCTACAGATATACAAATCCAACATGGCGACCATACGCAATATTTAGTCGGTTCTCAATATCTACGAATGTATTACAGCAATCAAACTGAAATTTTGTATGTTGATAGAGGAAATTGACATAAGTAGGATATATGAAAATAGGCTGTATAGTTCTTCACGGAACTAATTGTTCAGTGTTGCCTTAGTAATCGAAATTTGGTGTTTCTCAGTCGGTCTACACGATCGTTAAAATTTTCAAGTTAAGGTATATTATAAAGATTTCATAGGCCTATATAGGTATTTCTTATACTAGATGCGATACAGGAACATAGAAGCCATTTCTGAAATTAATACCCTTTTAATATATAAAATCAATATTATTCAATCCAAAAACGTATTAATTTTTTGAAAACCTGTACTTAATTAATCAGGTGGATTCTTATAAAATTGCTTGTTAATTAAGCAATACAGAAAATGGCTTCAACATTTTCTATATAAATATGAAATTGTTCCTCTTAACTGTTGTGTCTTTTAACGGAACTACTTACCTGTACTCAATTCTGTAGTTGAGTCGCTTCAGAGTTAAATCCACGATATTTGAAGCATCCAGTCAGTGTAATACAGTATGTTACTATAAGGGAGATTCGCTAAATTCGCAATATTAAGGGGCTTATGGTAAACATGAAAAATCATGGGAAAGAGTTAAAACAAGTAGTTCCGTGAAGAACAATACAGCCTATTTTCATATATCCTACTTATGTTAATTGCCACTATCAACATACACAATTTCAGTTTGATTGCTGTAATAGATTCGTCGATATTGAGAACCGACTTAATATTTCGGATGGTCGCCATGTTGGATTTTATATATGTAGGTCCTAGAGTTATGTACTGTTACATGCAGATTATTGTGAACGTGTAGTATTCAAACTTCAATCGCATAATTAGGACACAAGAAAAAACAAGGAGATTTTAAAAATTTTCACAGCTGCCATCTTGAGGTTATGGAAACAATTGAAATAAATTGGATGCCAGTGGATTAACATTCGTATAAGGATTTACTGTACCAAGTTTCACTGCACGCTGATGGTTAAATTGCGAGAAACGTCCATGTGAATATTTATAATTCGCGTCACCACCATGTTGGATTTGTGTTTACCAGGTTATTTAAAGTCCTATAGGTGAACTTAAGTTCATAGCCCCTATGAACATTAAAAAATGCAGTTTGATTGCTAAAATAGATTCGTAGATATTCAGTATCGTCTAAATATTTCGGATGGTTGCCATGTTGGATTGTTAAATGTATAGGCCATAGAGTCATGTACCATTAAAGGAAAATTATTGCGTAGGTTCATTATTCAAACTTTCACTTCGATCGCATGACTATATCACATTAAATAAAATCTTAATTTTAAAATTCGCACTGCCACCATCTTGAGGTTATGTAAACAATTGAACTAAATTAGATACCAGTGGATTACGATGTGTATAAATATTTCCTGTGCCAGGTTTCAGTGCGCTTGGAACATTAAATCGCGAGAAAGGTCTATTTAAAATTTTCAAATTCGCTTGGCCGCCATGTTCGTTTTGTAGTTAACCGGTTTTTGAAAGTCTTATAGATGGACTTCAGTAGTGCCCTTTATCTCCGTACAAAATTTCAGGGTTTTACCGCTAATAGTTTCAGAGATATAGAATGCCGGTGAAATAATTCGCACATCCGCCATCTTGTGATTATGTAAACAATTGAACGAAGCTAGATGTCGGTGCATTACAATGTATATAAACATATACTGTACCAAGTTTCATTGCGTTTGGTTGGTCAAATCGCGAGAAACGTCTATTTAAAAGTCGCAAATTCGCTTGGCCGCCATGTTGGTTTTGTAGTTACCAGGATTTCAAAAGTCACATAACTGAACTTATAGTAGTTCCCTCTATCACCTTAGAAAATGTCAGGGTAATATCGGTAATAGTTTCGGAGATATTGAATGCTGGTGAAATATTTCGCACTGCCGCCATGTTGGATTGGTGAGTCGTAACAAAATTTGAAGGGAACGGTCGAGGTCGCCGGGAATAGTGCTATGAACTTTCCGAGTTTCATTGAAATCGCTCCAGCCGTTTAGATTTTATTAGGGGGGGGACACACACACGAATCACACACACACACGCACACACACACGGACATAAGGTGATCTCATAAGCCTATTTTTTCAAAATTGAAAATAGGCAAAAAATTAAGATAGAAATTAAAGTACTATATATATTTTGTAACAAATTCAGTTCTTAAAATTTTACCTTACATGGGTTTTCTTAATCAATTAACAACATATTCGAAAAAAAAAATGTAACTTTTTAGTTTTTTTATCTGATTATTAGGGCCAAATCCGAGATACCTTGTCTAAATCTACAATATGATATGTTTAATAATATGCTTCATGACTAGACTACCACTACCACACTTACGCATCACCAAAACGTATGAGGTTTTATAAATACTTCACCTCCAGATTTCTCATTTCGAAATCCATAGTTAAGAGAAATTAAATAGTTGACACAACACAACGTGTGAGTTGAAGTCGTCGCTTGCTATCTCTGCAAATAAAAGGAGTATATTTCAAGTACTGCGGAATTTGCCGTACTGCGAAGTTAGCAAATTCTCCCCTACAATAATATCTCGACACTAACCACATTTCTGACCTTACCACATGGGCAACGTTATGTGTAGATCATGGATCATTCAGCATCATCAAAGTCCCTTTACGGGTAATAACATGGCTGACATTACTGAACATTTAATGTGATGATGGCTAATCTGGGCAGGATATCACCCAAGTAGTGCAGGAACGACGGGAATGTACCGTGAGTTAATAAATTACCTTGCAGACAGGCGTGGTTCAACCAAGTTTATACTTCGAAAACCATACCTGTTCTCTCTCATTATTTACAAAATGTTCCCCATTTTTTAGGACTCTTTATAACGTGATGTTTAACTTCCGTAGCTTTTGAGACATCTGTGTTTAAAGTAATGTTGGTAAGGTTTTGGAGATAACAATACCAGTAAGTCATATTTAAGCCTACTTTCAACTTTTGCAAAAAATGAAATTAGACTTATGAGATCTACACAGGGCCAAAAATTGTGTGTCTGTCTGTGTGTGTGTGTGTGAGTGTGTGTGAGTGTGTGAGTGTGTACTCTTAATGTCTCTCCCCTATCAATTAGAACACGGTAACGTAAAAAGCTTAAATCAAATTACGACCAACCTAATCATCTGATCTCTAGCAAACTTTTCAACAACATACATTTATGTGGGAAGCATATTTTTACCAAACTACATGATTATCAGCCCAATAATTTGCAGATGGCGGCCATGTATGTGTCCAAATCGATTTCCCCTATCAATTCAAACACAGAGAAACCGAATTGAACGAAATTTGGTACAGAGGTAGCACTAGCAAAGAGCACCTCAGTGTCATGTTTTATATCACCGCCATCTTGACGTAAACGTAATGGTGGCCACCCAAATATAGAAAGCTTAAATCAAATTACGACCATCCTAATCATCTGATCTCTAACAAATTTTGCAGCAACTTACTTTTTTATGGGAAGCATCTTTTGACTAATCTACAAGGTCATCAGCCCAATAGTTTGCAGATAACTGCCATGTATGTGAGCATATCGATTCCCCATATCAATTCAAACATGATGAAACCGAATTGAATGAAATTTTTTACAGAGTTAGCACTAGCAAAGGGCACCTCAATTCATGTTTAATATCCGTATCGCACGTTGTATTTCAACAAGCTACTACAACCAACATTCAATTACACTTCTTGGAAAAGGCAAAGAGTTATAACAATACCCTTGCATTTAGGAGAAAGTAGGCTATATGTTCTTTACTGAACATCTTGTTTTATAAACAGATCTGCTGGTTGAATGAGGAAACTCAAGAAAACTCTCTTACATATTTGGTGGGATTCTGGGACTGCCACTGACGTTGCCCTTTATTGAGAATTGAAATCTGTCACTAAACTGGCTGTTTCAACCGAGAAATCCACACATCATGTGCATTATGACAGAACTAAGAGGATACTAATGAGTATAGATTAGCCAAATCTCAGCATCGGGCTGCACAGGATACTACTCATGTAGTACACTTCGAAGTCGGGCACGGATATCGAATACACTAGCGAAGGTCAGTAGACATACTGAAGCGTTGAAGTGAATATTTTGGTATTATGTTAAACATGTAGTTCCTTCATCCAACTATTCCAGTTGCTGACCAAGTATTATGACTCAAATCACGTCTGTGTTTGACTTAAAAAACGATAAAGCTCCTCGACCTGATGACATTCCTGTCGAAGCTGGAAAAAGATGGAGCAACGTGAAGTCAACACCCTCGCAGATGTCTTCAACAAATGTATCGACAACAAGATCTCATTTGCCTGACAAACCAGTGTCACAATACCCAACTGGAATGGCAAAGGCGATGCCATTAACTATGGCATATTCTGAAGATATTTGAGATATAAAGACATGCTCTCACATCACCCGAGTGGATCTCATAAAATAACGCGATTCTTCTTAAACCCTCGTGGAGCATTATTATTGTTATTATTACCATTAGTATAATTATTATTATAATTGTTGCTTGCCACGGATTGAAAGTGGTTATCGTGTCGGACTACGATCCCCAAGCTTGCAGATTCACTCCGGGACGTGGTCAGTGATTTTTGAAAGGCGACAAAAATCTCGACACGTATGTCATACATTTTTGCATGTTAAAGAACCCATTTGGATTCAGTAGTCCTTGTTCATAATGGCAAACGGAATGTTTCGCCTACACAAAGTTCCTCCTTTCTCTACTAGAATGCGCTATAATGTCAAGGAGCTTAGATATCTAACCTCCTTGACTTGCATAGCGCTCCAAGGGACGACAAACATTGAACAAGCAAGCTGCCCTCTGGGTGCCAAATAACAAAGCTTGCACCTGGCACCCGAGGCAATACGATATTAATTATTATTTATTATAACTATTGTTGTTATTATTAACATTATCTTGATTCGTTATGCACGCTAGAAATTATTTAGCACAACGTTTCCACCTTCATTCGCAAAATCTCTTCATCCGTTCACTGTGCTCTCTTTTGCATTCTTCTGTTCATCCTGTATTATTCCGTGTAGGTTTCTTGTCAAATTTGTGTCTTTGTTATGGTTTTAAATGCTGGTCTATTGCGAATGACTTCTTCATTGATACCAATTCCTTCTAAGCCTTGTTTTATTTCTACCAGCCATTTGTTTTCTTTAGAGATATTGCTAGGTTTAAAATTTTTCTCTAGGTAGACTATAATTATTTGTATTGTTTAATCCGCCTTGTAATGCAAATAATTACCAATAGTCAATACGGATAAACCTTTAACGATCCAAAATGGTAAACATACACGCATATTATAGTTAGCCTATTGTCATTCATTCTTTATGTGTGCTAATCCCGGTCAATGCATGTGAGACTTTCGAAGTGAAATGCCATGTCCTGTGGTTCGGATTCCACGTAAAACCGAGGTCCCGTGGCTCATAGTCACAAGATTCACGGTCACGTTAAACTACAATCTTCTTTCATTCCTTCTTTATGTGTGACCATAAAATTTGAATCTCCTTGTCGTGATGGAATCTGTGATTTTTAGCAATACTTCCAAGAATTTTATATTTTGACCCTGAGATTTATCTGAGAATGTTTTCCTCTATTATTATAATTGAATCGCTCATTTCAAAAAAGACATATGAGTCACGAAAGTAAAATTTTCTGGGGGAAGGAAAAAGTATCACAGAGTATTAACCATCTGCTTATTCGCTCTCATTTAAGTACAGTATCTCTAATTATTGAGATATCTACGAATAATTGTTTGCACGTGACCTTCTTGCGTAGACTAATATGGTTACCCCATACCATGCACTTCCAATGTACCGTATTACTCATTTTCATAAATACGTCGACTCAGGACCTTTTTGCAATGGCCGATAAAATTATTATTGGTATTGCTGTTGTTATTCCTATCTACGGTTATCAGTTTAAAATGTATTATGCATCACCTAAGCCTCCGTGGCTTAGGCGGCAGCTGGGTCCGTGGTTCAAATCCCGGTCACTCCATGTGAGATCTGTGCTGGACAAAACGGAGGCAGACAGGTTTTTCTCCGGGAACTCCGGTTTTCCCTGTCAACATTTCATTCCAGCAACACTCTCCACTATCATTTCATTTCATGTCATTCATTTAATCATTGCCCCAGAGGAGTGCGTCAGGCCTCGGCAGCCGGCACAGTTCATATCCTCGCCGCTAGATGGGGGCTTCATTCATTCCATTCCTGACCCGGTCGGATTTTCTTCATGCATCACCTACAGTACCTGGCCAGATCATCATAATCTTTCTTCCATTTCTTGTATTCATCAGCTACGGTATTGGACATGTTAGTGCATACGCAACTTCCGATTTAGGAAGTTTATTATCTCTCTTATATTTTTCTTGGTATTTTAGTAGTGCTCTTGGAGTGATTCAGCTCGTTTTGGTGAGTGATTATGAAGGTGCCTAAACGGGTGGATTTGTTGCCTTCATAGAATTTATTGTTGCAGCTATATAGTTGATAATAGGGAATGTGTGTTTGTTCTTAATTATAAATCCTTTCAATCATGCTATCTCAATCATTTGTGAAAGCGACATAATTGTCATTCTGATTGGGAAATTATGATATAATTCACCCTAAAATTAGCCTCTGTATTCATGAAATTTGCAAATTGCGATCCTTTACAAACAGAAAAATATTTACTGAAGAATGGGCATATACAGCATCAAGTGTCTGTGCGATAGATTAAGAAAATAATAGGAAATGGGAAATCTGGGGGAACAAGTTCATCTGAAATTGAGAAAAGAGTAAGTGAGGCTAGGAGAACAATTGGAGCTTTGGGTTCAGTTTTATGGAGCAGAAATATTTTAAACAAAACTAAGAAACTTATTTACAGTTCATTGGTACAAAGTATATTGTTATATGGAGCAGAAACTCTACGTTAAACAGACAGCAAGAGTAGTGGAGTACTAGGAGTTCTGCCCCACTTCAAAACCCCCCTTGCTCTACTACTAAGCCTCAGCCATGTTAAATATCTCTTGAACGCATGGTCCGATTTTGACAAATGAGGTATTGTTGGACTCGGGCTGACGTCCTCTTTGCTATGGACCACTCATTATATTTTTCAAAATTTTTTTGAAAATTTTTGTTTTCGAAAATAGGCGATAGTTTGAAAACCAAACAGGATAGAACGTTGTGCCATGGCTCAAACGAACAGTCTTTATGACCTTTATTTTTTGTAATAAAAAATTTTTATTTTTTATATTTTTTTGAAAACACTCGAATTTTGAAAATCCTATATTTTGGAAACTAGGAACTCTACAAAAAAAATTGTTTAACGTAAATCAATGGTCCCTACCCCCTCTACCCCCAAAATAAATTTAAAGTCTCTAGAATGAAAACCTGCAGTAGTGTGGTAAGGACAGAGCTGCTTATAAAAGCAAGTGGTGAGCCCCTGCGACCTTGGAATGGAAGGAGCCATGCTAGGAGGGCGTGCTTGGATTCGTTTTTTTCGTCTCGTTGTGCTCTTTACGGGAATGTCGGTGTCGAAAAGGTGAAAATCTGGAAACACAGTCTTTTTGGGGTAAAAACGTGATTTTAGACTTTTTGCTATATCTCGCGAACCAATCATGCTAGAGGCATGTTCGACAGGTCCAAGGACTCGGGGTGACGTCCTCTCTGCTATGGACCACTCGTTATAATTTTTAATAAAATTGGAAACTCGATTTTGGGGTAAACACGTGTTTTTGTGATTTTGCCGATATCTCGTGAACCAATCATGCTAGAGGTGTGTTCGACGGGTCCAAGTACTCAGGGTGATGTCCTCTTTGCTATGGACTACTCATTGTAATTTTAAAAAAATTGGGAAACGCGATTTTGGGGGTAAACACGTGTTTTTTGTGATTTTTGCCGATATCTCACGAACCAATAACGCTAGAGGCATGTACGATGGGTCCAAGGATTCGGGAAGACGTTCTCTTTGCTATGGACCACTCGTTGTAATTTTAAAAAATTTGGGAAACGCGATTTTGGGGTAAACACGTGTTTTTTGTGATTTTGCCGATATTTCACGAAGCAATAACGCTAGAGGCATGTACGATGGGTCCAAGGATTCGGGAAGACGTCCTCTTTGCTATGGACCACTCGTTGTAATTTTAAAAAATTTTGGAAACGCGATTTTGGGGGTAAACACGTGTTTTTTGTGATTTTTGCCGATATCTCACGAACCAATAACGCTAGAGACATGTACGAGGTGTCCTAGGACTCGGGCTAACACTCCATTTCAAATGTGGTAGATATTTTTTTTCAAAAAATAATTCACATGGGTCTAACGCCATACATGTTGAAAAAACGTTTTCTTTTTCTTTACCTGTTTATAATGTTCATGAAGCGTGGTGGTTGAGAGAGACGATACGGCTGGGTGTGTGTGTTTCAACGAACTTGTCGCTGACCACGGTGGCTGTGTTCAATAGATTAATTGATATTTCGACGAGTCGGTGTATGACAGAGCGAGCGTGCGTTTTCTGATATTTTACCTTTAACGTGTAAACGGTGATGAGAACTAGGTTCTATGTTGGTCGAAGCGAGTAGAGAAAACAAACTTACAGGAGGTGAATGCCATTTGAGATTATTGGAAGGCTCCGATCTGACTTGACAACAGGTGACGCTTGAAGGTGAAATAATCTGACCATCGTGGTTGCAGGGGAGTGTGAAAGGCATGCACACACACATTTGTGAAACCACATGTAGGCTAAACCAGTGACATCCTGTTTTGCTTCGTACGTGACAAAATGCAAGTTGACGTGAAATTTGATCTACCGCAGGTGTTCGCTTGGGACGTTATCTATCTACATGCGCGATAACTGTTAACAAGTTACATCCTGTCTTGCTTCGTACGTGACAAAATGCAAGTTCAGGTGAAATTTGATCCGGCACAGGTGTTCGCGTGGGTGTTATCTGTCCACGTGCACGATAAGAGAATGTTCAAAGCGTGGGAATCGCTGAATCAGTAAAAAGTATAATGCAACTTGTCGGAATAATGTCACAACCAATAGATAGGCAAGAGCTGCAAACAGCAGTGGTGGGAGGTGAAGGGAGGGAGAGGGGAGGGGGTGATGTATGAGAGAACACAGGAGGAAAGGGAAAGACAAACATGTATGAATATGCACGAAGCGCGGAGCGCTGTACACATAGAGCTATAGGGGGTGTACAACATGTGTGAATAAATAAAAAGTACACAGGTTCACACAACATGTAATTTATTGATCCAGGAATTAAACGTAGAGTTAAACCCTAACCATTTGACGTAGAGTTTATTTCCTTTTTGTTTCAACACTTTTTCCACAAGATAATGCTGAGGAAATGCTGTTTTCTGAAGTTCATGGAGATAAAATCTACCTTTTATGGGTTGATGGTTGAGGTCCTCGAGTAAATAGGTGACTGGAGTGTCCAAGTTGACTCGACGAATTCGAAATAGTTCAGTCCCCCACTGAGGCGTGTAGCCCTTATTGAAGACAGACTTAAATTTGCTCACACGAACAAAATCCCCAATGTTCAGTCGGTGACGTTTAGGATCAGCTGTTTTTATGGGGTTAAACAGTTTATCCAATCGCTGAATATTTTTAGTTACGAGACGTGGCTTGGTCCCAATCGTTCTATGTTTGGTGTCATTGTAACGTGATACTAGCTCAGGTAACATGTCCAACCAGCGATACGTGCCCTGAGCGGTAAACGCTTTCCACATATGGGTTTTCAATGTTCGGTTGAACCGCTCGACCACACTGGCTTTCAGATTGCTGTACGTGGTGTAATGGTGAATATCCTTAGATTTGAGAAAACTGGAGAAATCCTTGTTGAAAAATTCTTTCCCCTGGTCGGTTTGTAGCAGCTGAGGTTGACGTTTGGAGTGTTGAATAATATGTTGAAAGGCCTTGGTAACTAGTGGGCCAGACTTGCGACGCACAGGTTCAACAAAGGCCATTTTGGAATAGACATCAATGACGGTCAACATATAGCGTACACCGTCGTTAACGCCAGCATAGGGTATCATTTCAACCAAGTCAGCCTGCCAAAGTTCATCCACACCTCGTGAAATCACCTTGAGTCGCGGATAGTGACGCCTAGCTGGGCGATGCAACTCGTGAGCAATACCCATTTTAATGGGTGAGGGCTTAAACAATAATTTTGGCATTTCGAAGTTCTTGTTCAATTTCTTGAATTTCCCAATCGTGACCGGTATGGCCAGCTTGACGTGAGGCATGCAACAACTGTAGCCGCTGGACGAGCTTATTGGGATTGTGCCAGTAGGTAACATCCACAAGGGGTTTTAATGGTTTAAAAGTCACTCCCGAAGCGGACACTTTACGACGAGTACTTTGACTGGTGGGAAACATTTTTGCAATGATGGTTTTATATTTTTGAGATATATTGGCATTCACTTGTTGCGTGGGATCATACTGTCTTTTGTGAGCATGGGTATCCAATAAAATGGATTTATATTTGTCAAGGTCCTCTGACGTATAATCATGGGAAGAGGGGGTCCGAGAAAAGAGCAGCTTTAACAGTCCTGGCGTTAATTTATAGTTGATGTTTTTAATGACAGCTTTAGTACGAGCAAATTTAATGGATGAATCGCCAATTTTAAAACTATCATCCTCATAGCGAACACCATACGTGGTATCTGTGTTTCCAATAAATAGATCGGTGAAATAGGGTTCCAATGTTGATCCATAATATTTTATTAAAATGGTTTTCAGTTGAGCTTTATGTTGAGGGGTGGCCAAGAGTTGTGAAAACGGAGACGCTCTGGAAGGGCAAGGTGTTTCGACCATGGCCAAGGATTTCTTTTTTCTCAAAAACTCTGCAAGGGGTGCGGCCTTTTTTTGAGGCGTAAACACTTGTTCCTCCTCATCCTCAACTTCACTATCACTAGTCAAATCTTCCACTTCCTCTTCCTCAGGGTCCTCGTGCAGCGTCTGCGTGGCTTGTGAAACGGTGGGTAGCGTTTCAGATGGCTTGAAAGAGGGTTTCAACATGGCTTTTAGTGGAGGTGCTAAATGTTGCTGAATAAACAAAGCATGATTGGCACGTGATTGTTTCAATTGACGAAACTTTTGGCGAATAGTATTTTTTGCTCTAATAATATGCTTTTTCAATTGACTCTCTGCTAACGCCATGGTGTCTTGACAAATGACTTGATGGCGAATGAGACAGGGCCTTAAATAGCAATAAAATGATCAAACCCTAAGCGATACCGTCCTTGGTTGAGTTCACTTTGTTTGTCAATCACTAAACAGGCATGACGTTGAGTGTTCCAGCACTTGGCACACAATTCTGTAAACATTTGAAAGGTCATATCCGGATTCACATGTTCATTATAAATGTGACGACTGTTCCTCTCGTCCTGACGAAATAAAACAATGACATTGGCATTGTCACGAATCAACTGTTTGGACATTTTAGAATACGTTTGCCCAAGATAGAAGCAATCGATATGTTTGTGTCGACCCATGCTGAAATAGCTTTGAATGATGCCTTGACGTTCAGTGGATACATCATCGAAAATCATGAGTGAATCAGGCTTTACCTCATCCGGTGAAATCACATTTTCTTGCATGGAAAATGTAAAATAACCCATATTCTCTTTTTGTAATCCAGACATGACTTGATCCAGAAACACGTAGAGGGGTTGGTAGAGAGATTTTGCAAAAATATAAATATTTTGAAAACGCAGACCATTGGGCGCTGTAATGAGCGTTAGCAAAAGATTAGTCTTTCCACAGCCGGAAGGCCCCACAATGATGCAGCGAATGGAAGATGGAAACAGTGAACCATGGCGTTGTTCACGTGATGTGGGACAGAGATGGGAAACCATGTCCCCCACGGGGAATGACTCTTGCTGCTTAATAATCTTCATTTCAACTAAGGCTTAGAAAGGCTAGCAGGCTGTCTATATACAGGACACCGAGCCTTGTCATAGAAACAGTAGACTGGTACTACAGGTTGACGATGGATGTCTTTGGACGTGCGTTGATGGCCAAAGCTAGGCCTGTCCCCATACATGATCCTAAACAGGAAACAGATCCTGCTAATAAACACTATGTGGATAGGTCAGTAGTGCCACGCACAAAACAGGGAGATTATGACTTTAAGGGAAAGCGGTTAACCCATGTAAAACATCCTCAAGTGTCTACAGACGTTACTACGAAAAAGTATGTGGATAACAAAGTGTATGAGTTTTATGACAAAGTGCCCCAGCTTATGGTGAATGGCTATAGCGCTAATCACCATCGGATTATTCACGTGGAAGACCCACAAGACGAAGACGATGTTTGTACCAAGCGTTACGTGACCCATGAAATGAAAAGGCTTTATAAATTTATCCCATCTGTGTTTTTAGTGTATCTGACAAATGAAAAACCTGTGAATGACAGAAACCATTTACCGCTAGTCCATGATCAGCACTTGACCTATGCGCTTGCTTCGGGTTTAAGCCACTATCGATTACACTATGATGGAACCATTCACATCAAATATGCCATACCTGATGAGAACCATTTACAAATAAAGATAAATGGTCATAGGATGTTGCTTCATAACCATGAAATGGTCAATGCAGGTGACGAATTATCCTTTTATCTCATGTTGACATGGGATGAAAAGCAAGCGGGAAAAACCATAAACGACTTCCCACTTTATGTGGAATTGGAATATACAGCCATGAAATAACCATCTGACGTTAGTTGTGATTTAAACTTTCTTGTGAAAGGTTGTGGGTCATTATCATCATGGTGAAACAAAGGTATGCAGTGAGAAAGACTAAAAAAAGGACTTTGTCCTTGGCAAAGCCAGGGCTTACAACATTCGAGGACAAGCCCTTGCGAAAGAAAAAAAGAAAAAATAATGTATTGACCATAAGGAAAGCCCTTCGAGCAGCACAGAGACAGGTTATTCCAAAACGTCGGCGACAGGTTTCAAACCAAGGGCGAGTGATTCCCGTTCCCAAACGAGCGGGATTTTTACCTGCATTATTTGCTGGTTTGGCTGCTCTGGGCTCACTTTTGGGCGGTGCCAGTGCAGTGGCGAAAACCATTAAAGCCGCGCAGCAGGGCAAGCAACAACTCAAAGAAAGTCAGCGACACAATGAAACGATGGAAGCGATTGCCATGGGGGCTAGAAATGCCAATTTAAAGCCAGCCTTTTATCAACAAGGATTTGGGATTTCACCATTTCGAAATATTAAAAAAAAAAAAATTTAACCTCAGCCATAGCGAGACATGCCCTGACGCATCAACAAGTGGAAAGCTATGCTAAACAACTAAAGCTTTCTCATTTTCGAGGTGTGTTTATGCGAAACCAATTACCCCCACGACCCTGGAAACAGGAATGTGCTGTTGTCAATTTGGATGATCACCGAGGACCAGGAACGCATTATGTAGCTTATGTCAAAGAGGGATCCACGGTATGGTACTTTGACAGTTTTGGGAATTTGCCCCCGCCCATGGAACTAGTGACCTATTTTGGAAACAGGATCAAGATATATTATAATGTGAAACGTGAGCAAACGTTTAACAGCCAACAGTGTGGACGTTTGTGTTTAATTTTTTTATATAAGACGCAGCATAAGCAAAAACGCCACCAGTATGTCGGTAGAAAGTAAAACGTTTACAGTGCATGGACGTGGACCTGAAGTCAGCCTAGACTTTTACCCGCCTATCGAATTGAGTGAAAAACCCTATGGTTTAGGACTTGTTTCTCTTGAAACGTACAATCGAATATACAACATACGTGAAAATGTGAACAACAAGTTTTACTATGATGATTCTGTGCTCACCCTGAACTCTGGTGGATACACGATCGATGATATTTATGAACACATTTATGTGGTGTTGATCAATCAGTATGGTTTAAAGTCATTTCTCGACGGAACGCACAAGTTTGAACTTGTAGGCAATACTAACACTCATCGCTGCAGTATTTTCTCTACCTTCAACATTGACTTTAAAACACACCCCGATTCCATTGGCCCATTACTCGGATTTAAACCACGTGTGTTGGAGCCCAACAAAAAACATGAATCGGACCATGAAGTGAAATTCATTGAGGACCATCATGTGTCGGTGACGTGTAATATTATTAGCCAAGTGTACACCAATCAAGAACCATCGCATTCGCTTTATGACTTTATTGTGACATCGCCCAATGGGTATATTATTCGTGAAAACCCTCCAGTGGTGCTTTTTCATGCTGTGGCTGTTGATAGTATTAGTAATATAACATTAAGACTGATCAATAGAGATCAACAACTCATTGATCTAGATTCCACTACACCAGTGACTTACAAGTTGGTGCTAAAGCCACTATGAAATTTGTGTATAAAGCAACAACACCGTCTAGGAATGGTGTTAGTTGTTTGCCGCGTGAATACACGTTAACATCTCAAGGCAAGCAGATTTTACAGCATTTGGGTTACCACGTCAACCCTTATAATGAATTCTATCCTAGAGATAGCGAACCACATCGAGGAGCAACCAGGAGTGGTAAGAATTGATCTCCATTCCTATCAAGCTCAAACACCTGGACTCAATAACAATGATGAAATTCAATTTGTTATCAACAACCAAGATATTTACACCCTACCGCATGAAAGTGTTATTCAGATTGAAGGTCGGCTCACCAAAGCCGATGGCTCTACACCCACTACATCCAAGTTGGCCAACCATGGTTTAGCCTTTCTGTTTTCTGAAGTACGTTATGTCATTAACGATATCGTGGTGGATAGCACTCGAAATGTGGGTATTTCCAGTGTCATGAAACTATACCCCTCTTATAGTGAGGAAGAAGGTAAAACACTTTGCATGGCAGCTTGGTGCCCTGACTCGACCAATGACTGGATGGTACACACCGATGGGACCTTTACTGGATATTTACCTCTTAAACTGGTTCTAGGCTTTGCCGAAGATCACCAACGCATTGTGGTTAACGCAAGGCAAGTGCTTTATCTAGTGAGAGACAGGAGTGATAACAATGCACTCAAGGGGGCCGACAATGCCCCCATCGATTCAAAAATTCAACTACAACGCTTGCTATGGAAAGTGCCTCATGTGACCCTTAACGATAGCAAAAAACTGGACATACTCAAAATGGTAAAGAGAGATATGCCTCTACCCATGGAATTTAGAAGCTGGGCACTCCATGAGTATCCGCTATTGCCCACCACCAACACACACAGTTGGTCTGTAAAAACAGCTCGCTATACAGAGAGACCTCTCTACCTGATCGTGGGTTTTCAAACGAATCGCAAGTATCAACAAACCAAAGATGCCACGCAATTTGATCACCTGCAATTGAGAAATGCACGTCTTTTCCTCAACGGAGCTGTGTTTCCCTATGAAGGACTGGATTTGGATTTTTCAAAAAATAAGTTTGGCCCCCTGTACGACTTGTTTTCTAAATTTCGATGGTCGTATTATCAAAAAGAGAACGGTCCCATGCTACTACCCCAAGCGTTTAAGGCAAGAGCACCACTGATTGTTTTTGACTGTTCTTACCTGGAAGAGTCTGTCAAGCCATCCAATATCGACATTCGACTAGATTTTGAAACGCATGACAATGTACCAGCCAATACGACAGCCTACTGTCTGATTATTCATCACAAACAAGTCAACTATTATCCACTGTCCAACCAAGTGACGAGTGTATAAATAACAGCTCAACCCACGTTAAGTCGCTCAGTCATGTCTTGCTTTAAAGCCTCAAGAGACGTTACATCCATGAATTTAAACTCTGAGGAACAACGTTTCAAGACTTTTGCCACATGGCCAGTGCCTTTCATAAACCCTCAAGCCTTGGCGGCTGCTGGATTCTACTATTTAAAAACAAGAGATGAAGTGAAATGTGCCTTTTGTCCCATCATCATAGACCAATGGCAGGAGGGCGATGAACCCATGCAGGAACATCAGCGCTGGTCACACACCTGCCCCTACCTGTGCAGAATGAAAGTGGGAAATATACCCTGTCATTCAAGCTATCCCTCACTTGTGTCTCTGGGTGATGAAAAAAATACAAGTTATGATACATGTGGGCCGTATGGTATCCATGGTGCTTCGGTGAGCAGATCACCATCAAAAACGCCTAGTTTAGAGACATTGGGACATCATCGGTGTTATGGACGTTACAAACACAAGAGACTATTTTGTTGTATCAGTTGCTATCGTCCTTATCCTAAAATGAGAAAAGCCTGTAAGACGTGTTATGATAATAAAATGATGTAATTCTTAAATTCTTATTTTTGCATGTCCCCCTGTCCTACCCTAACCTTCTTTTTTGAAACTAGCATGGCAGGTAAGTCCATGCCATGATCACACGTGATCGTCAGTCAGTCGTCAGTTGAACTTGGTCCAGGCAAGCGTCAACATGTTGCGCACACTCATTGTGGATTGCCAAGGGTTTAAAATTGGTGACAACAAATTTATATTTAAACAAGTGGCCATAATCGATTGTACCACGTTTTGGATATCGCAAGCTACGCATTTGCTATTTAAACCACCCCATGCTTTTGATTTGTTGTGTGAAAAAGACCGTAAACAAACCCAGTGGATTGAAAATCATAGGCAACTAGACTGGAATCAGGGAACCATTTCCTATAAATATTTGGACGTGGTCATGAAAGCACACTTGTCCTCGGCCAATGTGGTATTTGTGAAAGGTAATGAAAAACGTCAATGGTTGCAACCATTTTTGGCGTCTTACTGTCAATGTATCGACCTCATGGAGTTGGGCTGCCCCTCCCTGCAAACGCTCATGGATACTTGTTCCTGTGGCAACATTACCCATACAGCCCTATCGCATGCGTGGCATCTCTTTCATTGGTTAACCACTCATGCCTGCTGGGAGTTGTTGAACAAAATTATAACTCAAGATTTACCTGTGAATGACGTCAGTGAGATTTCTACTAGCGACGTGTAAACATCTACAGCACATGATACCATGGAGAAAGGCAATGCTACGGACAAAGCCATCGGCAAGTTCTTTGTGTGCAAAAAGAAACTAGACAGTTTTACCAAAGAGGAACTCTTGGCACTGCCCAAGTCGTTCATTTATTATGTGGCCGCCAACGCGGTCAAAGAAATCTGGCAACATGTACCAAAATCATGGACTCAAGACCCTGTGTTGAGTGAATTGCAACCCTGTACGGATTACGATCACCATAAGCAAGTGGCCATGGCAAAAATACCGTCTATGCGTCAGTGTGCGACTTGCCAGCTAGTGAAACTGTATCACGGTCATAAAAGTCCGTGTAAAGACTTTGTTGAATCATTCCACGAGTGTCATGGCGAGAAAAAGCAACAACAACAACAACAAACACAAACATCGTCCACAGAGGAGGAGGAAGACCAAACCTTTTTACCATCGATGGAAAAGGATATGCCAGACCTGTACTGGCAATGGCGTCATTGACAAAGTGATTCAATACTTACCTTACGAAATCCATCTTCCAGGTTATCGTTTTTGCGGCCCTGGAACTCGTCTCGAAAAACGTTTACAACGTGGTGATGTACCCATTAATCTTTTGGATCAAGCATGCAAGGAACATGACCTTTCTTATCGCCATAGTCATTCTGGTTTAAGACATGTGGCAGATAAATTGTTATTGAAGAAAGCTAAACAACGTTTCACATCCAGTGATGCCTCAGTAGGTGAAAGGATGGCAGCCCTAATTGTCATGAGTGCTATGAAAGGAAAGTTGATGATGCATGGACATAAACATTGAGGAGTGAGGAATTGGGATTTGTTTGTATTCTATTTTTCTTTTGTCAATTCACTATGACTATGAAATAAAAACAAAAGTTTTCCAGAGCACGATGTTTTGTTATTTTTAATTTTAAGAAATCGTGATGTTGATGGCTGATTTTTTCATTTTACACATTTCACACATGATGAATTCCACACACTGTCATTTATCATTTTGCAATTTACAGTTTTTGAAAACGTTCGTTTCAAGTTTAACGTTTTTGATGATATGGATTTTTCCATTTTGCTGATGACACATTTTAAACAATGTCCGTTTGAAGTTTTTGAATTTTCAAATTTCACACATGGCCATTTCCAGTTTTTAAAAATGTCCGTTTTAAGTTTTGCTGTTTTGGTGATATGGAAACATGGAATTTCCATTTTGCTGTTTTCATATTTTTTCCATTTGGTGTATGTCGAAAGTTGAGATTTGACAATGATGTTGATGCGAGTGCTTGACCTTGATAATACTGCAATGTGTTGATGTGTGTTTGGAGAAACGTCGAGGTCTACGACTACTGCAGGTAAGACTGTTTTTACAAAAATAATGTCTTTTGACTGTCACATTTCAATGAAAAAACGAAACTATTTAAAACAAAATGAATATATAAGTGACCATTTACCCCCACCCCACCCACCCACTCTACCTCATCGTGTTTGCTCTGGTCAATCATACACACCAGTTTTCTCTCTCCACTCATACATTCACACCTGTCTTTGGGAACAAACACAACCACTTTATTTATTCCCAAAAGCACATTCTCGACATGCACACTCATTCCAAAAGAACTTTTTAGTTTATCATTTACATTACGAAAAATAATTAAATACTAGTTATTAAAGTTACTAAAAATCTTACTTATTTCATATTTACAAAAAAACTCAACTTTGTACAGCGTTAAAAGAATCACACTATTTACCAATCAAAAAAATTTTAAAAAATAAGGTTGCACACAACTTTTTAAAGAGCAAAAGGTCCAAGTGAATTGTCACTATTTACAAAATCTACTATTTACAATGACAGAAACCAATATTTACAAAATTCTAAATCTACAAGTTACAAAAAGCCATGCCCCATAAACGATTAAACAGTGAAATCACACCTCCTCCTCGTTGCGATCATAACCCCAGGGCAGGCTAGTGAGCAGGTCATCAGCCCACACACGCTTGTTATCCATGGAGGCGAGGGTGCGTTTTCTCTGTTCCACAAGATACAAATGATGGTTGCTGGATTGTATCCTGCACTGTGTATGAGACATAGCTTTGCCAGTGCGTAAAACCGCTAAGTAATCGTCTACACGTAGCGATTTTACCACTGCCCTACCTACACCTTTTGCTCTCTTGGCTTCCTTACAGTCGAGTGTGCGGTAAGCATACATTTTTGAAGCCAAACCTACGAATTCCGTCATAATGGAATCACCGCATTCATCTTTTAAAACGCCCATTTCCTTCTTGTTCTTTATGGGCAGCTGAAACACGTTGTCAGCACTATAGCAAGAGGTGTCGAACCAGTCACTATGTTGCCTCATGACGTCATAGGGGTTGCAGTGGCGAATGTGGTAAATGAATGAGTCCGTGTCCATATACAAAAGAGAGACGTCCTCAAAATGGCGTTTCGCAAACTCATAGTGGAATCGATACATGACCGATTTAGAAAAGTCTAAAATGACTTGACCCAAGTAAATGGGCTTATCCATGGTCACGCTGGTCTTACTCATTTCAATAGTAGCCAAATCCTCATCGATAATTTTGATCGATTTGAAATTTGGCTTGGCAATGTACCGCCGGGCACCCCACCGCCCCTCCCAGACATTCATCAATTTAATGTCACGGTATTTGCGGACATTCTCCATAGACTTGCCATAGATGCAGTTGTTCATTAATTTAAAAAAATTAATTTCAAACTGCTGTGTTGCCATTTGTCGGTGCTCTGTGTTGAGTCGCATGTATGGCTCAAGCCATGCTTTTTGAGCAAAAGAAATACCCCTGTGGACTTTCTTCAACACCAAGCCTTGGGCGAGGCATTGCACCAACATTTGGATATGTAGCACATACCGATTTTTGTTGTAAAGTGTGCCCATGAGTTTTTCAGTTTTCACTTTACTGTCAGGGGGAACCATTTGCTCAAGACAGAATGGGAAATCGGCATGTTCATCATACAAGGATGATGGATATTCAATATCCACTTCTAGCACATATCCACGGCCTGTTTCTTGGCTAGCCATGTTCACATGAAATTCTGACACTTGTTTCTCTGTCAGCCAAGCAAACTTCCCATAGGGCAAAGGCTGACTCATGGCGTAACCGTACAAATTATTCACGTCATAGTACATTAAGTACGATTCTGGTTTGTCTGGTGAATAATCAGACATGTAGACATTGTTCGCTTCAGCATGGCGTTGGTTAAGTGACACAAAGCCGCCACGAATGCCCTTTTCAAAAAATAGAACCATGTCTACGTCAGTGAGTAAATCCAATTCCACTTGAGTGTATTTCAAAGCGGCATCGAACGAGAGTCCAGGACTCGTGTAATAGTGAGCCGGATCAAGACCGTAAATGTGTTGACACAAGTTACGGAATTTTTCAAACACATCAGTGAGCAGCAATACATCCAGTTTTAGGTAATGCAAAGCATATTCACTTAGCGTCTTCATGCCAAACACTCGCCAAACTTGACATGCATGTGCATAGTCTTCATCGGAAACGGTACTGCGTGTTAGTTTCGAGTAAAATTTCTCTTGTGGAGGGAGTTTTCTTTGCTTTAACACGTCCCAGCTGTTGCAGAAATCATACGGGAATATACCTTTCCGAATGCACAATTGAAATTGCTCAGGATCATTAAAATGCATTCTAGTATTTTTTAATTCCTCCTCATTCAAGCCATTCACAAGGCTGTCTAGCGAGGATGCCATAAACTTAAAGGAATCCAAAAATCGAATGCTAAAGTTGCTCAACCACCATGTCAGGGCTGTAAAACGCTCATGGTTTTGGGGAATAATGGTAAACGAGCCCTTGTTAACATGGCCCAATTCACGAATCAAAAACTGAATGTCATAATTCGCCAGATTGTGGAAAAAGACACCGATGAAACGAGGAGCTGGAAAGTTCAAGTTGCATTTACTATGCGCAGCTCCACGAAACTCCCCCGTAAAGTGCGAGTGATCACGAACGGTGTCTTCAGCATTGATCAGTGGCTTTTCGCAAATATGGCATGTCATGGCATGCTCATACTGCTGCTGTTGTTCTGGAGATAGGCTCATGGGTACTGGGTGGTCCAGTAATTCCTGTACATGGTCGGCCAACTTGACAAGTTCATCCAAGAACCATTTGGCACAATCTGGCCCCTCACGGTATTTGTAAACGGATTGTGTGGGGTCATGGGCACACACCACATTAAATCCTATGGCAAAGGGTTCATGTTTTTGAATGGGTGTGGTTGAGCTCATGGAGGGATCTGGTTCACATCCCGCCATGGGTGTGGTGAGAGCTTCGAAATCTGCATATACCACATAGGGAACAGTGTCACGCTTATGAATGTCCTTAAACTTTAACACAGCCTTGTCCCCTTGTGGCAATATCAATCTCACCGCTTCCTGAGTAACACAATCTACCCTATGACGTTCCAAAGAAGTAGGCGTCCAAAAGTATTGGAGACAACGGTCACAAATATGCTTTATACCATGTGCTTTGGACATTTGACTGCTTAGCAATCTACTCAGGCTTTTAATGAGGCAATAGTGATTCACTTCTCCTACAGATAAATATAAAAGATGAATGTGATGTCGTTTCGGTTCTTTTGTGGCATAAAGAGGACCCACAATCTCATCACCGTCAAGGCCATACACCATGAACGAAAAGTCCTGGTTGTCTCGTTCAAACCTATGGATCTCGGTTAAGTCCATAGGGAACGTCACTCGAGTTAAATTTAAAGTATGTTTCAATTCAACAAACTTGGCCTTGTACATTCCTGGTCTGTTAACATGACGATCTTGAGCTGGCTGCAAGTACGCAGCCACAGCCCACAGAAAGCAATCATTGTCATGGTTCTCAATATTCACCACAGCCTTTTTCGAAGCTATTGCTGGAGGTGTTTTAATATAGCTAGACCCAGCATTCAACGGGTTGAAATGACAAATGTTGATTTGTAAATGATGAATTTTGTCTAAGGCTAGACCACTCGGTCCTTGTTGCAGTTTATCAAATTTTGACAGCAAGGCATTCACCACGTGGGTTTCATACCACTGTTCCAAATTATGGGCTATGAATAGCTCTTGCATTTTACTGCAAATATAGAATGTCTCTTTATGCTCTACATCCTTCTTTTTATATACGAAATCGCACACTAGTTCTGTATTCACCTTTAAAGCCATATGCAACCTTTGCGCTGTACAAATTTCAATTTTAAAAATTTCAAAACAAGATTCTAAAAATTCTTTGGGAATCGAACTTTTTCTAACATTCACTATGCGGCCAGAGCACACACGCGATTTGAAACAACTGTTTAGGGTTTCCCAAGTTAACGTATCCGCAGCAGTAAAAGACATTATTTTGAAAGAACACACTCACCTGAGTTTAGAAATGTAGACTGTCTGACAATAATCCAAAAAACACACACGTTCCTGGTTATTCACAGAGGTCAAGCGTTTTCCAACACTCTAAAAAGAAATAAAATAAACCACCATAAGTATATCCATTCCATATAGTTTATGCATTTCATAAACAAAACAAAATCAAACAGGTTATATATTTAAAAAAACAAATCTCACCTTGACGTGTAATGCTTTTCTATATTCCCGTCTCGTGGGCTAGTATGGAAATGGTTTTCTTTTCTAGTTGTCTGTCTTTCTCTTTCTTTAATATATTTCCCACAGACACACGACAGGTAGGCTATACACGTTATCTGCAAACAAATAAATAAATAAAATCATTAATTATCTAATCAATAAATAATTGCATGTATTTATATAAAATCAATAAATATATAAATGAATAAATATATACCTACCCCACAACAAGGTTAAGTATTTTCCACCAACACCAAAACTGATAAACGCAGTGTGTTCAAAGGTAGTCACCTAAGTGAGCGTGGAAATGATAACGACATGTCTTTATATATGCTACATTGCATGTATAATCTTTTTTTTTTTCCACGCTTTGACCATTCTGTTATCAGGCACGTGGACAGATAACGTCCCAGGTGAACACCTGAGGTAGATCAAATGTCACCTGAACTTGCATTTTGTCACGTACGAAGCAAGACAGGATGTCACTGGTTTAGCCTACATGTGGTTTCACAAATGTGTGTGCATGCCTTTCACACTCCCCTGCCACCACGATGGTCAGATTATTTCACCTTCAAGCGTCTTGGTCATTTTTTCCATTGCACCTATTGTCAAGTCAGATCGGAGCCTTCCAATAAGCTCAAATGACATTCACCTCCTGCTCGTCGGCAAGTTTATTTTCTCTACTCGCTTCGACCAACATAGAACCTAGTTCTCATCCCCGTTTACACGTTAAAGGTAAAATATCAGGAAAAACGCACCCTCGCTCTGTCATACACCGACCCGCCGAAATAGCGATTGATCTATTGAACACAGCCACCTTGGTCAGCGACAGGTTCGTTGAAACACACACATCCAGCAGTATCGTCTCTCTCAACCACCACGCTCCATGAAAATTATAAACAGGTAAAGAAAAAGAAAACGTTTTTTCAACATGTATGGCGTTAGGCCCTTTGTGAATTATCTTTTTGGAAAAAAAATATCTACCACATTTGAAAGGGGGCGTTAGCCCGAGTCCTAGGACACCTCGTACACGCCTCTAGCGTTATTGGTTCGTGAGATATCGGCAAAAATCACAAAAAACACGTGTTTACCCCCAAAATCGCGTTTCCCAATTTTTTTAAAATTACAATGAGTAGTCCATAGCAAAGAGGACATCACCCTGAGTACTTGGACCCGTCGAACACACCTCTAGCATGATTGGTTCACGAGATATCGGCAAAATCACAAAAACACGTGTTTACCCCAAAATCGAGTTTCCAATTTTATTAAAAATTATAACGAGTGGTCCATAGCAGAGAGGACGTCACCCCGAGTCCTTGGACCTGTCGAACATGCCTCTAGCATGATTGGTTCGCGAGATATAGCAAAAAGTCTAAAATCACGTTTTTACCCCAAAAAGACTGTGTTTCCAGATTTTCACCTTTTCGACACCGACATTCCCGTAAAGAGCACAACGAGACGAAAAAAACGAATCCAAGCACGCCCTCCTAGCATGGCTCCTTCCATTCCAAGGTCGCAGGGGCTCACCACTTGCTTTTATAAGCAGCTCTGTCCTTACCACACTACTGCAGGTTTTCATTCTAGAGACTTTAAATTTATTTTGGGGGTAGAGGGGGTAGGGACCATTGATTTACGTTAAACAATTTTTTTTGTAGAGTTCCTAGTTTCCAAAATATAGGATTTTCAAAATTCGAGTGTTTTCAAAAAATATAAAAAATAAAAATTTTTTATTACAAAAAATAAAGGTCATAAAGACTGTTCGTTTGAGCCATGGCACAACGTTCTATCCTGTTTGGTTTTCAAACTATCGCCTATTTTCGAAAACAAAAATTTTCAAAAAAATTTTGAAAAATATAATGAGTGGTCCATAGCAAAGAGGACGTCAGCCCGAGTCCAACAATACCTCATTTGTCAAAATCGGACCATGCGTTCAAGAGATATTTAACATGGCTGAGGCTTAGTAGTAGAGCAAGGGGGGTTTTGAAGTGGGGCAGAACTCCTAGTACTCCACTACTAGCAAGCAAACCAATTTTAGCAACAGAGATGGATTATTGCAGGAGGGCGGCAGGAAAATCGAGATTGTATCAAATTAGACGAGAATCTGAGAAATTTTGCAGGTAAAACACGTATTAGAAGTGGTTGAATAAAGAAGTTTACAATGGTTTGTACTTGTGAAAAGGATGCAGAATAGCAGAAATCCAAATGTAAGGTTACATTGGCAAGCTGAAGGCAAACGGAAACGGAGTAAACAAAGAGAACAATGGATGGATAGTGTAAAGAGAAGCCTGGCTACCAGAGGTTTAACCGAGGAAGATGCTGAAGACCAAAATTTGTGGAGGAGTAGAGTATTTTAAGGCTGAAGGAAAACTACTGTATTGTAGAATATTCCTAATAAAAAGGAAGAAGAAGAAGAAGAAGAATGAAATAATTAGGATGACTACAGCGCAAACATGCAGGTGATTATGTTAATGTGGCCAGCTACTGTAATGTAGAAAATAATTGATAAGGTTTAAATTATAATCTAAACAAATACGTTCCAATGTAATTTCGAAGGATCATTTTCTAAGGGCTGTATAGAATGAAACCCTGAAGGCTTAAAGAAAAGTAACCAAGAACGAGCGATGGTGTGCTAATTGTGTTGAGGAAGATAAGAGGATAAAATTGAAGTAGTAATTCTAATGAGGTCACTAATTACGTCGTTAAGAGGGTAATTAGGAAGGCTTACAATGTGGGTACACACTTCGTGCATTTCTATCTGAGCATGTTCCCAGAGCACAACGCCAATGTTAAAACTTTCAAAACATTACGTTTAGAGGTTATTACAAGTTTAGAGGGAATTGTGTTCCCTGTGCATATAGTAATTTGTAATTATTTATTTTATTTATTAGCGCAGAACAGGATTTTCATCCCAATTAAAGTGGCATAAAGATTACACAGTTTGATAACTTGAGTTTATACAAACTTAAACTAAACAGTAACTAAATAGAAGTAGAGGTGAACATTAAAATAACTAGGTGAGAAATAAAAACACTATAATACATATGTAATGCAAGTTTGGCTTGGTAGAATGACACAGTGGTGAGAATTCATGATTTACAATTTTCAAGGTTTGAAACATTATTTCTGGAGAGTGGTTAGAAATTCCATCAAAGAATTGTCAAGGAAGTACTAAAACCTATGCCATTATTTCTTCGAACAACTTTGTTGAAGATATTGCATAGTATGTTCAGCGGTGAATTTTTGTGGGCAGATGTTCTGGTTATTTTAATTTCAAATATGATATTATTCCTTGAATTGATGCGTGGTACTGCCCCCGTAAATTGAATTATATTGAGACCACGATGGCTGTATTGGCAAATATGAATAAAGTTATGAATGTCATAGTTGTGACGTGTATATTCATTAAGTAGGCACGGATGACGCAGATTTCATGCAAGTAGGCTGGTGGAGCTGAGATTCTTGGTGACGTCATGATTTTGTTCGAGAAAGATCTGAGATTTACGACGCAGTCGCAGGAAACAAGGTATTGTGCTAAGGAAGAAGTTACGCTATTGGAGGAGAGACTCGAACCAATGAACGATAGTTTGGAAGGAAGACGGAGATTGCTGAAACTACGATATTTGATTGCTTTTGGCATGCAGATTTGTGGAAATCTATTTTCAGTTATGGCATTGATTTGGAATTTTGAAGAAATTAATTTTGAGTTTTTGAAATTCGAAAATCCGTCAAGTATAGCCAAAGTTAAAACTTCTAGCAATGACGGAGGAACGAATTATGGAAGGGATGGATACGCCCCTTAAGAAGTTGATAAAAGGTCGTGCACAGAGGAGAGGAGGTCTCATATCTCTCATACCGCTGATACCGCATATATATTTCTGATGTCAGATAGTCATTGTCGAGTGAATAAGTGAAGCAAGTTGTCTTTAGCGTGTGGTTAAAGCCCGGCGCATCGAACGAACACGGAGCAGTTCCATTTTACGCTGTTTGAAACTAGGTGAAGTTGAAACGCTCACATTAACGTTTCTACGAGATAAGATATAAAGAGTTAACTTCTGCCTTTATTATAATTCAATTGGGCAGTACAACATTGAGGTGTGTAGAACATTTGAACAATTTCACAGTTATAATTTAAAAGATATTGACACTTTAAGGCTGCAGACAAAAGTGATTTTCTCGCCACCTGAGAAGCACTTTTAAAATTCTACATTATACACTACGGCTGACACGTGCATCGCAACCGTGATATTGGAGAATACGTTTGGTAATACGACGATACATTCTACCATGGAACATAATCTTGCAGTGCTTTCAATGATTATAACAGAAGTTGAGATGGAAGGCTAAGGCTTTAATGCAATTGGGACATATATCGATGGAGTGAAGTAACAGCATGGAACTTCGTTAATCGTCTTTCTACAAAAGCGAGCATGTAGTGAACATCCAACTACACTCATGCATCGTGAATCCATCGCTGAATTATGTCAAATGACAGTGGAAATATTTTCATACTCCACGATTATGAATATTTCTGCGGAAATAACTGCAATAAACTTCATGGCGAATTACGACTGGAACTTCAGGGAACTTTCAAGAGAGGCCAGGGTGGACCCGGCTCATAAAGAAGAGTTTTGCCAGAAGGATGTCTTTCGTATACATGGAGCAGTGCAATTTTCGGAGAAGGAAGCAGTTCGATTCTCCGAGGACGCTGATTCCAGGTTCGAGGTCGGAGCACATCTTTACGCTGGTGATATGGAACCAACAGCAGTTTTCTTTGAAAACTTTCCTCTAGAACTTCAATCAACAGATAAGGTAGTCGTGAACGTTTCTTGTATTATTTGAGTCATGTAGCGATATCTGAGCAACCATTTTTCCCATATTTTCTGTCCTATCTTTTGCCCCATTTTCTTGATTGATATTTCTGTACTCAGTACACTTCGATGATTTATGCCTTTTTCTACGATTTGTTGAGACATTGTTATGTCATTGGTATACTTAAATAATTTTGGATCAGTTGAGACTGATAATTTAGATTCTTTCAGTAATTTGCATATTTTTGTAGTCACGATTTGACTGTAAAGTTAACGATTTGCTATGGCAGATTTGAATTCAGACAGCGTGTCATTTTATTAAAGTAATTCTATTCAGTAAATTACTTTGACCAATTTTCTGTCATCCTCAAGAAAGAAGAATGATTAAAGATTTTAGAGCGTTAAAATCTAATACGTTATCGACGATCTTTGAAATACTAGTCGTCTTATGAACATGATTGCAACATAGACATTTATCATTGCATTATAGACAATTTTATGAAATATGAACTTTGATTACGATTTATTGAATACACTATAGTAATGAACATTTGATAGGAGTTTTTCTCAATTATAGATTGGAACAATAATGTTTGCATTCCACAGTCTAATTGTTTTCTATTCGACTATTTATGCAGTTTAGATGAACTTTGATTGAAGATAGTATTTTTATACTGCGTTACTTTGAAGATATTAATCTCAATTTTGATGGACCAGGGAGGAGTGTCTAATCGTATTTGCTATTAAATTTATTTGTGATTGGCAAATTTTTACTTCATATCGATTCATGAATGAAACCCACGAAGGTTAAATAATAACAGTCATTAATACAATTGATGAATATAAGAATTTTTGAAGAGGAACAATGGATGTATAATCGTTAGTTCAGTGGACCTGTAAAAGTCGCTGATGAGTAATGCCCTTGAATAATGAAGGAGGTTCCCACAGTAATAAATGAAGTTGTTGAATTTACGAGTGGAGGTTTTGTATGTAATTTGGAAGATTTTTATGCCATATATATGAAGATATATGATGAATTCTGGGCCTATTGTTGAGTAATTTTGTGCGTTTTGAGCGAAGTATCTTTCCGCTGAATGTATTGTTCTGGTTCTTTGAAAGTTATTCATGTGAAGATACTGTTAAAGTTAACAAGAGTGTTAAATAATTTGAGATGAAGATTTTGAATGGAGGTTACCGTCACAAATAATTATAATTATTATTAAACCTTATTAAACCTGAATTTGACAGTTAAATATAACTAACCTTCATTGGTCGATTATATCAACACAATTTGAGTAATTATCAACCGGATAAACGTGTGGTTTAATGTATTTCTTGTACAAATAATATAAACAATTAATATTGTAAATAATTTTGTAAATATCTTTGATAACAATTTGTAATGAAAGGGATTAATAGAGGCGTGTATAAATTTTCAATTGTCGTTTGACATTGTTATAAACAATTTATTATTGTTATAAATAATTAATGAACTTTTGTTATTAACATTTGGAGTTTTGTTTTTATACTCTAAACAACGCTAATTAAGCAAGTGGATTGAACAATTAAACATGATTTGGGATTGTTGGAGTAATCCACTGGTGTTTGAATGGAGCATTTAAAAGATTTGCGTGATAATATTTCAGTTGAGATGTGGACATTTAACGTGTTTTGAAAGGAGAGCTAAGCTCTGATGTAACTCGCTTATGCTAGGGTTGAACGGACAGGTGAGTCCACTTTGACGATGCAGGTGCATTGCAGCTGGCCCGGACAACTGTATGATAGAGGCCAAGGACGTTTACATAATAGCCTTGTGGCTATAAATAAAATATGAAGTATATAAACACGCAAACCAATTGATATATGTGTCTCGTTCCAAATCCCGTTTCCATTCCAAGTGCATTATTATAATTACGTTATTTTGAGCTTGAGAAAGCTGAAACATTGTATGTAGAGTATACAAGTTCGACAGGAGGACATGGTTATGTGGTCGATGGCTTCTGATTGCCACGTGGATTTGGTTGTTTTATTTTTGTTAAATTCATTCTTTATGTGAAATAAATTATTGTGCAGTTTAAAGTTTCTCGTCTTCGTTTTGGTTCATTTTTAATATCATGGTGGAGGTTATTGTGTGGGCACGCTTTAAGTGATCCAGTTGACAACCCAGCCCCCGAGATAAAAAAAAAAGAGGTAAGTAAAGGTAAGTATGAACCCCCGTATATTTTGGTGTGTTCCACAATAATTTCTTGTTAACTATTGTGCTCTAATCTCGATAGTATCTGTCAATGCCATTTTCATTGATGTAGCTGTGCCGGTGCGTTTGATTATTGGCAATCCGATTGAGGGGGCGGATATCTGACAGCCTACTATCCGGATAACGGGGACAGTAGGATTGGCGCCGCAATTCGGTGGGGCTCGATTGACAACACTGGATTACCAGGTTGAACGCCAGTAGAATTGGCACAATCGAAGTTCGGAGTGCTTGAATAACATTGGATTACCATGTTATTGCAGTAGAATTGACACCGCAATTTTTGTGGAGTGTTCGAATAACATTGGATTACCAAGTTATCGATGTCAAAGGGATTGTGAAGACTCAAATAAAGAGGTTGATTCTTTGTTAGATGTCTTGGCCAATTGTAGAATTTGAGAGTGTGATTATATAGGAATAAAATGTTGTGTTGTATTAGGAAAATTACACTCAGAAAATATCAGATCTTATACAACTTGAGAGAGGTTAAATAGGCTGGAAACTTAGAAAAATCGCCTATGATCTGGAATCTTATTTTATTTGACCGGCTTATGACATGGGTAGTCATATTAAAGATAAAATTAAACTATTTGGATTGTAAATGTAAATTATTTGTGTTAGGATATTTTAAAATGAACCAAAGAAACTTGAACATGTGCTTGAGTTTATTTCAACATGAAGTGTCTAAGAAGGTTAATTATAAGGTAATTATAAGTTAGATTTAAGACAGAAAATTGCTCAAAACTTATATATGGTGAAAAATGTTGCTCAGATGTTGTTATTTTGCTCTGTTTGATGTATGTCCCTAAAGCAGTTTATTATTGAAATATTATTGAAATGGCAGATGAGAGTCTGAGAATGATGTTGGAGGAGATGTCTGCTAACTTGAAAGCTAGCATGAACGAAAGTGCGAAGGAGATGGAAGCTAGGAATGCTAGTCGAATGAAGCAGATGATGGAGGAGAATTCTAGTAATATGTCTATTAGGCTGGATGAAAGTGCGAGAGAAATGAAAGCTAGCATGAATGAAAGTCTAAAGCAGATGCTGGATGAAAATCTGAAAGTTCTTCAGACCAGTTCTGCAAACTTAGAAAATAATGTGTCGCGTTTACAGATCAATACCCAGGGAATCGAGAATGCTGTAACTGACATGCGCACAGACGTGTCCAATGTCCATAAAGATTTATCCAATGTGCATAAAGATGTTTCTGAGGTTAAAAATGATGTTTCTAAGGTACAGAAAGATCTTACTATGTTGAATCTTGATGTTGCTAATGTCCGGGGTGATATTTCATGTGCTAGAGCTGAAGTAATTGTTGTTAGGAATTATGTTGCTACTGTACAAGACAAAGTAGAGGAAGTTCAAAGAGAGGTTAGAAATGCTCGAACTGATGTGTCAAATGTTCAAGTTGACATCAATAATATTCATTCAGATGTTAATGATATGCAAAGCGATATCAATAAGATACAAGTAGAAGTCAATACTGTTTTTGTAGACATTGCTAAAGTTCAGACTGATGTTAACAAAGTTAGGGAAGAAATTGAAACTTCAAAAACGCTTTGTACTCGTAACATTAGTGCATTAACAACTCGGTTAGTTGACGAGTCTGTTAGGACAACAGCTTCTTTAGCTGGTTTAAAATACGATGTAGAGGTCATGAGAACCCAAGTATTAGATCACAATCGTTTACTTAAGGAAGACATTGAAGTAGATATCGCGAAAATGTTAACTGCAAATGTAACGGTTTGGAAAGATGAATGGAACAGGTCAAGTGGGGAACATGTCGATCAGATTCAGGAGCGAATTGAAAGAAAACTTGCCAGTACACAAGTATACATTAATAATGAAGTAGTTCAGATTAGGAAAGACTTGAATGTAAGGATGGATTCGCTATCCGAAAAGCAGGTAGAGGATAGAACTCAAATAGGTCAGGACGTGCAAGCATTAAAAACTGCGTTAGAGGAACAGATTCATAAGGTTGTCTCTGATGTTAATGAAACTACGAGCAAACTGCAGAATTTGAAACTAGGAGAAGCTAGCATGATGGAAGCCTATAAGGAAGAGTTGATTAGGAAAGTCATCACGGAAATCACAGACAAGGATATTGAAGGATTGACTGGTGAAGAGGATAGAAATTACGTGAGAAGATGTAACCTCGCTACAGAAGAGAGAGATATTAGTCCTGAGGAACGTATATCCAGATTCAGGGAAGAAGAAGAAGATAGGAATATTGAACCTGAATGGAAGTATCGTGATAGTGGGAAACATTATATGGATTCATATCCGAGAAATGTGACAGTCATCCGGAATTTTGAAGACAAACCTCAAAAATTTAGCAACACTGATAGTCTCACACCGATCGAATATATCAGGAATCTTAAAGACTATTTCATAGAAGTCCACATTCCTAGAGAGAGAGAGATGAGAATCGTAGAAAGATTTCTAGCTGGAGGACCCCTTGAGTGGTTTAGAGCATTTCGGTACACTTTCAGCAATTTTGACGAATTTGCAGAGGCACTGATAAAACGATTCTGGTCAATAGAAGCTCAGAATTAATTAAGAGCTGAGGTATACTCGAGGAAGTATTCAGGTACTCTTCCAACACGGTACGCTGATTTCTTCACGAGTCAGTTATCACGCTTGAGATTTTTGCAACCCCCATTGTCAACAGAGCAGTTGCTAGATGCGATTTCACGTATGCTGCCTGTGGAGGTAAGAAGACTGATCATATCGTCAAATATCAGAGATTTGACCAGTATGGACGAATTATTGAGAAGGCTTGACTACACGAGTCCAATTCCAAATTTGGTACAAAAAATCAGAGGCACGAATTCAAAGACGTTAATACAGTCTACATGGATCAAGTGCAGCAAACTGATAAGCCTGAGGAAGAAATAACTGAAAATGTAGGTCCTCACAGGAATAATTATTTCCGCAACAACAGATCACAAGGTTACCGTCCATATCAGCAAAGACGAGGCTGGAATAATAACAGAGGGAATTACAACAACGGAAGAGGTAGATACTACAACAATGGTTATAATAGAAACTACAATAGAAATAACCAGTATCAGAATCAGAATCAGAATTCTCAAGGTCAGGTTATGACACCCGACAAATATCAGGAAAGAGAGAAAGAAAGTCAGCAGTATCTGAAGGAATTACCAGAGAAGGAAGCTGAAAATCAAAAGAAAAGACAGGATGTAGTGATCGATCCTGGTCCTTCTACAAGTCAGCAGAACTTAGAAAACAGGAATTCAGGACAGAAGAGACAGTAGAAAGGCGAGAATGCATTAACCACACACAACCCAGAGAAGAAGAGACTTATGATTAAGGAACATAGAAGAAATATCATATAAGAGTAAGCCAATAATAATTCAATTTCGTGTTCAAGTGAATTGAGAAATTTATAACACAGAGTTTAAAAACAATTTGCAACTGTTTTTAAAACGTGGTGAAGGGAGAATGCCCCCGTAAATTGAATTATATTGAGACCACGATGGCTGTATTGGCAAATATGAATAAAGTTATGAATGTCATAGTTGTGACGTGTATATTCATGACGTAGGCACGGATGACGCAGATTTCATGCAAGTAGGCTGGTGGAGCTGAGATTCTTGGTGACGTCATGCTTTTGTTCGAGAAAGATCTGAGATTTACGACGCAGTCGCAGGAAACAAGGTATTGTGCTAAGGAAGAAGTTACGCTATTGGAGGAGAGACTCGAACCAATGAACGATAGTTTGGAAGGAAGACGGAGATTGCTGAAACTACGATATTTGATTGCTTTTGGCATGCAGATTTGTGGAAATCTATTTTCAGTTATGGCATTGATTTGGAATTTTGAAGAAATTAATTTTGAGTTTTTGAAATTCGAAAATCCGTCAAGTATAGCCAAAGTTAAAACTTCTAGCAATGACGGAGGAACGAATTATGGAAGGGATGGATACGCCCCTTAAGAAGTTGATAAAAGGTCGTGCACAGAGGAGAGGAGGTCTCATATCTCTCATACCGCTGATACCGCATATATATTTCTGATGTCAGATAGTCATTGTCGAGTGAATAAGTGAAGCAAGTTGTCTTTAGCGTGTGGTTAAAGCCCGGCGCATCGAACGAACACGGAGCAGTTCCATTTTACGCTGTTTGAAACTAGGTGAAGTTGAAACGCTCACATTAACGTTTCTACGAGATAAGATATAAAGAGTTAACTTCTGCCTTTATTATAATTCAATTGGGCAGTACAACATTGAGGTGTGTAGAACATTTGAACAATTTCACAGTTATAATTTAAAAGATATTGACACTTTAAGGCTGCAGACAAAAGTGATTTTCTCGCCACCTGAGAAGCACTTTTAAAATTCTACATTATACACTACGGCTGACACGTGCATCGCAACCGTGATATTGGAGAATACGTTTGGTAATACGACGATACATTCTACCATGGAACATAATCTTGCAGTGCTTTCAATGATTATAACAGAAGTTGAGATGGAAGGCTAAGGCTTTAATGCAATTGGGACATATATCGATGGAGTGAAGTAACAGCATGGAACTTCGTTAATCGTCTTTCTACAAAAGCGAGCATGTAGTGAACATCCAACTACACTCATGCATCGTGAATCCATCGCTGAATTATATCAAATGACAGTGGAAATATTTTCATACTCCACGATTATGAATATTTCTGCGGAAATAACTGCAATAAACTTCATGGCGAATTACGACTGGAACTTCAGGGAACTTTCAAGAGAGGCCAGGGTGGACCCGGCTCATAAAGAAGAGTTTTGCCAGAAGGATGTCTTTCGTATACATGGAGCAGTGCAATTTTCGGAGAAGGAAGCAGTTCGATTCTCCGAGGACGCTGATTCCAGGTTCGAGGTCGGAGCACATCTTTACGCTGGTGAAATGGAACCAACAGCAGTTTTCTTTGAAAACTTTCCTCTAGAACTTCAATCAACAGATAAGGTAGTCGTGAACGTTTCTTGTATTATTTGAGTCATGTAGCGATATCTGAGCAACCATTTTCCCCATATTTTCTGTCCTATCTTTTGCCCCATTTTCTTGATTGATATTTCTGTACTCAGTACACTTCGATGATTTATGCCTTTTTCTACGATTTGTTGAGACATTGTTATGTCATTGGTATACTTAAATAATTTTGGATCAGTTGAGACTGATAATTTAGATTCTTTCAGTAATTTGCATATTTTTGTAGTCACGATTTGACTGTAAAGTTAACGATTTGCTATGGCAGATTTGAATTCAGACAGCGTGTCATTTTATTAAAGTAATTCTATTCAGTAAATTACTTTGACCAATTTTCTGTCATCCTCAAGAAAGAAGAATGATTAAAGATTTTAGAGCGTTAAAATCTAATACGTTATCGACGATCTTTGAAATACTAGTCGTCTTATGAACATGATTGCAACATAGACATTTATCATTGCATTATAGACAATTTTATGAAATATGAACTTTGATTACGATTTATTGAATACACTATAGTAATGAACATTTGATAGGAGTTTTTTTCAATTATAGATTGGAACAATAATGTTTGCATTCCACAGTCTAATTGTATTCTATTCGACTATTTATGCAGTTTAGATGAACTTTGATTGAAGATAGTATTTTTATACTGCGTTACTTTGAAGATATTAATCTCAATTTTGATGGACCAGGGAGGAGTGTCTAATCGTATTTGCTATTAAATTTATTTGTGATTGGCAAATTTTTACTTCATATCGATTCATGAATGAAACCCACGAAGGTTAAATAATAACAGTCATTAATACAATTGATGAATATAAGAATTTTTGAAGAGGAACAATGGATGTATAATCGTTAGTTCAGTGGACCTGTAAAAGTCGCTGATGAGTAATGCCCTTGAATAATGAAGGAGGTTCCCACAGTAATAAATGAAGTTGTTGAATTTACGAGTGGAGGTTTTGTATGTAATTTGGAAGATTTTTATGCCATATATATGAAGATATATGATGAATTCTGGGCCTATTGTTGAGCAATTTTGTGCGTTTTGAGCGAAGTATTTTTCCGCTGAATGTATTGTCCTCGTTCTTTGAAAGTTATTCATGTGAAGATACTGTTAAAGTTAACAAGAGTGTTAAATAATTTGAGATGAAGATTTTGAATGGAGGTTACCGTCACAAATAATTATAATTATTATTAAACCTTATTAAACCTGAATTTGACAGTTAAATATAACTAACCTTCATTGGTCTATTATATCAACACAATTTGAGTAATTATCAACCGGATAAACGTGTGGTTTAATGTATTTCTTGTACAAATAATATAAACAATTAATATTGTAAATAATTTTGTAAATATCTTTGATAACAATTTGTAATGAAAGGGATTAATAGAGGCGTGTATAAATTTTCAATTGTCGTTTGACATTGTTATAAACAATTTATTATTGTTATAAATAATTAATGAACTTTTGTTATTAACATTTGGAGTTTTGTTTTTATACTCTAAACAACGCTAATTAAGCAAGTGGATTGAACAATTAAACATGATTTGGGATTGTTGGAGTAATCCACTGGTGTTTGAATGGAGCATTTAAAAGATTTGCGTGATAATATTTCAGTTGAGATGTGGACATTTAACGTGTTTTGAAAGGAGAGCTAAGCTCTGATGTAACTCGCTTATGCTAGGGTTGAACGGACAGGTGAGTCCACTTTGACGATGCAGGTGCATTGCAGCTGGCCCGGACAACTGTATGATAGAGGCCAAGGACGTTTACATAATAGCCTTGTGGCTATAAATAAAATATGAAGTATATAAACACGCAAACCAATTGATATATGTGTCTCGTTCCAAATCCCGTTTCCATTCCAAGTGCATTATTATAATTACGTTATTTTGAGCTTGAGAAAGCTGAAACATTGTATGTAGAGTATACAAGTCCAACAGGAGGACATGGTTATGTGGTCGATGGCTTCTGATTGCCACGTGGATTTGGTTGTTTTATTTTTGTTAAATTCATTCTTTATGTGAAATAAATTATTGTGCAGTTTAAAGTTTCTCGTCTTCGTTTTGGTTCATTTTTAATATCATGGTGGAGGTTATTGTGTGGGCACGCTTTAAGTGATCCAGTTGACAACCCAGCCCCCGAGATAAAAAAGAGGTAAGTAAAGGTAAGTATGAACCCCCGTATATTTTGGTGTGTTCCACAATAATTTCTTGTTAACTATTGTGCTCTAATCTCGATAGTATCTGTCAGTGCCATTTTCATTGATGTAGCTGTGCCGGTGCGTTTGATTATTGGCAATCCGATTGAGGGGGCGGATATCTGACAGCCTACTATCCGGATAACGGGGACAGTACATGGAAATTTAAAGGAGTTCGGAATCAATTGTATTGTATATAATTTTGAAAAGGAATTTCATAGCATCTATTTTTCTTCGTATTTTTAAACTGTCTACATCAAAATTTATTAGCAGTTCCTGATATGGTATCAAGTAAGAATAGTTGTCTGTTCTTTGATTTGCGGGTTGATGGAGATACAATTTTCATTAATGAAGTGTATGTTGGAATAAAATAAGACTACCGTTTAACGCTAACCTCATGACGTAGTGACTAGCATTCTTGGCGGTCATCCTGAGGTCCGGGTGCGCTTGCCGGCTCTGCCAAGAAAAGTCAATCAGGGAAACCACTTCCAGGATGACTGAGGTAGGAATATAACCCTCCTCTTCACAGTTTTGCCCCATGGAGCTCAGTGTACCCTCTTCAGGTCTCACAACAGACCTCCAGGGGGACAGCCAAGAATGCTAGCCGCTACACCACGAGGTGGTCAAAAGTAATAAAATATTGTTTCAAAGTTACGTTGGTTACCTAATTATTCTGCAATCTGCATTTCTTTAAAAGCATCAAAGAACAAGATGTTCAGTAAAGAACATATAGCCTACTTTCTCCTAAATGCATGGGTATTGTTATAACTCTTTGACCTTCTCAAGGAGTATGATTGAATGTTGGTTGTAGTAGCTTGTTGAAATACAACGTGCTATAGGGATATTAAACATGAATATGAGGTGCCCTTTGCTAGTGCTACCTCTGTACCAAATTTCGTTCAATTCGGTTTCACCGTGTTTGAATTGATAGGGGGAATCGATTTGCACACATACTTGTCCACCATCTGCAAACTATTGGGCTGATGTTCTTGCAGTTTGGTCAGAATATGTTTCCCACATAAAGATATGGTGTTGCAAAATTTGGTAGAGACTAGATTATTAGGTTGGTCGTAATTACATTTTAGATTTTAACATTTGGGTGGCCGCGATTACGTTTCCGTCAAGATAGCGGTGATATAAAATATGACACTGAGGTGCCCTTTGCTAGTGCTACCTCTGTACCAAATTTCGTTCATTCGGTTCCACCGTGTTCGAATTAATAGGGGGAATCAATTTTGACATAAAGATGGCCACCATCCGCAAAATATTAGGCTAATGACCTATTAGATTGGTCAAAGGATGCTCCCTCTATAAAGGTTTGTTGTTGCAAAGTTTGGTAGAGATCAGATGGTTATGTTAATCGTAATTTAACTTAAGCTTTGAACATATGTGTGGCCGCCATTACGTTTCTGTCAATATGGCGGCGATATAAAACATGACACTGAGGTGCCATTTGCTAGTGCTACCTCTGTACCAAATTTCGTTCCATTTGGTTTCACCGTGTTTGAATTAATAGGGGGAATTGATTTTCACACAAAGATTGCCGCCATCCGCAAACTATTAGGCTAATGACCTATTCATTTGGTCAAAGGATGCTTCCTCTATAAGGGTATGTTGTTGCAAAATTTGGTAGAGATCGGATGATTAGGTTAATCGTAATTTGATTTAAGCTTTGAACATTTGTGTGGCCACCATTACGTTTCCGTCAAGATGGCGGCGATATAAAACATGAAACTAAGGTGCCTTTTGTTAGTACTGCCTCTGTACCAAATTTCGTTCCATTCGGTTGCACCGTGTTCGAATTAATAGGGGGAATCGATTTTCACACAAAGATGGCCGCCACCCGCAAACTATTACGCTGATGACCTATTAGATTGGTCAAAGGATGCTCGCTCCATAAAGTTATGTTTTTGCAAAGTTTGGTAGAGATCGGATGGTTGTGTTAGTCGTAATTTAACTTAAACTTTGAACATTTGTGTGCCCGCCATTACGTTTCTGTCAATATGGCGGCGATGTAAAACATGACACTGAGATGCCCTTTGCTAGTGCTACCTCTGTACCAAATTTCGTTCCATTCGGTTTCACCATGTTTGAATTAATAGGGGGAATTGATTTTCACACAAAGATGGCCGCCATGCTCAAACTATTAGGCTAATGACCTATTCATTTGGTCAAAGGATGCTTCCTCTATAAGGGTATGTTGCTGCAAAATTTGGTAGAGATCGGATGATTAGGTTAATCGTAATTTGATTTAAGCTTTGAACATTTGTGTGGCCGCCATTACGTATCAGTAAAGATCGCGGCGATATAAAACATGACACTGAGGTGCCTTTTGTTAGTACTACCTCTGTACCAAATTTCGTTCCATTCGGATGCACCGTGTTCGAAATAATAGGGGGAATCGATTTTCACACAAAGATGGCCGCCATCCGCAAACTATTACGCTGATGACCTATTAGTTTGGTCAAAGGATGCTCCCCCCTTAAAGGTATGTTGTTGCAAAATTTGGTAGAGATCGGATGAATAGGTTAGTCGTAATTTGATTTACGCTTTGAACATTTGTGTGGCCGCTATTACGTTTCCGTCAAGATGGCGGCGATATAAAACATGACACTGAGGTGCCTTTTGTTAGTACTACCTCTGTACCAAATTTCGTTCCATTCGGTTGCACCGTGTTCGAATTAATAGGAGGAATCCATTTTCACACAAAGATGGCCGCCATCCGCAAACTATTACGCTGATGACCTATTGGTTTGGTCAAAGGATGCTCTCGCCATAAAGGTATGTTGTTGCAAAATTTGATAGAGATCGGATGATTAGGTTAGTCGTAATTTGATTTCAGCTTTGAACATTTGTGTGGCCGCCATTACGTTTCCGTCAAGATGGCGGCGATATAAAACATGACACTGAGGTGTCCTTTGCTAGTGCTACCTTTGTACCAAATTTCGTTCCATTCGCATTCACCTTGTTCGAATTGATAGGGGGGGGGGGGGGCAGACATTCAGAGTACACACAAAGACACACACACAGACTCACACACACATACACACACACACAGACTCACACACACACACATACACACACACAGACAGACACACTTTTTTCGCCCTGTGTTGATCTCATAAGTCTACTTTCATTTTTTGCAAAAATCAAAAGTAGGCTAAGAATGAATTCCATGAAAAGTATCCATTAAAACTCCAGAGTAGTGCATCCTCCCTTTCCGTAACTTTTCACAAGGTAGATTATTGAAAATATATCATTTATGATTTACATACCTTTCTGGGAGTCGTTACAAGTTGATTTCAATTTCAATTGCTACTGCTGCACCGGAAATAATTGTTTTTTACGTAAATAAAGCATTTTTGATCGTGTTCATTTCACTAGCGGCACCATGTTGCATTGACGTCGGACAGTACGTCATACCCCGTGTGATATGTTGCCAACATGTCCGATACAAAATTCACCACACGACACACGTAAAGTTTCTCTTCACACGACACATGTAATGTGTCTTTGTAATTATGTAATTATGTGAATAAAGAAATAAAAGACTAATATTATTGAAATTGCCAACATGTCCGATACAATACAGCCTACATCACACGGAGTAATTATGTCCGATTTCTGTCTGGACGAATATTCGGTTTAGGGTTAGGTTAGGTTAAGTTAAGTTACGTTACGTTAAGTTAGGTTAGGTTAGGTTAGATTAGGTTCAGGCAAAAGGCATGGTTTTAACGGACGAAGAGTTCAAATTGGCGCAGTGTTGCATTAATTTGACGTCGCTCTTCTGGTTTTGTATACCGGGTGAGAAATAGTACCAAATGCATGGGGTTGGCATTATTGACTCCGTGGGAAAGAAGGCCGTCAGAGCTGTAATTTCTACTATATAAGTCGTGATCCTATTTGGGAAGGCTGGGTGGGTCTATGACAGCGGAGGAGTAAACATCTAATACTACATCTTCTCCAGATATTCTCCCAACTATTAATTAAGGTAATGAGCTTCATTTCATTAGTTACAAAATTGTATAGAAAGGTTCACTTACAGTGGAGTGCCACTAATTATCCAACCTCATTTGGTGCCTTGCCAGTGTTTCAACACAGAAGTTCTATAACTGAAGATCTCTTATTTTCAATCAGTTGCAGCTTGAGGAACAATGAACTGTATACTTTCAGATATGATTGCACTTCACTTCATTAAAAAAGTGCCAGTAGTATTAGCAACTCTAAGCCAATACTTTCTGATAAGTTTCCATTTCAATTCATTTCACCAGTATTAGAGGACAAACGCTGATTATTTGGCTTTTCACACTCGTAGGTCCCCTGCTGCTTATTTGTGGGAACTCGTGCACTATAAGGCACCGGCCGCAATCAAAATCTTCTACAGCAGCGGTTCCCAACCTGGGGTACGCGTACCCCTTGGTGGTGCGCAACGAACCGGTTAGGGGTACGCCAAAAATAAACGGTAATGGCGATCGCCATGTTCCCATCGTACGTGTCAGTCGGCTTTCAATGCCTTCTTATACCGGCACGTCAAGTTCAATGCTTCCCCTCGACAATCCACCCTACCCCAACCCCAGTCGCTTTCACCACTGCACTGCTATTGTCTTGATTTGTGTATTTTTTTCCAAACTAATCGCTAAAATTAATTGGTTTTCAATAAAATTAAATATAAAAATATTTTTATTTTCCTCAGCTAAATGTGTATACATAAAATAAAAAGTAAATAAAAGAAAATTTGAAAATTATTTTTAGCATTTTATTGAAATTAAATGCATACTGACAACAAACAAATAATATAAGTTATTAAAAGTATTAGTTATACTGTATTGAAGAAATGAGTTACAAATAGTTGTAAGTTATTTTTTATTATTTATATTTTTCGGTGCATATTGCCCGTAAACAAAGTAAACGTTTTAAAAGTTTGCTTTTTGAGGGGTACTATTTTAGATAAATTTCTATAAAGGGGTACGGGAGGGAAAAAAGGTTGGGAACCACTGTTCTACAGGAATAGGTAATGTGACTGAGGTAGTGGAGTTGAACATTTTATCGCTAGAGTGTGTTATTGCAGTTTCTCTGCAGCGCCAACATAGTCTTCTGTTTCGCAAACAGAGTAAATTATCGGACAAGTTTGTCCCTAACTAGTTGTTGGAGATAGTGAGGTCATTGCATTAGTGAACGTGGAACAAGTCCTGACATACAAACACAAACCTAATCCGGGGCTTGCGCCCTGGACTCCCTTGCTTGTAAGTTAGTATAATCAGTAATTTTCGTCCAGACAGTCTTCTAGCCTAGTACCGGCCAATGGTTTCGTCCAAACAGTCGTCTAACCACGTAGAGACCATTGGCTTTGCCTCGCCCAACTTCAGTTCATTCAGTAATTTTCGTCCATACAGTACCTAGTCTAACAAAGTAGCGACAATGGCTTTGCCTAACCCAACTTTAGTACAATCAGTAATTTTCCTCCAGACAGTCTAACCTAGTAGCGATTATTGGCTTTGTCTCACCCAACTTTAGTACATTCCGTAATATTCGTCCAGACAGTTGTCAAAGCAAGTAGCGACCAATGGATTTGCCTCACCCAACTTTAGTACAATAAGTAATTTTCTTCTAGACAGTCATCTAACCTAGTAGCGACCAATGTTTTCGTTCAGACATTCATATAACCATGATGCGATCATTGGCTTTGTCTCACCCAACTTTAATACATTCAGTAATATTCGTCCAGACAGTTCGTCTAACCATGTAGCGAGCAATGGTTTCGTCCAGACAGTCGTCTAACCATGTAGCGAGCAATGGTTTCGTCCAGACAGTCGTCTAACCCTGTAGCGACCATCGGCTTTGCCTCATTCAACATTAGTACATTCAGCCATTTTCGTCCAGACAGTCGTCTAACCTAGTACCGGCCAATGGTTTCTAGCTACAGGGGAGTGCGCTGAAGTGAAGTTTTTCCTGACACAAGCCTAAAGCTTGATCCACAATGCATAGTCGGTAGTCGGTAGTTGGTAGTTGGCAGTCGGTAGCTGCAGTCAAGCCCATGCTCTCGAAAGGAGTCAGGCACAATGTGTAGTTGCAGTCGGTAGTTGGTATTTGGCAGTCAGCAGCTTGTAGTCGGCAGTCGCCAAATTCATCTTTGACCGCTAACTACCAACTACCGACTGGAATGTAACAGCCAATCAGAACAGATCACAGGCTGACCTCATCTTGACTTTTTACACGGCCGTGAACTTTATTCTCAGGTACACTGTCGCTATTAGCAACAACATAAATAAACCGAAAAACTCAAGATCGTCCATATTACGAGTGTTTGAGGTTATGGACCACTCGTACAAAGAATAAAGGATGAGTCCCTATATTATTTACTCCAAGCATTTTAACGACTGCGCATTGTGAGTGGTTAGGTTGTAAACTACCGACTTCCGACTGCAGCTACCGACTGCCAACTACCAACTACCGTCTGCGCATTGTGGAGCGACCTTTATCCAACATGGCGACCTGTTTCTTCGTCTGTTTATTACATCATCACATCCTAAAGGTGTAACCGAACTTTTAGTAGATTACAGAGACTGCTTCTAGTTTGTTTCGTTGGTAGTAATTATTTTTGTTTCATCAGGTTGCCAGCCATGGCCACCTGTTGGTGCTGCACCTTGGAGAATCTTATGTGTTCAGTGCCATAGAGATTCTTGGTGGTGGTATGGCTATTGCTGTGGTAGGTGGCCTTGCTAATGGCAAGGTGACTTTGATTTTAGGGCAAGGTATCCATGGGCATGCTATTGATAGTTAGGATGCCATGCAGAATGGAAGCTGGTTTTTGAATGAAAATGTGATGTTGGAATAGTTTTTCTCTCAAGTCTGGAGATTGGTGTTGGGGAGTTGAGAATTGTGTGATGTTTGTTTTGAGGGTCTGGGAGTTGGTTTTGGGAGAGAGGAGTGATGATTGTAGAGGATGTTCTGCAAGACATGAGGCAAAGGAAACCTGCTTATATGTTTGACAAAAATATATTGATTGTTTTTGATGTTCGGAAGTACTTGTAGGTGGAGAAGAATGAGATAGTTGAACATACTGTGTGAGAGATCTAGGTGATGGGAGCTTGGTTTTATTAATAAATGTGTCAATTAGTGAAGTTGGTGTAACTGTCTTTGTGTGATGTTGTTTAGCATGTATATTGCCCCACTACCCTGAGTTGGCTAGCTCGGATTATGGATTATTATATTTATTACAATGGCGCCCAACGTGAAAGCTCGAAGAATCCAATGAATCACACAAAAGCAGGAGTAGGGATGGGGGAAAATAGAAGAAATGAGGTAGTTTCAATGATGTCCTCATGGCGATCTGTTTCTTCGTCTGTTTATTACATCATCGTATCCTAAAGGCAAGGCCTTGTCGCTGTAACCACATTTGTCTCTCCTCTGCTGAACGTATCAAATCAGCATATTTCTGGATATTTAGTCTGTCCATCACAGAATCCAGATACTTCTTCCTAGGTCTTCCTCTCCCCTTCTTCCCCAAAACCTTTCCTTCCAACACGATCGTTAGGAAATTGTTATGGCGTAGTGTGTGGCCAAGGAATGTTGTTCTCCTTTCTTCTATAATGTTGATCAACTCCCTTCTTTCATCTACTGGCGGCATCGTTGGTGTAGATGATAGCATGCTTAACTGCTGTGCCCAAGATAGCAGGTACAAACCCGGCCGAAGTCGTCGGATTGTTTAAGATCGTTAAAATCCTTCAGTATGCCTCCCTTCGGAGGGGAAGTAACTCCGGCGGTCCCATGGCATAGATTTATGGTATGTAAAAGATCCTTCCACTAACTAAACGTGTGTGAAGCTAACTTTCTAGGATAGATTTCGTTGAAACACTCTATCTTAGTTCCACCGTTCACCACTAGGTGTCAGTGACATCGGGTAGTGAAAGTTGGATCAACTTAAAATTGAACGGAACTTGTAGCTCACCCCATGGGTGTCCGCTTAAAGCAGCTACAGCTTCTGGCGAGCCGAGCATGTCCTCGGACACTCCCGGCACTAAAACCCATCATTCACGACCACACTGTACCAACGATATGATAGACTTTTACAAAGATTTCAAGTGTAAAGTTTTGGACCATCTGCCGTTTAGTTCAAATCAGCACTGAATGATTTTCACCTTTTTCGAGAATTGAAGGTATGGTTGGGCGGCAACGCCTCGTCAAAAATGAAAAACTTCAGGAGACTCTCCAGACTTACCCACCTCAGTGGCGGCAGAATATTTTGCCGAGGGCATTGAAAAGCTGGTGTAACGATACGACAAATGTTTCAATAGTTTTTGGGATTATGTTGAGACATAAGAGTAAAACAAGCAAACATTTAGTAGTAAAATCAGTTTGGTAAGTCAATCTGTTATTTTATACCGTCCATCGGAACTTGAAAAAGCCAGCCCTCATATTATATGTACTATGCGCGCACTTTCAATAGTGCAGCAGGGGCCCATGGCGCGCCAAAGGCTCAGCCAATGCCACCGCACCAGCGAATAACAAAGCTGCCCCTTGCTGTTCTTACTTTATATCAAAGATCCTGTATATGGGCTAAGATATATACACTATACACACTATTTCACTTGGCTTGTAGGATTTATGAGACAGGTGAGGTACCCTCCAAGTTAAAGAAGAATATTATCATCTCTATCACTTACTGAAGAAAGCAGGAGCTGACATATGTAAGTGAAGATTACCGTACAATCTGCTTGATCACTCCTGATTCCAAGATATGGACTAGATTACAATTCACCGGACATATATTAACCGAGTTGGGTGAAACCCTATTGGGTTTCAGATGATACGTAGGAACAAGAGTAGCTGTACTAAGGCTGATCTAGGAAAGTAAGGAAAAAATAAGATAAAGGTTATGGCATTTGTAGATGTGGAGAAAGCTCTTGATAACTTTGATTGGACTAAGTTGTTTGGCATTTTGAAAAGGATTGGAATAAAGTATAAGGATAGGAGAGTGATCTAAAATCCATACAGAAATCATTCGGCAGTTATTCGAGTCGAAGGATATGAGAGAGTAACTTATATTCAGAAAGGTGTAAGGAAATGCTGCAACTTATCACCCATACTTTTCAATATACATACGTTGAACAAGGAATGAATGGAATTCGAGATAAAATTAAAGTATGAGTAAAGATACAAAGAGAAATAATCTCAACTCTGAGATTTGCTGATGAAATTGTCATCTTTGCTGACACACCACAGGTTTTGAGTGCGTTTTCAAATGGTATGGATTCCGTCTTAAGGAAGGAATTCACGATGAAAATTTATAAAAGTACAACAAAAATAATGGAATAAAGTCGAAAGAAAACAGAAACCCATATTGACGTCAAACAGGCAGATGCAAAGCTAAAAAAAAATGGGAGATTACTGCTGAATCAACATAACCAGTGATGGACAAAGCAAAGAGGATATAAAAAGTAGGTTGGCTTAGGCAAGGAAAGCATTTCTACAAAAAAGAAATCTGTTGACATCGAATATAGATGTAGGTATTAAAAAGGCATTTTTGAAAGCCTTATTCTGGATCGTGGTGCTTTATGGAAGTGAAACTTTTACTGTTGGCGCAGCAGAATAGAGGAGAATAGAAGCGTTTGAAATGTGGTGTTACAGGAGAATGGTGAAAATTACAAATGAAGGGGTATTACGATAAGTGGGAGAGGGGGGATATTTATGGCGACTGCTTATGAAGAGAAGAGATAGGTTAGTAGGACACACACTGAGGCACCTCGGAATAGCAAACTTTGCTTCGTCCATCAGTGGTTAGTTTGCTTCCTAAGTAGCAAAATTCTCCAACTTTCTTTAGCTTTTCACCCGCCAATTTGACGTCAATAGGGATTTCTGAAGTCGTCGGATTATTTAAGAGCGTTAAAAATCCCTCAGTATGCCTTCCTTCGGAGGGGAAGTAAAGCCGGCGGTCCCATGTCATAGATTTATGGCATGTTAAAGAACCTTCCACTAATTACACTACCTTGTGGGAAGCTAAAATATATATTGGTTAAACATTCAACAAACGCTCTTAGGTTCCGACGTTCGTCACCAGGAGCCGACTGCGGTGGCATCTGGTAATCATGTTATGAACTAGTAGTCATTGACGGTGGCGTTTGGCGGCTAAAGTAGGAACTACTTGAAAAAATTCAATGTCTGCAGTCCTTACCTGAATTGAGGTTGGTTGTTTGGTTGCTCAGTTTAGCAGTGGTTATTTTGCTTCCCAAGTAGCAAAAGTCTCCTACTTTCTTTAACTTTTCACCCGCCAATTTGACGTCAATAGGGATTTCTGAAGTCGTCGGATTATTTAAGAGCGTTAAAAATCCCTCAGTATGCCTTCCTTCGGAGGGGAAGTAAAGCCGGTGGTCCCATGTCATAGATTTATGGAATGTTAAAGAACCTTCCACTAATTACATTACCTTGTGGGAAGCTAAAATATATATTGGTTAAACATTCAACAAACGCTCTTAGGTTCCGAAGTTCGTCACCAGGGGCCGACTACGGTGGCATCTGGTAATCATGTTATGAACTAGTAGTCATTGACGGTGGCGTTTGGCGGCTAAAGTAGGAACTACTTGAAAAAATTCAATGTCTGCAGTCCTCACCTGAATTGAGGTTGGTTGGTTGGTTGCTCAGTTTAGGGGCTGTGACAACGCGGTCATGTAGCCCCGTGTACTTTGGGTGTATGTAGAATCTGTCTGATAACCGGTGTTAATTTTGATGACTGAATTAGTGTGTGTTTCTATTTCTTAATTCAAGTGAGGACTGCATACTTCGAACTTTTCAAGTAGTTCCTAATTTTGCCGCCAAACGCCACCGTCAACAACTACTAGTTCAGAACTTGGCTACTAGACGCCACCGCAGTCGGCTCCTGGCGACGAACGTAGGAACCTGAGCGTTGTTTACATTTTTAAACTAATTTAGCTTCACACAGGTATAATTAGTGGACGGTTCTTCAACATGCCATACATATCTGACATGGGCCCGCCGGCTTTACTTCCCCTCCGAAGGAAGACTTACTGAGGGATTTTAACGCTCTTGAAAGTCCGACGACTTTGGCCGGGTTTGAACCCGCGATCTTGGGCATAGAAGCTCAGCATGCTACCAACTACGTCACCGAAGCCGACCACTTGAATTGAAAACAGAAAACACACACTAATACAGTCATCAGGCATCACAGTTAACACTGGTTATCAGACAGATTCTACACACACCCAAAGTACACGGGACTACATGACCGCGTTGTCGTAGCCCCTAAACTAAGGAACCAACCAACCAACCAGGGATTTCTGATTTATTTCGGCTGCATTTCATTATTTTTGTTTTACGTTATCACTGTTAGCTTGACAAAAAATAAACATTACTCCTCCCTCTCCCCTCGCCCCACCGCGAAACTCGAATTTGAATATCAAATGTACTTATTTATGTGGATTTCAAGCATCAGGTTAATCATTTTTAATTCTATCCTGGAACGGACTTTTATTTGCTACTCTTTTGTGTAGCTTTGTTCTCTATGCAAAAGCCTGATCCATTTTAAATTTCTATTTATACATCATTTCCATATTTGCAAATCACCCTTCAGTGGCCAAATGTATACAAAGCCATTATGGTGCTATGAACTAGCTCTATCATCTGTGGTAATGCGGGGAGATTAGATGAGGGTAATTGTCATTCATAGCTAATAAAATATGGCATACCGATAGGTGTATGTGTTGGCATTATTATCGTCAAACAGCGCTGACAGCAATACTGTTACCCTGAATATTCGAAGCACAATTCATTCACATATTGAAGACAAATAAACCCGTAATATTTAGGAATAATAATAGCAATAATGACAGAAGATTTCGAAAGTGCAAAACAACAGGTCAATATATTGAAAAAAGTAGCAGAACAAACATGATTACAAATTTACTTTCAAACGACAGAAGTAATGTCGAACACCAAGGTTGATACGGCACAACTGAACACCAAATATAGAAAAATAAACCGTGTTAATAAATTTAAATATCTTGAGGAATGGATCCAGCAAAATGTCCTTGACAAGGAAGTCATAGAAGCAAGAAGCAAGAAAATGGAAGTCGCTTTCCAAACCACTCGCAACATATCATACTAATATATAATAAAAATGAGATGGTGTGTGTCTGTCTGTTACTCAATCACGCAAGAACCACTCGTCCGATTTAAATGAAATTTTGCATGGAAGTAGTGGATTTACCAGGCTTACATATAGGCTACTTTTGATTTCGATACTTTGCACTATTTAAAATGGCGATTATTTTAGTGACGTCACTAAACCCATTGGTTTCAAAATTTCATATTTCCATTTCAAATAAAAAGAGAACGGTAAGAAATAACAAACTTTTGATGGCATGCGAACATATATAAAAATGAAAGTTTGTCTATTTTTTCTGAATTTCTACGGAAATTTGAGTTATTTAAGCGTTTCAGACTGTTTTATGATGGATGCGCGCGAAAATACATTTTTGTCTGTCTGTCTGTCTGTCTGTTTGTTTGTTTGTTTGTCTGTGGACAATTTTGTTCCCTTATAACTCGAGAATGGCCCGGTGTATCAACCTAAAATTTGGTACAGATATCCATCTGAGGCACGACAATAATCAGTGATGTAACTCTTCTCCGTACCGCTCATAAAAGGGGGCCTATCCCCTTAAAATACATGCTGAAATAGGCTTAGAAGGACGAGACAATGCTCACTTTCAGTCCCTCAATGTGAGAGACAAAACTCGGGGGTCCAAAACCACATTATAAGGGCCTAAAACCAACCGGTTTTGAGATATTCCCAGAAAACTAATTTCATATAATAAACTAATGAACACATGCAAGCCGGTAACCATGGCAACAGATTCTCAGAGGTCCATCTATTGCAATTCCATTAATTACATTAGTGTGAAAGTTTGCAAACGGCTAGAAGGTTATCACAGAACCAAATTAAGCTGTAAAATTCATCAATACGTATAATGCGCTTAAGGGGGTCAAGGGGTGCTCTAGAAATTTTTCACGCGATTTACATCTGCGGGTGTGGTACGGCAGGTCTATTATATTACTATCCCTATATATGAATGAAAATCCACAGCCTGCTTCCAGTCTCCGACCGGGTCAGGAATGGAGTGAATGAAGCCCCCATCTAGCGGCGAGGATATGAACTGTGCCGGCTGCCGGGGCCTGACGCACTCCTCTGGGGCAATGATTAAATGAATGACAGATGGAATGAAATGATAGTGGAGAGTGTTGCTGGAATGAAATTTTGACAGGGAAAACCGGAGTACCCAGAGAAAAACCTGTCTGCCTCCGTTTTGTCCAGCACAGATCTCACATGGAGTGACCGGGATTTGAACCACGGACCCAGCGGTGAGAGGCCAGCGTGCTGCCGCCTAAGCCACGGAGGCTTACTATCCCTATATATGATGATTATTATTATTGGTAGTAGTAGTAGTAGTAGTAGTAGTAGTTGTAGTAGTAGTAGTAGTATATTATGGAGTACAACGACGATAGAACGCCCCTCGATGCCAGAAACAAAACTCGGGGGCCCTAAAGGCTCCTCGAAAACTACATTAATAGGCTCTAAAACCAACAGTTTCTGAAATATTCCCAGGAAACTAATTTAATTTCATTTAACAAACTAATGAAGAATGCAAACGGCCTGGCGGTGTTGAAACACCGGATCCCATGAGAACTCCACAGTTAAGCAACATTGGGCACAGTCGGAACTTGGATGGTATGCCGGTTCTAGGCACTGTGCGCTGTTGGCCAACACAAGGAGGAACGGAAAGGCCCTGGCCACCCTACCGCAAGTAAACTCCGGCTGGGGGTAGCCTCTTCGGAGACTCGGACCTGCCTTCGGGCAGAATACCAATTAAATTTTAAAATGAAGGAATGCAAATCGGTAACCATGACAGCATTATCTCAAGGGGTGACATCCAACTTTCCATCTATTTCTGTAAGAAACAATGTCACTCCATTTATTACATTTCTGTGAAAGTTTGCAAATGGCTATAAGGTTATCACGGGACCAAATTAGACTGTATAATTCATCAATGCAATTAAGGGGGTCAAGGGGTAACCTAGAATTTTTTCACGCAATTTTCACGTGCGACATGTAGTACAGAAGGTCTTATTATATCACCAAACAGACACATTATTTTCAAAAATTCCTGAATTGAATCAGCATTTTTTTTGCGGCTTTTAGGAATTTGGGCCATTTGAGGCTAAAGAACCTGAATTTTAATGCACCACAAGCCTTGTTAATTTATGAAAGGGGTCTTCCTGTGTATGGGGACCTAACACAACGTAGAGGGTCAGTTTTTATGTGACGTGTAATGCGTTTCGTCTACAAGGCTTTCGATTCTATTTCACGTCAGGAAGTACACGTTAGGTGATTTTTTTGTCGACATACGAGTTCATCGTAAGGATGATTTTGTTTGATACTGTGTGGTAGATATATGGTGATGTGTTGAGACACAAAATTCTGGAGTCTATAAAGGGTCTCTGAAAACCACATTTTAAGGCTCTTAAATTAACAGTGTGTGTGACATTCCCAGAAAACTAACTTCGTTCTGATAAATTTATGAAGGAATGACAAACCGCTAACCATTGCAACAGTAGCTCAATTGATAATGTCTGGTGTTAACACCGAACACCTTTCGAAGAACGGGTACTTCTGCTAGTATAACATGAAGTGTTCTTCTATGAACACAAAAAGTCGTCACTACAACACTGTCATCAAACCAGTATCGCTATATGCATCTGAATGCCATATCCTATCCGAGAAATGTTTGCTCGCGAATTTAGAGAGAAAAGAAAGATCCTACACATCATAATTGGCCGAACTACAAAAATGGCATCTACATCAGAAAATCCAGGCAAGTAATATACTCTATGATAGAGAAGATCACTGACCCAATGCAAAAACTCAGAGTTTGCTTCTTCTGTCATATACGACGGATGATCGACTCCCGATGGACGAAACTTATCTTCAGTATCTTTGACTCAAAATCAAAAACGACAATGCCATGGTACGTTAGTCCAGAAAGATGTTAAAGAAATGGGGATACGAGCAGAAGATGCACAAGACCAAAATCTTTAAAGAACAGTTTGGGACTTTCCCGGACAAAAAACGGACAACTGATGCGAAATGGAGAGAAGAACGTCGTGGTAAACAGAGTGAGCTCATGAAGACAATGTGGGTCAAGCGAAAAATTAACAAATGCCAGAATGTAAAATGAGGCTTATCGTGGTCCCTAGTTGGGCGATTAGCTGAATTGAAATGAATAATAATAATACTAATAATAATAATAATGTAGAAAAGCTGTCAAAATATAAAGAGCTTTCAGAACTGATCAGGAAGCAATGACACATGGCACAAGTCAAGACAGCTCCTATAATCCAGCACTGCACTGGCGTGATACTGGACAGCTTAAAGGAATCTCTCTCAGAGTTAAAATTAAACCCAGGCCATTTTATGATTATGTAGAAGACAATCATACTTTCGACGTGACGCATAGTAAGGCTGTTCTTGATTAATCAAGCCTGAAGGAGTGAGGGGAAAGAGTAATGATAGTACAGAATGCAGTCAATGAGAGATTCAACAATTCTCTGCTGATGATGTACAGTATATCTGGGATTGTGAATGTTTTCTCTCCAGAAAATGCTGAAAATGTATAAGTGCATGCGCAAAATAAATAATAATAACAATAATAATATTATTGTTAAAATGAAAAATCCACAGCCTGCTTCCAGTCAACCGACCGGGTCAGGGAATGGAATGAATGAAGCCCCCATCTAGCGGCGAGGATATGAACTGTGCCGGCTGCCGAAGCCTGTCACACTCCCCTGGGGCAATGATTAAATGGATGACAGATGAATTGAAATGATAGTGGAGAGTGTTGCTGGAATGAAATTTGTGACAGGGAAAACCAGAGTACCCGGAGAAAAACCTGTCTGCCTCCGCTTTGTCCAGCGCAAATCTCACATGGAGTGACCGGGATTTGAACCACGGACCCAGCGGTGAGAGGCCTGCGTGCTGCCGCCTAAGCCACGGAGGCTTAATATTATTATTAAAAGAATAAAATTCGGTTATTTCCGTGTGAAAATTAAATTAAATTCCAGACGTTTCGAGAGGAACCTTGTCTCCTTTTTCAATAGAATTAAAACCATGTGGACAAAGAAAGTGTGTCAATGAGATTAACAAAAAACTAGAGAAATTACTCTGTTCGTCACCAGATAGCAGCCGCCAGAAAGTACTGTATTGATCTTGGTAGAAAAACGCACTATATTAATTAGAACAGGGTGCAGAGTAGTAAGGAAGGGGATGGTAAAGGGGGAGGGGGGGGGGGGGAATATTGAGACTCCTCAAAGAATGAGGATGTCCAAATAAGGAGAAAGGGCGGGGAGAGGGATGGATGGATATAAGGAAACAGAAACAAAAGGGTAATGTATCTGTACGATACCAAACGTCATGCAGGCAACGGCGAAAAATCTTCGCCGTTGCCTGTATGACGTTTGGGTATCGAACAGATCCACTTTTGTTTCTGTTTCCTTATATCCATCCATCCCTCCCCCCGCCCCTTTTTCCATCTCCTTCCTTACTACTCTGTCTGCCGTTGTAATTAACATGGCGCGTTTTCCTATCAAGGTCCATACAGTACTTTCTGGCGGCTGCTCTCTGGTGAAGAATAGAGGAATTTCTATAGTTGTTTTTAGCCTACTTTCGATTTTTGCAAAAAATGAAAGTAGACTTATGAGATCACTACAGGGCGAAAAAAAGTGTGTCTGTCTGTGTGTGTGTATGTGTGTGTGTGAGTCTGTGTGTGTGTGTGTGTGTGAGTGTGTACTCTGAATGTCTGTCCCCCCTATCAATTCGAACACGGTGAGCGCAAATTGAACGAAATTTGGTACAAAGGTAGCACTAGCAAAGGACACCTCAGTGTCATGTTTGTATCGCCGCCATCTTGACGGAAACGTAATGGCGGCCACACAAATGTTCAAAGCTTAAATCAAATTACGACTAACCTAATCATCCGATCTCTACCAAATTTTGCAACAACATGCCTTTATGGGGGCAGCATCCTTTGACAAAACTAGTAGGTCATCAGCCTAATAGTTTGCGGATGGCGGCCATCTTTGTGTGAAAACCGATTGCCCCTATTAATTCGAACACGGTGAAACCGAATGGAACGAAATTTGGTACAGAGGTAGTACTAGCAAAGGGCACCCCAGTATCATGTTTTATATCGCCGCCATCTTGACGGAAACGTAATGGCGGCCACACAAATGTTCAAAGCTTAAATCAAATTACGACTAACCTAATCATCCGATCTCTACCGAATTTTGCAACAACATACCTTTATGGAGGAAGCATCCTTTGACAAATCTAATAGGTCATTAGCCTAATAGTTTGCGGATGGCGGCCATCTTTGTGTCAAAATCGATTACCCCTATTAATTAGAACACGGTGAAACCGAATGGAATGAAATTTGGTACAGAGGTAGCACTAGCAAAGGGCACCCCAGTGTCATGTTTTATATCGCCGCCATCTTGACGGAAACGTAATGGCAGCCACCCAAATGTTCAAAGCTTAAATCAAATTACGACTAAGCTAATCATCCGATCTCTACCAAATTTTGCAACAACATACCCTTATGAAGGGAGCATCCTTTGACAAATCTGATAGGTCATTAACCTAATAGTTTGCGGATGGCAGCCATCTTTGTGTCAAAATCGATTACCCCTATTAATTCGAACACGGTGAAACCGAATGGAATGAAATTTGGTACAGAGGTAGCACTAGCAAAGGGCACCTCAGTGTCATGTTTTATATCACCGCCATCTTGACGGAAACGTAATGGCGGCCACACAAATGTTCAAAGCTTAAATCAAATTACGACTAACCTAATCATCCGATCTCTACCAAATTTTGCAACAACATACCTTTATGGAGGAAGCATCCTTTGACAAATCTAATAGGTCATTAGCCTAATAGTTTGCGGATGGCGGCCATCTTTGTGTCAAAATCGATTACCCCTATTAATTCGAACACGGTGGAACCGAATGGAATGAAATTTGGTACAGAGGTAGCACTAGCAAAAGGCACTCAGTGTCATGTTTTATATCGCCGCCATCTTGACGGAAACGTAATGGCGGCCACACAAATATTCAAAGCTTAAATCAAATTACGATTAACCTAATCATCCGATCTCTACCAACTTTTGCATCAACATACCATTATGGTGGGAGCATCCTTTGACCAAACTAATAGGTCATTAGCCTAATATTTTGCGGATGGCGGCCATCTTTGTGTGAAAATCGATTCCCCCTATTAATTCGAACACGGTGAAACCGAATGGAACGAAATTTGGTACAGAGGTAGCACTAGAAAAGGCCACCTCAGTGTCATGTTTTATATCACCGCCATCTTGACGGAAACGTAATCGTGGCCACCCAAATGTTAAAGGCTAAAATGTAATTACGACCAACCTAATAATCTAGTCTCTACCAAATTTTTCAACAACAAATCTTTATGTGGGAAGCATATTCTGACCAAACTGCTAGATCATCAGCCCAATAGTTTGCAGATGGTGGCCCAGTATGTGTGCAAATCGATTCCCCCTATCAATTCAAACACGGTGAAACCGAATTGAACGAAATTTGGTACAGAGGTAGCACTAGCAAAAGGCACCTCAGTGTCATGTTTTATATCACCGCCATCTTGACGGAAACGGAATGACGGCCACCCAAATATTAAAAGCTTAAATCAAATTTCGACCATCCTAATAATTTGATCTTTACCGGATTTTGCAACAACATGCCTTTTAGTGGAAAGCATCTTATGACTGACTACAAGGTCATCAGCCCAATAGTTTGCAAATAGCGGCCATGTATGTGTGCAAATCCATTCCCCAGATCAATTCAAACACGGTGAAACCGAATTGAATGAATTTTTTTACAGAGGTAGCACTAGTAAAGGGCACCTCATATTCATGTTTAATAACCCTATAGCACGTTGTATTTCAACAAGCTACTACAACCAACATTCAATTATACTCCTTGAAAAGGACAAAGAGTTATAACAATAACCATGCATTTAGGAGAAAGTAGGCTATATGTTCTTTACTGAACATCTTGTTTGTAATCTCATTGAGAAACGTTATTTGGCCACATGGTTTTAATTCCATTGAAAAAGGAGGCAAGGTTTTTCTAGAAACGTCTGGTATTTAATTTTATTTTCACACGACAATAGGCCAATATTATGAAAATTTTTAATAGTAATCGATGCCATGAAAGCCTTAATCAAAAGAATGATATAAGCTGCGTTCAAAAAGTAACGAGCCGGAGGCTGGAATGCGTAAACCGGTGACTACATCGGCGAATCGTGGCGTGTGTAACGAGGTGTGGCTCCGACCAGAGCGTGGAAGGTCACAGCCCATCGCTAGAGGGCACGCGTGCACGTCACGTCACGATACAAAGCGAGCAGCAGCATGCATCAATCGTCTAACGCTGCCAGTCGCATTGCAAACAGTGACATGGAGGCGTCAATCGAAGAGTACAGACGAGTTGTTCGGTTTCTGACAGCGGAACGAGTAGGGGGAACGGACATTCCTCGCTGAATGTCACATGTGTACGGCGAACACCGCATGTCCCTTGCAAGGTTCAAGGCGTGGCACAAGCGCTTCAGGGAAGGACGGGTGTCGTTAGCCGACGATGCCCGGTCTGGGGCACCCCCCTGCATTACCGATGACAACGTCCAGCTGGTTGATGCACTCATTACCCAGGACCGCCGAGTGACAGTGAACGCCATAACCGCCGTGGTCGCTCCACGACAATGCACGACCTCATACGGCCAACACAGTTGCGGCACCCCTGCAGAAATTCAAATGGGAGGCTGTCGTCCACCCTCCATACAGTCCAGACCTCTCTGCCTGTGATTATGCCATGTTTGGTCCCCTGAAAAGGGCTCTGCGGGGCCAACGATTCACCTCGGACGCCGACGTCCAGCTGTACGTGCGGAACTGGTTCACATCGCAGCCCAGCGAATTTTATGAGTCAGCCATTCACCGCCTCGTGTTACAGTGGGACAAGTGCCTCAACAGCCAGGGCCAATACTTCTAACATACAGGTACTGGTTTCTGTAATTTTGCCTCCAGCTCGATACTTTTTGAACGCACCTTATATTATTCTGTGGTCGTTTGGGTCACCTGTGTCCACGGTGCTTGTATTTCAGCGGTAGTTGTCTGCCACTTGTGGTGTTCTTTGTGGATTGTTGTGTGGTTGCGTTTGTGTTGAAATCTTGGGTTCTTCTGTTGGTCCAGTATTCTTTCGCTCTCCTGCTGAAATTATTATTATTAATATTATTATTATTATTATTATTATTATTATCTAATGAAGGGAGGCAAATCATAGCGCCTGTCGTAATACATGTATGATCCTCATGTTCTTATTGCACAATTTCTTCCCGAATTCCATGCGAGGCTCTCTGTTTAGACTGTTAGCGGGTATCGAAGCAAAACCAGTGACTTGGATGTAATGGAGATGTAATAGAACGATACAGTTATTTATTCCTTGACTGGTGTTCACGCTCCATGACAGAGCAATGTTTTATTGTGTGGCTCTGTTTACATTTAAAGCGCTCTCCTCTGAGTTAGACTTGCTGATCATTGATCCTTTTGACTGCCGTTTGTAACCTTTGAGCTTCAGCAATTTAGATTTTTGGCCTGGTTCAGTGTTTGATCTACGGTGACTCGCTTCCTTGCCATATCGTATTTATTCCATTTATTTATTCCTCTATGGTTTGGGGCGTGGTGGCACAGTGTTCAAGATGTTCGCCTCCCACTAAGGTAGACCGGGTTCGATTCCCAGTCAATGAATTGAGATTTTCTAAGTGAAATTTCATGTCCTATGGTCTCGTTGCACATGATCGCGAATGCAACGGTCCCTTGCTTGCGTCCTTCCTTCCTCCCTCTCTCCCGCCCTCCCTCCATCCTTCCTCCTTCCTTCCTCCCTCTCTCCCGCCCTCCCTCCATCCTTCCTCCTTCCTTCCCACCCTCCTTCCTTCCCTCCCTCCTTCCTATCTTCCCTCCTTCCTTCCCTCTCTCTCTCCCTCCTTCCTATCTTCCCTCCCTCCTTCTCTCCCTCCCTCCTTCCATCCTTCCCTCCCTCCTTCCCTCCCTGCCCCCTCCATCCTTCCCTCCCTCCTTCCTTCCCTCCCTCCTTCCATCCTTTCTTCCCTCCCTACCTCCCTCCTTCACTCCCTCCTTCCATCCTTCCCTCCCTCCTTCCATCCTTCCCTCCCTCCTTCCTTATATTCCTCCCTCCATCCTTCCTTCCCTCCCTACCTCCCTCCTTCCTTCTCTCCCTCCCTCCTTCCTTCCCTCCCTCCTTCTCTCTCCCCCACCTTCCTTCCTTCCCTCCCTATCTCCCTCCCTCCTTACTTCCTTCCCTCACTACCTCCCTCCTTCCTTCCTTCCTTCCCTCCCTCCCTCCTTCTTTCCTTCCCTCCCTCCTTCCTTACTTCCTTCCCACCCTACCTCCCTCCTTCCTTCCCCTCTCTTTCCCTCTTTACTTCCTTCCATCCCTCTCTCCTTCCTTCTTTCCTTTCCACCCTCCCTCCCTCCCCCTTCCTTCCCTCCTTCCTTCTATCCCTCCTTCCTCCCTCCCTCCCTTCCTCTAAAATTCTGAAGCAGAATGTCATTGATCACCTCGTCGTGCAGTGTTAGCATTCTTGGCTGTCATTCCCTCAGGTCCAAATTCGACTCCCTGTTCTACCAAGAAATTAAATGTGGTCTGAGGGCTGTAACGGACTTATCAGGTAGAACTGAGTGGGCTTGGTTCCTATCTCAGCCATCCAATACGTGGTTTTTGTTGTGTTTCCCATTTCTGGTCCAAACAATAGTAACTAAAAAGATGGTAACTTATATAGGCTTTCACGGCCAGTGAATTAAAACTCAGCAATTTTTTCTAGGTTTGTCCCTCCTTCATAGGGAGGTTATGGCTGCTTGAGCTTTTAATTCTCGCAGTAAAGATACGCAAGTGCGCTTCATATAAAGGGAGGTAGCGCGCAATTCGCTACTCCTCTGGGTTTCCGGGTGTGGACACGAAGAGCCAACTGATGAGCCAGCTTGGTGTCCTAGGCAAAACCCCACACAAGACACGGCACGAACCTAGAAAAATTGCTGAGTTTTAATAGTAACTAACTTAAAGCCATGGCCTCCTCCACCAAAATCCTAGCCTGAATTGCAAATACACAATAATACACCCATCACAATTACACAGGTTACCAGACAAATTCTAAACACACACCAAAGTAGACAGGGCTACATGACCACGATGTCGTAAAACTTCTGATGAATCAATAAAAACAAAACAAGTAATTCCTTCTTGGGTATATACTGTTATTTCGGCGAATTTGTCCTGATAAGATTTGGTCCAATTAACCGTCTCGTTAAATTTTTCGGCGTGAATTAAAATCAAAATGTAACTAGATCTACTTGTCGGGAACAAAAATGTCTGCAACTTGAGATCGGAGGTAGAGGTGGTGACAAGTATTTAAAGGCAGTGATGTCCAGTCTTTGCACGTTTGGCGTGCTAGAGTACGAACGATATGTGGTGAGGCTTCTAGGTTAAGCTGACCGCCCTGGGCAGATATATTTACAGCCAAGCTTCAGTGGTGGGGGAACAGCAACAGCAACCACTCGTCACCCGCCGTGCTGTCAACATCACGTGTTAATGCTAAAAATCTGTGCATGCAATCGTCTTGAGCTCGGCGCCAGGGGTTTCTCCACCAGAACTCCAGCTCCTCGCCACTCATACTGTTATGCGACCTTGAGGCCCCACCACATACCGTCCATACTCTAGTTATGTTTCGAAGCACGCCGGCAGCCTGTCTCCTGCCTCTCTTGGCCAGCGCTGTGACAGCTCTTCGCCACGTCTGACCGAGTCAAATTGGGATCGCTAGCGCATTCGAAATTCCAAGTTACAGTCAATTAAAAACCAAACCGTTAAAAATATAAGAGGCATTTTATCATAATGTATTTAAACAACAAACATTTACACGAATACGAGATATATGCTAATGCAACTCTGTTTTAAGATGTTGAGTTTCTTATAAAATCACGTAGGCTACTTCTATTTGTGTGTGTGTGCGTGCTCATGAATAGGTAACCGTTCCCCAGTTCTAGTTTAGAAGATATTCTAGTTTAAACTAGAAACTATCAAACCCATCATGCATATTAACATTACTTTGGTGTAGTTGGTAGCATGCTGAACTGCTGTACCCAAGAAAGGGGATTCTTACTAGGCCGAAGTCGTCGAACATTTTAAGAGCGTTAAAATCCACAGTATGCCTTCCTTCGGAGCGGAAGTAAAGCCGGCGTCCCATGTCATAGATTTATGCCATGTAAAAGATCCTTCCACGGTGTAAACTTGTGTGAAGCTAAATTTCTAGGTTAGATTTCGTTGTAACGCTCTATCAAAGTTCCAACGTTCACCACTAGATATAGTGACAACTGGTGGCAAATGTTGCAACTACTTGAAATTGAACGGAATTTGTAGTTCATCCTATGGGTGTCCGCTTGAAGCAGCTACAGCCTCTGGTGAGCCGAACATGTCCTCGGACACTCCCGGCACTAAACGCCATACGATATATAGATAAATAAAACACATAAATACATTTTACCTAAAGCCTAATGAAGACTGAATAAGAAGTTTTAAAGCAAGTGCCAAGATATAAAATTAAGATATGTAGCTTACATCTTTTTCGTTTAATTTCTACGTTCTAGGTCCACTGACAACATGAACTAAACTTCAGCCACAGTTCACGGAAGGAAGTTCCGGTATTGCTGTTACATAGAGTGATAATCAACCGTAGAAATTGGAGAGATTACGATATCTCCAACTGCCAAGGTTAATACAGGGCGCCCGATAATGTTCTCCGCAGTGGTTACATGCAGCTGTGAGTGGTTGCCTCATCGGTTTAGTTGGTAGCACGGTGTCTTTGACAGGGTGAATCCCACACGTGTGGGCTGTAGCCTGTCGAAATTGTCAGTGTGTATTGCAATTAGCGAGCGTATGTGTCATCAGCACTTCCAGCATCTGTTATGAATGGCTGTGGTGAGAACAAAGTTTACTGTTTGCTTGTTATTAGGGAACACAGCGATGACATAATGCATTCTGCACATAAGTCAAGCAGCATTGCGCGTCATAGGAGCTCATGTCACCACGGACAGTTAAACGATGACAGAGGCTACTTGAGCTGAGTCATATCCTACTCGCGCAACTGTACCTGTCAACGAAGCAGGCTGATGTGTGACACAAGTAAACAAAGAATAGTTCCCATCTTGACCGCCGTCAATCATTTCGTGAAAGGCTAATATGATGCAAGCGGCAGCCGTGCTGCCAACGTAACTTCTGTAGCTAGCTCTCGCAGACGCATGTAGGCGCTGCGGAGAACATTCCCGGACTCACTGTATTTTAACTATTAGCATTACTAAGGGGTTGCGTAGCCCAGTCGGTAGAGGCGTTGAGCTTCTTACTGATAAATAAGCCCACAGTATGCCTTCCTTTGGAGGGGAAGTAAAGCCGGTGGGCCCATGTCATAGATTTATGGCATGTAAAAGAACCTTCCATTAACTACAATTATGTTAAGCTAAATTTGTAGGTTAAAATTGATCAACGCTCTATTACTTTCCAACGTTCCCCATCATGTGTCCGTTGCGGTGGCATCTAGTAGCCTATCCAAATTCACAGCTAGGTGTCGTTGACGGTAGTATTTGGTAGCAAAAGTAGGAACTACTTGAAATTGATTGTCTGCAGTCCTTACCTGATTTACAGATAACACACACTAATATAACCATCACAGTTAGGCCTAACACCGGTTATCAGACAGATTCTACACACACACGAAATACACGGGGCTATATGACTGCGTTGTCGCAGCCCCTAAACTGAGGAACCAACCAACTTCTTACTGATCGGGAGTTGTTTCGATCCTCACACAGGTAGTGGAGTTTAGAAACAGAACTACTACTATCAGAAACGCACATTGCCTCGGGATTCACTCATCTTACAACAGAAATGAGTACGGTACAAAGGTAATTTCTGGTAGCAAAGGCGGCCGGGCATGGAGCTGACAACTACATCCCATCTAGTGCCGATGTCCCGGAGGGTGGAATTCTCTACCTACCACTGCTAAACGATGACCTGAACGCGCTGGCTTTAATTTTCTTCTTCTTCTTCTTCGTTTCGGCCAGCTATGGACCACGTTACTTGAACTGTTTCCGTCTTTGAGCTTTAATCTTGTAACGTTTCTCCAATTATGTATTTGGGGTAGTGGGTTTATAGCACACAAGGGAAAACTTTTTATAACAAATATATATTCTACTACAAGCCTATTGATTCATAACCATACAAAAATCAACATAAAACATCTATCATATTCCCCTTTCAACAACAGATTCTACGTCACTATTCTCCATAGAGAATCTCAACAGCACTCCAATCACCATTCTCAACAAGAAAAATCTGAACAACCGACTATAATAAAAGGAATATATATAGATATGAAACTCCATTGAAGAGCAAAGCCCCCTGAAACCCATTTCTGGACCACCACAAAGAATCCCCTAGCTCAAGTGCTAGACTCCTTGCAATTGTCCAACAGCAAGAGGTGGCCATGCTACTAACCATTTATGTTCCTTGAGAAATGGAACCGTTTTAATCTTTTCCCAGTAGTCTTTCATCCGTTTCCTGTTCGCATCCTTTCTGTCAGCCGTCCACGTCTTGCCTGTTCTCAGTTTTGGCTTCTCTTGGAATCGCTGGTGTGCTCTAAGTTCTTTCTGAAGAGGCAGATGTTCTTGAATGTCCTCAAGCGAAATCCCTACTTCTAAAAAATCATTTTCGATCTCAGAGAACCATGGTCCCTTGGTTTTCTTGTCTACGAAGTAGTTAAATATGCAGTTGGTCAGTGTCTGCGAGCTCATGCGTGTTATGTGGCCATAGAAATTAATTCTCATTTTTCGCATCAAGTCCGTTATCCTTTCCAAACGTATGTAGAGTTCATTGTTATGTCGCTTCCTGTACTCTCCTGTTTCTCTGACTGGTCCTAGGATCTTTCTCAGGATATTTTGTTCTTTGGTCTCTAACGTTTCAACTAAATCTTTCTTATTCATTGCAACGCATTCGGCTGCGTACATAGCTTCTGGACGAATAACTGAACAATAATGCCTAATCTTGGCATTGATGGACACGGATCGTTTATTGCAAACATCTCTGGTTAGCCGGTACGCAGTTTCCATCTTGTTGATCCTTGATGTAAATGCTTCTTTCTCAGAGTTTTTAGCCTACTTTCGATTTTTGCAAAAAATGAAAGTAGACTTATGAGATCAACACAGGGCGAAAAAAGTGTGTATGTGTGTGTGTGAGTCTGTGTGTGTGTGTGTGTGTCTGTGTGTGTGTGAGTGTGTGTACTCTGAATGTCTGTCCTCCCCTATCAATTCGAACACGGCGAATGCGAATTGAACGAAATTTGGTACAAAGGTAGCACTAGCAAAGGACACCTCAGTGTCATATTTTATATCGCCGCCATCTTGACGGAAACGTAATGGCGGCCACACAAATGTTCAAAGCTTAAATCAAATTACGACTAACCTAATCATCCGATCTCTACCAAATTTTGCAACAACATACCTTTCTTGGGGGAGCATCCTTTGACCAAACCAATAGGCCACAAGCGTAATAGTTTGCGGATGGCGGCCATCTTTGTGTGAAAATCAATTCCCCCTATTAATTCGAACACGGTGCAACCGAATGGAACGAAATTTGGTACAGAGGTAGTACTAACAAAAGGCACCTCAGTGTCATGATTTATATCGCCGCCATCTTGACGGAAACGTAATGGCGGCCACACAAATGTTCAAAGCTTAAATCAAATTACGACTAACTTAATCATCCGATCTCTACCAAATTTTACAACAACATACCTTTATAGGGGGAGCATCCTTTGACCAAACTAATAGGTCATCAGCGTAATAGTTTGCGGATGGCGGCCATCTTTGTGTGAAAATCAATTCCCCCTATTAATTCGAACACGGTGCAACCGAATGGAACGAAATTTGGTACAGAGGTAGTACTAACAAAAGGCACCTCAGTGTCATGTTTTATATCGCCACCATCTTGACGGAAACGTAATGGCGGCCACATAAATGTTCAAAGCTTAAATCAAATTACGATTAACCTAATCATCCGATCTCTACCAAATTTTGCAACAACATACCTTTATAGAGGAAGCATCCTTTGACCAAATGACTAGGTCATTAGTCTAATAGTTTGCGGATGGCGGCCAACTTTGTGTGAAAATCAATTCCCCCTATTAATTCGAACACGGTGAAACCGAATGGAAGGAAATTTGGTACAGAGGTAGCACTAGCAAAGGGCACCTCAGTGTCATGTTTCATATCCCCGCCATATTGACAGAAACGTAATGACGGCCACACAAATGTTCAAAGTTTAAGTTAAATTACGACTAACATAACCATCCGATCTCTACCAAACTTTGCAACAACATTCCTTTATGGAGGGAGCATGCTTTGACCAATCTAATAGGTTATTAGCCTAATAGTTTGCAGCTGGCGGCCATCTTTATGTCAAAATTGATTCCCCCTATTAATTCGAACACGGTGGAACCGAATGGAACGAAATTTGGTACAGAGGTAGCACTAGCAAAGGGCACCTCAGTGTCATGTTTTATATCGCCGCCATCTTGACTGAAACGTAATGGCGGCCACACGAATGTTCAAAGCTTAAATCAAATTACGATTAACCTAATCATCCGATCTCTACCAAATTTTGCAACTACATCCCTTTATGGAGGGAGCATCCTTTGACCAATATAATAGGTCATTCGCCTAATAGTTTGCGGATGGCGGCCATCTTTGTGTCAAAATTGATTCCCCCTATTAATTCGAACACGGTGGAACCGAATGAACGAAATTTGGTACAGAGGTAGCACTAGCAAAGGGCACCTCAGTGTCATGTTTTATATCGCCGCCATCTTGACGGAAACGTAATGGCGGCCACTCAAATGTTCAAAGCTTAAATCAAATTACGATTAGCCTAATCATCCGATCTCTAGCAAATTTAGCAACAACATACCTTTATGGAGGGAGCATCCTTTGACCAAACTAATAGGTCATCAGCCTGATATTTTGCGGATGGCGGCCATCTTTGTGTGAAAATCGATTCCCCTTATCAATTCGAACACGGTGAAACCGAATGGAACGACATTTGGTACAGAGGTAGCACTAGCAAAGGGCACCTCAGTGTCATGTTTTATATCACCGCTATCTTGACGGAAACGTAATCGTGGCCACCCAAATGTTAAAAGCTAAAATGTAATTACGACCAACCTAATAATCTAGTCTCTACCAAATTTTGCAACACCATATCTTTATGTGGGAAACATATTCAGACCAAACTGCAAGAACATCAGCCCTATAGTTTGCAGATGGTGGCCAAGTATGTGTGCAAATCGATTCCCCCTATCAATTCAAACACGGTGAAACCGAATTGAACGAAATTTGGTACAGAGGTAGCACTAGCAAAGGGCACCTCATATTCATGTCTAATATCCCTATAGCACGTTGTATTTCAACAAGCTACTACAACCAACATTCGATCATACTCCTTGAAAAAGACAAAGAGTTATAACAATACCCATGAATTTAGGAGAAAGTAGGCTATATGTTCTTTACTGAACATCTTGTTTATTTTTTTTCTATTATTACGGCTGTGAGTTTGTTTTGTCGCCTCGCCGCGTGAGTCACAGCCGCCCCCGGGCTATGCTCTGCCTCAGTGTATTACCTGCACCTGACGCAACGGGCTGCGAGGACAAAGGGATGGTCCAGAATATTCGTGACCCACCCAGTGATGGAAATCTCGAGAAGCCGTGAATCCTGGACGGGTCTAGAAGCATTCATTGAGTCACCCGCCTGCTATATAAGAGCGACCTGGCCAGCGAGGTGGACTGTGTGTTTGTGAGCTAGTGCGTGCTTTTAACTGAGCGACAGTTGTTGGTGACGTGACTTGCAAAACCTTAGTGAAGCTGATTCTCTTGACAGCGAAGGAGTGTGAAGCCTACGGAGGGACTGTATTCGAAGAGTGTGTGTTTATCTAGTGCGATAGAGATATTGTGGTGAATTGCGAAAACACAGGGGGCTGTTTCCCTAGCCCGCGGACAGCGAAGCAGCGTGTAGCGGTGAGTGACTGGCTATCGTAAATAACTCTTTGTGTATTCAAGGAAGTGTTGCAGGTATTTCTACCGAGGCCACCGGTCCCATTAGGAGGGATTAATTTATGTGGCTTATTGACAAGTGAAAGGGACGTGTTCCCTACAAGAGGAAACTAGAGTGAGATACTAATTGCTTGTATTTGCTATTGTGTGGTGTATCTTTCTGGCCCGCAATAAAGCTAATACGTTTCTTTAAAGGAACAATTTGTGTTGTGCTTCTACCCGCCGTAATCCAGTTAACGGAAGTGCCACTAGGGGGTGGCACGTAACACTATTATTATTATAATTATTATTATTACTATCCCTTACAATTATCGTTGATACAGGGTCGGTGTGAGATGAGTTGAGTTCTGTATGTTGTGGATTGTTTTCGTGGCCGTATGCTTTTCCTTTCTTTATCTTCATTACAGGACGTATACTCCTTACAACCAGGAAAAGATTTGTATAATTTTACTGCATTTTGGGAATTTCATTAAAAGGAGGATCAAGGATGGTTGTTGTTTTCTTTGGTCATATAGCCCCGTATACTTCGGAGTGTGTAGAATTTGTCTGATAAACTGTGATATTGTGGTGTCTGTAGTAGTGTGTGTTTGTAATTCAGGTGAGGATTCGGTAGTACTGTAGTCGGTTGTGGCCTTAGGTTAGGAGACTATTCTGGCATTTGTCTGGAGTGAAAGTGGGATACCACGGAAAACCACTTCCAGGATGGCCTCACATTGGCCTCACGGGGCTGAGTGTACCCATTTCCAGCAGTTAGAACAGAATTTAATTTCTTGGCTGAGCCAGGGGTTGAACCCGGTCTTCTGGAGCGACAGCCAAGAAGCCGCTACACTAAGAGGTTAACGATCTAGGATTGGGTGAAAATTTGTTTTAAAAGATCATGAGGATAATGATTGCAGTGCTTTCACTGCCTGCTAGAACACGTGCAATGATCATTTATTCCAAACTGACATTTCAGTACCAAAACCAACCACATCCAAAGGGAATAGACTCAATGGCCTAGCACCAAGAAATATGATAAACACGCCATGTGATGTACTGTATATCCCGTAGGGCACGCAAGGCCCAAGGATGATAGAGAAAAAAATAGCGAAGTAAACTCGTGTACGCGACCGTCCTACTTATTAACATTGTATAGCCTACACATTTTAGGATGAGAATGATAAACAAAAGTAAGGGCATATAATGGATATTAATGTGGATTACCTCTAGGAGTTCCCTTGTAATACAAAGCAATTCAAGAAAAGCAGATCTATTAAGTTCTGATTTTGAGCCCAAGCCACGCCGGGCAGAATAGCTAGTGAATATACTCCCTGTATGCAATGGCCAGTGTCTTGGTGAAGTGTACCTTACAAATTTAAGGGCGTGTGTGTCATTAACACACATGGAAGAAACTCTGGCAACCCATTGAGAAATCAAAGTATTCTTTAAGATATGGTTTTTTTAGTGTATGGCTTTTAGTGCCGGGAGTGTCCGAGGACATGTTCGGCTCGCCAGTTTTGTAGCTGCTTCGAGGCGGACACCCAATGGGTGAGCTACACGTACCGTCGTGTGTGGAGTGTTGTCTGGGGAGGATTGTTTTTGAATGTAAGAACAAGGAGTTAGAAGGTAGCGGCTGTGGCCTATAGTTTGGGACCAACCCAGGCATTTGCCTGGAAGGAAGATGGGAAACCACAGAAGACCATCTTCAAGGTTGCCGGCGGGGGGATTCGAACCTCCTCGCCTCCCGGATATGACTGCCAGCAGTCATGCCGTAACGACCACGGCTATCTCACCCGGTTAAGATATGTTATATTTACTTCATAGATTTAAGAAATCTATTCAAAAAAGCATTTGTCCAGTAGAATTACATTAAAACTTTACTAAACACTTTTGCAATGTCAACAATTATTTAATGTGTTTTGTTACATTCCCCACGCTGTGTCGCACATTAAACCTTTCTAGCTCACATTTTCCAACCTAGTATCTGGAATGTTTTAAACTTAATACTGTATTGGGTGTCATGCTTCATTTATAGGATGTTTAAAGCAAGCATTCTGAAACAAAAGTGAGATTCATTTATTAAACAAGAAAATACTGGTGCGAGCTGTGCTCCCTGGGGGATGCTTTTACAAGTCACAAAAGTTCTGAATATCCTGAGTTAATGAAAATTTAGTCAGCTCCTTTGTTCTTGTTGAGTTTGTTTATAAATAATTAATCCACTGAATTTCACATACACATGCTTTTTGTTAAGTTTTTCTTAATTTGTAGGAAGTTTAATAACACAAAGAGTTCAACAGCACAAAGAAGTTATTACTATTATCTATACAGTATTTGATATAAATTTTGGACTCTAAAATAGGGACTATCTGAAGGAATAACATTATATTTATAATTTTTTGAATTTACGAACTGCAAGAGCTGTTTAATAGACTCGGGACATTTTTGCCATTATGTATTGCAATTCAAAAAATCTACAGTTCTAGCCCATCAGGCAAGCTACTCAATGTTCAAAACATCCTTTAATATCATAGGCTAGACTTTCATGAACACTATTCCTTTGGGATATATGGATTTGGGAATTTTCATACATTGTAACATTAGGAGATATATTTAGATCGTAGACTTTCGCGGCCGGTGTCAAGTTTATCATCTTGGCTTACAGGATTGAGCCGCGTCGCATATCGGTTATTATTTCCCGACGTTTCGGCTGACATTGCAGCAGCCTTAATCATGGGTAGGTACGAGTTGGTGTCCGTACTCAAACTAACGGTTGTTGCCAGTCGGATGTGCTTGCTTGCCCTGCATTTACGTCACGCTGCTCGCTGATTGTTCCCCGCCCCTGGCAGTCGCGCGCTAGTAGAACTTTCCAGATGTTGCTGAGTTTGTACCCATCTTCGCGATTGAAATTATTGGGATGCTTCACGACCTCTATTGCCTCTCTAATTAACCTGTTTTGGTATCCGGGAATTTTAGCAACAGTATCGGCCTTATCAAATTCGATGGCGTGTCTCGTGACATCAGCATGTTCAGCTATTGCAGATCTGTAGTTTATCTGTTTCTTGTCCCGAATGTGCTCTGAAATCCTAATGGAAACGCGTCTTTTTGTTTGCCCTATGTAAACCTGTCCATAGGAGCAAGGCACTTTGTAAACTCCTGCGTCCTGGTTTGGCAGCTTTATCTCGTTTGATTTACGCACCACTTGTGTCAGCTTGTTTATAGGATGCATCACAGTAGTAACATCGTGTTTCTTGAGCAGCCTGGCGATTCTATCTGTCAACCCCTGTACGTACAGCAGAAAGGCTTTATGGTGGGGCCTATCTTTGTTCTTTTTGCCAGTTCTTCGGCTTTGTTCTACCTTCCGTGTGGTCCTATTTATTTGTCCTTTGCTGTAGCCATTAGCTAGGAGCGTGTTCTAAACATGTTTCTTTTCTTCATTCACGCTATCCTTATCACAAATGTGGTTGGCTCTGGTGAGGAGTGTTCTAGCTACCATTTCTTTCTGCGAAGGAGGATGACTTGAGTTAGCATGTAGGTACCGATCTGTGTGAGTGTCTTTCCTATAGACCCTGTGTCCGAGTGTGTTATCTGTTCGTTTATAGAGCAGAACGTCTAAGAAGGCCAGCTGATTATTTTCTTCTACTTCCATTGTGAAGTTCATGCTCGGATGTCTGGAGCACATGAAGTCTAGAAAGTCCTGAAGTGTGGTGCGTCCATGTTTCCATATCAAAAAGACGTCGTCTACGTATCTGAACCAACACTTAGGCTTCAATGGGCTCTCCTTGATCGCTTCTTCTTCGATGTTAGACTTCATGTGCTCCAGACATCCGAGCATCAACTTCACAATGGAAGTAGAAGAAAATAATCAGCTGGCCTTCTTAGACGTTCTGCTCTATAAACGAACAGATAACACACTCGGACACAGGGTCTATAGGAAAGACACTCACACAGATCGGTACCTACATGCTAACTCAAGTCATCCTCCATCGCAGAAAGAAATGGTAGCTAGAACACTCCTCACCAGAGCCAACCACATTTGTGATAAGGATAGCGTGAATGAAGAAAAGAAACATGTTTGGAACACGCTCCTAGATAATGGCTACAGCAAAGGACAAATAAATAGGGCCACACGGAAGGTAGAACAAAGCCGAAGAACTGGCAAAAAGAACAAAGATAGGCCCCACCATAAAGCCTTTCTGCCGTACGTACAGGGGTTGACAGATAGAATCGCCAGGCTGCTCAAGAAACACGATGTTACTACTGTGATGCATCCTATAAACAAGCTGACACAAGTGGTGCGTAAATCAAACGAGATAAAGCTGCCAAACCAGGACGCAGGAGTTTACGAAGTGCCTTGCTCCTATGGACAGGTTTTCATAGGGCAAACAAAAAGACGCGTTTCAATTAGGATTTCAGAGCACATTCGGGACAAGAAACAGATAAACTACAGATCTGCAATAGCTGAACATGCTGATATCACGAGACACGCCATCGAATTTGATAAGGCCGAAACTGTTGCTAAAACTCCCGGATACCAAAACAGGTTAATTAGAGAGGCAATAGAGGTCGTGAAGCATCCCAATAATTTCAATCGCGAAGATGGGTACAAACTCAGCAACATCTGGAAAGTTCTACTAGCGCGCGACTGCCAGGGGCGGGGACTAATCAGCGAGCAGCGTGACGTAAATGCAGGGCAAGCAAGCACATCCGACTGGCAACAACCGTTAGTTTGAGTACGGACACCAACTCGTATCTACCCATGATTAAGGCTACTGCAATGTCAGCCGAAACGTCGGGAAATAATAACCGATATGCGACGCGGCTCAATCCTGTAAGCCAAGATGATAAATAAATTAGGAGATATAGACTTGGTAATTCATGTACCATCAACCTCTAGGGATATGAGCTAGGGATTTTAGGTAAATAAAATATAATACATTTCATAACAAAAAATTAATCCATGTCAGGAATGATACTCTTTACCAAGAGACTGAAAAACTGTCGGATACAATAAAAAACGAATTGACTTTTATGGGCACATCCTCAAAATGAATTAAAATAGACTAAACAAAAAGATCTTCGACTACTTTCGTACGGTAATAAAAAAACAATACCTCTTTGGTTTAAGGAAACTGAGAAAGACCTCGTAGAACTCCAAATTACAGACAGCATACTCATGGACAAATCAACCAAAACCATCACCAAGGATAAGGAACAACGGTTCCAAGTGAAACTCAAACAAAAGCGTACCATCCACATCTCTGCCGAAGAAAGGGAAGCAAGATCTCAAAGGATGAGGCAATACTGGACTGAAGGGAAGGCTCATAACAATAAAAATTGATTGATTTCATGTACCCCAAAGTTGGGTGAAACAAATAAAGAAGAACGTATGAGAATACATTTTTTATTTATTCCTAAAAATTACAATCTGTATTTAATCATCGGATGTGTAGTTAGGCATTTTGTTTTCTCCACTTTTCCAAACGAAAACGTTTCTTACCAGGTGCCGACAAGATGACACGCGGTAGAGTGATGATTGCTCACCGGACACTCAATCACCCACACACACACACACACACACATGGACAAAAGGTGATCTCATAAGCCTATTTTGTTGCCTACTTTCAATTTTTGCAAAAAATTTAAATATACTTATGAGATCTACACGGGTCTGTGTGCGTCTGTAAGTGTGTGTGTGTGAGTCCCCCCTGCTATCAATTCGAACACGACAAGACCGAATTGAACGAAATTTGGTACAGAGGTAACACTAGCAAAGGACACCTCAGTGACATGTTTTTATCGTCGCCATTTTCATGGAAACGTAATGGCGGCCTCCCAAATGTTCAAAGCTTAAAGCAAATTACAACTAAACTAATCATCTGATCTCTACCAAATTTTGCAACAACATAACTTCATGTGGGATGCGTCTTTTGACTAAATTACAAGGTTATCAGACAAATAGATTGAGTATGGAAGCCGTGTATGTGTGCAAATCAATCCTCTGTATCAATTCAAACACAACGAAACCAAATCGAACCACGTTGTTCAGTAACTGAAGAAATTGGTTGATGTGTGGTACATACTGTAGCACTAGCAAGGGTCAACTCAGTGGCATGTTGTATACCGCTGCCGTGATAACGAAATTGAAATGGCGCCCATCCAAATGTTCTGAGGTTAAATCAAATTACGATTAACCAAATAATTTGATATCTACCAAATTTTGAAACAATATACCCTAACGAGGGAATCGTCATTTGACCAAACTACTAGCTCATCAGCCAAATGGTTTAAGGATGGCGGATGTATGAATCCTGCAAGTATTATAGCCTAATCATAACTCAGGATTCAACAAGGCCAGGCCTGAAGAAATCCACTTATCGTACATAGGGAGGTTTAAATTCTCATCAAGGAGGTGACAGGAAGGATAAAGCATTTTAAAATGGAATATATAACCGTAGCAGTGACTTACAGTTCAGGCTTACCGTGCAATGTCGTGCTGGGCCATGCCATTCCGTTGGGTCAAAATGGAGGCTATTGTTTGCTCGCCAGTCCATATTTTAGTAACTTCGTAAGTTAATAACATTTTAGGAATGTACTGAACAAAACAATACATATTTAGTATCAAATAGTTTATAAAACGGCAGAAATCGCCAATGAAATCGTTCATTCCAAGATTTTTTTTTGTCGTGTAGCCTCCTGAGAGGCCGAGTGCAGGTCTTTCTAGTCGACGCCCGTGGGCGACCTGCGCGTCGGAATAAGAGATGGAATGGATGAAGATGAGTGAAACTGGGCAAGGATGTGGGAGGAAGCGGCCGTGGCCTGTCAGAAGGTACTGTCCCAGCATTTTCCTGGTGTTGAAAATGGGAAACCACGGAAAACCATTTCAAGGACAGCCGACGGTGGGGCTCGAACCCACGCGTCTACCGAGTCAGCAGAGAGCTTGGCCCCTTGATCTAACGCAACGCTTTAGCCCGCGTAGCCACTACTGTCGGTCATTCCAAGATAAAATACGTTATGTAATTATACTAAACCAGTTTTTCCGTAGTGTTAATACTGGGCGTGAGTAGCGTAGTGGTAGCGTCCTAGTATCATAGTCTAGAGGTTCGTGTATCAAATCCAAGTAGGTTCAATTATTTTACTGGATTTTTCTTGTATTTATTGATTTATAACTTCTCATACGTTATAATGTTAAGTACATATATTGAGTATTTGCAATCGAAAATATTATACAGTATATCTACTTATAAAACCACATATTTCAACACTTGACTACAGCGATTAAAGTTCGTTGTCCTTGATCCGCGGTAGTGTCCATTGTTTTTGTTGTTGATTCTTTAGCGTCTTTACGGCGTCATAGTTTTGTAGCCCCATGCACTTGGGTGTGTCCAAGTTGTCTGATAACCTTTATCACTGTGTTGTCTGTAGGCTTACTAGTGTGTGTACATTTATGCGAGGAAGGGATTGGGTAGGATGCAGTTGTTGTTTTTCTTGTTGTTTCATTTGGAATGCATGGACATTATGGTCTTTTAGCCCCATCTATTTGGGTGAGTGTTGAATTTTGTCTGATGACCTGGTTTATTGTGATGGTTGTATTAGCGTGTGTGTATATGTAATTCAGGTAAGGATTCAATCAATCAACGTTTAATATCCGTATAGCACGTTGTATTTCAACAAGCTACTGCAACCAACATTCAATTATACTCCGTGAAAAGGACAAAGAGTTATAACTATACCCATGCATTTAGGAGAAAGTAGGCTACATGTTTTTTACTGAACATATTGTTTCACAAATGAAAATAGGCTAAACATTGTGGAGACAGTAGTACCGTAGGAGTTAGATCATCGGTACATTTTAGAATCTAGAATTAAAGTAGGAGCCCTGGGGGCTTGAAATTTGTCGTGAATGAGAATAGAAAATAAACATAAAAGCTATACTCAGGATGGCTGCTATCAGCCCCCAACCATGCAGCATGGTATAGCCTCCTTGGTCGTACAGGTAAGTATATTCAATAGCGTCAATTGAGATGGGTTCTATGTGTAAATTGAACGATTCGTTCTTTTGGTTTCGTTCAAAACGTTTGAATCATACAGGTTCATCGAAATATAATGCCAACATTTCAAAAAATGATAGCACCGAAACCCTTTATGTTAAACGTGTAATTCTTTCACTGGCCGCCAGCTGGTTAAAGTAAATTTTGTTTTGGAGGGGACGTGACCTTGCTATACGCACACTAGATGCGCAGTAACCAAGGTCGGCCGGGGGCGCGCGCGCCAATGAAGTCCCAACCTCACCCCTTTGGATTTTTTCTCTGGGGGTACATGAAAAACATTGTGTATGAAGAAAATATTCGGGATTTGGAGCACCTGCGGGAGCAAATTTCTGCCGCCATCTTGACAGTTACTCCTGAAATGATTGCACGTACCAATCCAGCCATTGGGAAAAAGTGCGTCAATGCTGATGTTGGTGGTCGGCCTGGCCTAGATTTCTTCTCTACAGTCCCTGTTTCCTTAAACAGATTAAACCATCGAATTACAGCTTTGTAATCAGGTGCAGTTTGTCGGGCGATGCAGTCATTGGTGCCCGCGCCCCCGGCCGACTTTGGCTACTGCGCATCTAGTGTGCGCATAGCAAGGCCACGTCCCCTCAAAAACAAAACTTGCTTTAACCAGCTGGCGTTCAGTGAAAGAATTACACGTTTAACATAAAGGGTTTCGGTGCTATCATTTTTTGAAATGTTGGCATTATTTTTCGATGACCCTGTACATTCACTGAACTTTACTAAGCAATATGAAATCCATTTTACGGCTGAAACAACGAGGTAATCTGCCCCTCGTAACACCGTTAGGAATACCAATGTAATTTAATTATCATTTAGTGATGGGAGCCTAAATATGAAAAAGCCTAACATTAATAAAATAAAAAAACAAATGAAAATCCACAGCCTGCTTCCAGTCTCCGACCGGGTCAGGAATGGAATGAATGAAGCCCCCATCTAGCGGCGAGGATATGAACTGTGCCGGCTGCCGAGGCCAGACGCACTCCTCTGGGGCAATGATTAAATGAATGACAGATGAAATGAAATGACAGTGGAGAGTGTTGCTGGAATGAAATTTTGACAGGGAAAACCGGAGTACCCGGAGAAAAACCTGTCTGCCTCCGTTCTGTCCAGCACAGATCTCACATGGAGTGACCGGGATTTGAACCACGGACTCAGCGGTGAGAGGCCGGCGTGCTGCCGCCTAAGCCACGGAGGCTCTAAAATAAAAAACCAAATAAAGCTCATTATTATAACAACACACAAATAACAATCAAAGAATGGCTTCCAGATATAGTAGGAGATAACCCAGTGTTTCTGTGTAATTGTAACCAGATCAGTCTTGGCCGCCAATTGTGCTCACACTCGTGGAAATTAATTAAATTACTGATTTCCTAGGAAATTGGTTTTCTGCGAAATAATTCCTTCTGTTTACGATGCTTGTATGCCATACACTACTCGTACTAAAGCAGAAACGGCGACAGATTTGGTTTTAGGACAGGGTAAGTTCCTACATAACATCATTTCTGTAAGGTAACAATCACTAATACAGCCATCACAATTAACACCAGTTATCAGACAGATTCTACACACACCCAAAGTACACGGGGCTACATGACCGGATTGTCGCAGCCCCTAAACTGAGGAACCAGCCAACCATTTCTGTAAGATTTGTCGACTAATGTCTATTGTCTAATAGAAAATAAGATAAAAGTGATTAACGTTAAATGCGTAAAAACTTTCGTAAATGCATACGATGTTGGTTCGTAAAGGATGTTTTGTAGCACATTTGGTAAATACATGATAGAATGCAACAAGGAAGGGAGCTGCAACGGAGAATGCCTCAATTGAATTCTCCATTGTATTTTAATTTGCAATAGACCATAGAAAATTTGCCTCTATTCATCTTTGTCATATCAATATGACCATATGTTGAAACGTAGACTTGACTCACGTTATTGCAGTTTTGTTTCACGACTTTATATGAAAAGCTATTAAGTTACTTAAAGCTGTAAACGCACTTGCACGAACGGAAGCTCTAAATGTTGGGTTTATAGGCGTACAATGGCACAGGTGGTAAAGTTAAAATTAATTCCTGTTGCATATAATGTGTTGGAGCGTTGTATTCATTAATGTTCACCGCGGTCACTAAACTGAAATGTAATCTTCCATTCTTGCCCCCTCCTCCTTGACGGCACGGTAGAGTGTAATATAGTCCACTTCCACGACAGCTTTAATTAAACCTATAGATTCTAAAGACGCCGTAAATGTGCCTGTTGTAAAATATCTCTGCTTTGTTATTCATGATACTATTATATCTTGAACTAGCGTGCATAACAATGCGAGAGGCGTAGTAGGGCACGTGTTTAAAATCTCTTGATAGACTAATTATGTACAGACATACGCAGCTATTCAAACTTACAGTATAAGTTATGGTTGGTCGGTTGGTTCCTCAGTTTAGTGGCTGCGACAACGCTGTCATGTAAACCCGTGTACTTTGGGTGTGTGTAGAATGTGTCTGATAACCGGTGTTAATTGCGATGATTGTATTAGTGTGTATATTTGTTTTTTTTAAATTCAAGTAAGGCCTGCAACTTTGAATTTTTCAAATAGTTCATACTTTTGCAGCCAAACGCCACCGTCAACGACTACTAGGCCTAGTTCAATACTTGGCTACTAGACGCCACCGCAGTCGGCTCTTGACAACGAACGTAGAAACCTAAGAGCATTTACATTCCTAACCTATACAATTTAGCTTCACATAGGTGTAATTAGTGGACGGTTCTTTAAGATGCCATAAATCTATGACATGGGACCGCCGGCTTTACTTCCCCTCCGAAGGAAAGCATACTGAGGGATTTTTAACGTTCTTAAAAATCAGACGACTTCGGCCGGGTTTAAACCCGTGACCTTGGGCATCGAAGCTCAGCATGCTACCAACTACGCCACCGAAGCAGCTGAATCTATATACGCAAGTCACAAAATATGTGACATTGAATATAATGTGTGTGATTGTTGATAACACTGACTGCACGGGGTCGTTTGTAGTCGGCAATTACACTAGGGAATACAGTTTTTGTGTCTGAGATAATACTCTTTACTGTATTTTTGTGATCTTTGGTTGTAGATTCTGGGCTCAGGCAAAGAAAGTATTTCTACAGAAAATGAATCTGTTGATATCAAACACTGATTTAGGTAATAGAAAGTAATATTTGAAAGCTTTTCTCTGGAGCGTGGCACTCTATGGAATTGAAACTTGGACTGTTGGTGCAGAAGAAAGGAGAAGAATTTAAGCACTTGAAATGTGGTGTTCCTGGAGAGTGATGAAGATCAAATCGGTAGATAGAGTAACAAATGGAGAGATATTAAGACGAGTGGCAGAGGATAAATGTTTCTGGCGGCTGCTAATGAAGAGAGAGATAAGTTGGTAGAACACATACTAAGACACCCAGGACTAGCACACTTAGTTATGGAAGGAAGGGTCTATGATAAGAACTGTAGGGGTAGACCAAGGTTAGAATATGTTAAACAGAAAGCCTTGGATGTAGATTGTGGTAGCTATATAGAGATGAAACGATTAGCTCAGGACAGGGAGGCATGGAGAGCCCAATCAAACCAGTCGAAAGACTGAAGTCTCAAACACACTGTAAATAAATTTTAATAGTACGGTCAATATATATTTCTTTCAATAAAATACCATCTTCCTTTACATTTTCCCTTCATGTAAATCTTCATCAACCATTATTATACTTCAATCGATGTTGCATTCTTGTATTGTATGAGTTATGTGAAAAATGTGTTATGTTGCAAACCTTTCTGGGTTAGTTTACAATTTGCTGGATGTCAGGTTTATCTTTCAAACGAATGTATTTCCTATTGTATGGCTAAAAGTGATGGCGGTGTAGAACTGCACACAAGTAGTGTAAATATGATACCGCCATGGTCATCATTATTACCGTGGGACTCTTTCCTGCTGTTTCCTGTATCTTGCGAACAAAGGCAGTGTTATTTATCTCAGTCTAAAACTGTCTCCTTCGTTTAGCACCAAAGAATAGCTCCCTTCGTTTTGTTGTCTCTGTTCGCTCGATGACTAGCCTGCAGCGTCCAGCGCTCTCTCATTATTCTAGACCAGGGGTTCTCAGCCAGTGGGTCGCAGGATGTGTCATGGGGAGGAAGGGGAGGGGCTGTAGCGAGATACGGAGAAAATGTTAAAAAAATATATTGCTGTATGGTAGTTTATTATTTAAAAAAATAATACACTCACATTTTACCTAACATTTACGTTTTTTCGTTCTATTAATCAAAAACTTAAGCTTGTTTGGAATGTTTAGCCTACTTTTCACATTTTGCAAAAAGGAGGAAAAAGTGGACTTATGAGATCGGGCAAATGTGTGTCTGTCTGTCCTTCTGTCTGTCTGTCTGGCTGGCTGGCTGGCTGTGTATGTGTGTCCCCCCCCCCCCCTTCCTCCCCCCCCCCCCACCCCCACCCTCCTTCAACTCCAAAACGGCTGCTGCAATCGAAACAACATTTGGTAGGAGTAAAGATCTATAACTGAATATCTCACGGCCATATTTGGAAATGATGTCAGTGCTACCATCTGGTGTAAAATCGCCATTGAAATTTGAGCTCCATGTTGGATATCATGGAAGGTATGAGTGGGAGCTGTTTCAAAATTGGCACACGTATAGATAATAATATTGCAGTTTAATTTCCAGGACGCCATTCATGGCAGTGTTGCCAAAATGATTATAAGCCTGCTGATAGGTCCAAATTTTAAATGCATAGAACTTCTACACTATCAATTGGATTTCAACCAAATATCGTATGTGCTATGTGTACATAAACAGATATGACTGAGCGTATTCTTAAGAGCCACCAGGGCTGCCAACTGTTAATAAATGCTCTGATTTTTTAAATCCAAATACCCATATATCACAAAGTATGCAAGCCGACAGCTTTAAACTATGCACACGTATAGTACCTGACATTCTATATTAATTTGGAGTACCTTATATACGTCCGTTCAACCAACATGATTCTAAGCCTGCTGAGAGGTCCAAATTTAAATACATGTAACTTCTATACTATCATTTGGATTTCAACCAAATTTCGTGTGTGCTATGTGTACCATAACAGATATGGCTATGGCGATTCTTAAGAGTAACCAGGGCTGCCAACTGTTAATAAATACTGTCTCTATTTTTAGCCTATTTTCAATTTTGAAAAAATAGGCTTATGAGATCACCTTTTGTCCGTGTGTGTGTGCGTGTGTGTGTGTGTGATTCGTGTGTGTGTCCCCCCCTAATAAAATCTAAACGGCTGGAGAGATTTCAATGAAACTCGGAAAGTTCATAGCACTATTCCCGGCGACCTCGACCGTGCTCTTCAAATTTTGTTACGACTCACCAATCCAATATGGCGGCTGTGCGAAATATTTCACCAGCATTCAATATCTCCGAAACTATTACCGATATTACCCTGACATTTTCTATGGTGATAGAGGGAACTACTATAAGTTCACTTATGTGACTTTTGAAAACCTGGTAACTACAAAACCAACATGGCGGCCAAGCGAATTTGCGACTTTTAAATAGAAGTTTCTCGCGATTTGACCAACCAAACGCAATAAAACTTGGTACAGTATATGTTTATATACATTGTAATGCACCGACATCTAACTTCGTTCAATTATTTACATAATCACAAGATGGCGGATGTGCGAAATATTTCACCGGCATTCTATATTTCTGAAACTATTAGCGGTATGACCCTGAAATTTTGTACGGAGATAAAGGGCACTACTGGAAGTCCATCTATAAGACTTTCAAAAACCGGTTAACTACAAAACGAACATGGCGGCCAAGCGAATTTGAAAATTTTAAATAGACCTTTCTCGCGATTTAATGTTCCAAGCGCACTAAAACCTGGCACAGGAAATATTTATACACATTGTAATCCACTGGTATCTAATTTAGTTCAATTGTTTACATAACCTCAAGATGGCGGCAGTGCGAATTTTAATATTAATATTTTATTCATTGTGATGTAGTCATGCGATCGAAGTGAAAGTTTGAATAATGAACCTACGCATTAATTTTCCTTTAATGGTACATGACTCTATGGCCTATACATTTAACAATCCAACATGGAGACCAACCGAAATATTTAGACGATACTGAATATCTACGAATCTATTTTAGCAATCAAACTGCATTTTTTAATGTTCATAGGGGCTATGAACTTAAGTTCACCTATAGGACTTTAAATAACCTGAAGATCACAAATCCAACATGGCGGTGACGCGAATTATAAATATTCACATGGACGTTTCTCGCAATTTAACCATCCGCGTGCAGTGAAACTTGGTACAGTAAATCCTTATACGAATGTTAATCCACTGGCATCTAATTTATTTCAATTGTTTCCATAACCTCAAGATGGCAGCTGTGAAAAAAATTTAAATCTCCTTGTTTTTTCTTGTGTCATAACTATGCGATTGAAGTTTGAATACTACACGTTCACAATAATCTGCATATAACAGTACATAATTCTAGGACCTACATATATAAAATCCAACATGGCGACCATCCGAAATATTTAGTCGGTTCTCAATATCTACGAATCTATTACAGCAATCAAACTGAAATTGTGTATGTTGATAGTGGGAATTAACATAAGTAGGATGTATGAAAATAGGCTGTATAGTTCTTCACGGAACTACTTGTTTTACCCTAATATCAATATATCAGAAAATATGCAAGCCAATAGCTCTAAAGTTTGCACACGTATAGTACCTGGCATTCTAGATTAATTTGGAGTAACTAATTACGTCAGTGCTGCCAACATGATTCTAAGCCTGCTGATAGGTCCAATTTTAAAATACATGTATCTTCTATACTAACTAATGTATTTCATTCAAAATTGGCACTACAATAGATCATATTATTTCAGATTATTTCTGACCAATCCATGTATGTCATTGTTGCCAACATGATTTTACGCGCGCTGTTAGATCCAATGTTTAACTGCATGTAACGTCCATGCTAGCCATTGGACTTCAACCAAATTTTGTATTATGTACCTTAAGAGATGGAACTAAGAATATATTCAGTCACCAGGGCTGCCAACTGTAGTTCTCTATTAGACTACATTATGCCAGGTATACAGTATTTCGAACTAATTAGAAATTTCGATATTACCAACTTAATTTCGTCATTATTCTAGATAGATCCATATAGATTAATCATTGGCATAAATCTTAAAATTTAAGAAAAGTAGGCTCTTTAGTTCGTCACGGAACTTCTTGTTAATGTCTGGGATGATTTGTGTTACACACAATACAATATCATTTCCCAGTGTCAAACGATTTCTTGATTGGTTTTTTTTATTCACCATTATGGAGAATCCTTGTTCACAGTTGTAAGATGTAGAAAATGACATCAACGTTTTTAACGCTGTTGTGGACAGTTCTAGGTATTCCTTTTTAATACTTACCCAAAATTTGTCGCCACAAGCATTGTTAAAAGTTAGTTTCACTGACAAATCACTTAAAATCTCTATCGTTAAAACTTGGAGGGGTGGGTGGGGTAGGAGGGGGTGGAAGGAAGTGGGGGGTTGTTGCCAAAATACTCAGCCTAAAAAGGGGGTTGCAGTGCCTAAAATGGTGAGAACCCCTGTTCTAGAAAAAGGTCTGCTGGCTTTCATTACACTAAGAATGCCATCAAAACTACAGAAATATTTCAGATTCACGTGCCAATTATTCTACTTCATCGCATTTTTAACAATAAATACAAGAAGTGATCACCTTGCACACCACATTTGGATATGTGTATCTTTGTATCATCTCCCCCAGAGGTTCACAACCAGTGGGACGTAGTTTGGCGACCACGGTACTCTAAGCTGAGTACGGCATTGCTTCCACTTACTATGGCCGGGCTCCTCTCTATCATCTTTCCTGTCGATCTTCCTTAGTCAACTCTTGTTCTATTCCAACCCCGACGGTATTAGGGTATTTGAGGCCTAGGGAGTCTATCAATTCCCCGCCTTAATTGGCCCTCGCCTCATCTTTCCTAATCCCTCATTCTTTGAGCAGTCAGACTTTGTATCTCGAGCCTTCTGGTCAAGACCCTAAAAGAGGCAAGGTGTATGTAGCCGCACCACTTAAGGTGCTCGCTGGATAGTGCTACACCCTCAAGGACTCACGGCTGGTGAGTTTTGGGGATAGTGACCCCGAAGCATTTCTGAGCTGAGTCCGGTTTTTCCCCTTCGACAATGTGACTGCGCCGGACACTCTACTATTTCCCTTTCCTATCTGCCTTTCCTGGCCTTACTCCTCCAATTCTCACTTTTCGAGTGTTAAGGCCATTTCCTTTCCCTGTCTATTATTTCCCCTATTCCTTGATTTTTTCGTTTTCTTCTTCTGGCTCGTAAGGTAGTTGTAAGTACGGTAATTAATTAAAATGCTCACATTTACCTGTAATAGTAAATGTTTCTGCTTTTTAGTTTTAAGTTGTTGTTACGTTTACATACCTGCCAACCTCTCAAACTGAAAAATCTGGAGATTTTGAAGACGATCCATAGTGTCTTATCATAATTTCTTCGCCATATTACCGAGGAACCAACAAAATCACTCAAATCGAAATTTCACAATTGCCTACCGGCAAATTAATGCCAACAACATCGTTAAGTTATATATAAATAATTTCACGTGTTAAACAGATACAATATTCCGCAACCTACAACTACCTCTCAACCTCAGGCTATTATGAAAACTTCTAGGAACAAGCACAGAATTAACCGTAGACTATTTCAAACAAAGAGAAACGTATTCAAATCCAACTAAGCGTTACGAGTAGTTATGAAGAATCATCTATAAATTATTGATACGAAGCGAACTGTTCGATGGATGGCTGGAGCTTTTCATCTCGCACTTTTAGTCCGAAATTACGCGTGGGATTTTTGAAAATAATCGGGAGATTTTATATGTTAAGCTGGAGGACGGGAGAAGTGGTGTACATTCTGGAGTGTCCCGCCTAAATCGTGAGAGTTGGCAGGTATGCGTTTAGTTCTAGCGTTCTTTTTCACTCAAACCCTTAAGGGCCAATAACCTCGATGCTGCATGTGTAACAATTATCATCACCTTTGTGCAATGCATTTAACCCCCCTTCCCCCTCTCCTCGGAAACTGTGCAAATAATGTATAATCACACCCAAATATTTTTAGGTAGATTCACTTTATCCCAATTTCAATCATGTTGACGCACTGAAAATTACAAAAAGGCAACACTGAAAAATAGCTTTAAAACTCTCTCTATATCCCTATGACGGTCTTCTGGCACACCCCATCCACCACCTCAATAATCTTGACGCTCACACATTGCTTTGTTGTTCTCACGGTCCGCATGCTAACAGCTCGAGTAGAACACTGAGACTGAACTCAATATACTCATGCGCTGTGGAAGGAGACATTTCGTAAAAAAATGACCAATATTTACTACGTTTTTTGAAAATATTAATTGTTAATTTCGAAATTTCTGATCTGTATGAAAACCTGAGGACCATTCTTTGTTGCATTTTTAACAATGCTTAATTTGATTCAAGTGGGCTGAACTCAAATCTGAATTATTTCCTGTGTAAATTACGGTTTTTATTTCTACATTTTGAATTTGGGTGTCATCTTCCTATTGGGAATATTACTGATGAATACACTGAAATGTCAGTTACGTCTATGTTTTAAAAAGCAACAAAATAAGAGATATTTCGAAACCGAAACTTAAGCAAAATACAATTAACTATACATTTCTCTTTAAGATTATGTTTATCTGTTCATATAGATGGGAAATGATGCTACTATGGCGGGAGAATTTACTTGTATTAAACATTCATGAAAACTAGACCATGGACAAGATTCACATTTGGTGCAGAGAAACGGCTGTAAATATCCTACAACATGATATGAAAATACATTTTCCAGTGTAATCCATCAACTTTCCAGAATAATATTCAATACTTTTCTTACATATATCGATCGTATGGGAGAATCATAATATTTCATTCCCAAACTGACGTCTTTGGCAAATCATTGCCTAACACATTCGTTCTTTACGTAAGACAATGTTGAATTTCTGTCTTCAAGTGCCAACTCAATATAACCCAACGATATGCAATAGTAATAATATCTTCAAGGTGGGGATGGGAAGTACGCCATTAATGAATACCTGTTTGTTACAAATCCTCTCAGAACGTAGCTGCGCATTCCAACATTCCTGCATGCACGACTGGGTTTCTTAACGTGTTAATGTCGCTTTGAGAACGTCTTTGTGCAAACCCACCGCTTCTCAGTGATGGTAACGACGCTGATCGTCTTAGTCTGGTTCGTTAGCCTCTTAATACCTCTCCTCTGTACGCCTCTGTGTCTGCCCGTGAGTATAGCTCTCACCAGCTATCGTATTCTGCTTGAAAGTCTCTTTCACTCGTGATTCTGTGGCATTGAGTTATCACGGCAAATCATTACGTGTGAAATACTGAATATTGAACAATAATTAGTCTACTCTGTTCGCTAACAATCAGGCCAATAATAATAATAATAATAATAATAATAATAATAATAATAATACTCTCTCGCAACTCCTGAACATTAGAAGCCAGGGATTTAGTATTAGGGGTAATCGTGGTGAAGCGTTCAAGATGAACCATCTTTTTTTACATGGATGATATTAAACTGTATGCATCAACTAAAGTGCACTTACAATACCTCATATCTATCACTCAGCAGAGCTTTTCCTCAGATATGCATATGCAGTTTGGTTTTGATAAGTGCAGAACACAGACTGTTATTAGAGGCTCCCACTCAGCACAAGAAATACCTGTTGGAGAGGGACAGAGAGGTATTCAGCGTTGGAGAAAGGCGCATTGTACAAATACCTTGCGTTCCCCCAGATTACTTGTCTCAGGCATGGTGATATCACGAAGAACATCACTGAGCAGCATACTTCACGACTTCGCAGCGTTATTTCTTCAAAACTTAGCACTAAATACATCATTAAGGCAGTTAACATATTTGCAATGCTCGTAGTTACATAGGGGAGAGTCCTCTAGCCCCGGACACATTACTTTTTTTTGCCAATACTGCTGAAATTTTTGAATTTAAAAATCAAGTAAAACATTTGTGACATCCTTCATGTAGCATAAGACAATATTCCTGATAGCATAATTTTCAACAGTGGCAGGATTATTGGGAATTTAAATAAACGTACTTGTGGCTTTTTTTCCCCCTTTTATTAAGACTGGCCTGTAATACCGGACAGTTTAGAACTTTTTCGGATTGTTATTTGAATACTGTAAATTCTATGCATATCTATGATCTTATCAAAGGGTGTGGTAGTTGACATGATAGTGTCGTATAGGAACTTCATACTTGAGATCTATGGACAAAAATAAAGAGACCTTTGAAATTTTAAAAAAATTAAACATGGTAGGAACTGGAGATTCGGTGCAAGTTCACGATGTCTCTTCATGAAGCTGTAATAGGAATGTTTCCCTGCAATTTTGTTGTCCTTATTGAACCTATGAGGCAGCTTTCAAGTTGCAGCTAAATCATAAGCAAATTTCAGGAACTCCTTTCTGGTAAGGGGCATGCGCATGCCATCTAACAGCTTGATATGGGCGACTAATTGTTCTTCAAAATTGTCTGCAAATGTTCTCTTGAAGCGCCCTAATTTTGGCGTAATTTGAATTTCTCCTCCACTCTTTATTTGTAATAGTCTGTCCTGCAAATTGCTCTTTGGAACACTAAAACTACTTGCAGCTTCCCTAACACTCAAATTATTATCAGGCAGGGTGTTCACTGCCAGTTTCATACCGTCTTCGGACCACGTTCCCCACCTCTTTCCATTTTTGTCGTCTTTTGGCCTGTATGTATTTGCGATTCAACCTGCAAATAATAATATGACAGTTAATTACGTGTCCGATGGTACAGGACATAGTACTGTCCGGTCTTACAGGACAAGCAAGCATCTAAAGAAACACCTGCCATTAACTAAATACGTTTCATTTTCAATTAATACTTTGTGAACATGTTATTAAGACTACATTAAACAACTACTCTCAGTACAGTAACAATTCACTTATCTAGTTCAGTACAATGCTCTTCGAAAAGTTACTTGAGACACATGAATGAACACAGGAAATCAGAAAATACCACGTAGCGTGGTTACTGCTTGAGTGACAAACTCACACTGCTTGCGCTGACGTACACTGGAAGAAACCTTTGAAATGCACTCTACATGATGCTGACATCTAGCGAGATTTTCGTGAACTATAGTGTGTCCGGTACTACATGCCGTCCGGTGCTACAGGACTTCCCCCTACCCCTTTGGTGTCATCAGGTGGACTCAACCTGAGCTGCACGATCTGCAAAAAAAACATCGGTACTTTTATCACGCCATCGTATGCACCATCCGAAATCAGCAGCGGAGCGCCTGACTCTTCCTTGGTCTGAAGGTGGTAGAGGTCTGATAGACACCATAAACCTCCATACAAAATAAGTGACAAGTCTGGGTGCATTTTTCCACAACAAAGGAGAAACATCCCCTCTCCATCACACTGTATCTTCAGCTGATGATAATTACACACCGCTCTATCTGTCATCTTTAGATTCACCAGTAAACGAAATGAAAACTACTGAATACAAGATCGGGAATTGGAAACAGAAGGCGCTTCATGGGAAGTTTCCACATGAGTTGGACCAGCCTCACATCGACAAGTGTGCGTCGCACGCATGGCTGACCCACTCGGTCCTCCTTCCGGAAACAGAGGGATTTGTTGTAGCTATCCAAGACCAAGTTGTTGCTACTCGTAGCTATCGGAAATTTATCATCAAAGATCCAGCAACAGAGAGACGGAAGTGTCGCCGCTGTGGCAAATGTAGTGAGACCATTCAACACATAATATCAGGTTGATCCCACCTTACCAACACTGACTACAAACATCGACACGATCAAGTTGCCATCATTATCCACCAGAAACTGGCCTTGAAGTACAAAATTCTTCAAAACTCCGTCCCTATTGGAAATACACAACACCCGCAGTACTCGAAAATGCCACACTCAACCTCTACTTGGTCAGAGGAGTTGTGACAGATGTTGCAGTCAGTAAAATCCGGCCAGATATCATTGTCATCAATAAAGAATACAGAGAGGCATTACTGATAGATATCGCATGTCCCAACACTCAAAACATCCAAACAACAGCTGCTAGTATGATATCTAAGTACGGCAATTGAGATAAAGCAGATGTGGAAACTTGAGCCGGTGACTACAAGGTGACCACATTAGTTATTTATTTATTTATTTATTTATGTATTTATTGTTTGGCAATATAATCAATACAAGATTTCAGAGTACAAAGAAAATCACTTTAAAATCTACTGTACATTATTTTTACTATTTACACTATTTACAGTCTCAGGTCTAATGAGTCTATCCATTGGACCACGTCAGGTGTCGCCAAAAGGAAGTCGATCCAGTCCCCTCCATATGCCCTCAGAGGACAGTCAGTTGCAATGTGTTGGATGGTTTGATTAGGAGCACCACAATCACACTGAGGAGACGAAATTTTTCCCCGTTTGAACAAAATTCCATTGCATACTCCATGGTTTGTCCGAATCCTAGGGGGCGTGGTGGCTCAGCGGTCTAGCTGTATGCCTCTCACCAAGGCGGTCCGGGTTCGATTCCCGGTCAATGCATGTGAGATTTTCGAAGTGAAATGCCATGTCCTGTGGTTCGGATTCCACGTAAAAAGGAGGTCCCGTGGCTCATGATCTCAAGATTAACGGTCACGTTAAACTACAAGCTTCCTTCCTTCCTTCCGAATCCTATTGAGAGTTGCCCAAGCCTTCCTAGGCAGATCGGAACCTGGAGTGGATGTTCTTGTAGGGTCCAGGAAGGAGCTCGACTTAGGACAAGCTTTTAGTGTCCATTCACAAATCCACTGCATGCTGGAAACAAAATGGTTTCTTACAAGCCTCTGGGCATGGCTGATGGGTGGCTTCCTGGATTTGAGCCTGTTCATTTGAAGAGAATAGGTAGTGTACGGTGATCCATAATCTTGTAGTACTCCCGTAGCAAGGCAACTTCTCTACGAAGATGGGGTGGAAGAATATTGCTGAGGGCTGGAAGCCAATATGCTGGTGTAGTTCTTATACAACCAGTGATTAGTCTCATGGTGTTGTTCAACTGGGTGTCAACGAGTTTGACATGTGGGCTATTGAGCCAAATTGGGGCGCAGTATTCAGCCACAGAGAAGGCTAGACCTAAGGCAGAGCATCTTGTAGTAGTGGCAGAAGCTCCCCAAGATGTTCCACATAGCTTTAGCAATATATTGTTGCGGCTTCTAATTTTAGGAGCTGTGCTCTGGAGGTGTTGCTTGTAAGAGAGTGTTCGGTCCAGTATTACTCCTAAGTACTCCGGGAACTTGTTATATTTCATAATCTTCCCCTCAAATTTGACATTGAGTTGGGTATTAGCCAATATGTTGCTCAGGTGGAAACAAGATACCTCAGTGTTTGTAGCACTGGATTGGAGCCTCCATTAGTGGAAATATCTTCCAAGTTTAGCCAAATCATCTTCAAGTACCTTTTCCAAATCTTCCATATTGTTGTTTTAAGGGGCGGAACTACGAGGTCATCTGCCCCTGGTGACTACAATCCCAATAATTGTATCGTCTACTGTTTAATACCCAAAACTCTCCACAGTAGTCTATCAGTAGTCTATTGAATCTGAGTCCACAGATATATAATTGAACTACAGTCGGCAGTTCTGTTAAACACCTGCCATATTGTCACGAAGTTCCTTGGTGAAAATACTCTGGTCGAACACTCAGCAATGCTTAACGAAGATTCAGATGAAAATTTAGCTCATCCTATAAATGAAGGGGGCTCGTGAAGAGTGCGGGCACGACATGGATGGACAGTAATATGAAGTCTCTGAACAGTGTAATCTACAAACATACCTCAGTACAAATGGCTCGTTGCTAAGGCCGAACCAGGCTGTAACATAAAATGTAACCGGTATTTGCCATGATAATGTCAGAAAGTATTACTATGCCTATCGAAATACACTCCCAACTGGGGTTGTCGATCTGGGCTCATTGGGTAAAACCCGGAGAGTCCAGTCAGTTCACGCTAATGGGTTTGGGAAGACAGTGTGGGTAGACAACATCTCCATAAATCAAATTTAATGTTTTTCAGTCGATCAACACGAATGTACCCAATAATGGGTGGTCCCCTAATCCAGAAAGGAAGTTACATGAAATTAATAAATACATTTGGATGACATATTGGATCGTCAAAGATCATCATCAGATCCATTTCACTTAGGGATATTAAATCTTTGTCTGCAAGTATGGGTGATAGTATTTACAATATGTACACTTACGCAGTGGCAGTAGTAGGTTAAACTAAACAAATAGTCAATATTTGTAGTTATATGGGATGTTTTTATTAAGATACTTGCTTGCCACGGTGGGTGAGTGGATAGGGAGTTGGTCTACTAACCCCAAGATTGCAGGTTCGCTCCTGGCAAGTGATTTTTGAAAGATGGCAAAAATACGACACGCATGTCATACGATGTTGGCATGTCAAAGAACCCATTTGAATTCAGTAGGCCGTGTTCATAATGGCAAAATTAATCTCGGGAGTTTCCGCCAACACAAAGTTCCTCATTTCTCTACTAGAAAGCGCTATAGTGTTCAAGGAGCTTAGATATCTAACCTCCTTGACTTTCATAGTGATTCAAGGAACAGCGAAATCCGACATGCAAGCTACCCTCTGGGTGTCAAATTACAAATCTTGCACCCAGCACCCGAGGCCATACGATATTATTGTTATGAAAATACGGACAGTGCTTAGTGTATGTATGTATTCTTTATTGTCAGACAGAGAGCATCCACATGAGAAAATATAATAATTAACAACAAAATTTACAAGTATAAACAAAGCAAAGACAGGAAACGCGAACACAAAATAGAACGACACTTTATTTATTTATGTATGTATTTTTTATTTTTTATTGATCGTGTGGCTTTTAGTGCCGGGAGTGTCCGAGGACATGTTCTGCTCGTCAGAGTCTGTAGATGCTTCCATCTGACACCCTTAGGGTGGGGTACAAGTTCCATTGAATTTCAGGTAGTTCCAACTTTCGCTACCAGATATCAATGATACCTAGTGGTGAACGTTGGAACTTTGATAGAGCGTTCCGACGAAATCTAACATAACAATTTAGCTTCACACATGTTTAGTCTGTGGAAGGATCTTTTACGTGCCATAAATCTATGACATGGTACCGCCGGCTTCACTTCCCCTCCGAAGGAAGGATACTGAAGGATTTTTAACGCTCTTAAAAAATTCGACCACTTCAGCCGGGTTTGAACCCGCTATCTTGGGCACAGCAGTTCAGCGTGCTACCAACTACGCCACCGAAGCCTACACTATCATCAATCAACAACCACAACCATACAGACACGTGCTCAAACATACGCCCTCTGGTTCTAGCTTTCATTCATTCACACAATCCTTTTGTACAAGAAACATTAAAATAATTATTAACTATCTACAGCAAACGGAAAAAGGCAAAATCTTAAATGAAAAGATAGGAAGGAAAACTCAGCAATTTTTCTAGGTTTGTGCCGTGTCTCGTTTGGGGTTTTGCCTAGAACACCATGCTGGCCCATCAGCGGGCTTTAGGTGTCCCTGCCCGGACCCCACAGGAGTGGGGGTCCTAGGTCAAACCCCTCACAAGACACGGCACAAAATATAAATATGGAAGTAAAAATCATTAAAATAAAATGACAATAATAAAAGAAATATTTTTATTTATTTATTTAGTCAATTTACCCTCTAGGTTGGTGGTTCCCACGTACTCAGCGAGGGAACTCACCACTACTGCCCCTGTGGGCAGTGTCCTGGAGCCTGGAACATCTGGTCGGGAGGGATACAACTGGGGAGGTGGGATCAGCACTTCGCCCAGGCGGCCGCACCTGCAAAGTGAACAGGGGCCTCATGAGGGATGGGAAGGGATGGAAGATTGGGATGGATAGGCTAGGAAGAGGGAAGGAGGCGGCCGTGGCCTTACAGTAGGTACCATCCGGGCATTTGCCCGAAGACGAAGTGGGAAACCACGGAAAACCACTTCGAGGATGGCTGAGATGGGAATCGAACCCCCTCTACTCATTTGGACCACCCGAGGCTGAGTAGACCCCGTTCCAGTCCTCATACCACATTTCAAATTTCGTGGCAGAGCCGGGAATAGAACCCAGGTCCTCCGGGGTGGCAGCTAACCATGCTGACCTCTACTCTACGGAGGCGACTAAAAGAAATATAAGAATCAAAATAATAAATATAACTATTAAAAATTATGAAAATAATTGTAAAAGTCAATTCGAAATTAATTAATTTAACCAATAAAAATATAAAAAAAACTATAAGAACATAAATTAAAAATTAAAAATTAATATTTAAACATTAAAATTATAGAAACAAAATTAACATTATTTATAATTATAATAATATTAAAATAAATTAAAATATAGAAACACATACAAGTAAAAAATTGATTTGCCCTATAAAGGGAAGGAAGCAAGCTTAAGTTTAACGTGACAGTTAATCTCGCGATCATGAGCCACGGGACCTCCTTTTTTCGTGGAATCCGAACCACAGGACTTGGCATTTCTCTTCGAAAATCTCACATGCATTGACCGGGAATTGAACCCGGTTCACCTTGGTGAGAGACCAACAGCTTGAACGCTGCGCCACCACGCCCCTGCCCTATAATCTCGTTAATGAATTACGTATTCTGAGAGTTGAACGAATACAATTACATTTGCAAGTTCCTCTCCGAAATGAGCTTACAAGTGGAAGGAAACACCTTTGCACAACAACACGTCTGTAATTAATTAAAACTAGCGGACCCGTGCGAGAACTCTCGCTTGTGTATAAACCACCCGCCAGGCTTTACTGTTATGCGGGCTTCTATAAATATGTTGATTTGTTTAAACGCGCTTTTTAAACAAATTATCGATATTTATGAAATCAGATAGCAATTCATCACTGCTGCTGGTTGCACAATGGGTTGTGGGCACCCCAAGTGTACAGACTACCCGCCCGGCACTAGTGCTATGTGGGCTGTACGCGACACAGTTCTGCCAGGGACTATCGTTTTGTATATTTCTTTAAAAGCACTTTATAAACAAGTAAATATATTTCCGTTGACTTTTCAAGAAATACAAGATTTTTCCTGTACTATTGAGACGATTATCAAGATGTTGGTACAAACCACACCTTCTAAGTACCTCTGGCTTAGGAGCTTGAGTTTTGTGAAACATACACCTTAGCGTATTATATAATTAGATAGATTCTCCAACTCCACAATCTCTTACAAGTGAAAAACGAAAATCCACAGCCTGCTTGCTGTCTCCGACCCGGTCAGGAAGGGAATGAATGAAGTCCCCATCTAGCGGCGAGGATATGAACTGTGCCGGCTGCCGAGGCCTGACGCACTCCTCTTGGGCAATGATTAAATGAATGACAGATGAAATGAAATCATAGTGGAGTGTGTTGCTGGAAAGAAATTTTGATAGGGAAAACCGGAGAACCCGGGGAAAAACCTGTCTGCCTCCGTTTTGTCCAGCACAGATCTCACATGGAGTGACCGAGATTTGAACCACGGACCCAGCGGTGAGAGGCCGGCGTGCTGCCGCCTAAGCCACGGAGGCTGTAATCTCTTGCTAGTAATACGGTTTTATTTTGGGTCAATCTATCAAGTGAACCCAGTGGCGTAACTAACGGCGGGGATTAGGGGTGTCAATCCCCACCCCCAGAGCCAAATAATCATTCATTAATGTTCTCAATCCGTAGATTGGTCGGCTGCAATCCCCCTCTTCCATACTTTCCTGTAGCTTACCACGGTGGGTGAGTGGTTATCGTGTCGGACTACCAAACCCAAGCTTGAAGGTTCGCTCCTGGCCATGGTAAGCGATTTTTGAAAGGCGACAAAAAACTCGATACGCATGTCATACGAAGTTGGAATGTTACAGAACCCATTTTAATTCAGTAGGCCGTGTTCATAATGGCAAATTTAATCTCGGGATTTTCCGCCATCACAAAGTTCCTCATTTCACTACTAGAAAGCGCTATAGTATCAAGGAGCTTCGATATCAAACCTCCTTGATTTTCATAGCGCTTCAAGGACCGATAAAATTTGACATGCAAGTTGCCCTCTGGGCGTCAATTAACAAAATGTGCACTCGGCATCCGAGGCCATACGATATGATTACTGTATTATTATTAGACTATTATTCCCTGTCGCCAGTCAGTCTCTTCATGTCTCTGTATGAATGGACATTAACATCCGTTATGATCTGTTTGATGTATTGCAGTCTCGGTCGCCCTCTTCCCCTCTTGCCCCAAATTAAGCCATCTAACACAGTTACCATAACGTTATTGTGGCGATAGACATGTCCTATCAGTTGGTCTCGTCGTTTCCGTATTGTTTTGAGAAATGCTCTCTTTTCATTAATGTGTTTGAACACTTCGTCATTCGTCACTCTTGCAGTCCATTGAATTTTTCCCATCCGCCAATAACACCTCATTTCAAAAGCTTCAAGGCTTCCTTTATCAGCACATCCCATTGTCCAGGCCTCTGAGCCATACAAGGCTACACTCCACGCATAACATTTTATAAATTTAACCCTGGTCTTAATAGATATGTTCTTTGTAATCAGAAGATATTTTTTGCTGTTAAATGCAATTTTGGCTTGGGCAATTCTAGCTTGAATATCAGTTGAACTTTTCCCAGTGGAAGTAATTTTACTCCCTAGATAGGTTAAAGTGTTAACTTGCTTAAGTGGAGCACCAGCTATGTGAATAGCTGCATTAAGTTGATCTCTGGCACATACCATTACTTCCGTCTTTTTAATATTGATTATCATATTATATTTTTCATGTAGAATCCTGTTCATTTCCGTGAGTGCATATTGCAGTTTCTCTTCACTGGTTTCCAGGACTGCTATGTCGTCTGAAAACCTCATTGTCTTGACTGCTACTCCGTTGATCATAACTTTCTCATAACTGTCTTACATTCCTCAATGCGTTTCTCAATATGTAAGTTGAAAAGTGCAGGCGATAAGCTGTATCCCTGTCTAAGCCAAATAATAGTCAACCCCTGGCACTATACAGCCCATGACGGGCTAAGGCCGACCAAGCGACCGCTGCCCAGCCATTTGGCTTGCAGATATTGGGGTGAGGCGTGATCAGCGCGTCGGGTCCCCTCGGCCGTTAATCTTGGTATTCATGATCGGGGCGCTGTCTCACTGTCAGATAGCTACTCAATTGTCCTCACGAGGCTGAGTGTACCCCGTTCCAACCCTCACGTCAGTTTTAAAATCCCTGACGGAGCCGGGGATCAAACCCGGGGCCTCCGGGGGAGAGGCAGGCGTGTTACCCCAACACCACGGGGCCGGCATAGGCCAAATAATAACAATACGTGATTCGAATAAATTTTAATTTTGAATGAAATCAATCTTCGGATTGATGCTAAATGACTGTATTATGTGCCTATAAACTCACTAATTTCAAAACATGTTATTTTGTGTAGTATAATGTCCCTGAAATTAATTATTTCTGGAATCATGTTTATACAGTCTGTCCCACTCGGCCCCTGAATTCTCCTTATAATTTTCATAATTGTTTTACATAATCCAGTGAAATGTATTAACGTGTACCGTACAAGGCCACGGACTCTAAGGCAATAGCAAGGTAGAATTACTTGCTTCCCGTTTCTGGTCTACGTAATATAACATTACATCGACTTGAGATCCACATTATTCAGAGATTCTTCTTCTTCTTTCCCTTCGTCTTTTCCCACTCAAGTGGGCAAGACTTCTCCATTTCCCTCGGTCCCATTCGTCCTCTTCCCTTAGATGTTTCTCCCTCAAGTCATCTCGTATACTGCCCCTCCATCCTCTTCTTTTTCTACCCCGTCCTCTGTCACCTTCCACTACAATTTTGTGTATGCGATGCCTGTAATAGTGTGTATGTAGTTGTTTTATGGACAGGGATGGGGTAGGTGGCCCGAGGCTTGAAATAGGGCAGTATCCCAGCCTGTGGAAAACCCACTGTCTGTGCTGGGATTCGAACCTACGAACTTCGGACATGCTTCAGCCTACCGAGCGGCCATGGTGCACGATTTAATGAGCACATTGAAACTGGAAATATCGGTCTGTTTTCACGATGGGCAGGTTTCGTTTCAGACTGAATGCCGTGCTACATACTTTCTTGTGACCATAGGAAACTTCCGTTCAGGTCAGGTTTCCGGATTATGTGCGATCTGAACTGGACAGATTTCACTGCAGTTGAAAGTGTTCTGTTTAATCAGTTTAGTCCTGAGAATATATTCTACTTCTTGTAACCACATTTTGTTATTGTACAGCTGTAGCAAATGTTTTGCGAAGCTCGTACTCGACACAAGAAAGATCAATAAAACATTCTTGTAGTTCTCATGAAAGCAACAAAACCTAATATAGCATATATCACTGGACGTCGCGGCCACACAATGGACACTGTGATATACAGAGCGGACGATGGAATATATCAAACACCACCAGCATTTCATAAAACCCCACTCAAATATTACTCCACGAGCATGTGTTTATATGCATATGTATGACATTAACTCAGTAATTTCCACAACAAATGACACTGCATACATTTTGCATCACATAGGAGGCTCGATTGATTGCTCTGCTTGTAATTTGTGGTGGTTATGATCTAGCACACATTGTCTATCTTCTTTCATGACGCATGACTTTTAGTTGAGGCAGAGCGCAGATTACGTGTCAAATAATAAGTTGTAGACTTACAGATATAGTTATTGTTGTACTTGGATACGCAGGGGCGTAGGGAGCTAACACGAACGCTAGGACTAGGACTAAGATTTGCGTGCCCCTCCATATTTGCTCGTCCAAAGACATCCTCTATATATCAAGTTCGCATTTATTTTTAAGCCGCCTACCCCCTGTCCCAAAAGAGATCCACGGTATTAAGATTTGAATTTTGCATGTTTTAGTTATTTTTCCATGTAAATTTTAAATATCCTTTGTGTTGTATCTGGATGAACAATTTACTCCCATTAGAAGACATAGTAAAACGCTCTATGAACCCGTCAACTGGTAATTCCATGGGATAACAAGTAGTCCGGTGAAGAACTAAACATACTATTTTCATATATCCTACTGGTCTTACTCAGGACACGAGAAATAAAACAAGATATTCAAAAATTACACAGATGCCATTTCTAAGTTCTCAAAAATGCCATTAAATTAGCCGTCAATATATTAAGGCTTGTATGTATGAAGATATACTGTGCCAAGTTCACAGCGCTCGAGTAGGTAATATAGGCCGAAGCTGGGACAGGGGCTAATGGGCAAGATGGCCGCCGCGCGCAACCAGCCCTATGTTATTGTTATGGAGGGGTCAGTCATAGCTGGGCCAGGGGCTAATGGGCAATATGGCCGCCACGCCCTGAGACCGTCAATGACGTCACAGGGAGTGGTCGGCTGTGTTGTTGCCAAATGGAATATTTATTATTATTATTATTATTATTATTATTATTATTATTATTATTAGTATTATTATTATTATTAGGTAATTATTAATTGATCATGTATAATCAAGACCAGCCTTATATTATCCACTTCTTGGTGTAGTGGCTAGCATTCTTGGCGGTCATTCCTGAGGTTCGAATCCCGGCTCTGCCAAGAAATTTAATTTCTGGTCTCAGGAGTGGAACGGGGTACACTCAGCCTTGTGAGGCAAAACTGATAAGAACTGGCTTTTGATTCATATCTCAACCATTCTGCCTAACCCAACTTCACCTAACCTCACCTAACCTCACCTAACCTAACCTAACCTAACCTAACCTAACTTCACCTAACCTAACCTAACCTAACCTAACCTAACTTCAAAGTGAGAGCAAATATAAGAGCAAATGTGAAAGCACACATAATAAACTAAGTTATAACCTAACCTAACCTAACTTAACCTAACCTAACTTAACCTAACCTAACTTAATATTGCGAGAAAAAAAAGTAAGAACAAAAAGTGTAAGAAAAAAAGTAAGAGGAAATGTGAGAGCACAAATACTAAACTTAGTTAGAACCTAACCTAACCTAACTTAACCCAACCTAACCTAAACCACACAAACCTAATTTAAAGATTTTAGATTTTACATTTTAACATTCTACATTTTAACATAGATTTTGATTTTTTCATTTTACATTTTTTATATTTTATATTTAATATTTTTTTTATATTTTAAATTTTAAATTTAGGATTTTTTGATTTTAGTTTTACATTTTAAATTTTTCGAAAAGAGTAAACTACAAGGTCACATACCTAACCTCACCAAACCTAACTTTACCAAACCTAACTTAAGCTAATCCAAAGGCTAATGCACATACACAAAGTATATAAGGGCACATGCAACTATCCTTATGCTTGTTTTATAGGCTACTGTACAACATAATCACTACCCCAACCGGGGTATTTTTATATCATTTTGTTGTTTACACATTAGTCAATTTTCCAATTTCCCATCTTCATATTTTTTTAATGTCAGTTTTAAGTTTTTCAATTTCATAATATGGAGACATGAATTTTGCATTTTGTTGTTTACACATTTGTCAATTTTCCAATTTCCCATTTTCGTTTTTTTTTTAATGACAGTTTTAGGTTTTTCAATTTCATAATATGGAAACATGGATTTTGCATTTTGTTGTTTACACATTTATTAATTTCACAATTTCCCATTTACAGTTTTTAAAATGTCAGTTTAAAGTTTTTCAATATCATGATATAGAAACATGGATTTTCCAATTTGTTATACATTTGTCAATTTACGAAATTCCCATTTACAATTTTTAAAATTTCAGTTTAATGTTTTTTCTATTTTGTCAATATGGAAACATGGATTTTCCAATTTGTGTTTTACATGTTCATTTTGCATTAGGAGTGGAGAGAGGTGGGTAGTAATTAACAAGATGTTCAGTAAAGAACATATAGCCTACTTTCTCCCAAATGCATGGGTATTGTTATAATTCTTTGTCCTTTTCAAGGAGTATGATTGAATGTTGGTTGTAGTAGCTTGTTGAAATACAACGTGCTATAGGGATATTAAACATGAATATGAGGTGCCCTTTGCTAGTGCTACCTCTGTACCAAATTTCGCTCAGTTCGGTTCCACCGTGTTTGAATTGATAGGGGGAATCGATTTGCACACATACTTGGCCACCATCTGCAAACTATTGGGCTGATGTTCTTGCAGTTTGGTCAGAATATGTTTCCCACATAAAGATATGGTGTTGCAAAATTTGGTAGAGACTAGATTATTAGGTTGGTCGTAATTACATTTTAGCTTTTAACATTTGGGTGGCCGCGATTACGTTTCCGTCAAGATAGCGGTGATATAAAACATGACACTGAGGTGCCGTTTGCTAGTGCTACCTCTGTACCAAATTTCGTTCATTTGGTTCCCCCGTGTTCGAATTAATAGGAGGAATCAATTTTGACATAAAGATGGCCGCCATCCGCAAATTGTTAAGCTAATGACCTATTAGATTGGTCAAAGGATGCTCCCTCCATAAAGGTATGCTGTTGCAATGTTTGGTAGAGATCGGATGGTTATGTTAGTCGTAATTTGATTTAAGCTTTAAACATTTGTGTGGCCGCCATTACGTTTCTGTCAATATGGCGGCGATATTAATCATGACACTGAGATGCCCTTTGCTAGTGCTATCTCTGTACCAAATTTCGTTCCATTCGGTTTCACCGTGTTTGAATTAATAGGGGGAATCGATTCTGACACAAAGATGGCCACCATCCGCAAACTATTAGGCGAATGACCTATTGGATTGGTCAAAGGATGCTCCCTCCATAAAGGTATGTAGTTGCAAAATTTGGTAGAGATCGGATGATTAGGTTAATCGTAATTTGATTTAAGCTTTGAACATTCGTGTGGCCGCGATTACGTTTCAGTCAAGATGGAGGCGATATAAAACATGACACTGAGGTGCCCTTTTCTAGTGCTACCTCTGTACCAAATTTCGTTCCATTCGGTTGCACCGTGTTCGAATTAATAGGGGGAATCGATTCTGACACAAAGATGGCCACCATCCGCAAACTATTAGGCGAATGACCTATTAGATTGGTCAAAGGATGCTCCCTCCATAAAGGTATGTAGTTGCAAAATTTGGTAGAGATCGGATGATTAGGTTAATCGTAATTTGTTTTAAGCTTTGAACATTCGTGTGGCGGCCAATACGTTTCAGTCAAGATGGCGGCGATATAAAACATGCCACTGAAATGCTCTTTGCTAGTGCTACCTCTGTACCAAATTTCGTTCCATTCGGTTCCACCGTGTTCGAATTAATAGGGGGAATCAATTTTGACATAAAGATGGCCGCCATCCGCAAGCTATTAGGCTAATGACCTATTCATTTGGTCAATGGATGCTTCCTCTATAAGGGTATGTTGCTGCGAAATTTGGTAGATATCGGATAATTAGGTTAATCGTAATTTGATATAAGCTTTGAACATTTGTGTGGCCGCCATTACGTTTCCGTCAAGATGGCGGCGATATAAAACATGACACTGAGGTGCCTTTTGTTAGTACTACCTCTGTACCAAATTTCGTTCCATTCGGTTGCACCGTGTTCGAATTAATAGGGGGAATCGATTTTCACACAAAGATGGCCGCCATCCACAAACTATTACGCTGATGACCTATTAGTTTGGTCAAAGGATGCTCCCCCCATAAAGGTATGTTGTTGCAAAATTTGGTAGAGATCGCATGATTATGTTAGTCGTAATTTGATTTAAGCTTTGAACATTTGTGTGGCCGCCATTACGTTTCCGTCAAGATGGCGGCGATATAAAACATGACACTGAGGTGTCCTTTGCTAGTGCTACCTTTGTACTAAATTTCGTTCAATTCGCATTCACTGTGTTCGAGTGGCAGGTGTGGACAGACATTCAGAGTACACACACTCACACACACAGACACACACACACACAGACTCACACACACATACACACACACACACACAGACTCACACACACACATACACACACACAGACAGACACACTTTTTTCGCCCTGTGTTGATCTCATAAGTCTACTTTCATTTTTTGCAAAAATCGAAAGTAGGCTAAAAATGTACAAGCAGTGTCCATACAATATTTTTAGCCTACTTTCGATTTTTGCAAAAAATGAAAGTTGACTTATGAGATCACTACAGGGCGAAAAAGTGTGTCTGTCTGTGTGTGTGTATGTGTGTGAGTCTGTGTGTGTGTGTGTGTGTGTGTGAGTGTGTGTACTCTGAATGTCTGTCCCCCCCTATCAATTCGAACACGGTGAAACCGAATTGAACGAAATTTGGTACAGAGGTAGCACTGGTAAAGGGCACCTCAGTGTCATGTTTTATATCGCCGCCATCTTTAGCAGAACTTAATGGCGGCCACTCAAATGGTCAAAACGTAATAATGCATTACAACCAAACTAATAATCGGATCTTTACCAAATTTGGTAACGACGTTCCTTCATATGAGGCGCGTCTTGTGCCAAAACTACGAGGTCATCAACCGTACCATTTCAGAATGGCGGCCATGTGAATTATGCAAACTTTATAATCCTTAACATGGGACCCACCAGTTCCGACTATCGAACCAAGAATCATTTAATCTGTTTGAAACGACGTGGCCCGTTTGAAATTAAAAGTTTATATTTTAATATTATAGTCTAGAAGTGATTTTAAAAAGCTTAGTCGTCTCGGTTATTTGACAAGATGGCAGCTGATCTCTCGTTCTGACCTATATTTTATTAATTTCAGTATGTTGCATGCAATATAGGCTAGTGGTAACAAATATATGAACTTTCTATGAAATTAGCTCGGTTTAAAATATACTACAGTAAAGAAATCGTTTAGTCCAAGTCATGATTTGCTATAACGTGGTATATGTATTGGTTCCTAACGATCTGTTAGAGTGTGCACTATTGGCTGCGTGGTCAGCGAGTTAGTCTTTCACCAGGCTGGCCGTGGTTCAAATCCTATCAGAGTTGGACTTTTTTTCTTGATTTTTTTTATATTTATTATTTCTTGAGTACTGAGACGTTATAAAATAAAGCATTATATGGTGCATTTTGAAATGGAAAATATATATTTAATTAAAACAACATTCACCACCGGAGTGACATCTAAGAGTAATTACTTGAACTATGTTATTGGTAACCACAGCCTTCTAGATGCTCTCTACCGGCCAGTTAGTGAACCCATGTCTACAGTATAATTGCGAAGGTTATTATTTTTGCCGATAGAGGGTATACATCCCCAAGATAAGGCGCGATTATCACGGCCAACGAGAATGACTGGCTCTGGTGAGTTTTCGTGACGTCAGCAATGTAGTTCTGTTGCACCACTGCCTGGTCATCGTTTTACTGCCGCTGTGGTACCTAGTCATCTTGTCTACATCATTGAACCTGTATAAACGTTGGTATTCATTTATCACTTGTCTTCATAGAAGGTATTGATACAAGTCGTTAGTCGGTGGGTAGTGTATTACGCAGATCTCTTATATAAACAAATTAATTTATGCTCCGCCCCTTGAAACAACAAGAAGTTAATGATATCTATACTGTGCTGCAAGATTCTTTGATCTAATTATACTAATGTGCACATAATTTAACTCACAACGAAGGTCACAGAATCTACAGCTCGACTTACTGTAGCCTGTTCGTTGCAGCTATTAAAGACACAACGAACCCTTGAATCCTAGTTCGCGTGGATTTTTGTAAGGAGTAACTTCAATAGGCGTAGTTTTGCAAACCTATACAGTACAATTTATCGTGTTTGAAAACACACGGAACATCTTAACTGCGTCCATTTTATGAAGATTGATATAAAATATGGCATTTCTGCAGCTTATGAATTCCTATCGATTTAAACGTACAAGCATCATCAAGCAGTACCGGTACATTGCCTACGTCACAGAAGGGTTTGGTTTACGCGCCATGGCCTGTCTTTCTCGTTAGCCGTGCGCGATTACAAATTAGCTGTGTAATAGTTATATTAAATATGTTTCTCCCAGTGATACGTTTAGAGCAACGAAGTTTAAGTTATTGTAAGTAGTCGGTGTTAAAAAACTGAATACCTACGTTGTTTGGAGTGTTTACTGATGAAATTGCAAAATGCTGGGGTAAATTATTTGAACGCCACTCCTCAAATCCAGTGTGCCAATTTGCACTTCGAATTGGAAGAAATTAGGAGATGATAAAGACAAAGAGTTATAACTATACCCATACATTTAGGAGAAAGTAGGCTATATGTTCTTTCCTGAACATCTTGTTTATTTTAAATACATGTACACTATTTACATATAATACATTTATATATATATATACATTCTTTTTTTTGTTATAAATTGTACAGTTGTTTTTATTTTGTTTTCTATTTATATTTATTTTTTGATTATGATTACTATTTTATTCTTATTTTTGTAGTGTTATTGTTTTATTTCCTAATTTTTTTATGTATTTGCTAGTTGCAGGCAGAAGATTTTGATATTCATAACTTAACTCTATAAGCATGGTCAATGATTGAGTAATGACCATAGGCATGTGTACCTATACCATCAGCATCAATCACTCTTTTATCATCACCAGGACACAAAGCAATTTTGTTTAGTCTTATCGATGATATGTCATGTTGTTTAGAAGCGAAAATGTTCATTGGTATTCTTTTTACATTGTTTTTCATGACACAATCCTTATAATCTTGAAAGCTTATACAATTTTTGACAACACCTTTGCTAATACCTTTAATCTTTTTGATTTCTTTACCATTTATGTCTAAGGCGTACATTTTAGCTCTAAGTCCAACAAATGCTTTTATAATTTGTCCACAAGCCTCGTCTTTAAATTTCCCCAACGTTTTCTTGTTTGATGTAGAGTAACATATGTGATTAGTAGGATAATCTGATGTGTCCAGGTGTTCTAGGAAATCCAACTTGTCTTGATATACATCTGGGGTGTTAACCAAATAAATGAACGAGTCGGTATCCATATACATGAGTTTAAGATTGTTCATTCCATAATAGGGAAGCAGGACATCATAGTGGTGGGAATACATTAGAGTTTTTGAAATATCCAGTATACACATTCCAATATATATAGGCTTATTGAATACAATGTTACGTTTAGCCATGTGGAAAGCAGCTAGGTTAGGACCATAAATTGTTCTGTCGATGAATGTTGGTTTAGCTATTAGCTTTTCTGCCTTTTTGCTGTCAGTCACAAGACGTATGTCTATTCTTTTACGGATATTTTCCATTGTTTTCCCAAAAATGGCATTGTTGAATAATTTGTACAGATTTTTCTCAAAATCATTTTTGGCTTGTTTTCGAAGGTTGTTATTAAAATCAACGTATGCCTTTAACCAAGGTCTTTGTTTACACTTTAACACACGATGAATTTTTATCAATTTTATTCCATGATCTAAAGTCTGTTTTAATGCCATGTAGTGAACAACATATCGCCTTCGATTTCCAAGATGAGGAATTAGTTTTTTCAGAGACGAATCCTTAGGTTGTGTACACTCTGGTAGGAAAGGTAAATCGTTGTGTAGATCATGAAGGTCAGATGGGTAATCAACATCAACGTCTAGAATGTATCCCACAGGATCGTCTTTCTTTAGTTTTTCTAGATCAACAGTATCTGGAGAAACCCACTGAAATCCACCATAAGGAAGGGAGTGGCACATAGCCCACCCGTATTGGTTGTTGGCATCATCATAAGTAATAAACTGCGATGGTTTCTCAGAATCATAGGTTTCCATGTATTTATTGTTAGCTTCAGCATACCGATGAGACACCTGGCATATGCCTCCACGTATTCCAGACTCGATTAGAAGAATCTGATCGTAATCCTGTAGCAATTCCAGTTCAATGCCTGTGTAAAGGAGCATTGCCTCGAAACTTAAACCAGGCGAAGTAAAAAAGTGTGCAGCATCCACTCGATGTGTTTCTAGTGTTTTGTTTCTAAACGTTTCAAAGCTGTCTGCAAGAAGGAGTACATCTGATGTTAGGTAGAGGTCACTATATTCCCCTAGAGTTTTAATGTTGAACTGATTCCAGACATTTTTGGCATGTTCATAGTCTTCTTGACTAACATCTTCTTTACTTAATTTGTTAAAGAATGCCTCTTTTGGAGGCAAACACGTTTCACTTAACTTTTCCCATGAGTCAATGTAGTCATAACAAAATACCCCTTTACGAGTCATGAGCATTGCATTTTCTTTTCCAAAGTACTTGTCTGTTTCAGGGTATGATGTTAAGTTGGAAACTAAGTTTTCCAAACTACTCGGCATTAACCGAAACGTGTCCACAAATCGAAGCTTAACATTTCCTACATATTTGGTAAAGGAAATGTACTTTTCTTTGGAGTTAGCGATAACATCCACTCTCTCAGTAGTACATCCCAATTGCTTTACAATAAAATTTGCGTCGTAGCCACTCATATTATGTAGAAACACAGGCACGGGGTTACATGTTTTACACCTCAAATTACAGTTATTGTGAGCACTTCCACGGTACTCTCCTGTAATGTGTACAGCATCCCAGGGGTATGCACCCCTTGGAGACCATCCCCCCAACATCTGGCTAAATCCCCTAAAATGGCAACCCTTGGAAGGCCGGGGCAACATCCATTAATACTGTAAGGACAGCTTGCTACTCCATAAAGCAGCTCAAGCCTTACGTAATCATTACACTCAGCGACATAGTACTAATTGGGGCAGCATGCCAACACAATGCTGACAGCAGGACGTCAAAAGGTATAAGAAGACGTCCTAATGGGGTCAAAGGATCTCTCCATTGTCAGTGCTCCATCGAGACAGCCGGAGGCCACGCTGGTGTCAACCGAGGTGAGTCAGTCAATCGTGTTCAGAGTTCCTATTTTTGTAACCCGCAACCCACAACTTGTATCACATTATAAACATAATTTCATTCCCTACAAGGGACTCACACAAAGGATCACAGACCAATAAAACACTTGGTCCACACTCTACACCAGCATTACTGTTATACGCCTCTTTACATCCCAACGCCCTTCCTTATTCCCGTCACGTAAAGACGTGACCGACGGTAAGCCATTAGCGCTAACTCAGGTACCTTTGTGTCTCTCGAGCCGGCTCGGCTGCAAGCAAGCAGCGCGTGCCACTCGGCTGATACGAACAAGTGTCAATTACATAACAAGCAGTCAGCTGAGCTGAGCGACCAGCACAACGACCCTTTGCAGTGGGTCCCATCCCTCCAAACGCTATTACATTATTCATAGGAACGCCCCCTAGTTCCTAGCACACCACAACACTCTACACTGATCAGCTTACCCTGACGAGGGAAGCTACCCTTTTAGGCACCACCTTCTAAATTAGTACAACAACTCTCCCTTTTAGATCCACCCCCAAATAAGGGATCTAAAACACTGGTGGAGGCGCGGGCCTACGCATAGAGAAAAGGGACTCAACCAACGAGCCCTCGTAGGTAAAACGACCCCTTCCGTACCGCAAAAAAAGCCAAGCAAATAGTGAGAAAATTTTTCCCCCAGACAAAAAAGCACCATTTTTTTTTGGGTGCTCCAAACTAGCTACACAGGGGAAATTCTTAATAAACCAACCCCCTAGCCCCATACAGAATCAGAGACATATAAGAATACACTGTCAAACACGCACAGATTTTTTTTTAAATTATTATTCTTATTGTAGGCCCATACACTTCAGTCAGAATGGCACCTCATGCAGAGATTGCAAGCCATAGAGGCAATGGGGGTACGACAATATCATTAACATTATTGTTCAGATGCCAAGGGCACATACAAAGCCGGCAAACACAAATACGGGCACTCCAAACTAAAATCGGGGCAATACAGGACAAACAGCCATACACCCCGTCAGAGGGTAGGACAGCGCGATTAAGATGCGCACATACACTCTTGAATCACATACATGAACACCTCAATAGGTTCCATATACAAAGAAACAGAATATACCAACAATTAACTACCACACATGGTCCCGTAATAGATAATGCAACCCTCGAGAGAATGAGGGTGCACTACACAAGTTTACACGCCCAATACAAGGAGCTAATTCGCGTCCAAGCGCTTCTCCAACTAGCGGCCACAAAACTATACAGAGCACAAAAACATTAATACACTAATACAGTAATTTGCAAACGGGCCATATGCCTCAATAAGGCAGTACACCCAAATTTGGGACAAATGCCGTGAGCTACAAGCCAATAAGGCCATTTTTGAGTTCATGGTAGGGCCACCAGCCCATCCGAGAGAGGACATAAGCGTGGATACGCTGACTCGACAATTTGCGAGGATGTCCCTCTCGCCACGTACTGTAACAGAATGGAAGGAGTTCGCCGTGGCCACAGTCAAGAAGACGGCCGGGTTAGGCTCCAACTTACTACAAAATAAACCTTACATAAACACATGTCCTTCAGCTCCGGATCGGAAGGCAATTTTGCCAAACCGAGGGGCAGAGCCTCGAACAATCCCCTCGGAACAAAGGGACGAGAGGGAGTTGAAGCCAGGACTCTCAAATGCACATAGCATAACAGAGGGACAACGGGACGTAACCACGTCATGGGCAGACGACATAGAACCCGTCCCAATACACATAAAGCCTACATACACGTACACAGATAGGTTAACACATTGGCAGGAGTCGGCCGTGGCCACAGGCCGAAAAGCGGTCAGGCTACAAGCCACCACATTGCTAGGCCGGACACAAGCCATTAAGCGACCTTTACCGCCAGTTCAAAGGGCAAATTTGCCAGAACAAAGGCGAACACCGGTATTAGTCCCTCAGGATGCACGATATACGCACGAACATTTTGACCGGGCATTACCACACAGTACACGGGGATTAGGAAAGGTGTTCTCACCTACCCCACAAAACCACGCAGTCAAATATATCCACACTCCCGTAAAATCTACTAGGGCAGCGCCAAGCGCAATTAGGCCCTCGAATACAGGTACATTTAAACCTATAGACACGCGCCACGGTGGAAGTAGGCCAAAGCTTACTTTGCTAGAAATTCCGCCGGAAGGTAGCAAAGGAACACCCCAGTGGATTCCAGAGGCCTATAATCTAATAACAGGGCAAAACCCTTCACCTTTCTGAGCACTGAAGCTCGAAAGAGAATAACGACTTCCACCAGGGTCACAGAAATAAACTAACATCGCTAACACCAACATTATAGGCCACATAAGTTCTTTCACACGGGGGCGATGAGAAAATGGTCCAACAAGTAAATGATAAACATAAAATCGCATATTTTTCTTTCTTATTTTATGTATATACAGGGCAACATAGCCAAACTAGAAGGAACAATTCTAAATCCTTCCTGTTTTTTTTTTCGGAACCATGGCATTTTTCTCTCAGGCCATCAATGGTTATTGGGCGAAGTGATTAACGCCATAACGTGAAGTCTCTAATATGCTAAGCCAAGTGGAAGCCAAGCAGGCTTCAGGCCGAAAAAGAGATATTTTGAACACAGCTTAAGCATAAAATCACAGCATAAAGCTTAAGTGAGTCTTTCTAAGTAGAAATGACTAAACGTTCTATGTTAGGGTTCCACAGTTTGATAGATTCTCCTGTTGCGGGCGAAAGCCGTAAGTGTGGCAGGAATTAAGACTCTCAAACTAACTTCAAAAATTTGGTGAGGTGTGCTTTAGCCAACTGAAAAGCCCAATTGCACACCGGGACGAGACACTGTCATTGTGCTGAGTTACAATTACTTTGAAGGGCAGGTTTGACTCCCATAGTGCACTGGCTTTGCTCGTGACGTGGATACAGGTGTATCAATTACGTCTTGCAATGGCCTTCCTAATATGTACTAGACAGTGTCGGTAGATTCCCCTGAGACGTAACCAGTTTACGGTAGTACTCACGTTACCAAAATGGTAAATACTACACTCAGGTCCCAAGCACATTTTTTTTAAACATTTTTTATGGTGTTCACGACATAATTTTTAGACATAGGTACACGTAAAGGCGGAAATACTGCCAAAAGGAAAGGAAGTAATCCCACGTGCAGGCGTGAAAAGAGGACCAAGAAATAGCCCACTGACCGCGCCGGGATACGATCCTAACACTCACCAGAACTGTCCCGGAGACACAACCTTCATGGGGCCGGAAACAATTACTCTGGGTAAAAGGCGGTCTCCAAACCCGCAACCTTCTGAATACCAGGAATATAAGGTTGAGTAAATATCCAGTTCTAGGATAGAATAATGGGAAAGCTAAGACAAATTGGGACAGTCCCACTAACAGCGGGTCATAAACGAAAACCAATACAATCGCCTCTGGCATCTGGTCACCAAACACGCGACTAGCGGACCAGACACACTCGCGTACAACGACATTTTCTCCAGGGATAAAGAACATACTTGAACAACGATACAGTTAACACAAAATCTGGGGACACACATGTAGTCAATGGAAGGTTCTTTTACAAGTACGGCCAACGCATATGAGATTTCCGAAGTGAAATGCCATGGCCTGTGGTTTGGATTCCAAGTAAAACGGAAATCCCGTGGCTCATGATCTCCAGATACGGTCACGTTAAACCACAAATTCCCCTCTTTTCTGTCACAATGCGAAAAGCACTCATTACAGTCACAGAGAGTAAGCGATTAAAAAACACATGTGCCGGACACACAGCATTATCAAGACAAGTAGCGAGCGTGCGCGCAGGACATTGCAATCCGATACCGCCATACTCAGCACTAACGCAGGCCTCAGTGATAAACTGCACGCTTACAGACAACAGCTCTCAGAGCAGAGCGCACGGCATCATTCACGCCCGATTTAGAGACCCTATATCTTCCAAAATTACACTACAAAGGGGAAATCAAAAACGTACAAACTCTACACAGGTATGCATGCTTTCATTTGCGCACTGCACATCAACGGGAACGTGCCATTTTAAAGGCGGCACGAAAATAATCACACCAAGTCTTTACAGACAACCGGATTCGAACCCATGACCACACACCACACGCGTACCAAAAACTAACTATCCAATGGTATTTTTGGTACACGGAACACAAGCAAAGACCACACTGGGAAAGTCCCAAGCCCTGTCACACAACGCAAACATAAAACACAGAGAATGACATAAAGTCACGGGTCTGAGTTCCAGTGAAAATTTAGACACAAAGGAGAACAGCTATTCAGGCGTCCAATCATACTGAAATTGGCCCATACAAGTGCATGAACAGGGAATACTACATTTCCTCCCACCAAAAACCAGACATAAAATTTCGCATTACACCAGGCATAGAGGAATACATTTCACAAACACAGGTAGGAAAATTTCGCAAGACACAGGTCTTAAGGAACAATGGCCACACGACGTCATTACCTAACTAGGGCGAATTGCTACATTGGGCCGCTAGGAATCCAAAACAATGACCACACTTGCATTCGTGCAAAAAGGCACATACCAGCGGATGACAAACAGTAACTTCCCGGCCTGGTATTGCACATACCAATTGCTGACTGCAGACTATTCACACTGCAATACTGCGGTGACGAGACACTATTGCGTATAGCCCGTGACCGTGAAATTACACACACATAACAATTATAACGCCATACATTTTTTTTCCCACACTGCAAAATCATTTGGCAATGGACAAGACGTGACACAGCGGAACTTATCTTGGGCCTATAAGGGCACGTTCGCAAAGACGTTGCAAGGCCACGGGCGCTTCCCGCCCATACACAACGTACACAGTAGGACTTAGCCTTATAACAGACCAACCGTCCGCGTGGTGTAGCGGAACGTAGTCACACACACACACACGCGCGCTCACCAATTAGGAGCGAACATAGGGACTTTGAGGAAACAGGACCTCCCCTTAATAACTTCTTTTCGCGATTCTATTCCCGAAATAAATCATTACAGATGACTAGCACATGACCAGTCGTACTACGACCACTGGCCGCATCTACACTGCAAATGGCCGACCAGATTAGGTCATGCAGCTCTACTATCCCAAGGTGCGGATAGAAAGCCAACATGGACCAAGGGAGGACGACAGGAGAACAGGCTACCAGCGTCCCACCTTACTCCCTTCCCATAACCTTCTCACGCCCCACATAAACAACGCAGACACATCTACACGACCAAAAAACAGCTACACTACATTACAAAATACACACAGGGGTTGATGGACTTCATGCGTCTAAAAAGCGGGCATGCTACGCCTTGCGTCACGAGCTAACACCTGAGTATTAGGGGTGTGTCAGCAAACATTAAAGAAGCATAATGCGCCTCTCCAAATGAGAGAGGAGGCCATAGATATATACTAACCATGCTTAGTACTTAAGCTCTCCCGCATGAAAGGAACATATGGTATTATGCCCCATCCTACACCTATCCGTACATGAAGGCAGAAACTTCATATCCAGACACATGCATGAGTATCCCATCCAATAACCAGGGATTTTAATATCAAACCTGCATGACTTTTCGTATTTTTGCAATCCCGGGAATTACCTCCCCACTCCACTCACTATAGAAGCATCCCAGTGGCATCACCGGTTCTAGGCCACCACTAACGTGGAACCCAAAGGTGCGCAAACCCTTCCTACCATACTTTAAGCCCACTCAACAAATTAATTCCCCCAAATCCTAATAACAGGGTACCTGACCTTACAGACCCTACTAACACCTCCATTAAGGTAAGGAAAGCATTATTGCTGGGAAGCTGACATAGCGATGGTAGACCAGAAGTAGCCTATGTACTTAGAAGATCTACAACCCCGCTACACTGGAAATATTTTACATTTCACACAGAGGTTGAACCATTTACACAGGTTACGACACATTTTTTTTTCTCTCTTACAAAGGAATCTGATACGAACTGATGGTTGACACCGGTGTAAGCCGAAGGTCAGGAGGGACCACATTGGAGCAGAGCTGGGGAAGACGATGTGGACCCTTACCCCAGTTGGCTCACCAAATCACTGACCTGACCAAATAGACGAACCACGTAAGGTCAAAGCATTCGCGGCCTGGCCGGGCAAGCTCTGGAATCCTAGGTGCGCATAAACCGCCCCTGGGAGGAAGGGATGCTAAACCCACTTTGTGCCACGGTCGTCGAAGCCAAGACCTGCAGGGAGACTTTCTGAGAATGGCGGGAGAAATAGCTCACTCCGCGCCGGCCTCGGGAACTACCCCTAGAGACGACCCCATATTATGACTAGACTGTTAGTTAAATTTACGTAAGTAGGACTTCCATGGCGGGGAGTCAGACTCCTATTCGTCAGGAGTGAAGCAGGATCCAAGGGTTCAGCAGGACCAATCCTAGATCCGACAAGTCCTTACCCCGCGAGGTGAAGGTGAAGACCACGACGGTAATCGATAAGGAAGAATGAAATATGAATATATATATGGAATGTACGCGCTCATTCGGTCCTGCGCCCACGTAAATGGACGACAACGGGTCGCCAGAGTTCTTAAATGAGTAGCATAGCGGGCACTCAAAAGGGTTCAGTGGGCCAACCCAACAATGCCGATTAAGGCGAAGAGGATTCCCCGGACGCTCCCTTCCCGGAGGACACATGAATATAAATATTGCGGCCGACACAGGCGAAGAGGACTCCCCGGACGCTTTCTTCCCGGAGGATATTATGCCATTGGACCACACTGTCCAATGCCCACATAAATGGCGACGCAGCGGGCAGTCAATGGGCATTAAGAGAGGGGCAGTGCGCGCACCTCACAGGAGCCAAGTGGGCGGCTCACCTACGTTCAATCGGAACAGCAAACGGTCATGAACACGGAACTTACAGCGGGCGAAACGGTTAGCTTAGTGGCACCGTAAGCCGCCTGCGAATAGATTAGTATTAGTAATAGACGTCGACACCTAGAGTTAAGGGGACGGAATCTAGCGACCCTAGAGACAACCGGTGTTTCTGGGGCTCGTGCGGGTGGTGATCTGGGGATTTAATTGCCCCAGGCGATCGTCCTAGGCCAAATTTAGTTGTAAGACGGTTGCATTTGACACGCAACCTAGGATTAAGCAAATTTATTCACCGCTGTTGCCAGGTATGGCGCAGCACATTTCGGCAATAGATTAAGGCAACCTTCTCGGCTTAGTAATAGTTTTTTTTTTGTTATTAGACCATAATTAAGTTAGATAGTATTAAGTAACGCCGATCGGCACTCGGTGACTTTAAATCCGTTACCGAGGTAAGCCCGACAATCCTTAGGATAAACTAGGTTAAGATAGGCATAATCAAAGTGGAATATGTCGGCACCCGGTAACCACAATTCCGCTACCGGGGTAAGATCAACTACATATTAATTACGGCATTACGGCACCGTATAGGGTAAGCCCGGCCTTGCAGCTAAGTAACATTAATCATGCTATTTTTTTTTTCAGTGAAAGGAGAGCTTCAACCAGTACTAATATGTTTTTTTTTTCTAAACCTCGCCATTTTTTTCACAGGCATCGTCACCAGATACAGAAAACTGGTGACAGGAATTTCACTGCCATATAGCAGTGGCATATTATTTACAGCATGCCATGATGTGTACTATTTTTTTTTATTTTTCAACTTGCACTAATCCCGACACACTCGCAAACACTCACCACATTTTTCTTTTTCAGCTACACACTCTAAAATACATCTGCACAGCAGGACTGGTGCCTGTGGGGGTACCAGGCTTACTGGCAGATCAACTCAAATATAAACACATAAAGCGTCAAAATGCGACGCAGATTACGACAATGAGGGCGCAACCGATTTGTGGCAGTGACTCTCATTGTCAAGTGTGAAAGCATTCACCCACAGAGGATGCTTCACAGGTTAGGTATTAAGCATACATGCAAGCGGTACGACCACTATACCGTACCAAGAAGTGGCCGTACAGAATCAGCCGTGAGACGGCAAGAGTACGTACAGACGGGTAGCGTGCACGCGAGGTACCTCACAAAAATTATAATTATAAGGGATTAGCGCGATTAAGTAGACATAAGACCACTGTAATTACTAATTTTTAAGGATAAACTTTATACAATTATTCCACTAGACATAAGGTCATTGTCAATTATATTTTTTCAGGATAAACTTTATACAATTTTTTCACTAGACATAAGGTCATTGTAATTTATAATTTTTCAGGATAAACTTTATACCATTATACACTATATATATTTTTGTTTGTTCACCAAGATGCCAATGTCCATCATGTGTATGATTTGTTTTCTTTCATTTTTCCTTCTTCTAACTTCCCCATTTGTCAGGGTGTTCCGTTTTTCCCACACAAATAAATACTTTTGAATATTTCCCTTAAATTATACCCTGGAACACCCATTTTTCTATTTTCTTCTACCTTTCTTATTGCAGGGAGCATTTTTTCCCTAAGATGGGGCGGACGAGCAATCATCCGTTCGGCCCTGGGTTTTTCCTCCCCGCACAAATATGTAACACATCACCATCAGAAACCATGTCTTTTCTTAAACTAGTAATATGCCAGCAAATGCAAGGGCAATTTTTTTTTTTTACATGTCGAATTTATTTGAATGTTCAATTTTTCTCCAAATGTCAATTTTTTCCAATGTTAATCAAATGTTTCGCAAATGTCAATTTTTTTTGTTTGTTTTTTCACAATGTCAATGTATACATATATATGTAAATCCCATAACCCTCCCCTCTGAACACGGGCTCACCTCACACCCACACTTCGATACGACGCCACCAGGAGATACGAGAGGGTTTTCCAGGACCACTACGTCAACATCCCAACTTCCAGTTCCGTTCCCGTTCGCGAGGACGCGAACAAATGAAGGAAGACTCTTGTACAGCATCCCAGGGGTATGCACCCCTTGGAGACCATCCCCCCAACATCTGGCTAAATCCCCTAAAATGGCAACCCTTGGAAGGCCGGGGCAACATCCATTAATACTGTAAGGACAGCTTGCTACTCCATAAAGCAGCTCAAGCCTTACGTAATCATTACACTCAGCGACATAGTACTAATTGGGGCAGCATGCCAACACAATGCTGACAGCAGGACGTCAAAAGGTATAAGAAGACGTCCTAATGGGGTCAAAGGATCTCTCCATTGTCAGTGCTCCATCGAGACAGCCGGAGGCCACGCTGGTGTCAACCGAGGTGAGTCAGTCAATCGTGTTCAGAGTTCCTATTTTTGTAACCCGCAACCCACAACTTGTATCACATTATAAACATAATTTCATTCCCTACAAGGGACTCACACAAAGGATCACAGACCAATAAAACACTTGGTCCACACTCTACACCAGCATTACTGTTATACGCCTCTTTACATCCCAACGCCCTTCCTTATTCCCGTCACGTAAAGACGTGACCGACGGTAAGCCATTAGCGCTAACTCAGGTACCTTTGTGTCTCTCGAGCCGGCTCGGCTGCAAGCAAGCAGCGCGTGCCACTCGGCTGATACGAACAAGTGTCAATTACATAACAAGCAGTCAGCTGAGCTGAGCAACCAGCACAACGACCCTTTGCAGTGGGTCCCATCCCTCCAAACGCTATTACATTATTCATAGGAACGCCCCCTAGTTCCTAGCACACCACAACACTCTACACTGATCAGCTTACCCTGACGAGGGAAGCTACCCTTTTAGGCACCACCTTCTAAATTAGTACAACAACTCTCCCTTTTAGATCCACCCCCAAATAAGGGATCTAAAACAAATGTGAATGTGGTCTCGAACTTTCCAGTCCTCTTTGGTAAATGGCTTTTCACACAAATAAGAGGTTTCAGAACATTGGAACTCTGATTCTTGATCCTGAGTTAAGGCCTTTGGAACATTTAAGCTGTAAAGTCGATCAATTTCATTAGCTATTGAGATCAAACAGTCCATAAACTTTTCTGCAGCGTCAGGTCCACGATAAATAACAGGTTGGCTTGGAAGGTTTGTCTTTATGTGTTCCACAGCAGGTGAGGGTTTAACGTATATACCAAAGCTCATAGGAACATGACTCTGGTATGGCACTGTATAACTTGCTTCAGGATTGGGTAAACATGTTTGATATGGTAAGAGTATACTTTCAAAATCTGCATAGATAACGTAAGGTATTCTCAGCATTTTTTCAACATTTAAGAATTTGACAATGGGGTTTTTAATAGGCATTTCAACCCTAGCAATGTCATGCTGGACACACAAAGCTCTATGTTCTTTCAATTTTTCCATTCCTTGTTGACCATATCGATTATCGAAGTGAGTAAAACACCGTTTACACGTATATATCTTATGACCATGTTGAGTAATCTGATGTCCTACTAGTTTATCAAAATCTTTGATAAAGACGTAGTGGTTCTGGCCGGATGATGAACTTAGCAGAAGGAGGTCACGATGGTCTTGCAGCTCTTGATCCACAACCTTTAGAGGAAACAATTTATTGTCTTTTTCCAGTCCAAATACATTTATGGATATGTCGTTGGCTTTCTCAAATTTGGGAATGTCAGCTAATGACGTAGGAAACGATATCACTGAAAAATCATACGTGTTTTCCAGGGCCTTGTATTTACTAACGCGTTTAGCTTTCGTTTTAACCAGTTTTGCTAAAATGGCATACATAAAACACTTTTCATCCTTTAAGTTTTGAGGATTAATGCAGGCTTTTCTTGCTTTTATAGCTGCTGGTAATGGAATATATGTGCTACCACGCAAAGGATTGTACTTATTAATTTTCAATCGTACTCCTTCCACTGCTAACAAAGCCCAATTACTGCCTTATAGCTCAGATTCCTCCATTTCCGTAGTTAACTTTGTAAATTGTGTTTCCAAGAAACTACTTAAGTCCGTTTCCAAAAATAGGGCCTGATTTCGTGTTTTAAAAGCACGATCTGTAATTTCATTGGTAGATGTATGAATGAATCTACATTCAGCCACAAGATTAACTTTTATCGACTTGTGCATTGCTAGTTCTTTCTGCATAGCTTGTATTATTTGCTGTTTGGACTCTTTAAGGTATGAATTTAATCCTTGCACGTATCGCAACGAATGAAATAGGATTTAAGACGACCTTTAAAAGATGTCTCATATTCAATAAGTCCATTTTTGTCAGGGACCAATGACAGTGGGTAATGTTTTGTAGGCTCAGATTTTTGTCTTTTAGCTGCAGACACAACATTACAACATTCTTCATGACGACGTCCATTGTACACATTGTTGAATGTACTACCACAGGTCTTGCACTCATGAAATTCACCACACGATACTTCATGTCGCTTCCTATAATAGTCTCGAAGAAAAGTCTTTCCACACTCTTTACACATATAGCTAGGAATGGGTTCTTCCATTATGAATGTTGATTTCTGCAAACAGCTGCTTACTGCGTATCACAGGGCTAGAGGTTGGTCGGTGAGACCGTCTTTCACGGTGTGAACACCATGAGAGGTAGTAGTCAACTGGTGATATTCTTGTTGAGGGTCCTCTAATATACCCTAGTCTAGACCAACAGCTCTTTACAGCGTATGACAAGGCTGTAGACTGGACAGTGAGACGGTATTTCACGATGTGAACACTGTAACAAGTAGTAGTCAACTGATTATATACTTGCTAAGGGTTCTCTAATATACAATAGTCAAGACCAACAGCTACTTACTGTGTAGTACAAGGCTGTACAATAGTTGTTTTGTCAATCTTTCACGATGTGGTCACTGTGATTGGTGGTAGTCAACTGATGATATTCTGGCTAAGGGTCCTCTAATATACCCCTAGTTAAGGGTAACAGCTGCTCACTGCTTATGACAATACTAAAGACTGTTTGTTTCAACGGTCTTTCACAATGTAAACACTGCGACAGGTAGTAGTCAACTGAACATATTCTTACACCATTCTCAAGGTTATCAGGTACTTACTGCATACCAAAGGGCTGTACACTGTTGTGTTAGACAGTTTTTTTTTTTTGCTGAAGGCCCTCTATATTCCCTACACAAGGCTATACATGTTAGTTCTAAACACTTAGTGGTTAATTGTATAATAAATTTTAATACACAGCATATACGAGCACGTTTTCACTCGGTAAAACTTTACTAAATAGTCAAATGCAACACGCAAAGTATGTTGCCGCTATCTAGCGGTGACTATGAGAACTACTTGAACGACCAGCATTCTACCTAGCGCTCCATTTCAACACTCGCTCACTGAACGACCAGCATGCTATCTAGCGGTCGATTTCAATACTCACTCAACTACCAGCCTGCTACCTATCGGTCAATATAATAACTCACTCAACTACCAGCATGCTACATGGCTTTTTTGTCATTTTTTTTTGTTGGCTTTGTTGTTGGCCTTTGTTAGCTTTTGTTGGCTTTTGTTCGCTTTTTTGTTGGCTTTTGTATTAGCTCTTTCATATTTGCTCTTGCATGTGGGGGCTTATTTGGTCTTGGAAAGTATGTCAGTCCTTTTTTATGGCTGCAAAATGCTTACAGCCATGTTTGTAAGCAGCAACAACAACAACAACAACACACAAAATTCCAAAAAAAAATCCGAAGTACTCTAAGGCTTATCAATGACTCTCAACTCTTACCTCTATCCCATGCATAGTCAAAAAATTAGTGTATATTTCAAATTTTTCTAAAAATATTTGGAAAGTAGGCTATGTCATTAATCTAAAAATCCTGAAAAGACATATGTTAACTCCAACACCTACCTCTATACCACTCTCAGTCCAAAAATAATGTATTTTTCAAATTTTCCAAAACATATTTCCGAAATGGGTTATGATTCCAAAATTAAAAAGTTTACAAAAACGTTTGTTTGACATAAACGAATGGCCTTTGTCCCCTCTACCGTCGTACCAAGTCCCAGGTCTCTAGGACAACAAACATAAAAATTTGAAAATGGGCTTATATTTCCAAAATTAGGAATTTTGCAGAAACGTTTGTCTGACGTAAATCAGTGGTCTTTACACCCTCTACCTGTAAACCAAGTCTCAGGTCTCTAGAACAACAAAAATAATTTTTTTATAATAGGCTATATTTCCAAAATTAGAAATTTTTAAAAACGTTTGTCTGACGTAAATCAATGGTCTTTACCCCCTCTATACCCATACCAAGTCTCAGGTCTCCAGGTCAACAAAAATAAAATTAAAGAAATGGGCAATATTTCCAAAATTAGGATTTCTACAAAAAGGTTTGTTTCACATAAATCAATGGTCTTTACCCCCTCTATCCCCGTACCAAGTCTCAGGTCTCTAGGACAAAAGAAAATGAATTTTGAAAAATGGTCACTATATTGGAAACTAGGAACTTTACAAAAAAGTTTGTTTGACATAAACGAAAGGTCCCTATCCCCTATACCTGCAAACGAAGTCCCAGGTCTGTATGACGAAAATGAAAAAAGTTCAATTTGGAAAGTAGGCGATTTTTCATAAAACCAAACATTCTAAAAAGTGTTCTATAGGCATAAAAGAATGGTCTCTATGTCCTTTATTTTTTATAATAAAACTTTTTTATTTTTTGAGTTTTTTTGAAAAAAGTTCAATTTTGAAATTTTTATATTTTGGAAACTAACAAGTTTACAAAAAAGTTTGTTTGACATAAATAAATGGCCCTGACCCCCTCTACCAGGAAAATAAATTTCTAACGCACCCATTTTATTTGTACCCGACTGTACATGTTAAATATCTTTTTTCAAAAAGACTCAAAAATTAAAAAAGTTTTATTATAAAAATAAAGGACATAGAGACCATTCTTTTATGCCTATAGAACACTTTTTAGAATGTTTGGTTTTATGAAAAATCGCCTCTTTCCAAATTGAATTTTTTTCATTTTCGTCATACAGACCTGGGACTTGGTTTGCAGGTATAGGGGATAGGGACCTTTCGTTTATGTCAAACAAACTTTTTTGTGAAATTCCTAGTTTCCAAAGTAGTGACCATTCTTCAAAATTCATTTTCTTTTGTCCTAGAGACCTGAGACTTGGTACGGGGATAGAGGGGGTAAAGACCATTGATTTATGAGAAAAACTTTTTTGTAGAAATCCTAATTTTGGAAATATTGCCCATTTATAAATTTTATTTTTGTTGACCTGGAGACCTGAGACTTGGTAAGGGTATAGAGGGGGTAAAGACCATTGATTAACGTCAGACAAACGTTTTTGTAAAATTTCTAATTTTGGAAATATAGCCTATTATTAAAATTTTATTTTTGTTGTTCTAGAGACCTGAGACTTGGTTTACAGGTAGAGGGTGTAAAGACCACTGATTTACGTCAGACAAACGTATTTGTAAAATTCCTAATTTTAAAAATATAGGCCCATTTTCAAATTTTTATGTTTGTTGTCCTAGAGACCTGGGACTTGGTACGACGGTAGAGGGGACAAAGGCCATTCGTTTATGTCAAACAAACGTTTTTGTAAATTTTTAATTTTTGAAATATAACCCATTTCGGAAATATGTTTTGGAAAATTTGAAAAATACACTATTTTTGGACTGAGAGTGGTATAGAGGTAGGTGTTGGAGTTAACATATGTCTTTTCAGGATTTTTAGATTAATGACATAGCCTACTTTCCAAATATTTTTGGAAAAATTTGAAAAATACACTAATTTTTTGACTATGCATGGGATAGAGGTAAGTGTAAGAGTTGAGAGTCATTGATAAACCTTAGAGTACTTTGGATTTTTTTTTGGAATTTTGTGTGTTGTTGTTGTTGTTGTTGCTGCTTACAAACATGGCTGTAAGCATTTTGCAGCCATAAAAAAGGACTGACATACTTTCCAAGACCAAATAAGCCCCCACAAGCAAGAGCAAATATGAAAGAGCTAATACAAAAGCCAACAAAAGCCAACAAAAAAGCCAACAAAAGCCAACAAAAGCCAACAAAGGCCAACAAAAAAGCCAACAAAAAAACTGACAAAAAAGCCATGTAGCATGCTGGTAGTTGAGTGAGTTATTATATTGACCGATAGGTAGCAGGCTGGTAGTTGAGTGAGTATTGAAATCGACCGCTAGATAGCATGCTGGTCGTTCAGTGAGCGAGTGTTGAAATGGAGCGCTAGGTAGAATGATGGTCGTTCAAGTAGTTCTCATAGTCACCGCTAGATAGCGGCAACATACTTTGCGTGTTGCATTTGACTATTTAGTAAAGTTTTACCGAGTGAAAACGTGCTCGTATATGCTGTGTATTAAAATGTATTATACAATTAACCACTATGTGTTTAGAACTAACATGTATAGCCTTGTGTAGGGAATATAGAGGGCCTTTAGCTAAAAAAAAAGACTGTCTAACACATGAGTGTACAGTCTTTTGATATGCAGTAAGTACCTGATAACCTTGAGTATGGTGTAAGAATATGTTCAGTTGACTACTACCTGTCGCAGTGTTTACATTGTGAAAGACCGTTGAAACAACCAGTCTTTAGCTTTGTCATAAGCAGTGAGCAGCTGTTACCCTTAACTAGGGGTATATTAGAAGACCCTTAGCAAGAATATCATCAGTTGACTACCACCACTCACAGTGACCACATCGTGAAAGATTGACAAAACAACTATTGTACAGCCTTGTACTACACAGTAAGTAGCTGTTGGTCTTTACTATTGTATATTAGAGAACCCTTAGCAAGTATATAATCAGTTGACTACTACTTGTTACAGTGTTCACATCGTGAAAGACCGTCTCCTGTCCAGTCTACAGCCTTGTCATACGCTGTAAAGAGCTGTTGGTCTAGACTAGGGGTATATTAGAGGATCCTTAACAAGAACATCACCAGTTGACTACTACCTCTCATGGTGTTCACATCATGAAAGACCGTCTCACCGACCAACCTCTAGCCCTGTGATACGCAGTAAGCAGCTGTTTGCAGAAATCAACATTCATAATGGAAGAACCCATTCCTAGCTATATGTGTAAAGAGTGTGGAAAGACTTTTCTTCGAGACTATCATAGGAAGCGACATGAAGTATCGTGTGGTGAATTTCATGAGTGCAAGACCTGTGGTAGTACATTCAACAATGTGTACAATGGACGTCGTCATGAAGAATGTTGTAATGTTGTGTCTGCAGCTAAAAGACAAAAATCTGAGCCTACAAAACATTACCTACTGTCATTGGTCCCTGACAAAAATGGACTTATTGAATATGAGACATCTTTTAAATGTCGTCTTAAATCCTATTTCATTCGTTGCGATACGTGCAAGGATTAAATTCATACCTTAAAGAGTCCAAACAGCAAATAATACAAGCTATGCAGAAAGAACTAGCAATGCACAAGTCGATAAAAGTTAATCTTGTGGCTGAATGTAGATTCATTCATACATCTACCAATGAAATTACAGATCGTGCTTTTAAAACACGAAATCAGGCCCTATTTTTGGAAACGGACTTAAGTAGTTTCTTGGAAACACAATTTACAAAGTTAACTACGGAAATGGAGGAATCTGAGCTAAAAGGCAGTAATTGGGCTTTGTTAGCAGTGGACGGAGTACGATTGAAAATAAATAAGTACAATAATTTGCGTGGTAGCACATATATTCCATTACCAGCAGCTATAAAAGCAAGAAAAGCCTGCATTAATCCTCAAAACTTAAAGGATGAAAAGTATTTTATGTATGCCATTTTAGCAAAACTGGTTAAAACGAAAGCTGAACGCATTAGTAAATACAAGGCCCTGGAAAACAAGTATAATTTTTCAGTGATATCGTTTCCTACGTCATTAGCTGACATTCCCAAATTTGAGAAAGCCAACGACATATCCATAAATGTATTTGGACTGGAAAAAGACAATAAATTGTTTCCTCTAAAGGTTGTGGATCAAGAGCTGCAAGACCATCGTGACCTCCTTCTGCTAAGTTCATCATCCGGCCAGAACCACTACGTCTTTATCAAAGATTTTGATAAACTTGTAGGACATCAGATTACTCACCATGGTCATAAGATATATATACGTGTAAACGGTGTTTTACTCACTTCGATAATCGATATGGTCAACAAGGAATGGAAAAATTGAAAGAACATAGAGCTTTGTGTGTCCAGCATGACATTGCTAGGGTTGAAATGCCTATTGTCAAATTCTTAAATGTTGAAAAAATGCTGAGAATACCTTACGTTATCTATGCAGATTTTGAAAGTATACTCTTACCATATCAAACATGTTTACCCAATCCTGAAGCAAGTTATACAGTGCCATACCAGAGTCATGTTCCTATGAGCTTTGGTATATACGTTAAACCCTCACCTGCTGTGGAACACATAAAGACAAAACTTCCAAGCCAACCTGTTATTTATCGTGGACCTGACGCTGCAGAAAAGTTTATGGACTGTTTGATCTCAATAGCTAATGAAATTGATCGACTTTACAGCTTAAATGTTCCAAAGGCCTTAACTCAAGATCAAGAATCAGAGTTCCAATGTTCTGAAACCTGTTATGTGTGTGAAAAACCATTTACCATAGAGGACTGGAAATTTCGAGACCACATCCACATTACATGGGAGTACCGTGGAAGTGCTCACAATAACTGTAATTTGAGGTGTAAAACATGTAACCCCGTGCCTGTGTTTCCACATAATATGAGTGGCTACGACGCAAATTTTATTGTAAAGCAATTGGGATGCGCTACTGAGAGAGTGGATGTTATCGCTAACTCCAAAGAAAAGTACATTTCCTTTACCAAATATGTAGGAAATGTTAAGCTTCGATTTGTGGACACGTTTCGGTTAATGCCGAGTAGTTTGGAAAACTTAGTTTCCAACTTAACATCATACCCTGAAACAGACAAGTACTTTGGAAAAGAAAATGCAATGCTCATGACTCGTAAAGGGGTATTTTGTTATGACTACATTGACTCATGGGAAAAGTTAAGTGAAACGTGTTTACCTACAAAAGAGGCATTCTTTAAAAAATTAAGTCAAGAAGATGTTAGTCAAGAAGACTATGAACATGCCAAAAATGTCTGGAATCAGTTCAACATTAAAACTCTAGGGGAATATAGTGACATCTACCTAACATCAGATGTACTCCTTCTTGCAGACAGCTTTGAAACGTTTAGAAACAAAACACTAGAAACACATCGAGTGGATGCTGCACACTTTTTTACTTCGCCTGGTTTAAGTTTCGAGGCAATGCTCCTTTACACAGGCATTGAACTGGAATTGCTACAGGATTACGATCAGATTCTTCTAATCGAGTCTGGAATACGTGGAGGCATATGCCAGGTGTCTCATCGGTATGCTGAAGCTAACAATAAATACATGGAAACCTATGATTCTGAGAAACCATCGCAGTTTATTACCTATGATGATGCCAACAACCAATACGGGTGGGCTATGTGCCACTCCCTTCCTTGTGGTGGATTTCAGTGGGTTTCTCCAGATACTGTTGATCTAGAAAAACTAAAGAAAGTCGATCCTGTGGGATACATTCTAGACGTTGATGTTGATTACCCATCTGACCTTCATGATCTACACAACGATTTACCTTTCCTACCAGAGTGTACACAACCTAAGGATTCGTCTCTGAAAAAACTAATTCCTCATCTTGGAAATCGAAGGCGATATGTTGTTCACTACATGGCATTAAAACAGGCTTTAGATCATGGAATAAAATTGATAAAAATTCATCGTGTGTTAAAGTGTAAACAAAGACCTTGGTTAAAGGCATACGGTGATTTTAATAACAACCTTCGAAAACAAGCCAAAAATGATTTTGAGAAAAATCTGTACAAATTATTCAACAATGCCATTTTTGGGAAAACAATGGAAAATATCCGTAAAAGAATAGACATACGTCTTGTGACTGACAGCAAAAAGGCAGAAAAGCTAATAGCTAAACCAACATTCATCGACAGAACAATTTATGGTCCTAACCTAGCTGCTTTCCACATGGCTAAACGTAACATTGTATTCAATAAGCCTATATATATTGGAATGTGTATACTGGATATTTCAAAAACTCTAATGTATTCCCACCACTATGATGTCCTGCTACCCTATTATGGCATGAACAATCTTAAACTCATGTATATGGATACCGACTCGTTCATTTATTTGGTTAACACCCCAGATGTATATCAAGACAAGTTGGATTTCCTAGAACACCTGGACACATCAGTTTATCCTACTAATCACATATGTTACTCTACATCAAACAAGAAAACGTTGGGGAAATTTAAAGACGAGGCTTGTGGACAAATTATAAAAGCATTTGTTGGACTTAGAGCTAAAATGTACGCCTTAGACATAAATGGTAAAGAAATCAAAAAGATTAAAGGTATTAGCAAAATTGTATAAGCTTTCAAGATTATAAGGATTGTGTCATGAAAAACAATGTAAAAAGAATACCAATGAACATTTTCGCTTCTAAACAACATGGCATATCATCTATAAGACTAAACAAAATTGCTTTGTGTCCTGGTGATGATAAAAGAGTGATTGATGCTGATGGTATAGGTACACATGCCTATGGCCATTACTCAATCATTGACCATGCTTAAAGTGTTAAGTTATGAATATCAAAATCTTCTGCCTGCAACTAGCAAATACATAAAACAATTTAGGAAACAAAACAATAACACTACAAAAATAAAAAAATAGTAATCATAATCAAAAAATAAATATAAATGGAAAACTAAATAAAAACAACTGTACAATTTATAACAAAAAAGAATATATATATAAAATGTATTATGTGTAAATAGTGTACATGTATTTAAAATAAAAATATTGTATGGACAATGCTTGTACATTTTTAATTACTACCCACCTCTCTCCACTCCTAATGCAACATGAACATGTAAAACACATATTGGAAAATCCATGTTTCCATATTGACAAAATAGAAAAAACATTAACCTGAAATTTTAAAAACTGTTAATGGGAATTTCGTAAATTGACAAATGTATAACAACAAATTGGAAAATCCATGTTTCTATATCATGATATTGAAAAACTTTTAACTGACATTTTAAAAACTGTAAATGGGAAATTGTGAAATTAATAAATGTGTAAACAACAAAATGCAAAATCCATGTTTCCATATTATGAAATTGAAAAACCTAAAACTGGAAAATTGGCAAATGTGTAAACAACAAAATGCAAAATCCATGTCTCCATATTATGAAATTGAAAAACTTAAAACTGACATTAAAAAAAACTGAAAATGGGAAATTGGAAAATTGACTAATGTGTAAACAACAAAATGATAAAAAAATACCCCGGTTGGGGTAGTGATTATGTTGTACAGTAGCCTATAAAACAAGCATAAGGATAGTTGCATGTGCCCTTATATACTTTGTGTATGTGCATTAGCCTTTGGATTAGCTTAAGTTAGGTTTGGTAAAGTTAGGTTTGGTGAGGTTAGGTATGAGACCTTGTAGTTTACTCTTTTCGAAAAATGTAAAATGTAAAACTAAAATCAAAAAATCCTAAATTTAAAATTTAAAATCTAAAAAAAATATTAAATATAAAATATAAAAAATGTAAAATGAAAAATCAAAATCTATGTTAAAATGTAAAATCTAAAATCTTTAAATGAGGTTTGTGTGGTTTAGGTTAGGTTGGGTTAAGTTAGGTTAGGTTAGGTTCTAACTAAGTTTATTATTTGTGCTCTCACATTTGCTCTTACTTTTTTTCTTACTCTTTTTGTTCTTACTTTTTTTTTGCTCGCAATATTAAGTTAGGTTAGGTTAAGTTAGGTTAGGTTAGGTTATAACTTAGTTTATTATGTGTGCTTTCACATTTGCTCTTATATTTGCTCTCACTTTGAAGTTAGGTTAGGTTAGGTTAGGTGAGGTTAGGTGAGGTTAGGTGAAGTTGGGTTAGGCAGAATGGTTGAGGTATGAATCAAAAGCCAGTTCTTATCAGTTTTGCCTCACAAGGCTGAGTGTACCCCGTTTCACTCCTGAGACCAGAAATTAAATTTCTTGGCAGAGCAGGGATTCCAACCTCAGGAATGACTGCCAAGAATGCTAGCCACTACACCAAGAAGTGGATAATATAAGGCTGGTCTTGATTATACATGATCAATTAATAATTACCTAATAATAATAATAATAATAATAATAATAATAATAATAATAATAATAATAATAATAATAATAAATATTCCATTTGGAAACTACACAGCCGACCTCTCCCTGTGACGTCATTGACGGTCTCAGGGCGTGGCGGCCATATTGCCCATTAGCCCCTGGCACAGCTATGACTGACCCCTCGATAAAAATAACATAGGGCTTGGTGTATTCGTTGAATACACGGTACCTGAGATATAATTTTTATTGCTCCTTGCATGTTCATTTCTTCCTTTCTCTTTGTCAAACACCAACAGTGATCTTTTGTTTTCTCCTTGATTGGCAAATCTCTTATGTCTTCATAAGTCAGTTCTAGATATATAACTTCTGTGACCCACCTAGCGTCACCTCGCAGCGAATCTCTGAAGCTCCTCAATTCTTCCTGGTGCTAGAGGACTTACTTATCCATTTGGCCACCAGATCCTGTTATCATCGCCAGCTATTTTCTCCTTGAGCAAGAGGACTACGTCCACTTCTTTACTCACCATGCTGCGCTAGTATCATCTGTTATCAACTCTTTGAAGACCAGCTCAGAAAGAGATCATTTTTTTGTTACAATATTGGCAATACTTATATGTTCTCCTTTTGTCTCCTACCCCCCACTCTTTTCCCCTTCCTCGGTCCCTCCGTGCTCCGTTGAGCAGCTCTCACTTCTCAGTCTGCAGTTGACTCGGTCAGTCAAAGCTCCACTCGAGCTAGCCTCCTCTAACCAAGAGGCACACACTCTTCTACGCCATGTTGGCTAGGTAGTCATCAACGGAAACTTCGACTTCAACATGAAATCAAGATAAGTACCATTTTAAAAGTTTTAACCTCATCTTCATGGTTTTAACTTCCAAGTGCTTTTAATGATATTTTATAGACAGTGTGAAATTATTTACTTTGGGGCAAAAATCATTCTTCGTGGGATTTGCCATGTTGAGCTTTTGCTTGTATAAGCCAACCTTACTAAAAAAGAGCTTTTCTTAAGCTATTCAAATGAGAAATCCTCTCGCTACGTGGGATATTATCTAATACCCGCTGTCTATAATTATAAAGCTAGTTCCTCCGTTGGATTTTCTCAACCCCATTTTCTGCTAAGGTCGTTCTGGAACCTTCGAGATCTTGTACTCTATCTGCGAGTCTTGCCGTCAAGTATTGTTCACGCACTTGTGAAAATGCTAGTTAAAATGAGGAATCTTCCTTAAATTACTGCAATAGCGAACTTTCTTCCCCCGTTGGAACATTCTATGGCGCATTTAATTGTAAATCACAACTTTTTCAAGAAATAGACTCTCACCTATATAGTGCAATCAATTATTTCCATAATTGCAATAAGTTTTTTTCTCATAAACTTCAGTGTTTCTATAGTGAACTTTGCATCCATCTTTATAGACTACAGTGATAACCAGTGCTTGCTCCACGTTTCTACCGCGTCGCGCTCGTCCGTTTACATTAAATACGGCCATGAACATTGATCCTATATCCCAATGATCTTTCCTCAACCTTCTACTAACCACCATTATTAATAAAATTGTAACTTTTCTATAAGGTGTCACTCACGAAGTGCCCTTCCAACTTTGCTAGTTTAACATTAATTAAATTCTGCATAATTGCTTGTGTGATACAAGTTTTAAATTCACGTTGTTCCTTTCCTATAATCAGGGAAAACATTTCTTTAAACTCTTGAGCGAGTCATGTTCAGGTTTCACGAAATGGAAACTGTCCCATTTGGCGAGTGATTCCTGCTCAAACTTGGGAAGTCTAGAACTTTCCTTTTCACTTTCTTCAGGTTTCACAGTAAGTGACCTGCCCTCTTTGTATAATTCTCATATATTAATTCTGTATAAATATAAGAAGTTGTAGGAACTTCTATCTTATTTTTCATGTTGTTATTATTGTTATTTTCAAAGTTGTCACTTTCTCTAGATCATTCTCTCAAGAATTTCTTAAGGTGCACTCTTTGTACTCCAATTCACGTTCAAGCTTTAATTATTTCATTGCTCATTTGTTTAAATCTTATAAAGATTTTAGAAACATGTAAGGTTTGAAACCTTGTAAATTGTCAATTGCCTGGAGCAACCGTTTAATGTTGAGAGGTCTGCGACCCTATTTGTTAAAAAGTTCAAATGAACTATGTTTGTCAAAATTATATTGCATAATTGTTAATTTCCTCAAACTTCTTCTAATTGTAAAATAAATGAATCGTTTCCCTTCGCTTTTTCATTTGCGAATACAAAGTTTAGGCAAAATCCTGTCTTCCTTGACTCTCCTCACTCAATGACATTAAAATCATTAATAGGGCTTTCGCCATTTGTTGCATTTGAGCAAGAACTCTTAATTTTCACCTCACTAAAGTTCTTTTTAGCTTTAATAGCTAATTCTAATTGGCCAGTAAGGCAAGTAAAGCTCGCTAAGCCAGCTACCTGCTTGTGGAGACCCTCTCCGAAAACTTATGGTCAGTTTTCTAAAAGATAAGTGTTTCTTTTTGTCTAAACTTTTAGCCGGCTCCTCGCTGAGTAGAAGCTTAGCCATTTTCCAATGCAACCATTGGTTCATTTACCAAGATTACCCAATAAGGCATAATCTTTTATCATTTTCCTTTTTAGAGACAATTGGTCGCCCTTACAGGAACTCCATAATTTTGGAAATTGAAAATACCAAACCTGAGTTAAATCATTGGCATTCTTCGAATTACTTTGTAAAACCCAATTTCTTTGAGAAGACATACAGTAAATTTGTTCCTCTCAGTCTTGCCAGACCATCACTCTTCCCCATAGTAGTTTTATATATGCTTGAGAGGGATTATACGAAAGCCACTCTCTTGCAAACCGCCCAAGTTCTATCTGTGTTTCTCGTCAGCTTAGACCAAGTCCTTACTCATTTTAGGTATCCGAAAGCGGATTTTCGGTGGCAACCACCTTTAAGTGTGTTTAAAACTAAACTTATTAATTTTGTGGGACTCTCCTCCTATTTTTCTATCCTTCTTTTCCAATCCCAAATCTACTTCCTTCTCTTAATCATCTTCCCTTGGTGGGTGGGTTATTCCTCAGCCAATAAACTACCCAGGGCTGGTTGCGCGCGGCGGCCATCTTGCCCATTAGCCCCTGTCCCAGCTTCGGCCTATATTACCTACTCGCTCGGATGAAAAGTCGCGAAAGAAATCCATTTGAATATTTCAATTTCGTGACACCCCCATTATGGTTTTGTGCTCACCTGCTTATTGAATGATCCATAATGTGAAAACTTGATAACTGGCGTGAAAAAATATATAAGACGAGGACTGGCGCCGGGTAACTTGGAACCATTGTGTGTCACTCCCTTTTTTCGTAGTTGTACGGATTTTAATGAAGTAATTTTACACTTGGTGGCTTCCTATGAACTATTCCCAATATAAAATGAGGTTTATTTATATTTTTCAAATTCATCATGCAGAGAAATGACAGTAATTTTCGTAACAGTATAATTCGCCTTGATTGTGGCGGAATAGCATTCATCTCAGAATTTTGAACAAAGGAACTGATGACCAAGGTGTCCCTAGACCCTAAACATGGTTCAACAAGAATGTGAGCTATGTGATTGTTCTGAACCAAAATATTTGTACAGATTGTCCCGACTAACGGAAGCCGAAAATTGTTACGCGAGGACTGGCGCCATGGGTAAATCTGACCCGACTGAAAATAATAGAGAAATAACGTGAGTGAGCAAAAAGCTATGGACATGTTTCTTTTGCAGGATGAAGTTCGAGGTTAGGTAGGAATGTACAGTAAGCGACAGGAAATAAGGGCTAACCAAAACGAAAATATAGAGCTTAGCTTAAGCCTCGGGTTGAAGCCTCCGTGGCTTAGGCGGCAGCACGCCGGCCTCTCACCGCTGGGTCCGTGGTTCAAATCCCGGACACTCCATGTGAAATCTGTGCCGGACATTACGGAGGCAGACAGGTTTTTCTCCGGGTACTCCGGTTTTCCCTGTCAACATTTCATTCCAGCAACACTCTCCACTATCATTTCATTTCATCTGTCATTCATTTAATCATTGCCCCAGAGGAGTGCGTCAGGCCTCGGCAGCCGGCACAGTTCATATCCTCGACGCTAGATGGGGGCTTCATTAATTCCATTCCTGACCCGGTCGGAGACTGGAAGCAGGCTGTGGATTTTCTTTTCACTTAAGCCTCGGGTTAAAAATACCCATGCGCCATTCCTCGAGGATTAATTGCCTCTATCAACATACAAAATGTCAGTTTGATTTCTGTAATAGATTCGTGGATATTTAGAACCGTCTAAATATTTCGGATACTCATTGTATTAGAGTTGAAGAAATTAGCATAAATTTGATTTTGTTATTAATTATTTTACTTGCGGCATCTCTCCCGAGCAAAGTCGGCGTCTATACCGGGTTCAAGGGAGAGACGCCACTGATGCAACAATTCTGTTGCTCGTGATCTTCGACGATTAATTTTCAATTTCTAATGATTTACTCATTTGTGATCTATTGCAAACATTTTCAAATTAGCGGCTTCGGTGGCGTATTTGGTAGCATGCTAAACTGCTGTGCCCAAGATAGCGGGTTAAAAACCCGGCCGAAATCGTCGGATTTTTTAAGAGGGTTAAAATCCTTCAGTATGCCTTCCATCGGAGGGGAAGTAAAGCCGGCGGTCCCATGTCATAGATTTATGGCATGTAAAAGATCTTTCCACAGTCTAACCGTGTGTGAAGCTAAATTTCTAGGTTAGATTTCGTTGGAACGCCCTATGAAAATTCCAACGTTCACAACTAGGTAGCATTGACATCTGGTAGCAACAGATGGAACTTCTTGAAATTGAACGGAACTTGTAGCTAACCCTAGGGGTGTCCGCTTGAAACAGCGAACCGAACATGTCCTCGGACACTCCCGGCACTAAACGCCATACAATAAATACATTAATTTTCAAATTATGATCGATCAATTTGCAACAAATGTTAAAGTAATTCTACTGAGATATAACACAAGTTATAAAACATGCTCCAAAACATTTTCCTTAATGGTGTCTTTCATGTTTGTGCTTGTTGCCTTTGGTTTCTTTATACATTCAAATGAATGAAAATCCACAGCCTGCTTCCAGTCTCCGACCGGGTCAGGAATGGAATGAATGAAGCCCCCATCTAGCGGCGAGGATATGAACTGTGCCGGCTGCCGAGGCCTGACGCACTCCTCTGGGGCAATGATTAAATGAATGACAGATGAAATGAAATGATATTGGAGAGTCTTGCTGGAATGAAATTTTGACAGGGAAAACCGGAGTACCCGGAGAAAAACCTGTCTGCCTCCGTTCTGTCCAGCACAGATCTCACATGGAGTGACCGGGATTTGAACCACGGACCCAGCGGTGAGAGGCCGGCGTGCTGCCGCCTAAGCCACGGAGGCTTGTTGGATCACTGTGCGAATTCCAAATATTTAGGGATTACATTGGATCGTGCACTCACGTATGAAAGACATTGTCTAACCACCAACAATAAGGAATCCGCAAGAAACTGCCTTCTTCGCAAATTATCTGGTACCAGCTGGGGGACTCAAGCTCAAACAATAAGAACCTCTGCTCTAGCACTCAGTTACTCAGCAGCAGAATATGCATGTCCTGTGTGGTATAGGTCGTGTCATACCAAGCAGATTGATACTGCATTAAATGAAACGTGTAGACTCATCACTGGCTGCCTGAGACCCACGCCATGTGATAAACTGTATTGTTTAGCAGGCATTGCACCCCCAGATATCAGAAGAGAAGTTGCAGCTAAATGTGAGAGATCTAGGGCTGATGTGTCTCAAGCACATCCATTGTATAGACTTCAACCAGCCCACTCTCGACTGAAGTCCAGAAGAAGCTTTCTTCACACAACTGAGTGCCTAACTGACAAACCTCAGGTTTTGAGGATTACATCTTGGTTGACCAGAAGCCCCCACATTACTCAGTGGATGGCTCCATCTGAAAGGCTCCCAGCAGGACATACAGAGGCTTGGACAACTTGGAAGTCTCTCAACAGATTGCGATCTGGGGTTGGCAGATCCAAGTCCAACATTCATAAATGGGGTTTTGGCTGCGACTCGGTCCTTTGTGAATGCGGTGAAAAATAGACTATGGGTCATCTGCTTCAGTGCAGTCTGTGTCCTGTACTGTGCACGATGGAGGATCTGGTGAAGGCTACACCAAATGGACGTGACATGGCAAAATATTGGTCATGCATTATTTAGAAACTTAAATATTCAAGTTGTGTCATTTCTGTTGCCCATTTGTTCCTGACACGAGTAAATAAATTAGAAAGCTAACTATTGCAATGGGTACCATGTTTCGACTTCCGGAAAATTTCGACATATCTTCGCGTTTCACATCCCCTAGACCCCTAAACCACTTTCAGTTCAATCGTTTATATATAACTAGCAGGTACCCACAGCTTCGCTCGCGTCATAGTCGTGTCATATTGTTATTCAATGAAATGCAGGTTTAACCCCGTTACCACCCCTTTAGAACCTGAATTTCCAAAAATCCCTCCTTAGTAGACGTTTTCGACACACAACAAACATATCCCCAAAATAACATTCTTCTAACTTTAATAGTTTTGGTTGGTCGATGAGAGTAAACATCCAAAAATCCTTCCTTAGTGGACGTTTTTCTTCCAGAATTTCACCCCTCCCCATAGGCCCCTTAAATTGGATTTATGAAAAAAAACGGTCGAACACCTATTTATTTTATTTATTTATTTATTTATTTTTAAGCTGATTGATTTCCTCAGAGTTTCAAACTCCTCGCATATGTCGTTTAAGAGATACACGCTCCGTTAGGAATCTTTCAACTCCCACTTTTCATCCCTTTCACCTCATAATATACACCACATCGAAAAACCATTAGACATGTGTCAGCTTACATTTAATGATTAGTATATATGCCAAGTATCACATCCCCAAATGAAACCACTCGTGAGTTATTGTTATTCAATGAAATGCACGTTTACCCCCTTAACACCTCTATAGAACCTGAAAATCCAAAACTCTTTCCTTAGTGGACGTTTTCGTCATACCACGAACATAACCCCAAAATTTCATGTTTCTAACTTCAATTATTTTGGATGGGCGATGATGAGTGTGTGCGTCAGTCAGGACATTTTCCTTCATTTATTTTTGAGGATTTCATCCCTTCCCCATGAACCCCTTAAATTGGATTTATGAAAAAAAAACGGTCGAACACCTATTTACTTATTTAAAGTTGTTTTTCCCCCTGAGTTTGATGAGTGAGTAAGTGAGTCAATCAGTTAGGACACTTCCTTTCCTGTTTTTGCCCCAGAATTTCACCCCTCCCCATGAGCCCCTTAAATTGGATTTATGAAGAAACGGTCGAACACCTATTTACTTATTTTTAAGCTGCTTTTTCCGCTGAATTTCATACTTATCGCCTACGTCGAATAAGAGATACATGCTCCGTTAAGAATCCTTCAACCCCCAATTTTCACCCCTTTCACCTCCTAATATACACCATATCGATAAACTATTAGACATATGTCTGCTTATTTTGAATGATTAGTTTATATGCCGAATATCACATCCCTAAATGAAACAACTCGTGAGATATTGTTATTCAATGAAACGCACGTTTACCCCCTTAACACCTCTTTAGAACCTGAATATCCTAAACCCTTTCCTTAGTGGACGTTTTCGATATACAACGAACATATCCCCAAAATTTCTAGTTTCTAACTGCAATAGGTTTGCTGGGGGATGATGGGTGAATATCCAAAAATCCTTCAATAGTGGACTTCTTTCCCCAGAATTTAATCACTCCCCATGGGCCCCTTAAATTGGATTTATGAAAAAACGATCGAACACCTATTTACTACTTTTTCTAGCTGATTTTTTCTCCCTGAGATTCATACTTTCTGCCTCTGTCTTTTAAGAGATACTTGCTCCGTTAGGAATCCTTCAACCCCCAATTTTCACACATACACCTCATAATATACACCACATCGAAAAACCCTCAGACATGTGTCTTCTTATTCTTAATGATGAGTTTATATGCCGAGTATTCCATCCCCAAGGAAACCAATCGGAAGATATTGTTATTCAATTAAATGCAAGTCTACCCCATTAACACCCATTTAGAACCTGAATATACAAAAATCCTTCCTTAGAGGACGTTTTCGACATACAACGAACATATCCCCAAAATTTCATGTTTCTAACTTCAATAATTTTGGCTGGGCGATGATGTGTGAGTGAGTAAGTCAGGACATTTTCATTCATTTATTTTTCAGAATCTCACCCCTCTCATGAACCCCTTAAATTGGATTTATGAAAAAAAAAACGTTCGAACTCCTATTTACTTATTTTTGAGCTGTTCTTCCCCCATGAGTTTGATGAGTGAGTGAGTTAGGACACTTTCTTTCCTGTTTTTCCCCCAGAATTTCACCTCTCTCCAAGGGCCCCTTATATTGGATATATGAAACAAGATGTTCAGTAAAGAACATATAGCCTACTTTCTCCTAAATACATGGGTACTGTTATAACTCTTTGTCCTTTTCAAGGAGTATGATTGAATGTTGGTTGTAGTAGCTTGTTGAAATACAACGTGCTATAGGGATATTAAACATGAATATGAGGTGCCCTTTGCTAGTGCTACATCTGCACCAAATTTCGTTCAATTCGGTTTCACCGTGTTTGAATTGATAGGGGGAATCGATTTGCACATATACTTGGCCACCATCTGCAAACTATTGGGCTGATGTTCTTGCAGTTTGGTCAGAATATGTTTCCCACATAAAGATATGGTGTTGCAAAATTTGGTAGAGACTAGATTATTAGGTTGGTCGTAATTACATTTTAGCTTTTAACATTTGGGTGGCCGCGATTACGTTTCCGTCAAGATAGCGGTGATATAAAACATGACACTGAGGTGCCCTTTGCTAGTGCTACCTCTGTACCAAATTTCGTTCATTCGGTTCCACCATGTTCGAATTAATAGGGGGAATCAATTTTCACATAAACATGGCCACCATCCGCAAACTATTAGGCTAATGACCTATTAGATTGGTCAAAGGATGCTCCCTCCATAAAGGTATGTTCTTGCAAAGTTTGGTAGATCGGATGGTTATGTTAGTCGTAATTTGATTTAAGCTTTAAACATTTGTGTGGCCGCCATTACGTTTCTGTCAATATGGCGGCGATATTAATCATGACACTGAGATGCCCTTTGCTTGTGATATCTCTGTACCAAATTTCGTTCCATTCGGTTTCACCGTGTTTGAATTAATAGGCGGAATCGATTCTGACACAAAGATGGCCGCCATCCGCAAACTATTAGTCGAATGACCTATTAGATTGGTCAAAGGATGCTCCCTCCATAAAGGTATGTAGTTGCAAAATTTGGTAGAGATCGGATGATTAGGTTAATCCTAATTTGATTTAAGCTTTGAACATTCGTGTGGCCGCTATTACGTTTCACTCAAGATGGCGGCGATATAAAACATGACACTGAGGTGCCCATTGCTAGTGCTACCTCTGTACCAAATTTCGTTCCATTCGGTTCCACCGTGTTCGAATTAATAGGGGGAATCAATTTTGACATAAAGATGGCCGCCATCCGCAAACTATTAGGCGAATGACCTACTAGATTGGTCAAAGGATGCTCCCTCCATAAAGGTATGTAGTTGCAAAATTTGGTAGAGATCGGATGATTAGGTTAGTCGTAATTTGATTTAAGCTTTGAACATTTGTGTGGCCGCCATTACGTTTCCGTCAAGATGGCGGCGATATTAAACATGGCACTGAGGTGCCTTCTGTTAGTACTACCTCTGTACAAAATTTCGTTCCATTCGGTTGCACCGTGTTCGAATTAATAGGGGGAATCAATTTTGACATAAAGATGGCTGCCATCCGCAAACCATTACGCTGATGACCTATTAGATTGGTCAAAGGATGCTCCCTCCGTAAAGGTATGTAGTTGCAAAATTTGGTAGAGATCGGATGTTTAGGTTAATCGTAATTTGAGTTAAGCTTTGAACATTCGTGTGGCCGCCATTACGTTTCAGTCAAGATGGCGGCGATATAAAACATGACACTGAGGTGCCCTTTGCTAGTGCTACCCCTGTACCAAATTTCGTTCCATTCGGTTCCACCGTGTTCGAATTAATAGGGGGAATCAATTTTGACATAAAGATGGCCGCCATCCGCAAACTATTACGCTGATGACCTATTGGTTTGGTCAAAGGATGCTCCCCCATAAAGGTATGTTGTTGCAAAATTTGGTAGAGATCGGATGATTAGGTTAGTCGTAATTTGATTTAAACTTTGAACATTAGTGTGGCCGCCATTACGTTTCCGTCAAGATGGCGGCGATATAAAACATGACGCAGAGGTGCCTTTTGTTAGTACTACCTCTGTACCAAATTTCGTTCCATTCGGTTGCACCGTGTTCGAATTAATAGGGGGAATCAATTTTCACACAAAGATGGCCGCCATCCGCAAACTATTACGCTGATGACCTATTAGATTCGTCAAAGGATGCTCCCTCCATAAAGGTATGTAGTTGCAAAATTTGGTAGAGATCGGATGTTTAGGTTAATCGTAATTTGAGTTAAGCTTTGAACATTCGTGTGGCCGCCATTACGTTTCAGTCAAGATGGCGGCGATATAAAACATGACACTGAGGTGCCCTTTGCTAGTGCTACCTCTGTACCAAATTTCGTTCCATTCGGTTCCACCGTGTTCGAATTAATAGGGGGAATCAATTTTGACATAAAGATGGCCGCCATCCGCAAACTATTCCGCTGATGACCTAGTAGTTTAGTCAAAGGATGCTCCCCCCATAAAGGTATGTTGTTGCAAAATTTGGTAGAGATCGGATGATTAGGTTAGTCGTAATTTGATTTAAGCTTTGAACATTTGTGTGGCCGCCATTACGTTTCCGTCAAGATGGCGGCGATATTAAACATGGCACTGAGGTGCCTTCTGTTAGTACTACCTCTGTACAAAATCTCGTTCCATTCGGTTGCACCGTGTTCGAATTAATAGGGGGAATCAATTTTCACACAAAGATGGCCACCATCCGCAAACTATTACGCTGATGACCTTTTGGTTTGGTCAAAGGATGCTCCCCCCATAAGGGTATGTTGTTGCAAAATTTGGTAGAGATCGGATGATTAGGTTAGTCGTAATTTGATTTAAGCTTTGAACATTTGTGTGGCCGCCATTACGTATCCGTCAAGATGGCGGCGATATAAAACATGACACTGAGGTGTCCTTTGCTAGTACTACCTTTGCACCAAATTTCGTTCAATTCGCATTCACCGTGTTCGAATTGATAGGGGGGGACAGACATTCAGAGTACACACACTCACACACACACAGACACACACACACACACACACACAGACTCACACACACACATACACACACACACACAGACTCACACACACACAGACAGACACACTTTTTTCGCCCTGTGTTGATCTCATAAGTCTACTTTCATTTTTTGCAAAAATCGAAAGTAGGCTAAAAACGGCCGAACACCTATTTACTTATATTTTAGGATGTTTTTATCCCGCTGAATTTCAAACTTCTCGCCAATGTCGTTTAAGAGATACACGCTCCGTTATGAATCCCACAACCCCCAATTTTCACCACTTTCACCACATAATATACACTACATCGATAAACCCTTAGGCATATGTCAGATTATTTTTAGCCTACTTTTCACATTTTGCAAAAATGAGGAAAAAGTAGACTTATGAGATCGGGCAAATGTGTGTCTGTCTGTCTGCCTGGCTGTGTGTGTGTGTCCCCCTATCAACTCCTAAACGGCTGCAGCAATCGAAACAAAATTTGGTAGGAGTAAGGATCTATACCTGAATATCTCACGGCCATATTTGATAATGATGTCAGTGTTACCAACTGGTGAAAAATCGCAATTGAAATTTGAGCTCCATATTGGATATCATGGAAGGTATGAATAGGAGCTATTTCAAAATATGGCACACCTATAGATAATAATATTGGAGTTTAATTTCCAGGAGGCCATACATGGCAGTGTTGCTAAAATGATTATAAACCTGCTGATAGGTCCAAATTTTAAATGCATACAACTTCTACACTATCAATTGAATTTCAGCCAAATTTCGTATGTGCTATGTGTACATAAACAGATATAACTGAGCGTATTCTCAAGAGCCATCAGTGCTGCCAACTGTTAATAAATGCTCTCATTTTTTAAAAAATCCAAATACCCATATATCAGAAAGTATGCAAGTCGACAGCTTTAAACTATGCACACGTATAGTACCTGACATTCTATATTAATTTGGAGTAACTTATATACGTCAGTGCTACCAACATGATCCTAAGCCTGCTGAGAGGTCCAACTTTAAAATGCACGTAACTTCTAAACTAACTAATGGATTTCATTCAAAATTACACAACAATTGATCATATTATATCAGATTATTTCTGACCAATACATGTATGTCATTGTTGCCAACATGATTTTACGCGCGCTGTTAGATCCAATGTTTAACTGCATGTAACGTCCATGCTATCCATTGGACTTCAACCAAACGTAGTATTCTGTTCCTTATGGGATGGAACTAAGAATATATTCAGTCACCAGGGCTGCCAACACTAATTCTCTATTAGGCTACATTATGCCAGGTATACAGTATTTCGAACTAATTAGAAAATTCGATATTACCAACTTAATTTCGTCATTATTCTAGATAGATCCATATAGATTAATCATTGGCATGAATCTTAAATTTTAAGAAAAGTAGGCTCTTTAGTTCGTCACGGAACTTCTTGTTAATGATTAGTTTATATACCGAATATCACATCCCCAAAGAAACAAGTCATGAGATATCGTTATTCAATGAAATGCACCTCTTTAAACCCCGAATAAACAAAAATCATTCCTTAGTTGACGTTTTCGACATACAGTGAACATATTCCCAAAATTTCATGTTTCCAACTTTAATAGTTTTCGCTGGGCGTGATGAGTGAGTGAATCAGACAGGATTTTTTCTTTCAATTATTTTTCCAGAATTCCACCCCTCCCCATGGGCCCCTTACATTGCATTTCTGAAGAAAAAAAGCCTTGAACACCTAATAACTTATTTTTTAAGCTGTCTTTTTCCCCTGAGTTTGATGAGTGAGTGAGTTAGTCAGTCAGTTAGGACACTTTCTCTCCTTTTTTCCCCCAGAATTTCTTCCCACCCTATTGGCCCCTTAAATTAATTTGTGAAAAAACGGTCGAACACCGATTTACTTAATTTTTAAGCTGTTTTCTTTTCGCTGAGTTTCAAATTTCTCGCCTATGACGTGTAAGAGATAGGCCTACACGCTCCATTAGGAATCCTTCAACCCCCAATTTTCATCCCATTCACCTCATAATAATACACCACATAGAAAAACTCGTAGACACATGTCTGCTTATTTTTAGCCTACTTTTCACATTTTGCAACAAGTAGTTCCGTGAAGAAATATCCAGCCTATTTTCATATATCCTACTTTTGTTAATTGCCACTATCAACATACAAAATTTCAGTTTGATTGCTGTAATAGATTCGTAGATATTGAGAACCGACTAAATATTTCGGATGGTCGCTGTGTTGGATTTTATATATATAGGTTCTAGAGTTATGTACTGTTGCTTGAAGATTATTGTGTACATACATCATTCAAATTTCAATCGCATGATTAGGACACAAGAAGTTAAAACGAGATTTTAAAATTTCGCTAAGCTGCCATCTTGTGGTTATGGAAACAATTGAAATAAATTAGATGCCAGTGGATTAACATTCGTATCAGGATTTACTGTACCAAGTTTCACTGCACTTGGATGGTTAAATTGCGAGAAACGCCCATTTGAAAATTTATACTTCGAGCCGCCGCCATGTTGGATTTGTCATCAGGTTATTTAAAGTCCTATAAGTGATTAACTTCATAGCCCCTATGAACATAAAATAAATCATTTTTATTGCTATAATAGATTCGTAGATATTGAGATCCATCAAAATATTTCGGATGGTCGCTATGTTGGATTGTTAAATGTATAGGCCATAGAGGCATGTACCATTAAAGGAAAATTATTGCGTAGGTTCATTATTCAAACTTTCACTTCGATCGCATGACTACATTACAAGAAATAAAAACTTAATTTTAAAATTCGCACTGCCGCCATCTTGAGGTTATGTAAACAATTGAACTAAATTCGATACCAGTGGATTACAATGTGTATAAATATTTCCTGTACCAAGTTTCAGTGCGCTTGAACATTAAATCGCGAGAAAGGTCTATTTAAATTGTTCAAATTCGCTTGGCCGCCATGTTCGTTTTGTAGTTAACCGGTTTTTGAAAATCTTATAGATGGACTTCCAGTAGTGCCCTTTATCTCCGTACAAAATTTTAGGGAGATACCGCTAATAGTTTCAGAGATATAGAATGCCGGTGAAATATTTCGCGCATCCGCCATCTTGTGGTTATGTAAACAATTGAGCGAAGTTGGATGTCTGTGCATTATAATGTGTATAAATATATACTGTACCAAGTTTTATTGTGTTTGGTTGGTTAAATCGCGAAAAACGTCTATTTAAAGATGCAAATTCGCGTCGCCGCCATGTTGGTTTTGTAGTTACCAGTTTTTCAAAAGTCACATAGGTGAATTCTAGAAGTTTCCTTTATCACCGTAAAATATTCCAGGGTGATATCGGGAATAGTTTCGGAGATATTGAATTCTGGTGAAATATTTCGCACAGCCGCCATGTTGGATCGGTCAGACGTAACAAAATTTGAAGGGCACGGTCGGGGACGTTCGGAATAGTGCTATGAACTTACCGAGTTTCATTGAAATCACTCCAGCCGTTTAGAATTTATTTAGGGGGGGGGGACATACACGCACCTCACACGCACACACACGCACACACACACGGACAAAAGGTGATCTCATAAGCCTATTTTTTCAAAATTGAAAATAGGCTAAAAATCAGGAAAAAGTAGACTTATGAGACCGGGCAAATGTGTGTCTGTCTGTCTATCTGTCCTTCTGTCTGTCTGTCTGTGTGTGTGTCCCCCCTATCAACTCCTAAACGGCTGCAGCAATCGAAACAAAATTCGGTAGGAGTAAAGATCTATACCTAAATATCTCACGGCCATATTTGGAAATGATGTCAGTGCTACCAATTGCAGAAAAATCGCAATTGAAATTTGAGCTCCACGTTGGATATCTTGGAAGGTATGAACGGGAGCTATTTCAAAATTGGCACACGTATAGATAATAATATTGCAGTTTAATTTCCAGGAGGCCATATATGGCAGTGTTGCCAAAATGATTATAAGCCTGCTGATAGGTCCAAATTTTAAATGCATATAACTTCTACACTATCAATTGGATTTCAACCATATTTCGTATGTGCTATGCGTACATAAACAGATATGACTGAGTGTATTCTTAAGAGCCATCAGGGCTGCCAACTGTTAATAAATGATCTCATATTTTTAAATCAAATACCCATATATCAGAAAGTATGCAAGCCGACAGCTTTAAACTATGCACACGTATAATACCTGACATTATATATTAATTTGGAGTAATTTATATACATCAGAGCTACCAACATGATTCTAAGCCTGCTGAGAAGTCCGAATTTAAATACATGTAACTTCTATAGTATCAATTGGATATCAATCAAATTTCTTATGTGCAATGTGTACCATAACATATATTAATATGCGCATTCTTAGGAGCAACCAGGGCTGCCAACTGTTAATAAATGCTGTCTCTATTCGTTTATCTTAATATCTTAATATGAATATATCAGAAAGTATGCAAGCCAACAGCTCTAAACTTTGCACACGTATCGTACCTGACATTCTAGATTAATTTGGAGTAACTTATAAACGTCAGTGCTGCCAACATGATTCTAAGCCTGCTGATAGGTCCAATTTTAATATGCATGTAACTTCTATACTAACTAATGTATTTCATTCAAAATAGACACAACAATAGATCATATTATTTCAGATTATTTCTAACCAATACATGTATATCTTTGTTGCCAAAATGATTTTACGCGCGCTGTTAGATCCAATGTTTAACTGCATGTAACGTCCATGCTATCCATTGGACTTCAACCAAAATTTGTATTCTGTACCTTAAGAGATGGAACTAAGAATATATTCAGTCACCAGGGCTGCCAACTGTAGAACTCTATTAGGCTCATTATGCCTGGTATACAGTAATTCGAACTAATTCAAAATTTCGATATTACCAACTTAATTTCGTGATTATTCTAGATAGATCCATATAGATTAATCATTGCCATGGACCTTTAATTTTAAGAAAAGTAGGCTCTTTAGTTCGTCACCGAAATTCTTGTTAATGATTAGTTTATATGCCGAGTATCACATCCACAAATGCAATCACTCATGATATATTGTTATTCAATGAATTGCGGGTTTAACCCCCTTAAGACCCCTTTAGAAACTGACTACGGTTTTGACATACAACGAACATATCCCCTAAATGCCATGTTTCCAACTTCAATATTTTTGGCTGGGAGATGATGAGCGAGTGACGGAGTCAGGACATGTTCTTTCAATTTTTTCCCCCAGAATTTCACCTCTCCCGATGAACCCATTAAATTGGATTTATAGAAAAAACAAGAAGTTCCGTGACGAACTAAAGAGCCTACTTTTCATAAAATTTACGATTCATGCCAATGATTAATCTATATGGATCTATCTAGAATAATGACGAAATTAAGTTGGTAATATCGAAATTTCTAATTAGTTCGAGTTACTGTATACCTGGCATAATGTAGCCTAATAGAGCACTGCAGTTGGCAGCCTTGGTGACTGAATATATTCTTAGTTCCATCTCTTAAGGTACAGAATACAAAATTTGGTTGGAGTCCAATGAATAGCATGGTCGTTACATGCAGTTTAACATTGGATCTAACAGTGCGCGTAAAATCATGTTGGCAACAATGTCATGCATGTATTGGTCAGAATTAATCTGAAATAATAAGATCTATTGTTGTGCCAATTTAGAATGAAATCCATTAGTTGGCATAGAAGTTACATGCATTTTAAAATTGGACCTATCAGCTGGCTTAGAATCATATTGGCAGCACTGACGTATATTAGTTACTCCAAATTCATCTAGAATACCAGGTAATATACGTGTTAAAGTTTAGAGCTATTGGCTTGAATACTTTCTGATATATTGATATTAGGGTAACAAAAATAGAGATAACACATATTAACACTTGGCAGCCCTGGTTGCTCCTAAGAATATGCTTAGTCATATCTGTTAAGATACACATAGCACATACAACATTTGGTTGAAATCCAAATGATAGTATGGAAGTACATGTATTTAAAGTTGGACATCTAAGCAGGCTTAGAATCATGTTGGTAGCACTGACGTATATAAGTTACTCAAAATTATTATAGAATATCAGGTACTATACGTGTGCATAGCTTAAGGCTGTCGGCTTGCATACTATCTGATATATCGGTATTTGGGTAAAAGAAATTAAGAGTATTTATTAACAGTTGGCAGCCCTGGTGGTTCTTAAGAATACGCTCAGTCATATCTGGTTATGTTCCCATACAACATACGAAATTTGGTTGAATTCCAATTGATAGTGTGGACGTTATATGTATTTAAAAATTGGACCTATCAGCAGGCTTATAATCAATTTGGCAACCCTGCCATGTATGGCCTCCTGGAAATTAAACTGCAATATTATTATCTATACGTGTGCTAATTTTGAAATAGCTGCCATTAATACCTTCCATGATATCCAACATGGAGCTCAAATTTCAATTGCGATTTTTCAGCAGTTGGTAGCACTGACATCATTTTCAAATATGGCCGTGAGATATTCAGGTATAGATCTTTACTCCTACCAAAATTTGTTTCGATTCCTTCGGCCATTTAGGAGTTGATAGGGGGGGGGGACACACACACACAGCCAGACAGGCAGACAGACAGAAGGACAGACAGACTGACACACACACACACACACATTTGCCCGATCTCATAAGTCTACTTTTTCCTCATTTTTGAAAAATGTGAAAAGTAGGCTAAAAACTGTCGAACACATATTTACTTACTTTTAAGCAGTTTTTCCCCCTGAGTTTGAAGAGTGAGATAGTCAATCGGTTGGGACACTTTCTTTCCTGTTTTTTTTTCTTTTTTTTTTTCAGAATTTCACCCCTCCCCATGAGCCCCTTAAATTGGATTTATGAAAAAAAAAACGGTCGAACACCTATTTACTTAGTTTTTAAGCTAATTTTTTTCCGCTGTGTTTCAAACTCCTCGCCTATATCGTTAAAGAGATACACGCTCCGTTAGGAATCTTTAAATCACCACCTTTCACCCCTTTCACCTCATAATATACACCACATCGAAAAACCCTCTGACAAGAAAGTGTCTTCTTATTTTTAGCATACTTTCGATTTTTGCAAATAATGAAAGTAGACATGAGATCAACACAGGGCGAAAAATTGTGTGTCTGTCTGCGTGTGTGTGTCAGTCTGTGTATGTGTGTGCGAGTGTGTGTACTCTGAATGTCGGTTCCCCCCTATCAATTCGAATACGGTGAAACCGAATTGAACGAAATTTGTTACAAAGGTAGCACTAGCAACGGGCACCTCTGTGTCATGTTTTATATCGCCGCCATCTTGACGGAAACGTAATGGCGGCCACCCAAATGTTCAAAGCCTTAATCAAATTACGACCAACCTAATCATCTGATCTCTACCAATATTTGCAACATTATACCGTTATGTATGAAGAATCTTTTGACCAAACTATGAGGTCATCTGCCCAATAATTTTCCGATGGCGGCCATGTTTGTGTGCAAATCGATTCCTCCTATCTATTCAAACACAGTAAAACAGAATTGCAGGAAATTTGGTACAGAGGTAGAACTACCAAGGGGCATCTCAGTGTCATTTTTATATCGCCGCCATCTTGACGCAAACGTAATGGCGGTCACCCAAATGTTCAGAGCATAAATCAAATTACGACCATCCTATTCATCTGATCTCTACCAAATTTTGTAACAATATACCTTTGTGTATTAAGAACCTGCTGACCAAACTACGAGGTCATCTGCGCAATAATTTGCGTTTGGCGGCCTTGTTTGTGTGCAAATAGATTCCCCGTACCTATTCAAAAACGGTGAAACGGAATTGAACGAAATTTGGTTCAGAGGTAGCACTAGCAATGGGCACCTGAGTGTCATGTTTTGTATCGCCGCCATCTTGACCTAAACGTAATGGCGGCCACTCAAATGTTCAAAGCTTAAATCAAATTACGACCAACCTTTTCATCTGATATCGACCAAATTTTGTGACATTATACCCTAATGTATGAAGAATCTCCTGACCACACTACGAGGTCATCTGCCCAATAATTTACGGATGGTGGCCATGTTTGTGTGCAAATAGATTCCCCCTATCTATTCAAACACGATGAAACGGAATTAAATGAAATTTGGTACTGAGGTAGCACTAGCAAAGGACACCTAAGCGTCATGGTTTATATTGCCGCCATCTTGACGTAAATGTAATGGCGGCCACCCAAATGTGCAAAGCCTATATCAAATTACGACCAACCTATTCATCTGATCACTACCATATTTTGTAACATTAAACCATTGCGTATGGAGAATATGTTTACCAAACTACGAGGTCATCTGCCCTATAATTTTCGGATGGCGGACATGTCTGTGTGCCAATCGATTCCCCCTATCTATTCAAACACGGTGAAACCGAATTGAACGAAATTTGGTACAATGGTAGCACTAGCAATGGACACCTCAGTGTCATGTTTTATATCGCCGCCATCTTGACTGAAACGGAATGTCGGCCACCCAAATGTTAAAAGCTTAAATCAAATTACGACCTACATAATCATTTGTTCTATAACAAATTTTGCAACAACATTCCTTTTGGTGGGATGCATCTTTAGACTGAACTACAAGGTCATCAGCCCAATAGTTTGCAGATAGCGGCCATGTATGTGTCCAAATCTACTCCCCCTATCTATTCAAACACGGTGAAATGGATTGAATGAAATTTGGTACAGCGATAGCCCTAGCAAAGGGCACCTGAGCGTCATGTTTTATATTGCCGCCATCTTGACGTAAATGTAATGGCGGCCACACAAATGTTTGAAGCTTAAATCAAATTACGACCAACTTATTCATCTGTTCTCTACCAAATTTTTTAACAATATACCTTTGCGTATGAAAAAACTTTTGAACAAACTACGAGGTCATCTGCCCAATAATTTGCGGATGGCGGCCATGAATGTGTGCCCATTAATTCCCCCTATCTATTCAAACACGGTGAAGCCGAATTGAACGAAATTTTGTACAGAGGTAGCACTAGAAATGGGCACCTCAGTGTCATGTTTTATATCGCTGCCATCGTGACTGAAACGGAATGTCGGCCACCCAAACGTTAAAAGCTTAAATCGAATTACGACCTACCTAATCATTTGATCTCTACCAAATTTTGCAACAACATTCCTTTTTGTGGGATGCATCTTTTGACTTAACTACACGGGCATCAGCCCAATACTTTGCAGATAGCGGCCATGTATTTGTCCAAAGCGACTCCCCCTATCTATTCAAACACGGTGAAACGGAATTGAATGAGATTTGGTACAGAGGTAGCCCTAGCAAAGGGCACTTGTGAGCGTCATGTTTTATATCGCCGCCATCTTGACGTAAATGTAATGGCGGCCACCCAAATGTGCAAAGCTTTAATCAAATTACGACCAACTTATTCATCTGTTCCCTACCAAATTTTGTAACATTATACCTTTGCATATGAAGAATCTTTTGAACCAACTACGAGGTCATCTGCCCAATAATTTGCGGATGGCGGCCATGTATGTGTCCAAATCGATTCATCTTATCAATTCCAACACGGTGAAACCGAATTGAAGGAAATTTTGTATAGAGGTAGCACTAGCGAAGGACACCTCATATTCATGTTTAACATTCGTATAACACGTATTTCAACAAGCTATTACAACCAACATTCAATCATACTCCTTGAAAAGGACAAAGAGTTATAACAATATCCATACATTTAAGAGAAAGTAGTGTTCAGCCCCAGGGTCGATACGACTCTAGGAACTGAGACATATACGCACCCAGAGGGGATTATGAACATACGCCCCTGAATCTACAGACGGCTGCACAGCCACTCACACATCTTCACCATCAACTCAAAACCATAAGATCTACTTCTAGCCAAATACCAACACACCATTTCACCCTACAAAAACTACCCATAAAGGCTAAGTCATGAGCCTCAACGAATAAATTTCCTTTACACAAGCAGGTACAGTAACATCGCTGTTAGCCAAGCTTACGATATCCACATAAACATTTACACTCATGACTATCTGGAGCACCAACAATGACGACACGCCGAGTCAGCAGCTCGGGAACTCTTAAAAGGAAGGCCCGACGGAGACCCAATATCTGTCGTGGCCCACGGCTCTGTGCATCTAGATCCAGCTCCAACGCATCGTCATCGCCAGGTGAGAGAGTGTGCTCAGATTCCCTTACATACTTGTATTCCTCCCTTCACACCTACACTTATAATTTGTGATACATTTGCCCTTCACTAAGAGGGACACTACATTAACCACAACTGATCAAATATACACTTGATCAGTAACCTACACTTTGTACTTCAATTTATACCCACTTTACATCTGTACGCCCAACCCGTCCCTTCCTAATTGCCCCTGGCCGTGAAAACTAGGAAGTGCAGCGTCAGGTATTCCATTGTGCTCACTTAGTGTTAAGCCAGCCAGCGGCAAAGCTGCCGACTCTGCAAGTAGGCTCGCTCCTACTCGCTTACATTTAATTGCTACTCGTAACTAATAGCTCCCTCATAGGCGCACATCCCTTGAACAGTAATCGCGCCCCCATAGATTTATACCCCCCATTACATTGCATCCTCTAACAGACACCTACACCTGCAGTTTCCCCCAACTACGGGAAACTTGCACCCTTTCGGAAACCACCCCTGAATTGTACATCAACACACCCCTGTTCATCCCATCCCCTAACACCGGGATTGAAAAGTAGGCTATATGTTCTTTACTGAACATCTTGTTTAACGATGAGTTTACAAGCCGTGTCTCACATCCCCCAATGGAACCAATCGGGAGATATTGTTATTCAATGAAATGCAGGTTTAACCCCCTTAAGACCCCTTTAGAACCTGATTATCCGAAAATTCTCCCTTAGTAGACGGTTTTGACATACAATGAATATATCCCCAAACTGTCATGTTTCTACCTTCAATAGTTTTGGCTGGGCGATGATGAGTGAGTGAGTGAGTGAGTCAGCTCATTTTCTTTCAATTTTCTTTTTTCAGAAATTTCCCCCCTCCCGTTGAACCCCTTAAATTTGATTTATGAAAAAAAAACTGTCGAACACATATTTGCGTATTTTAAGCAGTTTTTCCCCCTGAGTTTGAAGAGTGAGTGAGTAAATTGGTTAGGACACTTTCTTTCCTGTTTTTTTTTTCAGAATTTCACCCCTCCCCATGGGCCCCTTAAATTGGATTTATGACAAAAAAAACTGTCAAACACATATTTACTTATTTTTTATGCTGATTTTTTCCGCTGAGTTTCAAACTCCTCGCCTATGTCGTTTAAGAGGTACACGCTCCGTTAGGAATCTTTCAATTTCCACTTTTCACCCCTTTCGCCTATTAATATACACCACATCGAAAAACCCTCAGACACGTGTCTTCTTATTTTTTTAACGATGAGTTTATATGCCGCATATCACCTCCCCCAATGAAACCAATCGGGAGATATTGTTATTCAATGAAATGCAGGTTTAACCCCCTTAAGACCCCTTTAGGACCTGAATATCCGAAAATCCTCCCTTAGTAGACGGTTTTGACATTCAATAAACATATCCCCAAACTGTCATGTTTCTACCTTCGATAATTTTGGCTTGGCGATTTTGAGTGAGTGAGTGAGTGAGCCTGGACATTTTCTTTTTTCAAATTTCACCCCTCCCCATGAACCCCTTAAATTTGATTTATGAACAAAAAAACTGTCGAACAGCGATTGACTTACTTCAAAGCAGTTTTTTCCCCCCGACTTTGATGAGTGAGTCAGTCAGTCAATCAATTAGGGCACTTTCTTTCCTGTTTTTTCCCTCCAGAATTTCACCCCTCCCCATGGGCCCCTTAAATTGGCTTTATGAAAAAACGGTCTAACACCTATTTACTTATTTTTAAGCTGATTTTTTCCCGCTGAGTTTCAAAATCCACGCCTATGTCGTTTAAGAGATACACGCTCCGTTAGGAATCCTTCAAACCCCACTTTTCACCCCTTTCACCTCATAATATACACCACATCGATGAACCCTCAGACACATGTCTTCTTATTTTTAATGATGAGTTTATATGCAGAGTATCACATCCCCCAATGAAACCAATCGGGAGATATTGCTATTCAATGAAATGCAGGTCAAACCCCTTAACACCCCTTTAGAACCTGAATATCCAAAAATCCATTCTTAGTGGGCCTTTGTGGCCCTTGAGGAAGCTGCATACCAAATTTCATTCCAATCCGTTCGGTGGTTTCTGAGATTTCGTGATGAATGGATGAGTGAGTGAGTGAGTGAGTGAGTGGTATTTGACAAATATATAGTAGACTAGCAGAAGAAACCATTCTTCGAACGGTCTTCGGTATTAATAACCAGACGTTGTCAATTGAGCTACTGTTGCAATGGTTAGGGGCTTGGAACCTGTTCGTCGACAAAGATAAATGATTAGTTAAAATGTACTCTCAAACTAAATTTACCTAACCTGTTTTTCCTGACGTGAAAATAAAATTGAGAGCCTCGTAGACCAATCGCAATACAGATCACATACAAACTGACCCTAACCATAGTGGCAACTGCCCAACCACAGGAAGACCCCTTTTATAAATTATAAAGACTTGTGGTGCATGAAAATTCAGGTTTTTTTTGCCTCCAATGGCCCAAATTCCTAAAAGCAGCAAAAATAGTCTACTATTTAAAATCAGGAATTTTTGAAAATAATGTTGCTGTTTGGAGGTATAATTGACTTTCTGTACGACACATCGCACGTGTAAGTCGTGTGAAAAAAAATCTAGGGTACTCCTTGAACCCCTTAAGCGCATTGATGAATTTTACAGTTTTAGTTGGTTCCGTGATAACCTTATAGCCATTTGCAAACTTTCACAGAAATGTAATAAATGGAGTGGTATTACTTCTTGCAGAATTAGATGGAAAGTTTGATGTCAACTCTTGAGATACTGTTGTCTTGGTTACTGGCTTGCATTTCTTCATTAGTTTCTTAAATGAAATTAGTTTTCAGAGAATATCTAAGAAACTGTTGGTTTTAGAGCCTTAAAATGAAGTTTTCGGGGACCCTTCACGGCTCTTTAGTGGCCCCGATTTTTATTTCTGACACCAAGGGTTTGAAAATGAGCGTTGTCTCGTCATTGTAGGCCATAATAATGATAATAATAATAATAATAATAATATTAATATAACAATATAGGGATAGAGATATAATAGACATTCCGTACCATACCTGCACATGTAGATCGCGTGAAAAAATTCTAGAGTACCCCTTGACCCCTTAAGCGCATTATATGTATTGATGAATATTTCTTAATTTGGATCCGGTATAAACTTATAGCCGTTTGAAAACCTAACAGTAATGTAATAAATGGAATTGCATTGCGTCTTACAGAAATAGATGGACCTCTGAGATTTTGTTGCCATGGTTACCGGCTGGCATTCTTTCATCAATTTATTAAGTGAAATTAGTTTTTTGGGAATATCTCAAAACCTGTTGGTTTTAGGGCCTTGAAAAGGGCCCTCGAGTTTCGTTTCTCACATTGAGGGGTGGGTAGTTTATTGGCTGAGGAATAACCCACCCACCAAGGGAAGATGATTTAAAAAAAAAAGGAAGTAGGTTTTGGATTGGAAAAAAAGGATAGAAAATAGGAGGAGGGTCCCACAAAATTAATAAGTTTAACTTTAAATACCTTTAGAGGCAGTTGCCACTGAAAATTAACTCTTTGATACCTAAAGTAGGTACGAGCTTGGTCGAAACTAACGGGAACCGCAGCCGGGACTTGGGCGATTTGCAAGAGAGAGGCTTTAGTGTATTTCCTCCCAAGCATGTATGAAACTACTATAGGGAAGGGTGATGGTCTGGCAAGACTGATAGTAACAAATTTACTGTATGTCTTCTCAAAAAAATTAGGTTTTACAAAATAATTCGAAGAATGCCAATGATTTAACTCAGGTTTGGTATTTTCAATTTCCAAAATTATGGAGTTCCTGTAAGGGCGACCAAGTGTCTCTAAGAAGGAAAATGATAAAAGATTATGCCTTATGGAGTAATCTTGGTAAATGAACCAATGGTTGCATGGGAAAATGGCTAAGCTTTTACTCAGCGAAGAGCCGGCTAAAAGCTTAGACAAAAAGAAACACTTATCTTTTAGAAAACTGACCATAAGTTTTCGGAGAGGGTCTCCACAAGCAGGTAGCTGGCTTAGCGAGCTTTACTTGCCTTACTGGCCAATTAGAATTAGCTATTAAAGCTAAAAAGAACTTTAGTGAGGTGAAAATTAAGAGTTCTTGCTCAAATGCAACAAATGGTGAAAGCCCTATTAATGATTTTAATGTCATTGAGTGAGGAGAGTCAAGGAAGACAGGATTTTGCCTAAACTTTGTATTCGTAAATGAAAAAGCGAAAGGAAACGCTTCATTTATTTTACAATTCAAAGAAGTTTGAGGAAATTAACAATTATGTAATATAATTTTAACAAACATAGTTCATTTGAACTTTTTAACAAATGGGGTCGCAGACCTCTCAACATTAAACGTTTGCTCCAGGCAATTGACAATTTACAAGGTTTCAAACCTTACATGTTTCTAAAATCTTTATAAGATTTAAACAAATAATCAATGAAGCAATTAAAGTTTGAACGTGAATTGGAGTACAAAGAGTGTACCTTAAGAAATTCTTGAGAGAATGTTCTAGAGAAAGTGACAACTTCGAAAATAACAATAATAGAAACATGAAAAATAAGATAGAAGTTCCTAAAACTTCTTATATTTATACAGAATTAACGTTGGTTATTATGCAAATAAGGGCAGGTCACTTACTGTGAAACCTGAAGAGAGTTAAAAGGAAGGTTCTAGACTTCCCAAGTTTGAGTAGGAATCACTAGCCAAATGGGACAGTTTCCATTTCGTGAAACCTAAAAAATAACTCACACAAGAGTTGAAAGAATTGATTTCCCTGATTATAGGAAAGGAACAATGTGAATTTGAAACTTGTATCACACAAGCAATAATGCAGAATTTAATTAATGTTAAACTAGCAAAGTTGGAAGGGCACTTTGTGAGTGACACCTTATAGAAAGGTTACAATTTTATTAATATTGGTTGTTAGTAGAAGGTTAAGGAAAGATCATTGGGATATAGGATCAATGTTCATGGCCGTATTTAATGTAAACGGACGATCGCGACGCGGTAGAAACTTGGAGCAAGCACTGGTTATCACTGTAGTCTATAAAGATGGATGCAAAGTTCACTATAGAAACACTAAAGTTTATGAGAAAGAAAGTTATTACAATTATGTAAATAACTGATTGCACTATATAGGTGAGTCTATTTCTTGAAAAAGTTGTGATTTACAATTAAATGTACCATAAAACATTCCAGTGGTTCCAGCGGTGGAAGAAAGTTAGCTATTGCAACAATTTGTAAGGAAGATTCCTCATTTTAAATATTATTGTCACAGGTGAGTGAAAAATACCTGACGGCAAGACTCGCAGATAGAGTACAAGATCTCGAAGGTTCCAGAACGACCTTAGTGAAAAAAATGGGGTTGAGAAAATCCAACGGAGGAACTAGCTTGATGAATTATAGACAGCGGGTATTAGGTAATATCCCACGTAGTGAGAGGATTTCTCATTTGAATAGCTTAAGAAAAGCTCTTTTTTAGTAAGGTTGGCTTATACAAGCGAAAGCTCAACATGGCAAATCCCACGAAGAATGATTTTTGCCCCAAAATAAATAATTTCACACTGTCTATAAAAGTATCATTAAAAGCACGTGAAAGTTAAAACCATGAAGATGAGGTTAAAACTTTTAAAATGGTACTTATCTTGATTTCATGTTGAGGGCGAAGTTTCCCTGGATGACAACTACCTTGCCAACATGGCGTAGAAGAGTGAGTGCCTCTAGGTTTGAGGAGACTAGCTCGAGAGGAGCTTTAACTGATCGAGTCAACTGCCGACTGAGAAGTGAGACCAGCTCATCGGAGCACGGAGGGTCCAAGGAAGGGGAAAAGAGTGGGGGGGTAGGAGACAAAAGGAGAACATATAAGCATTGCCAATGTTACAACAAAAAAAATGATCTTCTCTTGCTGAGCTGGTCTTCAAAGAGTTGATAACAGGCGATACTAGCGCAGCATGGTGAGTGAAACAGTAGACGTAGTCCTCTTGCTCAAGGAAAAAATAGCTGGCGATGGTAACAAGATCTGGTGGCCAGATGGATATGTAAGTCCTCTCGCACCAGGAGGAATTGAGTAGCTTCAGAGATTCGCTGCTAGATGACGCTAGGTGGGTCACAGAAGTTATATATCTAGAACAGACTTATGAAGACATAAGAGATTTGCCCATCAAGGAGAAAACAGATGATCACTGTTGGTGTTTGACAAAGAGGAAGGATGAAATGAACATGCAAAGAGCAATAGACTTTATACTCTCGTACCGTGTATTCAAAGAATACACCATACTGGGGTGAAACACCAACAGAGAACAAATAAGCAGTTACACATTTAATGGCAGCCGTGCGATCAAAGACAGTGGTCTTGTGATCGCGCCATTAGTGGTCAAGATTTTGGCCACCCTGACTCTCCCATCTCTCCCAGGATAACACTCGGTCACTCTACCAGAAATCCATACTAAGGGGGGTGAAACATCCCTAACTAAGACCAAGTCCCCCACCTTAATGTCAGGACTGGAAAGAAACCACTTCTGTCTCCGTTGCAAGGAAGTTAAATATTCCAGGTTCCAACTCTTCCAAAAGGAATTACGGAGGGCTTCAAGTTTACGCCAAACAATAGGTAGATTAAAATCCCTGTAAGAATTGGGAAGAGGAGGAGGAGCAGAAAGAGAAATGCCGATAAGGAAATGACCAGGTGTAAGCGGAAGCAGGTCATCAGGGTCATTGGAAAGCGGAGTTAAAGGACGAGAATTAACAACACCTTCAATCAAAACAGAAAGTGAATTGAATTCTTAGTAAGTCAGAATTCGATTACCTAAGACTTTTCTTAAATGACGTTTAGTGAGCTTTACGCAAGATTCCCACCTACCACCGTGATGAGGAGCGTAAGGAGGTATAAAGCGCCATTTGAAACCCTTTGAGTAGAAAAAATTAGAAATTTGTTCCATGGCAGGAGAGGAAGTGAGATCTTTTTTCCACAGGGAAGCTGCGCCCTGAAAGGTGGAAGCGTTATCAGAGAACATCTCTGAAGGAACACCACGCCTAGCGGTGAAGCGAGAGACAGCTGATAAAAAAAATAAGAAGTAGAAGCATTCGTTACTAGTTCCAAGTGGATTGCGCCGGTAACCATGCAAACAAAGAGAGAAACATAAAGCTTACCAAACAATTTGCGTTTAGCTTCAGGAGAGTTTCGTTGATATTGGAACGGACCCATATAGTCCACGCCAGTTAAAGCAAATGGGCGTATAGGAGAAGAGCGAAAAGAGGGCAGATCGCTCATTAATTGAGTATTGATTTTAGGTTTCGCTTTGAAACAAGGAATGCACTTGTGAATTACAGAAAAAACTTCATGAATTCAATTTATAATCCAGTACTTTTCCCTTAAGAGGCAAAGCAGAGTGCGTGTACCAACATGAAGATTATGGTAATGAAAGTCACGTATAATTAAGGAAGTTACGTGATGTTTGGAAGGCAAAATAACGGGATGCTTTTTGTCCTCAGAGAGTAAAGATTGCGAGAGCCTTCCACCTACCCTGAGTAACCCATGGTCATCAAGAAACGGGGCTAAAGCACGAAGACGGCTGGATTTGGGAAGATCTCTTTTAGAAGAAAGCAAAGACAATTCAGAAGAAAAGGCTTCTTGCTGTGTCAGTTGTAAAACCTTAATGGTAGCGAGATTCAATTCATGATTGGTAAGGTGTGGTTTAGGGAAAAGAGGTTGGTCAACCACAAGATATTTCCATCTAAGGAGATAGGCGACAATTCGTAGTAATTTATGAAAAGAAGAATAGCAGGACAACAAAGGATGAGAAGCGTTGGAAACAAGACACGAAGCAATGGAGAGAGGTACTTTAGCGTCAGGCAAGTTGAAATTTGTAGCTGGAGGTTTAGAAGGCCATGAAGAAGAGTCTTCGATTAGCCACGAGGGCCCATGCCAGTACAATTGGGAAGCTGCCAATTGAGAGGGTAAACAACCACGAGAGATAATATCGGCTGGATTATCCGCACTGGGAACATGCCTCCATTGACATCCAGAAGAAAGAGTTTGAATTTTGGAAACCCTGTTTGCAACGAAAGTTTGCCAGTGAGAAGGGTTCTTGGCGATCCAAGAAAGGGCGATCATGGAATCGCTCCAGAGATAGATTTGCGAGAATTTGACTTTTAATACTTCCCGTAATTTCTTGACAAGTTCTGCAGCCATGAGTGCAGCGCACAGTTCGAGCCTAGGCAGAGTGATAGTTTTAAGAGGAGCGACCTTCGATTTGGCACAAACAAGGTTGGAAACTGGAGATCCATAGTGTGAATCGTGATGAACTAAATATGCACAGCAACCATAAGCTTTTTCGGAACTGTCCGCGAACACATGAAGGGAAAAAGATGCATTAGAATGAGAGCTGATTAAATTCCTGGGAATTTCAATAAGGGAAAGATCCAGCAAATTGCTGCGAAACGAGAGCCAACGATTAAGAAAAGAAAGAGGGACAGTGTCATCTCATTCACATTTAAGCGACCACAGCTCTTGCATGAAAAGTTTGGCTATGACGATAACTGGGGCAAGGAATTGAAATGGATCAAAAATTTTTGCAATTTCAGAGAGAATTTGTCTTTTTGTATTAGGAAGCTCTTCTGCTAGTGCACCAGTGAACTCCTAGAGTTTTTATAGATTCGGAGTTTCCACAAATTTCGACAGAAGAAGGATCTACGTCTTCGATGGGAAACTGAGCGAGAAACTCAGGGGAGTTGGAGTTCCACTTATGGAGTGGGAAACCTCCATTCCTTAGTAATGCCTGAAGTTCTAAAGATACAAAAGAAGCTTCCTCCAAAGAGGGGAAGGATTGCAAATAATCGTCAACATAGAATGACGTAGTTAGTGCTTCAGAGGCTTTGGGGTTAAATAAATGACCATCTTGAGAGGCTAGCAAGTGTAGGGATCGGATAGCAAGGAAAGCAGAGGGTTTTAAGCCATAAGTAACCGTTTTCAAGCGAAATACCTTAATGGGCTTACTGGTTTCATCACGCCACAAGATTCTTTGAAGATCTCGTTGTTCTGGTTGAATTAACACTTGACGGTACATCTGTTTTATGTCGGCTATGACAGCTATGGGAAATAACCGAAAGTTTAAGAGTATAGCAGATAAATCTGATTGAATAGCAGGACCAGAATAAAGAGTGTCGTTAAGGCTGTTGCCATTAACGTCGGGTGATGAACCATTGAAAACAACTCGAATTTTATCTTTTACAAGAGGGTTTTTCCACACGGGATGATGATTTAAATAAACCGTTTCGATTGGGGGGTGTAATTCATCATCAGATTTGTTAACAACTTCCATATGATCTAAGCTTTCATACTCATCCATGAAATCAGTGTACTGTTGTTTAACAAGAGGTTCCTTTTTGAATTTGCTCTCGATAGCAAAGAGAGCTTTTCGAGCTTTAGGCTGAGAGTTGATAAGTTTAGGAGGATTGTGTAATCTTGGCATTTGAACAACGAACCGGCCATCAGAAGAACGAGTGGTGGTGTTCAAAAAAAGTTGCTCACAGAATTCATTTTCTGAAGAGGTTACATTAGGAGACTCAACATTTTCAAGCCTCCAGAACTGTTCCAGGTCAGTATTGGAGAAGTAACATTGCGATGCGGGTTGAGGAGAATAATGGGGAAGTTGCCCTGTGACGATCCATCCAAAATTAGTGTCTCTGGCGACCACGTTTGAGGATAACTTACGAACCTGTTTACGTAGGCAATTCCAGAAAACATTGGCACTAAAGAGTATGTCAATAGGGTTTTGCATATTGAAAAAAGGATCGGCTAGCCTTATATGCGAGGGAATTTTTAACCCTGAAATATCCACAGAGTGACTTGGAGTGTCTTCTCCAATGCTATTAAGAATTAGACAATTAAGTTTAAGAAAGTTGTTTCTATGACAAGTATCTCTTATAGTTAGCTTTGAGAATTGTAAAGCTTGCGATTTTGAGCTGTTGATGCCTGACACGTTGATAGAAGTGGGGTTTACAGGTAGACCTAGTTTTCTAATCAAGGAATTAGACACAAAATCATGAGTTGCCGCTGAGTCTAGAAGACCGCGTGCACGGGCCCAGTTGCCAAAGTTATCCTGAACTTCGATTTGGACAGTAGACAACAATACTTGAGCACTGCGAATGGACTTGGCATTTTGAATATACGATGAAGCATTAGAACTGTTAGCACTATCATTTTTCGGAGAAGTAGATGCTGTCGATGACCTTGCCTGATCATGACGATGTAGCAAAGTATGATGAGCCTTTTCACAATGGTAGCAAAGTCTTGTGGACTTACAGTTAGAAGCAGAATGCGTGGGCGCTAGGCAGTTGAAACAATGTTTGTTTTGAGCGACTAATTTTCGTCTGTCGTCGACTGACATTTCTTTAAAAGATTTGCAGAGGTATAAGGCATGGGGATCTTTACAAAGTATGCACTTTTCAGGTTCGTTTAAACTTTTGCGAGGTTCGCTTTGCGTGTTTAAAACAATAGAGCTAGCAACACGACGTTCACTAGACCTAGTTGGGTAACCAGTAGTGTTTGATTTAAATTTGGATGAGCTGGACCCGGGTTTTTGGGTATTGGACGCTGAGCGTTCACTTTTGGGTTTGATGGACATTAATTCGAATTTGGAACTAGGAGATGAAGGTTCACTTTGATTAGCTAGAGCGGTTAAAAGTTGGCATCTAGAGTTTATGAAAGTAACTAAATGCTCGTAAGTGTAGTCGTCTTCTTTAGAAAGTTCAATTTCCCAAGCTTTGAGGGTAGGAGCATCAACTTTAGAGACTACTAAATGTATTAGGAAAGTATCCCAATGTTCAGTCGGTTGATCTAATTGGGACAAAGCTTTAACGTGGAGTTGGGTAGTGTCAACTAAAGTACGCAAACTAGTGACGTCATTGTGCTGTGACGCAGGTAGGTTAAATAGAGCCTTCATATGGCGTTGAATACGTAAACGTAAATTTCCATATCTTTCCTTTAATAAGTTAAAGGCAATGGGGTAATTTTCAGCACGTAGGGGAAGTGCTTCGACCAACTGCAAAGCTTGACCTCGGAGGATAGATCTCAAATAATGAAACTTGTAAATAACTTGAATGTCTTCATTGTCATGAACAAGGGAGCAAAATAATTCATAGAAAGAATCCCAAGCAGATTCATCTCCAGAAAAATGGGGTAAATCAATTTTCGGTAAAGTTGGTTTGGGCTTGTGAGTGCCCTCACGGAAAGAAGTTTGTGGTTCGTGAAGGGAACCAAGAACAGAAGCGTCCTTTTTCTGCTCCTCTTCGAGTTGGCGTATTATTTTGAAAGCAGAACCTATGCCTTCGTAATATAGGTTTTCTACTTCGACACGATCTTCTGTTTGATTGAGCATGCAAGTTTCTATTTCAGTTTGAATGTTACAGTAGTTTTCATAAGAACGTTCAAAATCCTTTACACGATGTTTCAACAAATCTAATTGCGCTTCTGAGGGATCTAATTCTTTTATGTACCTTCTGAATCGGGTAATTTGCCCTTTATAGGATGCTCGTTTAGAAGTAAGTTTGTCATCCTTATCCTTATCAGTGGGAGCCATATTAAAGAAAATAGATGAAAATGTAACTCACGAAACTGTGAAACCTTGGAAATGCTGTCAAGCTGGCAGCAGCGAATGAGTAGAAAGAACGGAACACACCAAAGGAGACAGGAGCGGCCTCTTTCCCGTTCACAGGCTTTGCATGATGTAATTATAGCTGAAAAATTCAAAGCAGATATTAGTAATATGCAAAGTATTGTCAAATGACACTTTTTTAAAAAGAAAAAAAAATGGGCTCTCCCGGGTTTCTGGTACCAAACTTTGGGTAGTTTATTGGCTGAGGAATAACCCACCCACCAAGGGAAGATGATTTAAAAAAAAAGGAAGTAGGTTTTGGATTGGAAAAAAAGGATAGAAAATAGGAGGAGAGTCCCACAAAATTAATAAGTTTAACTTTAAATACCTTTAGAGGCAGTTGCCACTGAAAATTAACTCTTTGATACCTAAAGTAGGTACGAGCTTGGTCGAAACTAACGGGAACCGCAGCCGGGACTTGGGCGATTTGCAAGAGAGAGGCTTTAGTGTATTTCCTCCCAAGCATGTATGAAACTACTATAGGGAAGGGTGATGGTCTGGCAAGACTGATAGTAACAAATTTACTGTATGTCTTCTCAAAGAAATTAGGTTTTACAAAATAATTCGAAGAATGCCAATGATTTAACTCAGGTTTGGTATTTTCAATTTCCAAAATTATGGAGTTCCTGTAAGGGCGACCAAGTGTCTCTAAGAAGGAAAATGATAAAAGATTATGCCTTATGGAGTAATCTTGGTAAATGAACCAATGGTTGCATGGGAAAATGGCTAAGCTTTTACTCAGCGAAGAGCCGGCTAAAAGCTTAGACAAAAAGAAACACTTATCTTTTAGAAAACTGACCATACGTTTTCGGAGAGGGTCTCCACAAGCAGGTAGCTGGCTTAGCGAGCTTTACTTGCCTTACTGGCCAATTAGAATTAGCTATTAAAGCTAAAAAGAACTTTAGTGAGGTGAAAATTAAGAGTTCTTGCTCAAATGCAACAAATGGTGAAAGCCCTATTAATGATTTTAATGTCATTGAGTGAGGAGAGTCAAGGAAGACAGGATTTTGCCTAAACTTTGTATTCGTAAATGAAAAAGCGAAAGGAAACGCTTCATTTATTTTACAATTCAAAGAAGTTTGAGGAAATTAACAATTATGTAATATAATTTTAACAAACATAGTTCATTTGAACTTTTTAACAAATGGGGTCGCAGACCTCTCAACATTAAACGTTTGCTCCAGGCAATTGACAATTTACAAGGTTTCAAACCTTACATGTTTCTAAAATCTTTATAAGATTTAAACAAACAAACAATGAAGCAATTAAAGTTTGAACGTGAATTGGAGTACAAAGAGTGTACCTTAAGAAATTCTTGAGAGAATGTTCTAGAGAAAGTGACAACTTCGAAAATAACATTAATAGAAACATGAAAAATAAGATAGAAGTTCCTAAAACTTCTTATATTTATACAGAATTAACGTTGGTTATTATGCAAATAAGGGCAGGTCACTTACTGTGAAACCTGAAGAGAGTTAAAAGGAAGGTTCTAGACTTCCCAAGTTTGAGTAGGAATCACTAGCCAAATGGGACAGTTTCCATTTCGTGAAACCTAAAAAATAACTCACACAAGAGTTGAAAGAATTGTTTTCCCTGATTATAGGAAAGGAACAATGTGAATTTGAAACTTGTATCACACAAGCAATAATGCAGAATTTAATTAATGTTAAACTAGCAAAGTTGGAAGGGCACTTCGTGAGTGACACCTTATAGAAAAGTTACAATTTTATTAATATTGGTTGTTAGTAGAAGGTTAAGGAAAGATCATTGGGATATAGGATCAATGTTCATGGCCGTATTTAATGTAAACGGACGATCGCGACGCGGTAGAAACTTGGAGCAAGCACTGGTTATCACTGTAGTCTATAAAGATGGGTGCAAAGTTCACTATAGAAACACTAAAGTTTATGAGAAAGAAAGTTATAACAATTATGTAAATAACTGATTGCACTATATAGGTGAGAGTCTATTTCTTGAAAAAGTTGTGATTTACAATTAAATGTACCATAAAACATTCCAGTGGTTCCAGCGGTGGAAGAAAGTTAGCTATTGCAACAATTTGTAAGGAAGATTCCTCATTTTAAATATTATTGTCACAGGTGAGTGAAAAATACCTGACGGCAAGACTCGCAGATAGAGTACAAGATCTCGAAGGTTCCAGAACGACCTTAGTAAAAACAAGATGTTCAGTAAAGAACATATAGCCTACTTTCTCCTAAATGTATGAGTATAGTTATAACTCGTTGTTATTATCAAAGAGTATAATAGAACTATTCTTTGTTGAAGACCTTAGAAACGATTTACCTCTACCAAACGCCACAACCTAGATAAAAACTGCTACCATCATTGAAGAAAGAAAGATAAGAAGTATATCAAGAATGTTATGGATCTGGAGACATAATCGACCGGACTGGCGGCGTGGCTCAGCGGTAACGTTCTCGCTTGCTGGGCCCTAGGTTGCAGGTTCGTATCCTGGCGCAGTCACCTGGCATTTGAGGGTGCACAAATGCGAGGGAGCCGTGTCAGTACATTTACTGGCACGTTAAAGATCCCCTTCGGGCCAAAATTCCGGCACCCCGGTGTCTCTAAAATCAGCAGTAGTTAAAAGGGATGTAAAACCAATAACATTATTATTATTATTATTATTATTATTACGACCTGCCGTGGGCAACATCCAACTTTGAGTTGAGGCATGTCTTTACACGTCTGGTTGTGCATGGCTTTCACAACCCTAATTGAATTAACAAATCTTTCCATGACCCTACAGAGAAGTGTGTATACAAACTATGTGGATATTTTCGATAATATAATCCTAACAGAGCGAGTGCATTCTAGCGGCCAGAAGAAGAAACTTTTCAATAAAATCTGGAAGTTACCTTTTTGGCAGCTAGATGTCTCGAGTAAATCTGCTGGCGAATTATGTTTTAATTAAATATATATTTTACGCCATAATGTGCACAATATAACGCTTAATAACATTTTCAAGTAACGCAAAATAGGCTGTTACAAACCCTTTAAAATAAAAAGTTAAAATGTATCGTAGTATCATCTTGTCATTCTTCAAATTCGATGCGCATAGAATGATAATGGTATAGTAATCAATGGATCCCCACGTAGACTAGTCGTGACATCTATTGGTGAAATATCGAACAATATAATCCTAACAGAGCGAGTGCATTCTAGCGGCCAGAAGAAGAAACTTTTCAATAAAATCTGGAAGTTACCTTTTTGGCAGCTAGATGTCCCGAGTAAATCTGCTGGCGAATTATGTTTTAATTAAATATATATTTTACACCATAATGTGCACAATATAACGCTTAATTTTAAAACATCTGAGTCATTACAAAACAATAAACATATAATATTTCAATTAAAAAACCTAGCTCTGATCGGGTTTGAACCATAGGCATTTGAGCGACGGGCTAACGCTCTACCACTGAGCTAATTGTGTCAACGAATATCGTTCTATTTAAAATGACTTACATAGAACTTGTTAGCAAATAGTGATTTATACTAAACGATTTCATCACTGGAGTATATTATTTATATATAAAGCATTTCATACAAAGTTTATTTTTTATCAGTACGCTATATTGCATGCAATACGGTACTCAAATTAGTGAAATATAAGTCCGGCACAAGATATCCGCTGCCATCTTGTCTTATTACTGAATCAGTTCAGCTTTTTAAAATCACGTCTGCACTATAGTATTACAAAATAAACTTTTAATTTCGAACGTGCCTCTTCCTTTAGAACAGTTAAAACGATTCTCGGCTCGATAATCGGAACTGGTGGGTCCCATGATATGGATTATAAAGTTTGCATAATTCGCACGGCCGCCATCCTGAAATGGTATGGCGGACGACCTTGTAGTTTGGTCACAAGACGCATCCTATACGAAGGTATGTTGTTACCAAATTTGGTAGAGATCGGATGATTTGGTTAGTCGTTATTTGATTTTACCTTTTGAACGTTTGAGTGGCCGCCATTCAGTTTTAGTAAAGATGGCGGCGATATAAAACATGACACTGAGGTGTCCTTTGCTAGTGCTACCTTTGTACCAAATTTCGTTCAATTCGCATTCACCGTGTTCGAATTGATAGGGGGGGACAGACATTCAGAGTACACACACTCACACACACACAGACACACACACACACACACACACAGACTCACACATACACATACACACACACACAGACTCACACACACACATACACACACACAGACAGACACACTTTTTTCGCCCTGTGTTGATCTCATAAGTCTACATTCATTTTTTGCAAAAATCGAAAGTAGGCTAAAAATGAGATGGTGTGTGTCTGTGTTTCTATCTGTCTGTCTGTCTGTCTGTCTGTGTGTTACTCAATAACGCAAGTACCACTGGTCCGATTTAAATGAAATTCTGCATGGATGTAGCTGATATACCATGTTTACATATAGGATACTTTTGATTTCGAAATTTTGCACTATTAAAAAATGGCGACCAATTTAGTGACGTCACTACACCCTTTGGTTTCAAAATTTCATATTTCCATATCAAATAAAAAGAGATCGTTAGGAAATAGCAAACTTTTGATGGCACATACGAGCTTTGAAATTTAATTTCCTATCCAAAAGGTCCTAATCACTTTTCATGTATCTCCAACGGTTAGCGAGTAAAACCGACATTTGTGACGTCACTACACCCTTTGGTTTCAAAATTTCATATTTTCATTTCAAATAAAAAGAGAACGCTAAGAAATAGCAAACTTTTGATGGCATACGTGAGCTTTAACATTTAATTTTCTATCCGAAAGGTCCTTATCACTTTTCGTATATCTCCAACGGTTAGCGAGTGAAACCTAAATTTAAGCAATAAAACACGGTCAACACCCAGCGATGCAGTATATCTCTACAAACAAGATGTTCAGTAAAGAACATATAGCCTACTTTCTCCTAAATGCAGGGGTATTGTTATAACTCTTTGTCCTTTTCAAGGAGTATGATTGACTGTTTGTTGTAGTAGCTTGTTGAAATACAACGTGCTATAGGGATATTAAACATGAATATGAGGTGCCCTTTGCTAGTGCTACCTCTGTACCAAATTTCGTTCAATTCGGTTTCACCGTGTTTGAATTGATAGGGGGAATCGATTTGCACACATACTTGGCCACCATCTGCAAACTATTGGGCTGATGTTCTTGCAGTTTGGTCTGAATATGTTTCCCACATAAAGATAGATAGATTATTAGGTTGGTCGTAATTACATTTTAGCTTTTAACATTTGGGTGGCCGAAAATTACGTTTACGTCAAGATAGCGGTGATATAAAACATGACGCTGAGGTGCCCTTTGCTAGTGCTACCTCTGTACCAAATTTCGTTCCATTCGGTTTCACCGTGTTCGAATTGATAAGGGGAATCGATTTTCACACAAAGATGGCCGCCATCCGCAAAATATTAGGCTGATGACCTATTACTTTGGTCAAAGGATGCTCCCTCCATAAAGGTATGTTGTTGCTAAATTTGCTAAAGATCGGATGATTAGGCTAATCGTAATTTGATTTAAGCTTTGAAAATTTGTGTGGCCGCCATTACGTTTCCGTCAAGATGGCGGCGATATAAAACATGACACTGAGGTGCCCTTTGCTAGTGCTACCTCTGTACGGTACCAAATTTCGTTCATTCGGTTCCACCGTGTTCGAATTAATAAGGGGAATCAATTTTGACATAAAGATGGCCGCCATCCGCAAACTATTAGGCTAATGGCCTATTAGATTGGTCAAAGGATGCTCCCTCCATAAAGGTATGTTGTTGCAAAGTTTGGTAGAGATCGGATGGTTATGTTAGTCGTAATTTGATTTAAGCTTTAAATATTTGTGAGGCCGCCATTACGTTTCTGTCAATATGGCGGCGATATAAATCATGACACTGAGATGCCCTTTGCTAGTGCTATCTCTGTACCAAATTTCGTTCCATTCGGTTTCACCGTGTTTGAATAAATAGGGGGAATCGATTTTGACACAAAGATGGCCGCCATCCGCAAACTATTCGGCGAATGACCTACTAGATAGGTCAAAGGATGCTCCCTCCATAAAGGTATGTAGTTGCAAAATTTGGTAGAGATCGGATGATTAGGTTAATCGTAATTTGATTTAAGCTTTGAACATTCGTGTGGCCGCCATTACGTTTCTGTCAAGATGGCGGAGATATAAAACATAACACTGAGATGCCCTTTGCTAGTGCTACCTCTGTACCAAATTTCGGTCCATTCGGTTCCACCGTGTTTGAATGAATAGGGGGAATTGATTTTCACACAAATATGGCCGCCATCCGCAAACTATTAGGCTAATGACCTAGTCATTTGGTCAAAGGATGCTTCCTCTATAAAGGTATGTTGTTGCAAAATTTGGTAGAGATCGGATGATTAGGTCAATCGTAATTTGATTTAAGCTTTGAACATTTGTGTGGCCGCCATTACGTTTCCGTCAAGATGGCGGCGATATAAAACATGACACTGAGGTGCCTTTTGTTAGTACTACGTCTGTACCAAATTTCGTTCCATTCGATTGCACCGTGTTGGAATTAATAGGGGGAATCGATTTTCACACAAAGATGGCCGCCATCCGCAAACTATGAAGCTGATGACCTATTAGTTTGGTCAAAGGATGCTCCCCCATAAAGGTATGTTGTTGCAAAATTTGGTAGAGATCGGATGATTAGGTTAGTCGTAATTTGATTTAAGCTTTGAACATTTGTGTGGCCGCCATTACGTTTCCGTCAAGATGGCGGCGATATAAAACATGTGACTGAGGCGTCTTTTGTTAGTACTACCTCTGTACCAAATTTTGTTCCATTCGGTTGCACCGTGTTCGAATTAATAGGGGGAATCGATTTTCAAACAAAGATGGCCGCCATCCGCAAACTATTACGCTGATGGCCTATTGGTTTGGTCAAAGGATGCTCCCCCCATAAAGGTATGTTGTTGCAAAAATTTGGTAGAGATCGGATGATTAGGTTAGTCGTAATTTGATTTAAGCTTTGAACATTTGTGTGGCCGCCATTACGTTTCCGTCAAGATGGCGGCGATATAAAACATGACACTGAGGTGTCCTTTGCTAGTGCTACCTTTGTACCAAATTTCGTTCAATTCGCATTCACCGTGTTCGAATTGATAGGGGGGGACAGACATTCAGAGTACACACACTCACACACACACAGACACACACACACACACACACACACAGACTCACACACACACATACACACACACACACAGACTCACACACACACATACACACACACAGACAGACACACTTTTTTCGCCCTGTGTTGATCTCATAAGTCTACTTTCATTTTTTGCAAAAATCGAAAGTAGGCTAAAAAATGGGGTTGAGAAAATCCAACGGAGGAACTAGCTTGATGAATTATAGACAGCGGGTATTAGGTAATATCCCACGTAGTGAGAGGATTTCTCATTTGAATAGCTTAAGAAAAGCTCTTTTTTAGTAAGGTTGGCTTATACAAGCGAAAGCTCAACTTGGCAAATCCCACGAAGAATGATTTTTGCCCCAAAATAAATAATTTCACACTGTCTATAAAAGTATCATTAAAAGCACGTGAAAGTTAAAACCATGAAGATGAGGTTAAAACTTTTAAAATGGTACTTATCTTGATTTCATGTTGAGGGCGAAGTTTCCCTGGATGACAACTACCTTGCCAACATGGCGTAGAAGAGTGTGTGCCTCTAGGTTTGAGGAGACTAGCTCGAGAGGAGCTTTAACTGATCGAGTCAACTGCCGACTGAGAAGTGAGACCAGCTCATCGGAGCACGGAGGGTCCAAGGAAGGGGAAAAGAGTGGGGGGTAGGAGACAAAAGGAGAACATATAAGCATTGCCAATGTTACAACAAAAAATGATCTTCTCTTGCTGAGCTGGTCTTCAAAGAGTTGATAACAGGCGATACTAGCGCAGCATGGTGAGTGAAACAGTAGACGTAGTCCTCTTGCTCAAGGAAAAAATAGCTGGCGATGGTAACAAGATCTGGTGGCCAGATGGATATGTAAGTCCTCTCGCACCAGGAGGAATTGAGTAGCTTCAGAGATTCGCTGCTAGATGACGCTAGGTGGGTCACAGAAGTTATATATCTAGAACAGACTTATGAAGACATAAGAGATTTGCCCATCAAGGAGAAAACAGATGATCACTGTTGGTGTTTGACAAAGAGGAAGGAAGAAATGAACATGCAAAGAGCAATAGACTTTATACTCTCGTACCGTGTATTCAAAGAATACACCAAGGGGCTGAAAATGAGCTTTGTCTCACCATTCTACGCCTATTTCAGCATGCATTTTAAGGGGGTATGCCGCCTTTTATGAGAGGTACGGAGAAGAGTTACATCAATGATTAGTGTTGTGCCTCTGATGGATATCTGTGTCAAATTTTACGTTGATCCACCCAGCCGTTCTGGAGTTATAAGGACACAAAAAAGTGTCCACGGACAAAAAAAATAATTTTGCGCTCATCCGTCATAAAACAGTCTGAAAGTCGCAAATATCGCAAATTTGCGTGTAAATTCAGAAAAAACAGACAAACTTTCATTTTTATATATAGAGAGATTTATGTATTTATGTATTTATGCATGTTTGTGGACACGATAACTACAGCAATTGTGCACCAATCAATTTGAATATTTTACAAAATATGTATCCCTATAATATCTCGGTACAGTTCGTTAATGTGCAAACTCAGTCGAAGTGGGTGAAAATGGGGGGGGGGGGGGGGCTCTTTTCCAAAAAGTGAAATATCGCTATAACTGTCTTAATATATGAAATACCGAATCCATTGGAAGTTCTTACTATGTGTCGGATAAGGGTCAAACTTTTATGTTTGAAAGGATTTTTGATAGCACCAAACATTGACCAATAGGGTGTGATATTTTTTTTGAAACATTAATCATATCTCTCTTAATAGGCACAATATCAAAACCGTACGAAATGGAAAATATTTCCCTAATAATTATCTAAAACTTTTGTCTGAAATAATTTTTGATATGACTCACCATTACGCCAAGGGATTAGAACAAGATGTTCAGTAAAGAACATATAGCCTACTTTCTCCTAAATGCATGGGTATTGTTATAACTCTTTGTCCTTTTCAAGGAGTATAATTGAATGTTGGTTGTAGTAGCTTGTTGAAATACAACGTGCTATAGGGATATTAAACATGAATATGAGGTGCCCTTTGCTAGTGCTACCTCTGTAAAAAATTCATTCAATTCGGTTTCACCGTGATTGAATTAATCTGGGGAATGGATTTGCACACATACATGGCCGCTATTTGCAAACTCCTGGGCTGATGACCTTGTAGTCAGTCATAAGATGCTTTCCACAAAAAGGCATGTTGTTGCAAAATCCGGTAGAGATCAAATTATTAGGATGGTCGAAATTTGATTTAAGCTTTTAACATTTGGGTGGTCATCATTCCGTTTCCGTCAAGATGGCGGCGATATAAAACATGACACTGAGGTGCCTTTTGCTAGTGCTACCTCTGTACCAAATTTCGTTCAATTCGGTTTCACCGTGTTTGAATTGATAGGGGGAATCGATTTGCACACATACTTGGCCACCATCTGCAAACCATTGGGCTGATGATCTAGCAGTTTGGTCAGAATATGCTTCACACATAAAGATTTGTTGTTGCAAAATTTGGTAGAGATTAGATTATTAGGTTGGTCGTAATTACATTTTAGCCTTTAACATTTGGGTGGCCGCGATTACGTTTCCGTCAAGATGGCGGTGATATAAAACATGACACTGAGGTGGCCTTTTCTAGTGCTACCTCTGTACCAAATTTCGTTCCATTCGGTTTCACCGTGTTCGAATTAATATGGGGAATCGATTTTCACACAAAGATGGCCGCCATCCGCAAAATATTAGGTTAATGACCTATTAGTTTGGTCAAAGGATGCTCCCTCCATAATGGTATGTTGATGCAAAATTTGGTAGAGATCGGATGATTAGGTTAATCGTAATTTGATTTAAGCTTTGAATATTTGTGTGGCCACCATTACGTTTCCGTCAAGATGGCGGCGATATAAAACATGAAACTGGGGTGCCCTTTGCTAGTGCTACCTCTGTACTGTGCCCAACTCTAGGAATGGGTATTCCAAGATTCAGACACCTAGATATCAAGGGAAAGGCTACAGCCGCTTTTGAAAGTTGAGATATTTGAATATCGCGCTCCATTGCTTCTCGAAGCAATTGGAAAGAATATACCGCTAACTGCATGTCAAGTGACGTAGCGAGTAATAGCAGAGGTCGTGGCTATTTATTGATTAAATAGTTAACCATGGAGTAGAGACTTGAGACTGGGATCAGATTACTGGCACGGCCAAATGAAAGAGAATGCACTTAGTATCAAGTAAATCGGACCAGGGATACCAGAGATATGAGGATTTCCAGATATCATCTGATGACGCGTGACCCTGGCAGTTTTGAATAAAAGCCGGCTGGCGCAGGCATGGTTAGCTCACATCAACACAAGCACTTGCCTAGCAAGGTGCAACTACGCTGAGCCAAGGCACATGGTTGCCGCATCTACGCAGAAGTTATTTTCAAAGTTGTGATAGTCACAAAAGTGCTGCGCTACGAGGTGGAACTTAGTAAGTTTCCGGCGAGGAGAATCACTACGTGATTGATTATTTTCTACAGACACTGGTAGAAATATTTTTATTTCTACATGGACATATGCTAGACTTTGTCTAGAATTAGTACTTTGTCACAGTCCAGTAATAACCTAATACTTGGATATTTTAAATCCATTTCAGTCAGTTTTCATATTTGTAACTTAATAACCACTTCGATCTATCAGTACATTGAAGACCAGTCTATCACGGTGTTGTTCATTAGTCTACGCAAGGGAAACTACAGGTTGCTTAGCGCATGGTAGATGGTGATAAACCATGCCCAGGGAACGATCTTCAGAACAGCCGTTGATTGGTTAGACTGTCAGTGTCTTCTTGTATTGATAAGATTACCGTGAGTTATGTTACAACTGACATATCTAAGAATTGATCACTTAGATCTGACCCCATTTAAGGAAACTGTTATGGCTTTGATAGAAGCCCATATTAAAATGGATCAACAGTTAATTCAAACGTCAATAGATACTACCACTATGTCTTACTAGACGGATTGTGGGTATATAATGGCGGCCGATACAAGGATTAGACGTGCTTGTCCGATAGGGCATGTCTATGGATAAATCTGGTACAGACCAGGTTCACTACGCTTCAAGACCATCAAGAAATGTAAGCCACATTTGAATTATATTATGCCTAGCTAATTGGAACAAACTATTTTTCTGCAGATGACCAACACATTTATTTTTCTTCGTATTTAAATCTTGCAATGATTTACGCAAGACTTGTTAGAGATATTCTGAGTATTTTCAGCACTCAGAACAGTTTAGGATCGATGACCGAGCATTTCGAGCATTTATTTGAATATTTCATATTTTAGGGATATCACGGAAAACCGTCGATGTCAAGGTTGAGTTAAATTATTTTTGTTAAGGAATGGATATTTTTTCCATATTCGAAGATTCGAACATGTGGATTCTCACATAATGAGATGATAATTAAACATATTTGAAATAATATAAATAATAATAATAATAATAAGAATCCACTAATAATAATAATAATAATAATTTTTATAATTTTTCTAAATAATTCTTCGATATTATATTTTCTAATAATCATTTCTATTGAGAGAGAGAGCCTATGAAGTAGTTTAATCATTTCTAGTTTGGAACAGGAGATTTTCCGAAGGAGAGTGGTTAGCGCAAGCCCGCATTCAACCAACATTTCAGTTCTGGTTGAACAGTTGATATTTGCAATGAGCAAAGTATATTTTTCAGATAACACGGAGAGGCATGAAACGGGAAGCAAATGATATTTGTATCAAATAGGATATTTTTGTATTTATATAAAATCATGACGTAAATACACTCGAAAGTGAAATAAAGATTTTCATAAGTATGGTAAATTCACGGGTTGAACTGAATGGTAAAATAAAATAAACTTGTAAGTTTATAAATCTTCCAGTGTTGATAACAAGCAGAGGCTTGATTTATTGTATAAATTTTGGGAAGAAAATTTGTGTGTGGAGTAGTTGAAATGCCATTCCCAGGTGCGCATGTTTAAGTCGCAGGAATGAAGAGGTTTTTTCGAGCATCAATCAAATAGCAGGTTCGATGGCTCAGGTTTATAGAAGGCGTATTGGAGCCACACATTTCGTCGTATGAATGACCCGAAGGTTATTTCTTAGAAACCATCAGTTCTTATTTCAACCTTGTTTACGGATTCCATTTAGACTTTGATTTTGCTAGAACCCGGATTTGTCATGATAGTAGTTTATTCTTCTTCAGAGGAAGACCTTTACCGTGGTTGTTGTAATATTGTGTTCTTACACAAATAATAGAATGGGCCACTGCCAATTAAAAATAATTATTTTACCACAAATAATTTGAAGGATATTTTCAATCCTAGTGCCATGAACTAAATGAATTTATTTTGAAGCTACAATTCTTATTTCCGCATTCTGTCGAAGAATTGCAAGTTGTGAAAATTGCTAAAAAATGGCCATTAATATAAATATTTTTTATAATAATGATTCCAAATGGAAAATTGAATAGTTGAATGGTTCAACAATTTATTGATCACGTTGATGATTCAGAAATCATATATTTTGTTAGGAACTTGGAAGTTCATAATCGAGTCACTTCTCGAATGTTTAATGTCAGAAGAACAATTAATTTTTGTTGTGCTTCGCACAGTTCTTCGATGCTATGCTCAAGGTCAAATACTTTTCAGATGTTATTAATATGTGTAAATAATTTGTGTTGATTCAGAAATAATAATATTTTTCGACAATGTATTTTTGAAACTGGAAAAATAAGTGAAAGTTAAAATTCTATGAACATTTATTCTACGAGTGTTAATATTATGTGAAAATTCAAACAGTGAACTACGATATTTCCAGTAGAGACAATTAAATTTGAACTGGATTTAATCATTAATTATAAATAATTTTGGAACACAGTCTACAGGACTAACAATCAGACTTGTGTTTCCAAAAAAAATTATTGTCAAATGTGTTTAGAAAATTTCTGTATATTGTGTAAATAGGAGTGTGGGTCGCCACACGTGAGTGATGCTGCTTTGAGCATTTTTGCAGTCAATTTTAAATTCAAAATAAAATGAGATAATTTTAATTGATGTGTTACGCCCAATTGAATCTCCTTCTATCCTTATTGTTGCATTGAGCCAAAAATCAGTAAAGCATTTTTTTATTTGATGTCGTTTTTGCGATTTGCTTTAACCCATCTGGCGCTCCGGGATATTTTGACTCTCGTGCTGACTGATTATTGGTAAAATGCATATGTGGTCGTGCGGACTCCGGTCTAAACGGGCACAGTACCAAATTTCATTCCATTCGGTTTCACCGTGTTCGAATTAATAGGGGTAATCGATTTTGACACAAAGATGGCCGCCATCCGCAAACTATTAGGCTAATGACCTATTAGTTTGGTCAAAGGATGCTCCCCCCATAAAGGTATGTTGTTGCAAAATTTGGTAGAGATCGGATGATTAGGTTAGTCGTAATTTGATTTAAGCTTTGAACATTTGTGTGGCCGCCATTACGTTTCCGTCAAGATGGCGGCGATATAAAACATGACACTGAGGTGTCCTTTGCTAGTGCTACCTTTGTACCAAATTTCGTTCAATTTGCGCTCACCGTGTTCGAATTGATAGGGGGGGACACACATTCAGAGTCCACACACTCACACACACACACACACACACACACACAGACTCACACACATGCACACACACAGACAGACACACTTTTTTTCGCCCTGTAGTGATCTCATAAGTCTACTTTCATTTTTTGCAGAAATCGAAAGTAGGCTAAAAATGATTTCGGAATTAGAAGAAAATGCTAAGAGCCAACAAAGGTATCCATGCCAACGCTACTAAATTGATGAAGGATGAGCCATCAGAGGTTACCAAGACAACGCCACTGCACGAGATCACAGTTAGTTTTCCATCTGACTCTGTGGAAGTGGCTTCGGTGACGTAACTGGTAGCATGCTGAACTTCTATGCTCAAGGTCGCGGGTTAAAAGCCGGCCAAAGTCGTCGGATTTTCTAAGAGCGCTCTAAATTGCCTCAGTATGCTTTCCTTCGTAGGGGAAGTTCCAACGTTCGTTGCAAGTTACTGATTGCGGTGGCATCTAGTAGCCAATTTCAGCTAGGTGTCGTTGATGGTAGTATTTGGTAGCAAAATTAGGAACTACTGCTTGAAATTGACCGTCTGCAGTCCTTACCTGAATTACAGATTAATACAGCCTTCGCAATTAACACCGTTTATCAGACAGATTCTACACACACCCAAAGTACACGGGAAGGTAATTCACTTCAGCGTTTGAAATCTATGGGAAAAGAAAACGATGTTGTGCAGAAAGCAACACAAGTTAAGTAAAGAATAAGGTAATAAAATCAATGTTGTTCAAGGTAAATGGTCCGCTTCAGAACGGACAAATATGTTAATAATTGCACATAATGATTATTCAGTTGTAATTTGTGTTTTTATTTTTGAGTTGTGATATGCATATTTAAGATAAATTGTGCGATGTGAAAGACACTATGATCACTCGTCAATGTCAAAGAGTATCAATGTTAGGATATCTAGGATAGATATGGGTGCGGAGGAGCGCCAACTTATGAGAAGAGACTCACATATAATTTTGATTTTGTGTTGTGGGAAAGTAATTATAATATTTTGTGTTTTGTTGTGTTTTGCCATGATTTAATACCATTAAATGATATATTTAGGAGCTTGTTGTTTCTTTCAAATAGAGTAGTTACCTGACAGACTCAAATCCTGAACATGCGATCGTATAGTGGGATGAACGCCCCATGCCTCGAAAGACCGTGAACTAGCAGGGATACGAACACATGTTCCATATGATGACGCAAGGGTACAGTATAAGCATTTAACGTGAAAAGTTTCACTGCACTCGGATGGTTAAATCCCGAGAAACGTCCATTTAAATATTTATACTTCGCGTCACCGCCATGTTGGATTTGTGCTGACCAGGATACTGAAAGTCCTACAGGTGAACTTATGTGCATAGCCCCTACGAACATAAAATAAAAACAATTTGATTGCTGTAAAAGATTCGTAGACACTGTGCACCGTCAAAATATTTCGGTTGCCTGCCATCTTGGATTGTTATATGTATAGGCCATTGAGTTATGTACCATTAAAAGAAAATTATTGGGTAGCTTCATTATTCAAACTTTCACTTCGATCGCATGATTACGACACAAGTAAAAAAATCTTAATTTTAAAATTTCGCACAGCCTCCATCTTGAGGTTATGTAAACAATTGAACTAAATTAGATGACAGTGCATTACAATATGTATATTGATTTACTGTACCACATTTCATTGCGCTCAAATAGTTAAATCGCGAGAAAAGTCTATTAAAATATATCAACTTAACTTGGCCCCATGTTCGTTTTGTACTGTACAGGTGTTTGAAAGTTACATAGATAAACTTCTAGCAGTGCCTTTTATCACCGTACAGAATTTGACGGTGATATCTGTAATAGGTTTGGAGATAGAATCCCAGGGAAATATTTCGCAAAGCCGCCATTTTGAGGTTATGTAAACAATTGAACTAAATTAGACGCATGTGCATTACAATGTGTAAAAACATTTGCTGTGCCAAGTTTCATTACGTTTGGATGGTTAAACAGCGAGAAAAGTCTATTTAAAAGTCTCAAATTCACTCGGCCGCCATATTGGTTTTGTAGTTGCCAGGTTTCTGGAACTCTTATAGTGAACTTCTAATAGTGCCCTTTATCACCGCACAAAATTTCAGGGTGATATCTGTAATAATTTCGGAGATACTGAATGCTGGTGAAATATTTCGCACAGCCGCCATGTTGGATTGGTGATACACAATAAAAACAAGTAGTTCCGTGAAGAACTATACAGCCTATTTTCATATATCCTACTTATGTTAATTGCCTCTATCAACATACACAATTTCAGTTTGATTGCTATAATAGATTCGTAGATAATGAGAACCGACTAAATATTTCGGATGGTCGCACTGTTGGATTTTATATATGTAGGTCCTAGAGTTATGTTCTGTTACATGCAGATTATTGTGTACGTGTAGCAGTCAGACTTCAATCGCATAATTAGGACACAAGAAAAAACAAGGAGATTTAAAAAGTTTCACAGCTGCCATCTTGAGGTTATGGAAACAATTGAAATAAATTAGATGCCAGTGGATTAACATTCGGATAAAGATTTACTGTACCAAGTTTCACTGCACGCGGATGGTTAAATTGCGAGAAACGTCCATGTGAATATTTATAATTCGCGTCACCGCCATGTTGGATTTGTGATCACCAGGTTATTTAAAGTCCTATAGGTGAACTTAAGTTCATAGCCCCTATGAACATTAAAAAATGCAGTTTGATTGTTAAATAGATTCGTAGATATTCAGTATCGTCTAAATATTTCGGATGGTCGCCATGTTGGATTGTTAAATGTATAGGCCATAGAGTCATGTACCATTAAAGGAAAATTATTGCGTAGGTTCATTATTCAAACTTTCACTTCGATCGCATGACTACATCACAAGAAATAAAAACTTAATTTTAAAATTCGCACAGCCGCCATCTTGAGGTTATGTAAACAATTGAACTAAATTAGATACCAGTGGATTACAATGTGTATAAATATTTCCTGTACCAGGTTTCAGTGCGCTTGGAACATTAAATCGCGAGAAAGGTCTATTTAAAATGTTCAAATTCGCTTGGCCACCATGCTCGTTTTGTAGTTAACCGGTTTTTGAAAATCTTATAGATGGACTTCCAGTAGTGCCCTTTATCTCCGTACAAAATTTTAGGGAGATACCGCTAATAGTTTCAGAGATATAGAATGCCGGTGAAATATATCGCACATCCGCCATCTTGTGATTATGTAAACAATTGAACGAAGTTAGATGTCGGTGCATTACAATGTATATAAACATATACTGTACCAAGTTTCATTGCGTTTGATTGGTCAAATCGCGAGAAACGTCTATTTAAAAGTCGTAAATTCGCTTGGCCGCCATGTTGGTTTTGTAGTTACCATGTTTTCAAAAGTCACACAAGTGAACTTATAGTAGTTCTCTCTATCACCATAGAAAATGTCAGGGTAATATCGGTAATAGTTTCGGAGATATTGAATGCTGGTGAAATATTTCGCACAGCCGCCATGTTGGATTGGTGAGTCGTAACAAAATTTGAAGGGAACGGTCGAGGTCGCCGGGAATAGTGCTATGAACGTTCCGAGTTTCATTGAAATCGCTCCTGCCGTTTAGATTTTATTAGGGGGGACACACACACCCGAATCACACACACACGGACAAAAGGTGATCTCATAAGCCTACTTTTTCAAAATTGAAAATTGGCTAACAAGGGCACGGTCGGGGTCGGCCATAATGGTGCTATTATCTTACCGAGTTTCATTGAAATCGCTCCATCCGTTTAGAAGTTATTAGGGACACACACACAAGCGAATCACACACGCACACAGACACACGGACAAAAGGTGATCTCATAAGCCTATTTTGTTCATAACATGAAAATAGGTTAAAAATGGACCCCAAGTGACAAGAAAGTTACCGTCCTCATAAGACAATAAAATGTTATAAATATGCATAAAAAGACGAACAAAGTTAATTAAGCTCCAATTGTAAATTACTTACTCGCAATAAATGAGGTCTGATCCTTTTACGAAAACCTGCATATTCTGCCTATTTTCGCCTATCCCTTAGTTTTCCCGGTGAAACCTACCTCCGCCTTCCGGCATGCCGAGAGGATTTTTTAAAATTTATTTTCATTTGTATTTTATGCATAATAAAATGTGTTGTTCAAAATTGTATACACGTGCATAATACCATTACTCATTCTGTACGTAAGTCACAAACCCCTAATACAGAACTAACCAATCTAATAACGATATTCAAGTTGCAAATCGTACTATAAACACCAAAACGCACTACAATTTCGTAGTTATATAATATACAAATCTCTACTTAGTATAAAACAAAGTCCCCGATTCTTGGATGTTACGGGTCATCTTGAGAACCACAGGATAGATTTTGATGCGGTTTTCACCATTCAGTAAAGGATTTCTCGTGGAAGGTTTCTGTAGAAAATAATTTATGACCAAAGAAAGCCGAGCAGTAACGATTTCAGTAAAAAGGTCGGAAAAATCATACCGTCCGTGCGCTTCTTAATTTTACGCTGGGTAAACGGTTAAAAATATCTATATACTATGAGTGTAAGGATTGTTCAGCATGAAAAGTTCTACCAAAAGTCCGCCACAGCAAATCAATACGTCGCCCACTCTAAGTGTTTTTACGTTTTCATTTCCTCCAACAAACTCCATTCAAATACTAGCTTCCACGACAGTTTACGAGCTAGCTAGCTAGCAAGCCAATCACCCCACTTACATCCAGCAACAAACTGTCGAGTCGCGTCGAATTAAGACTTCAGAGAAGAGTGGATGTGTTTGTAATTTTCCTGGAAGTGCAACTCGGCGTTTCTTCATTTGGCCTGTGAACTTTTCGTTCCGCAGAACACACAGTCAAGTTTAGATTGGACGAAAGGCGGATTTGTGTTTCATGCACCTCACCATTATTAAATTACGTTTGACAAGTATTCCTTGCATATGCTATCTCTATGATAATATAATAGTCCAGTTAGTGATTTTAACCCATCACGCCGAGACGAAAAACGGATATAGGTCGTAGTTCATTGAAATAAAAAACACGTCTTTTTAGCTTACACCGGGCGAAGCCGGGATGGGTTGCTAGTTAATGTATCAATTTAAACCTCAACACAATGATCAGGACATGATGATGACCGCTGGAAGGTTGAAATGCCACAAACTAATACATGCAATTTGTCAAGGAGTGTACAGCTTTGGGACTTGTGTTTTCAGCTGCAGAGTACTGTGCCCCAGTTTGGTTGGATAGCCAGCTCAACACCAGCATGCGCCTAATCGCTGGCCGAATAAGGTATACACCCACACATCGTCTACCTATTCTCAGCCACATCCCTCCACCAGATCTTCGACGTAAAAACGCTCTCCTCAGAGAGTTCAATAACATAATGCATAAACCACAACTGCCAATACACTGTGGCATTGCTGATGTTCGCCTGAATCGTCTACGATCTCGAAATCCATCAACAAGGACTGCAATTGACTTGGATAATACCAAGTTCAACGTAACTAAAGAATGGCGGGGAAGACAGGATACTTGGCCTGGATCAACCTTACCACGCATTGGACCATCGCTGCCAACAGTATTTGAGTTTCCTCGGAAAACATGGTCAACTCTCAACAGGATTCGTACGATTCATGGCAACTGTGCAGACTTCCATTATAAATGGAAAATAATTTCTTCACCTAACTGTGATTGTGGTGCCCCTAAGCAGACCATCCAGCATATCATCACCAAGTGTCCTAAAAGAATTTACAGTGGCAACGTCACCGATTTCGCTCATGAATCATCAGAGACAATTTTGATATAAATATATTGTTTGTCTTCCTTTCCTAAACTATTTATTATCTGTGTACATATTGTATCTGTAAAGCCATACGCTAAATAAATAAATATATTCAATGTATCCCGCCCAGTCATTGGGCAAATTCATGTTGACCGACTGAAGAGTAACAAACACTGAAATAATGGCTTCATAACTTTACATTAGTGCACAATATGAATCATACATGCAGGAAGAATCTTATTCGCTGCATAGAACTTAATGATATTTGTTAGAAACTACTTGAGGCTGTATTGCAGTAATCCTCACCACGACATCTGTCTACCGCTTCTTCCCTGTCTACGCATCAGCTGTCATCTTTGTAGATTGATTGAGGGGCTCTCTTGGAAGTTCTCAATGGTTAAGGTTGCCAAGAACATGTGTTGCAAGTTTCAGGAAGCAATTCAGTGAAGAACGCTTCATGTTATTGATTTACAAACATATGAAGACGCTCTCACAACTTCCACTCAGCTTTCACTCTCAGTTATTTTATTAGTTGAAAAAGAGATTAAGGGGAGTCGTAAAGCCCTATATTGCCAATGTTAAAATGACAACATAAATGCCCCATTTTCTCAGCATCTATTAGATATATGTATTAATATTTTTTTCAGACTGTTTATTGATTCTTCCTCAGTGTACTGATCCTCATTCATATGGAAGACTTTAATAGATTTTTTAAAATGTTTCTTTCATTGAACCTCTATTTTTCTCATTAAATATTAGGAGATCATTTTTAAAACTATTTACGTGAACAAATTGACTCTTCGAGGTTCCACAGTATCGGTGTGCAATATACATTACATGGCAAAATAATTATGGAGTAGTTCCTGACAAAACAGGGCTTTTATTTTGAAAAAAGTAATTTTGAAAAGATTGATGTTAAAGCAAGGCCATTTCGTTTTGAAGCATTTTGAAATAGTTTCACTTTCCCCTACAAATATTACAACTAACAGTATGACTCAAAACTTATTTCAATATAACTATTTATGAAAAAAAATGTGATTAATAAATATATTAATAAATACACTTGGATAGCCAGTTTCGTCAAGCGATCATCATCAAATCCATTACACAAGGTTTGAGTGAAAATATTTAGCTGCAGTAGTAGTAGTAGTAGTAGCACCTATATAAGTGTATTGTGCCCGTTAGACAGGAATGATGGGGGACCATCGACCGCTGACACGTTTCTTGACAGAATAGCCAACTGATGATTTTCTGTGAGATATAAGCCGGACCACTGGCTTCTAGACCAAATATTTTGTGAGATATGCTGTTTATAAATCTTGCAAGTTTTTTTAAGAAAAATTAGGATTACAGTAATATAATAAAAATAAATTAAAAATAGTAAATATTGGATTATTATGATAAAACACATACCAAATTAATTGGAATGAATCATATATCATTAATATGTAAATAAGTGAAAATGTCAAAATTAACCGATTTCGACCTGATGTTCTGAGTATTAGTAGTCCTCTGTTAAGAAAAGAAAAAGCAGTTGACAGCAATAATTTCGTATGGCTTTCTCCTTATTGTTCTGTATTGGTTAAGAGTTCGAGTCTAGACCTGCAGAACCTTAAGACCCGTTCACTTGACCTATTTGTAGTCAAATCTCGAGTGGCTTCGGGTTCGTGCTCGGTTAAAATGTAGTCAGCAGAATTACGAGTCGAATCAATCCCAGAACGCGTGGCTTGGCAAGTCTCGAGCTGTTAATGGTTCAGTCGGGGAACTCTTGATGCAATCTCTAGCAGGAATTTGGTTTGGTTCGGTTCGATTATGCAAATAATACTTTTTAAAACGAATGCAATTTACAGTATAAATTGAACGGCGACGTGAAAATTGCGTGTACCGCCGAGGATATAGGGGTGCTTTTAGGAGAGAAAATTGGTGTCTTTAAAAATTCGTAAAAGATAAGCAACACCAAAACGTTTGAAAAGAGGATTTTGTGAACGACACATACAGAGAAAACTACCATAAGTCACCCTAATAAACATCTCAAAAGTTAACTGACAACTTTGACTAGCTCGTTGGAAGAGTGCCCAAAGTCTTTGATTTAGGAGCATTCATCGACATTATTCGAGATAGGCCGTCAAGCAACACGCTATGAGAATGGAGCTTTAGCAATATCTCCTTATCTTCACTCTAATAAAATGGTAAATATGCGACTCGAAAAATAACGTGTTGCGTTACAACTTGAGAAGATTAATATCTGAGATAATTATACAATTGGGAAGTGAACTGACTGAAGATGGGAGACTATATTTGGAAATTAGCCGAAGAACGCAATTCGGGAGTGCTTTCTACCAACAGGTACGGGGACTAGTATGGAACAAGGATATATCAATTAAGGCTAAAGACGTTATGCACAAAGCATATTATGTTCCTATAATGACATATGCAGCAGAAACTTGGACAATGACTAAGAGGGATAAGAGCAGAAAACGAGGAGAGACAGAGAGAGAAATGAAGATATACGGAAAGAACTGGGACTACAGAAACTAAATGACAAACTGGAGTAAAACAGATTGAGATGGTTTGGACAGGTCAAACGGATGAATGAAGTAATGCTACCAAGATGAGCACTGCAACAACGGATGACCGGGAAGAGAGGACGAGGAAGACCAAGAAAGCGTTGGATGGACTCGGTGAAATATAGCATTTGAAAACGGAACCTGGATTGGAACACCGTGTCGGATGAGGAATGGTGCAACGACAGAACAAAGTGGAGAGGAACCATATTTGCCCCCATACAGTGTCAGCTGGATAAGGGGAAATGAAGACAAAATGAATTACACAAATTGTGTTGTTTTACCGTTGAAAATATTTATTGGCAGACAAAGTAGGGGTCCCCATCTTTGCAAAAACGTAAGATTAAGCAATTTCATCAATTGAACCAAACGTTGACGGGCTAAAGAGCCCAGAAAAGTTTCAAATTGTGAGTATTGGAGAGGTCTATCAAACTAAAAAAAATAACAAAAATAATCACATGAAGTTCCGTAAAAAGGCTTAAAATCGCGATTCAAATCCTAGCCAAATTTACTTATTTACATTGCGACAACTGGTAGGACTGAGAGTTAACTATTTTACCTAAAATAAAAAGAAAAGCCCCAAAAATACCAGAGACGAAAGTAGAAGGTGTTGAACAAAACCATTTACCCAGGCAGTTAAATAGTATGAACATAAGAGAATAACTAACTATGATACAAGAACACAGAGGTCACCTTTGATATATATATATAATTGACAATTAATAATATTACATACATTTACAAGACAGGAATAAAATTTAAAAGAAATTAGTTCTTGGCATAAACAGTTAATTGAATATAAGCAAGGAATCCCATCGATTGAGGAGGAAAAGGGTTGAATTAATCATATTAAATGAGCAAATGAAAGTCAAAGACCAAGGAAAAAATATCCAACGATAAAATAAAAACAGATAAATTACCTTTAAACGATACTCAAGGTATGAACCGAAATAGTTTAAGTTCAAAATACGGTCTCAACTTAAAGCAATCAATTAAGTTAGTTTGTTAACAGGAGCAAATTCTAGGTACGTCTGATCGCAATCAAATCCACAAAACATCTCTTCTATTATCGACACGAAACAAAAACTATTGTTTTTTTTACTGCAAGGAAGAAACGATAACAATCGCTTCGGTTGTCACCAGGCAGCCCATTACACAGAATAAAATAAGTGCCATAAACTTCGACACAAGTTACAGTGCCTATATGAGGCATTCTAAGAAGATGCAGGGATAAAAATAAAATTTACATAAAGATAATTAGGTTAAGAAAGTCCTTGCACTTGACCAAAAAGAAGACAGAATTCTACATGGCTTGTAGCTCAGAAAATAAATTAAATAACCACATTCCCCCAAAAGATACATATAATATATTAGATAATTGGAAACTATTTTAAATATATCGACAGATACTTTACCGTAACTCCGAGCACGAGGCTAGGCCAAAACACGAGTGAACAACAAACAGTCCGCCAACATAAAATAACACAAAGTTAAGAAATTACAAAACGTCCAAGATAATAAAACATATCGATAGAAATAAAACAGCTTCCAAAATATCTCACAATATTTACAAACCTTTTCTAAAACATACATGTTGAGAAGTCCAAAATATTATTACACCAAGTCAAAATATCTTCAGGGAAATGTCGGAAGTACTTCCTAGTCAAGTGGAATTATAAACATATTCCAGAATAGAGGCTATGTTAGCCTTCAGGGCTAACCAGCCCGGTTTAATATCGGAGTTATAAATTTTGCATCTTGCTAGTAAGGATTCCAATAGAGAATCAATTTTCTTATTATTGCTGTATCCAAGGTAACAGCCTTTTGTTGACTTCGGCAGCCATAGGAGGAAATCGTAGATAGCGAGTACAGCGCTCCAAGTGGCAAATCCAATAGGAGTAGTACTAATATTCTCCGTCAGATGACAGCATCCCGCGGCGACAAACGAGTTTCTAGTCGTGCTCAACAGGTAGCGTGGCAAGACTGTTTATCTCAAGCACAAGCCAACAGCCAGACCAACTTGGTTACATATTAGCAAGGATAAGGTTCACGTCAGGGAAATTAAAACGCGTCATCTCTCCTCCCCACTATACAGGACGATAGGACACAAATGTACACCAAGTCCATGAGAGAGAGAGGGAGTAAATAGAGCTGCATATGAATATCAGTTCGTACTTTCATAATAGTCCAAGGTTCGCCAATCTTACCATCTTCAAAATAGGCACGCACCAAAGCGTTCATGCATCTAACCATTACCAACATGCTTAGAGTTTCAATTCCTTACTTGGCAACAAAATAACAGTTTTCTTTTTTTTAACATTAAATACAAATTAGAAGTTTTCTTGGCTGATGAAGACACACTCCATCTCTACGTAGAGGACACGGCTTTACTCGACGAAGTCCGGGCCCAGAACATTCGCCACAGTCGCCAACTCGCCAACCAGGATGACAATATCAGCTCTTGATCTGAAACCAAATTGTACTCCGACAGCAAGGTCCATGTTCTTTCTTCATGACATATTAAGATAATGCATCCGTACAACCAGTTCACAATCTTCCAAATAAGTAATAAATGATCAACCAAGTATCATTTTCCAAATGACCCAAAAAAAATCCTCCCATCTCAAAGATTCCTTGCTTTTACAAAATAGGATCATAAGTTATTACCTCTAATAACCATACGGTTTACATCTTTTACAAAATTATATTTTATGGAGTATTATTAATTAAATCATAACTTTGTGGGACGTAATTCCACAGCTATTTCAAAAGAAAAAGATAAAATAAGAACAAACGGACTTTGAAACAATTATCAGCCAACCGAAGATCACAAAAAATGAAAATGACGTCGGTAAAGTCTATCATTGTACCATCGTAAATAAATGAAGATTACCATTAAGTTTTATAGACTTCATAAATAAAAGAGGGTCCAAGAAAAGTTACAAGCGAGCAAAACGAGAAAAAAAACTAAGAGAAACCCGACGCTAACATCGCACAAGAATCCCTTACAAATACCCGAAGAAGCAACACGAAATACGAAAACAAGGAGGGAAAAATCATGAGCGAGTCTCATGCTATCAGAACCTCAGAAACCAGAGAAAATAAATAAATAGATAAGTATCAACAAAGTTCAAAAGGGGAGAGGCAAAGTAAATACCAAAAAATAACAAGGAAAACCAGAAAATATTTTAGTATCAGATCACACGTGCAGAAAAACAGAAATACACAAAATCTTTCACACACTCGTACATAACCGCAAAATTCCCACAATTACTGATTACTATTTACCACCCGCAAGGTAAATGCCCCAAAATATCTACCAGTATATAAATAAATGTTCGTGAAAACCCAATTATACAACATACTTACCCACCATAACACTCACTCACATGTATGCAGACTCGGAACATACACAATAAATGAAACGTACACAGAACGCACATGACATGAACCTATTGAGCCCTTTTAGCATATCACTTTCACAATTACAATTATTCAATATCATACTTCACTCAATGCTTACCCTGCTCAGACTGACAGTTAACGAACCCAAGGAACGCATCTCGAAAGAACAATACGGGTATTTTCCTTATAGCATTACTTACTTACCTTTTCAACAGCTATCAGCCAAAACATAACATTCAATACCTTTTACATCCCTGATGAAACAAGCAAATAAGGCTACATAATGTACACCAACTTGGATCAACTTGGGATCTTTTGTAAGGAATGCTTACCTTTCATACCAACGACTCTTTTCCTTCATCTTAATTATACCAGTTCCATACCAGAGATAACAAGAATCGAAATAAGAAACTGTCCTCATTCAACAACGCAATCATTCAAATCACTACCTAGTGCACTTAAGTAGCAATATATTTTAACGAAATATTTATTTACATACTCAGTATTATACAATCAACAATGAACATTTTGACTAACGCAAACCTAACCTTATTTTGAACAACAAAACAACAATTTCCCACCCCTTAATACAAATCTAAATTACCGCAATCACACTAAACACAACCATTCTAGATACACACAGTTTTTCGTACACAATTTAGAAGAATTACAAGCTAAGTATAATACTTACGGTGAGTGAATCACAACAGGAAGGACAAACCAAAACATCTACCAATAAACAGCAAAAAAGGAAGAAATTACAACCAAATAAAACATTACTCAGAAATATCACAATTTTTCTTCACTTGTGATAAATGCACCCTGAAAATACGTTTTTTCTGAGGATCACTCACTAGCATAGTCACTGGAGTGATGAAACTAAGAATTTAGCAAGGGCCTTTAAATCTAACAAGTAATTTCCCTGATTCTTTAGGACCAGCTTCTTTTAGCGAGAAGTTTCGAACATATACCTCATCACCAACCTTTAATGAACACTGTTTACGACCCACATTATACCTTCTCTGCAATTTTTCATGAGCAATCTTCATGTTTTCCCTAGCTTTCTTCCAAACCGCCTGAACATCCAAGTTAGAAATGTTCTCAGGCAATAGATCGTTGAGAGACCATAAATTTGGTATCGGAGAATTAGACGAATATGAAAACATCAGATTAAAAGGAGTGTTTCGGTGAGATTCATGAATAGCCGTGTTGAAAGCATAAGTTATCAAATGTAAGCAACTGTCCCAACCCTTGTGATCATTGTGGTGATACGCAATAAGTGCTGCCCGTAAATTCCTATTCACCCTTTCGGCATATGATCCTTTAGGGTAGTATGGGGTGCTCGTGACATGAGAGATAGAAAATTCGAATAAATAATTTCGAAATACATTAGATGAAAAGCATTTGGCGTTATCTGACAGCAGAAACTGACAAGGGCCAAAAGAAGCAAATATTTGATTTAAACATTTAATAACGGTTTGAGTGTTTGCCATACGAGTAGGAATGATCCAACTAAAACGAGAAAAACCGTCCGTGCAAACAAATACAAACCGATTTCCATGCTTTGACAAGGGCAGAGGGCCTACGAAATCGACGAACAATCTCTCCATAGGTTAAGTAGCGATTTCCGAGGATAACAGCCCAATTTTAGAATTGTTAGTAGGTTTAGCTACGTTGCAAGCGTTACATCCGTTCACCAATTTCCTGATGTCTTTATCCATATTTTTCCAGATGAAATTCTGTCTAATTTTCTGCCTTGTCTTAAATACCCCAAGATGTCCACCAATTGGTGACTCATGGAAATACTTAAAAATCTCCGGTATAAGAAGAGAAGGTAGTACAATTTTAGGCAACCTATCATACCTAGCGGAACAACATAATGTGCTGTTCTTCATCGAATACGGCTTCAAATTTTCTCCCTTTTCTAATTTCTCAATGATTTCATTCAAGCCAGGGTCCTCTCTTTGATATTCGGATACCTCCCTAAACAATTTAGGATAATTAGACAGGATAGTGTTCGCCTTGTTACTCTCATCAGACTTATCTTCACCCTTATCCTCTATTTTCTCATCACCGTACATTCTACTAAGGCAATCAGCAATGACATTGTCCGTGCCCTTAATATGACGAACGCTGAATTGAAAGGCTAAAATACGGGTGGCCCAACGAGCTATTCTTCCAGTTTTCCTGGGTTTTCCCAATACCCAACTCAATGCCTGGTTATCGGTCTCGAGATCAAAGGAAACGTGCTCGATATATATTTTAAATTTTTCAAGAGCAAACATAACTGCTAGCGCTTCTAATTCATACACAGAATACTTTATCTCAGCATCGTTTAATGTTCTCGAAGCATAAGCCACAGGTAACCTTCCTTCATCGTACTCTTGTAACAATACCGCACCAACAGCCTTGTTAGAAGCATCGGTTTGGACGATAAACCTTTTGCCAAAATCAGGAATAGCCAAAATCGGTGGATTGGTTAATGCCAACTTAAGGTCAAGAAAAGCTGATTCTTGCGACGGACCCCACGAAAATACAGTACCTTTCTTACGAAGCATGTTAAGAGGAGCTGCACGGTGAGCAAAATTAGGAATAAATCTACGAAAGTAGTTAATCATCCCAATAAAACGTGCTATTTCTTTAGGCGTTATAGGTTGTTTGAATTCCCTAATAGATTGGGTTCTGCTTTGGTCTACCGAGACACCGGATGACGATATCACATGTCCCAAGAATGATATTTGGGGTTTAGCAAAAGAGACCTTAGATAACTTGACCGTAAGACCACTATTCTTTAATCGAGACAACACCTCACGAACATGTTGGACATGATCCTCAAAGTTTTTACTAAAGATGACTACGTCATCTAAATAATAATGGTAAACGAATTTAAACTTAATTCCGTCAAATACGTTATCTAGCAATCTGCTCAAGACAGCAGCACCGGTCGACAATCCAAAAGGTAAACGTTCGAATTCAAATAAATTCCAATCCGTTGCAAAAGCCGTCACACTCTTGGACTTCTCCGCCAGGGGAATTTGGAAATAAGCAGAATTTAAATCTAATATCGTAAAATAGGACGCTCCTTTGAACCACGAAAAGCAGGACTGAAGGTCCGGAAGAGGAATCGATTGTAAGATGACTTTCTTATTTAATGCTCTGTAATCGATCACGGGTCTGAATTGACCATTGGGTTTAGGAACTAGAAATATAGGCGAAGAATATGCTGAAGTAGATTTACGAATAATCCCCTCCTCAAGCATCTCGTCCACAATACCTTTTAAAATTTTCATCTTAGGAGGAGCCAATCTATAAGGAGACGCACGAACAGGAATGTCGTCGGAAAGCTCAATTTCATATTCTATTAAATTAGTAACACCTAATTTGTCAGTTAGAACCTCAGGAAATTCATAACACAGGTCTTTAATCTGTTTAGCTTGATCTTCGCTTAAGTTATCGAACTCTAAATCTTCAATGGTTATAACCCTTTTTTCTTCCTGAGTTGAGTTGACTCCACTAATACACTCCGAATGATTGAATTTCCATCTGAGATTGGGTTTGAAATGAAACCAAAAGGATTTAGAATTTAAATCTAACAATAACCCAACATGAGTTATGAAATCCGACCCGATAATCACTTGATACGACAAATTGTCAACCACCCAGAATCTAAACATCCAAGAAAAGTTAAATATGCTGACCTTTACCTTTACATATCTTAAAATACTGAGTGAAGAAGAATTGGCTGCTATAAAGTTATGTGGTTCCTTTACCAAATTGCCAAATTTACAAACAGAAGACATCGTCCTGAACCATTTACTGTCAAGAAATGAATTAACACTGCCCGAATCAATAAGAGCGGAGACAGGTTCATTATTTATACAAACATCAATGTATGGGCAATTATTTTTTGTCGCATCAGAGATACGGTTACACGTTTCATAATTAGCTTTACCAATACGAGAAAATTTGTCATATATCTCACGTTTTGTCTTAAGATCCTTATCAAAATCTGTTTTACGGTTACCTGCAATACCATCAGATTTTTGATAATCCTACAAGATCTTCCTATCATCTAGTCATTGCCTACGATTAAATCTTCTATCACACCACTTGGCTATGTGATCATAAGACCCGCACCTATCACAACGTTTACCAGTTCGAGTATTTTCAGTGTAATTGAATCTCCTTCTTTGGAAAGAAGTCTGTTGTAAATGAATATTAGGATTAACAGGGATATTAACCAAGGGAGGCGGAGAGTTAATCACTCTTACAGCGTTAATGCTTTTGACATTTTCTGCAGATTTAATTATATCATATAATTCAAGAAAACTCTTAGGTTTACCTTCCATAGCCATACATAACCTATATTCAGGATTAATACCCTCTACTATAGTAGTAACAATTGCAGATTCACTCAAATTTAAATTCAAAACCCTAGCGTAGCACCTAATTTCTTTAATATAATCATTCAAAGATTCATCTACCCTCTGACCACGATAGTAACAATTATGTTTCAGTAAACTCATTGCACGTTCAGGAATAAAATAATAAATTACTTCGACATGAAACTCAGATAACGAAGAGTGAGATGACATAGCGCTGATCAACTTATCACGCAACAGGCCACAGGTGAAAGGAAAAATTAATTGGAAAATCATAGTATCTGATAAACCAAAAACAATGGAATTGTCCATTAATTCAACTAGTTGTTTCAAAAATTTTATCAACTCCATAGTGTCATTACCCGAACACATCCGTAAATTCTGAACACAAGAGGTTACTGGATGAGGAATACCGTTAAATCTTAAACTGTTTTCACAGTTAGGCATCGGTGACATATTTCCCCCAATATTAGCGTTATGCAACAAACGTGATGGAAAATCGGTGACAACATTAGTACAGGGTAACCCAAATTGGCTTTCATTACTAGGTAATAACCTAGAATTTGCAGAGTTATCATTAGGAAAATCATTTGAAGCGCCAGACGAAGAAATATTTGGCAAGGGACGAGGTATGGTATTATCAATTTCCCCATGCTCATTAACACTTCTATTATTAGAGTTTAATAAGGTCGGTTGGGAAATCCTTGATGAACTCTCTTGTAAGCTCTTATTCAAAGTAATTCTGCTCTCCATGCTTGCATTATGATCAGTTAAGGATAAACTTTCAAGATTATTAGGTAAATTGTCAGCGGCACCTTCAGATTCTATAATCACACGTGAGTTACTCGCATTTGGCACCATAATTTCACACGGATTATCATTAATACCATTGACGCAACCCTGAATATCACCACACTCAGAAGGAAATAATTTTAAAAAAGCATCAAGAAGCTTACTTTGAAATGACATTAATTCCGAACCGAAATTAGAATCCTCGAGTTCCCAAATATAAATGAGATCACCAAGTCTATAAAACCAATGGCATGCTTGAGTTTTAAATCTCCCTAATTGAGATGTAGAAGGGTTACTAGCACCTATCAAATAAATAGATAAATTAATTAAATTTGTTACAGCAGGTACAATGTTATTAGACTCACCAAACGTTTGATGGTAACCTTCCAAGTCAGGAATTATAATAGGCACATCTTTCGCATCCTTCAGAAGTAATAAATCCTTTTCACGATTGTTGTTAGAAGGAATTTTTCTAATGAACAATTCATATTCAATTTCCTCTTTCCTTAGGTTGTAGAAGGCTGATAATGTATTCCTCGGTTCCATTTTGTGTATGCAATGGGACATGAAACAGAAATTTCCACAAGGATTAGATTAATAATACCCAAGCTTTAAGCGACCTTTGTGTTCAAGAATTTAATTATTTTTTTTTTAAATTTATTATAATGTCCGTGAAAACAATAACATACGATCTGCTACCAATTGCGACAACTGGTAGGACTGAGAGTTAACTATTTTACCTAAAATAAAAAGAAAACCCCCAAAAATACCAGAGACGAAAGTAGAAGGTGTTGAACAAAACCATTTACCCAGGCAGTTAAATAGTATGAACATAAGAGATAAACTAACTATGATACAAGAACACAGAGGTCACCTTTGATATATATATATATAATTGACAATTAATAATATTACATACATTTACAAGACAGGAATAAAATTTAAAAGAAATTAGTTCTTGGCATAAACAGTTAATTGAATATAAGCAAGGAATCCCATCGATTGAGGAGGAAAAGGGTTGAATTAATCATATTAAATGAGCAAATGAAAGTCAAAGACCAAGGAAAAAATATCCAACGATAAAATAAAAACAGATAAATTACCTTTAAACGATACTCAAGGTATGAACCGAAATAGTTTAAGTTCAAAATACGGTCTCAACTTAAAGCAATCAATTAAGTTAGTTTGTTAACAGGAGCAAATTCTAGGTACGTCTGATCGCAATCAAATCCACGAAACATCTCTTCTATTATCGACACGAAACAAAAACTATTGTTTTTTTTACTGCAAGGAAGAAACGATAACAATCGCTTCGGTTGTCACCAGGCAACCCATTACACAGAATAAAATAAGTGCCATAAACTTCGACACAAGTTACAGTGCCTATATGAGCCATTCTAAGAAGATGCAAGGATAAAAATAAAATTTACATAAAGATAATTAGGTTAAGAAAGTCCTTGCACTTGACCAAAAAGAAGACAGAATTCTACATGGCTTGTAGCTCAGAAAATAAATTAAATAACCACATTCCCCCAAAAGATACATATAATATATTAGATAATTGGAAACTATTTTAATTATATCGACAGATACTTTACCGTAACTCCGAGCACGAGGCTAGGCCAAAACACGAGTGAACAACAAACAGTCCGCCAACATAAAATAACACAAAGTTAAGAAATTACAAAACGTCCAAGATAATAAAACATATCGATAGAAATAAAACAGCTTCCAAAATATCCCACAATATTTACAAACCTTTTCTAAAACATACATGTTGAGAAGTCCAAAATATTCTTACACCAAGTCAAAATATCTTCAGGGAAATGTCGGAAGTACTTCCTAGTCAAGTGGAATTATGAACATATTCCAGAATAGAGGCTATGTTAGCCTTCAGGGCTAACCAGCCCGGTTTAATATCGGAGTTATAAATTTTGCATCTTGCTAGTAAGGATTCCAATAGAGAATCAATTTTCTTATTATTGCTGTATCCAAGGTAACAGCCTTTTGTTGACTTCGGCAGCCATAGGAGGAAATCGTAGATAGCGAGTAAAGCGCTCCAAGTGGCAAATCCAATAGGAGTAGTACTAATATTCTCCGTCAGATGACAGCATCCCGCGGCGACAAACGAGTTTCTAGTCATGCTCAACAGGTAGCGTGGCAAGACTGTTTATCTCAAGCACAAGCACAACAGCCAGACCAACTTGGTTACATATTAGCAAGGATAAGGTTCACGTCAGGGAAATTAAAACGCGTCATACATAATTATTTTTTTAATGTGTTCCTTGGTTCAATACCCTCAGACGTTTTTTATTTTAATTTTTTTGAAAACTCTTCATACAGGAAGTATTTATAAGGGCTTGGTTAGTTGGTTGGTTCTTTACAAGGGAACGGATTGGGGTGTAAAATTCTAATCTGGTTGAAATTTAGTACGCAATATTCTTAGTTAGTTGTACAATGACGAAGTGAAAACCGCACGAGCCGCTTTCAATTTTGAACGGCAATATTGAACGCCGAAAACCTGCCTGAGGCATGAGCATGAGCGAGGATGTGGGAAGAAATAAAAGTGTCCTTGAATCCTAGCAGCACGCGATGGCTCCCGACCCCCAGGAAGCTTTGTTTCAAGGATGGTGCTATCCGAAGAAAGTGTTTCAAGGTGCGCGTGATAAAAGCAGTCTCTTTGCCCTGACTACTTTCTTTGTAAGCATCCACTATTGCTAGGATTACAAATAGTAAAAGAGGAAAACAATTAATGGTCGGTTTATTTATCTACAGTAATGCCAAACGCAAAACCTCACAGTATGTCGCATTTTATACTCTAATCCAGAGGCTAGAAGAGTAAGGGGAACGTTTAAGGTGGGGAATGCAACGCAGCACGGCAGGTTTCCGGCGTTCAATAATGGCGTTCAAAATAGAAAGTGGCCCGTGCGGTTTTCCCTACGTCATTGTACAATTTTGTAGGAATATTGTGTACCAAATTTCAACCAGATTTGGTTTTTATACCGCAATCCGTTCCCTTGTTAGTATAGGGGCTGCGACAACGAGGTCATGTAGCCCCGTGTACTTTGTGTGTGTGTAGAATTTGTCTGATAACCGGTGTTAATTGTGATGGCTGTATTAGTGTGTGTTATCTGTGATGCAGGTAGAAGGACTGCAGATGATTAATTTTCTCAAGTAGTTTATACTTTTGCTACGAAATGCTACCGTCCACGACTCCTAGCTGCGGACGTGGCTACTAAATGCCACCGCAGTCAGCATTTGGCGGCGAATGTTGGAACTAATATAGAGTTATCAAACTAACCTACAAATTTTAGCTTCCACAAGTGTAGTTAGTGGACGGTTCTTTTTCATGCCATTAATCTATGACATGGGACCGCCGGCTTTACTTCATACTGAGGAATTTATTCTACGCTCTTAAAAATCCGACGACTTTGGCCGTGTTTGAACCCGCAATTTTGGGCATAGGAGCTCAGCATGCTACCAACTACGCCACCGAAGCCGCTTTATAAGGGCGTAAGTAAAGCTCTGCATTTATTCACACTTGCGCTCGTGGTGGTAGAAATGGCAAGCTGCTAATCCAATCGACCGGATATGGTTGAGTTTCTGGTGAACAGTCATCAGTCTACCGCGTGTCATCATGGCGGCATTTCTTTACCACTTTAGGTTTGGAAAAGTAGAGAAAACAAAATGCTTTAATAGACATTCGATGATTAAGAAAATGATTGTGATTTTTAGCCTACTTTTCACATTTTGCAAAAATGAGGAAAAAGTAGACTTATGAGATCGGGCAAATGTCAGTCTGTCTGTCTGTCTGTCTGTCCTTCTGTCTGTCTGTCTGGCTGTGTGTGTGTGTCCTCTCCCCCCCCCCTATCAACTCCTAAACGGCTGCAGCAATCGTAACAAAATTTGGTAGGAGTAAAGATCTATACCTGAATATCTCACGGCCAAATTTGAAAATGATGTCAGTGCTACCAACTGCTGAAAAATCGCAATTGAAATTTGAGCTTCATGTTGGATATCTTGGAAGATATGAATGGGAGCTATTTCAAAATAGGCACACGTATAGATAATAATATTGCAGATTAATTTTCAGGAGGCCATACATGGCAGTGTTGCCAAAACGATTATAAGGCTGCTGATAGGTCCTAACTTTAAATGCATATAACTTCTACACTATCAACTGGAATTCAACCAACTTTCGTATGTGCTATGTGTACATGAACAGATATAACTGAGCGTATTCTTAAGAGCCACCAGGGCTGCCAACTGTTAATAAATGCTCTCAATTTTTTGAATCCAAATACCCATATATCAGAAAGTATGCAAGCCGACAGCTTTAAACTATGCACACGTATAGTACCTGACATTCTATATTAATGTGGAGTAACTTATATCCGTCAGTGCTACCAACATGATTTTAAGCCTGCTGAGAGGTCCAACTTTAAATACATGTAACTTCTATACTATCACTTGGATTTCAACCAAATTTCGTGCGTGCTATGTGTACCATAAGAGATATGACTATGCCGATACTTAAGAGTAACCAGGGCTGCCAACTGTTAATAAATACTGTCTCTATTTTTATTACCCTAATATCAATATATCAGAAAGTATGCAATCCAATAGCTCTAAACATTGCACTCGTATAGTACCTGGCATTCTAGATTAATTTGGAGTAACTAATATACGTCAGTGCTGCCAACATGTTTCTAAGCCTGCTGATAGGTCCAATCTTAAAATACATGTAACTTCTATACTAACTAATGGATTCCATTCAAAATTGACACAACAATAGATCATATTATTCCAGATTATATCTGACCAATCCATGTATGTCATTGTTGCCAATATGATTTTACGAGCGCTGTTAGATCCAATGTATAACTGCATGTAACGTCCATGCTATCCATTGGACTTCAACCAAATTTTGTATTCTGTACCTTAAGAGATGGAACTAAGAATATATTCAGTCACCAGGGCTGCCAACTGTAGTTCTCTATAAGGCTACATTAAGCCAGGTATACAGTATTTCAAACTTATTAGAAATGTCGATATTACCAACTTAATTGCGTCATTATTCTAGATAGATCCATATAGATTTATCATTGGCATGAATCTTAAATTTTAAGAAAAGTAGGCTCTTTAGTTCGTCACGGAACTTCTTGTTAGGATTGAATAACGAATGTATTCTCAATCTGTATTGTATTATATTAGCGGACCCGTGCAAGAAATCTCGCCTGTTAATAAACCACACTTTCCCCAATAGTTTTATAATTAGAGACTTAAGGGAGAAAGGTTGTTATGTTTTTATTTCAACCAAATTATTATAGAAAACTGTTTGCATTTCAGTTAGAATTCCAAGTTCTACGTTCCTTAACTTAAGAAGAAAATCACTCAAAATTGGATCATCATAACACTCACCGGTTATTCGATTATGAAATTATATGTTTGAGTACCGGTACTCATTCCTTTCATTTACTGTTTCTGAAGTTCATGAAAAATGATAAAGGAAAGACCTCAGAGGCGGCTTTGGTGGCGTAGTCGGTAGCATGCCCAAGATAGCGGGTTCAAATCCGGCCGAAGTCGTCGGATTTTTAAGAGCGTTAAAATCCCTCAGTATGCCTTCCTTTGGAGGGGAATTAAAGCCGGCGGTCCCACGTCCTTGATTTATGGCATGTTAAAGAATCTTCCACTAATTACACCTGTGTGAAGCTAAATTGTATAGGTTAAGAATGTAAACAACGCTCTTAGGTTCCTACGTTCGTTGCCATGAGCCGACTGCGGTGGCGTCTGGTAGCTAAGTTCTGAACTAGTAGTCGTTGACGGTGGCGTTTGGCGGCAAAACTAGGAACTATTTGAAAAATTCTAAAGTCTGCAGTCCTTACTTGAATTAAAAAAACAGATAACACACACTAATACAGTCATCACAATTAACACCGGTTATCATACAGATTCTACACACACCCAAAGTACATGGGGCTACATGACCACGTTGTCGCAGTCCCTAAACTTAAGAACGAACCAATCAAAGACCTCAGAATGTTGAAATGATATGGGTCAGGCGTCACAGCGGCCAAAATTTGAAGTGGACAGCAATTGTGGAGTATATTTTCCTACAGCAACAGCATCTGCAAATCGCACACTTCGTACATTTTAAGTCATTTTTTTAAGAAATTATAGATATTTATGAAATTAGAGTGCAATTCGTCACTGCTAATGTCTATTCTCTTTCATTTGAATGCTAATTTGTCACGATCGGTCGCTTGTGAGCGAAGCAGGAGGGATCTGTACCACTGAAATAATATACATGATTTACCTAAAATTCCTAGCTCTATCCCTAGAGGTTGATAGTACGTAATAATTACCAAGTCTATTATCTCCCAACGGTCGGCCCCGTAGTTTTGGGGTAGTGCGTCTGCTTCTCACCCGGAGCCCTTAGGTTCGATTCCCGGCTCCGTCAGGGATGTTAGAAACTGACGTGAGCTTTGGACTGGGGTTCCCTCAGCCTCGCGAGGACAATTGAGTAGCTGTCTGATAATGAGGCAGCGCCCCAGTCACGAAAACCAAGATTAACGGCCAAGGGGACCCGATGCGCTGAACACGCGTCATCCTAATATCTGAAGGCCTAATGGCTGGGCAGCGCTTAATTGGTAGGCCTGGGCCCTTCATGGGCTGTAGTGCCAGGGGTTATTATTATTATTATTATTATTATTATTATTATTATTATTATTATTATTATTATTATTATTATTATTATTATTATTATTATTATTATCTCTAAGGGTACATTTCCCATTTTCTGATACAAGCAAACGATATGGCCTAGATATCAATATAAATAAAACAACATAATTAGCAAGTCGTACATTAATGGTAATAGTTGCGAGTTTCCCCAATATCCATATCTGGGTACCATCATTACCGAATCATGGGACAGTTCTCAAGAGATAAAATGTCGCATTGGAAAGGCGAAAAGTGTTTTCAACTCAATGAGCTCAATTTTCAAAAGCCACGATCTTACCATGAACACCAAACTACGGCTCCCCAGGTGCTATGTGTTCCCAGTTCTCTTGTATGGTGTAAAAACATGGACCCTTACAAAGTCTTTGAACTATGGCTTTACAGAAGAATACTGAGAATATCATGGATTCATAAAGGTTCAAATCAGGAAGTTCTACTCAGAGTTGAAAAAAGACCAGAATTGATCAACATCATTAAGTGTCGTAAACTACAGTACCTGCTCATATTATGAGGAATCAAAAATGGTATGAGCTGCTTCAACTTATACTACAAGGAAAAAATATACAGTCGGTCTGAGAGACCAGACTTTATATCATTTCAAATGACGCATGCTACAAATGCTACACATGTTAGAAAGGCTCAGGAGCCGTCTCCGTATCGCATAACGCCAGACCCCAGGAGAAACTCAGACTCAACAGACTCCATTACCCTTTAACTTAGGCTTCCCACGCGGGGAAGGGTGAGCTGGAGGTGCACTCTGCTGCATGACGTCACGAACTCGCCGTCTCCGTATCGCATAACGCCAGACTCCAGGAGTAAACTCAGACTCGGTGCATATGCACTGAACAATATGATGACGTCATACACGCCGTAACCGTTACGCATAACGGTAGACCAAAGCACAACGATGAAGTCGACAAGATCATTTGAAATGATAAAATAGAAGGAAAGAGATCGCGCGGCAGAAGGGGAATTTCCTGGCTCGACAACCTTAGAATCTGGTTCAACAAAAGCTCTGAAGAATTGTTCCGAATTTCCACAGATGACGCCAGAATAGCCATGCTGATCGCCAGCGTCCGAAACGGACAGGCACGCTAAGAAGAAGAAGAACGGTACACTGTATGTAAATTCCCATGTACATATCCTCTAAAGCAGGGTTTTCCAAACTAATTCTGACCATCGCCCACTATCGAGCTTTATAATTTTGTTAAGCCAACCTAATTTCAAAAAACGCAAAAATCTTAAAATTACTAACACAAGCATTCAAATACCTACATATAAGTCGAGAATTGAGGATTTTTACGGACATTTTTCTCTTAATAGTGAACCCTTATTGATTTGCCGATCAATAAATCTTCATGATTTTTATTATTATTATTACTGACATCCAGGCAGAACACGTTGGAGTTTGACAAAGGGGAGGCAGGTAGTGTGTCGCAACGATTACAACAGAAGCAGCGTGGTAGTTATTCCTGACGATGACCAGCTAAGCTGACTTCAAGGACAAATTCAGTACGAACGCGCACCCGAGTCGGCGTCATTATGGGCGTGCCAGAAGAGAAGTTCCAACCGATACACGATTGAATCAGCAAATCAGGAGAGAGGACGCCTAAACCACGCGGTGGGTCGCGTACCTAAGGAAAGGGCGCTAAAACACCTATCTGAAGAACCACCGATGCGATATAATTCCGCATAAGTCCATTGAGACGTTTGGATGAAAAGAAGAAGATTGATACTAGTCCCAAGTCTGTGAGGTGAAAACTACAGATTATTTTCACAGATTGCCCCCACTCCACCCCTTTCTGTCAGTTTCTAATAAATTGATCGGTGATGAGCTGTTTGAGACACCTTTATCGAGTTCTGGTGAGCATCGTCCACGCCAGTTTGAATCACAATTTTATCAAGCTCTAGTGAGCATACTTCACATCTGTTTGGACAAACATTTTATTTTGTGCTTATGAGAGCAGAGTTCATGATTAGCGGACGGAGATCTCTAGTTGAGATAAGCGCTACGCGGTAGACGTAATTTGAGACTTGTTAAAAGCCAGTTGCGTGGTGAACGAAGATTGTAATATTTTCTGTAAATTTTGTGTTATATTTTGTGTGATGTATATGTGCGTGTGAAGTAAGCAAATGCTTAGATAGGGCCAGTTCAACGTTGAGTAATCGCCCAGGACATTATTTTTGAGTGAAAGTCAGTAGCTCACAGGGATTCTAGCTAGGTAGACTAATAACTTTGAACATTTCTTTCCAAGAAGCCACGCCAAGATGTCTACGGGAAGGTCGATTGGTGGAATGAAGTACTACGCCTCTACCAGAACGTCGACGATGAACGAGTAGATTTCCCGTGGGGAAATGCATTGGGATGGAGGTTGATTTTCTACAAGCTGCACGGTGATGTACAAACCATTGAGTTTTTCAATATGTAGCTAGATTAGACGCGGGAACGTTGTAAATATTTTATTCATTGTTTTCTTGTGTATTTAGATTTTTGTGCGCCGCACTGTTATATGTTAAATGTATGTTGGCACGTGGCCAAAATTTTGTTTGATTGTATTTTTCTTATGAGTCATTAGTAGTATGCACGGCGTGTGTATTTTGATTTTATTCATGCGAATGCGAAATTCGTCATGGTCGATAAATGGTGCTTTTATTCAAATTCATTTTTAGTAGGAGAAGGGGTAAAAGTTGTTAGATGTTTTACGAACAGGTTTTCATTCATACTAGGGTTGCCGAGCGCAACAAGTTAAAATGTCACTGTAGAACACCTTAGTTCTATATTTTAGAGTTTTTTTGAGATTCCTTTTCATGTTCTTTAGTCACGGACTAGATTGGGAGCGCAAGTCGGTGGAAAATATTTTATATCCTTTATTTCAGGTTTCTGTCAAACCCATACGTGTGATTCTGGTGTGTGTATTGTGTCAAGGTGTGTGTATTGATTCTTCGTGATGACGGGTAGAATGTGCCTACCGCCCTGAAATATTGTGGTTGTATTTAATGGAAAGGCAGAGCACTCTTCGAGGCTACTGTACCTTGTCCAGTGCTGATTCTTGGATTTCCGTGGGAAATGCTAAGATATTTATTTGACACACACACGTATATTATGTGCTTTTGGGAGCACACTTCTTCGAGACTCTAGTTGCTACGGCAGGTCGAGGTTATTGACACGTGGGTTGACAGATGTGCAGATTCCACTTTGCGCCCGTCTATGTCTAGTGATTCATCTTTTAGGCAGTCCAGCTGACCGACTGACCCCTGTAAGCTATCTGTAGCAAACCTGTTCTTTTAATGGTCATTGGATCATAATTTAATATTGGGAGTTCGCCATGTCCGTTACGAATTACCGCATATCGTATGAAATAAAATATTTGTTTTATGATGTAAATGTTGGCTTTGAGCCTAGTAATTTCTATGACTCATTTCATTGTTAGATTTTGTCTGTTGTGATACCCTTGGGTGTATTTTGTATATTTTCTCTTGTAAAAATGGCAAGCGGCCATATGTGTATTTTCTTGATTGGTCACGTGTTAATTTACTTGTGTTGATTTGAAAAGTCCTAATTTTTAGGAGTTAATGTTGTTTGCTACGGCAGTTCTTTGATTCCAATTTCATTGCGGAAATTATTTTTGTTTTATTTAGTGTAGGAAGTGTCGGATTAGTTTAATTAGTGTGTAGTTGGTTCCTCTTGTCTGTCTAGCTCTAAGACAATGCAGATTCGTCCCCTGAAGGTTTACTGGATGGTAACGGATCTCGCATTAATTTGTACACATCGTGACGCATGTAGAAAAGCCGCACTCGCACATGTCATTGTAGTAATTTGGGACATTTGGTCCAGATGTTTACGATCTCTCCTGAGATCAGGCCTGTTTGGCATTTTATTAATTCAAGTGGGAGGTATTTGGGAGACCTTGTTTTGTTTTGTTTTCATTGTAAATTGTGTAAATTTGTTGATCTGTTATTAAATTCATATGTTTTAATCCTGGTATTCACTTTTTCCTGCATGTTATTTTGTTATATGTTACCTTGCATGTTATAAGAAGCGCTTAACAACAACTTTACGAAATGGACTGTTACACCCCCCGAAACTGAGTCTCATATGCTTCTTTCCAAGGGTTCATATATCAAAAATGGCTGCCCAAGTGGGGATTGTTGTTGTTGTTGCTTTGTTGACCTCATACTTGTTTCGCTGAGAAATGATGCCAGGTCAGCAGAACAAGAGTAAATTCAGTAAATTGAGGCGAAGTTGTACCGCCATGTGTATCAGTAAAATCACTGAGTTCTTAAAGTTAGAAATGTTGAACAAGGTTAGAAATTGATATTGTATTTGTTGATGACTTGTTCTGGCACCCGGCTTAAAATTAGAAAATTTGCATATTTAGTGAACTCAGTCAAAAGCAGGAAGGTGTTGCCTTACTTTACATTTAATTAACTTCGGTTAATTAAAGTGTTGTTCGTAAATTCTGTTAGTTAGGCATTTTAAAGCAGATCACTAGGGAGTTATTTTGTTGTTTGGAAATAAGAGTCATTATTCAGTAAGATTTTGATTACAGAAAATTTATTTAAATTAGAATCAATGTAATATTTAAATATCAAGACATGTGTGTGTGTGTACGACTGAAATCCCATTGCATGGCCCTATTTTCTCAGAATATATTTATGTGTTTTGCCATGGCTAGCATCGAGGAGATTAAAGCGTTGATGGAGCAGATGTCCGCAATGTTGACTGTGCAATTGTCTGCAAAGACGGAGGAACAGTTAAAAAGGATGAAGGAAGAGTCGTGGGAACAGCGTGATAAACAATTACACGAGTTGCGTGAACACAGTGATAAACAATTACAGGACGTGAACAGTAACATTACGGTCCAATTGCACATTCAGAAACTGGATACCGACAAACAATTACACGAGTTACGTGAACAGAATGATAAACAATTACACGAGTTACGAGAGCACAATGATAAACAGTTAAATAACATAACTACTCAATTACGAGAACAGAGTGATGATAATAATAAACAGTTAGTTGAACTTAACCATAAGTTATCGGAGCAGGCAACCTTACAAACAGTTCAATTAGAGAGGTTCACCCTTGAAATAAATCAGAGTACTAAAGTAGAATTAGAGAAACTGGCGGGAGAGGTGGCAGAGAATAATTCGAGGCAATTAGGAGAAATTAAGAAACTAGAATCTAAATTTGACGACAAACTAGTAAAGTTAGATGGAATGGTAGCCGCCAAATTGAAACAAATCGAGACAGCATGCGTGAACAACACGGCAGGGATCAAAAGCACGCAGGATGAATTACAGGGGCAATTCAAAAGAATAGAGGCGAAAAATGTAAACATACAGGAGCAGATTAATTCAGTCAACAACAATGTGTCAGGGTTGATAAAGGAACTTGACAAACTGGAGATAAAAACGGAGAAAGAAAGGATGCACTTGCGGGAAAACCTGGAAGACCAGTTAACTAAAAACCAAGAGCAAATACGAGAAGAAATAGGAGAACAGTTAAATAAGAATCAGAAAGAAATGGGAGAACAATTAATTAAAACTGAGCAGCTGATACAAGAGCAAATAGGGAAACAGCTTGAGAAGAATCAGGAAAGCAACGAGGAAAAAATTAACAATTTGAAGAGTAGGATCCGGAAAGATTGGAAACAGCAGATGAATGAGACTAAAGGAGATAGGCTGACTATATTAAAGAGGCTAGGCGAGAATAACTCTAGAATGTAGGCTCTGGAGGAAAGTATTAATTCCAAGCTCCAAAAACACGCAGACCTCATCGTTAAGAATGAGATAAGATCTTTAGAGAATGCCAATTTATTCTCTTCAGAAAATGCAGTAGGGAAACATGGAAATATTGGAAGTCCGGAGGGCTCGAAGCTAGCTGAGGATACGAGCCGAGGTCAGAATCCAAAGATAACGTGCGACACATTCCAAAATTACAGAGGGGAGACATCAACTCTACAACCTGGTCTGGCACCTGCCCAAGTCATACAAGTAATTAGGGGAAATGATTTTAAACCCGACAAATTCAGGGAAAATTCAGGATCTACTCCAAAAGCATTTTTGCGCCAGCTGGATGATTATTTTAAGGACCAACACGTCAGTCCCGCAAAACAGCTTCGTCTGGTGGAGAAATTTTTAGAGGGCCCAAGTTTAATCTGGTTCCAAAGCTTCAAGTATACGTTTAATGACATGGCCCAGTTTAAAGAGGCATTTTTGAGGAAGTTCTGGAGTCCTTCACTGCAGCAGGGGATGAGGATGGACTTATATACCAGAAAATACCATAGCACACACCCTACAAGGTTTTCTGAGTTCATTAGTCAACAGCTAGTGAAATTCCGCGATTTTGACGAGCTGCTTTCTGAAGAAAACATGGTTTTAACTATCGGCAAGCAGCTTCCGATGAACATACAGCAATTTTTAGTGGCAGGAAATATAAAAACCGCAGTTCAGGCCGAGGAGATACTCCACCACTTGGACGAATCGAGTATGGTCAGTCCGCAGACCGGGAGACGGACTATGGAGTGCGTGAACACTGCAGAAATAGTTCAAGGGCATCAAAACTGTCAAAATCAGAACAATCAGACGAAGACACAGTCCACCAAAACACAATTTACGCCCAGACGGCAGGAGTTCGACGGTCGAAACCAATATAATAATAACAACAATAGGAACTTCCAAAATCGCCGTGATAATTACAATAATCAGAACAACAATCACAATCAGAGGACGTACCAGCGAGAATATACTAACTGGAGGGGAAACCAAAGGCAGGGTAGACCATACCAAAGGAACGGGGACGGCAGATGTAATAATCAGAGGAATTATCGGCAAGAAAACCAGGGAGATTATCGTAATGACTGGAACGAGCGTTACGCTGAGTCACAAAAATATTTGGATGAATTAAATGCAGAAGAAACAGAGAAAGAGAAGTGGGGGCGAGCGATGGCAAATAGGAATAGTCCAGATAATCACTAGGATGCGGGGGCGGAAAGTTTATTACGTCAGCAGGAGAGACACGATGACAACCGGCGAAACTCAACAAATGGGGCGCAGGATTAAAAAAAAACACGATTACAACAAAACCAGATAGTCTGAAAACGGAGGAAACCAGGGAATGGGAGGAGTAGATTGTGGCAAATAGTGAAGAGTGGGTAGCATTCCCGGACGATTGCCTGGAGGAAGTGGTGAAGGACCGAGAGAATGTAATCAGACAATTACCAATTATTTATGCTCATATTGGAGGTCTTAGAGTGAGATGCCTGATCGACACGGGTAGCCAAGTGAGTTTAGTCACGGAAGCATTGTTGAAAGAAATTGGAAATAAAAAACCATTCCAATTATGCCTGTACCATTAATGAAAGTCCGAGGGGTCATTCCTGACAAGACCATATTTTGCAAGCACCAAGCATATTTAGATCTGGAGATATTAAACCACACAATTTCACAAACTTTCATCGTGATACCAAAGATGAATTATAATGTTATTTTGGTAGCCAACTTCATTTGTGATTTCCACGCTATAATTGACCTACATAATAACACTGTGAGCTTTAAACAAGTTGAGTCACGTTGGTCTGAACATGGAAGAAAGTCCACTAGAGAGAGAGGCGAATACTTGGGTCATTGAAGAATGCACTAATGAGGCGATCGAAGATATGAACTCGATGGAGGAACGAGTAATCCAGACAGCAGTTATTGAAGTTGACGGTCAAGATATTTCGCAGGAACTTTGGATACATTTGGCAGAGGAAGAAATTAGCGGGTCCAAATTTGAAATTTTACTTCAGGAGCGACTTAAGGAGGCAATAGTAGGGGAACCTGACAGAAGCAAACTAGAAGAGATTTTGAGACATCACAAGGGAGTTTTCGACACGATACCTGGAAAAGTATTAAATTTTCAGTATGCCATGCAATTTACCGATTGGACCCCATTTAAGAGTAAATTGTACCTGATCCCAGAGAAACATTTTGCTCAGGTCAAGGACATTATTACTAACCTATTAGATTCTGGAATGATTAGAAAAGCAGCAACCCCATATTTAAATGCAATATTGGCTGTGACCAAGCCCAATGGATCAATCAGATTATGCCTAGACGCACGGGTTTTAAATAGCAAACTGTTAGTCGAGCACGACCAAGCGCCAAGGATCAAGGATGTATTGAAGGCTTTCCGTGGAAAGAAGATATATTCTAGCGTCGATTTAAAGAATAGTTTCCAACACCTGGAAATTGAGGGAAAATCCCAGTTATTGACGGGGATTTTATTTGATAACCAAAGCTATATCTGGTCTCGCATGCCCTTTGGTGTAAAAACAGCAGGATGTGCATTGATAAGAGCACTAGACAGGAATCTAACTGAAGAGGTCAAAAGCTTTACTACAAGATATGTTGATGACATACTCATAGCATCAGAAACAATGGAGGAACATTTGGAAAACCTAAACAAACTTTTGGATAACTTGAGAACCATGAATTTCAAAATTAATTTGAAGAAATCGCACTTTTGCCAGAGCGAGATTCTGTATTTGGGTCACAAAATTGATGTTGAAAGCGTGAGACCTAATCCGGCAAAAATATACGCAATTAAGAAATTCCCTACACAAACTAAAGTGAAACATATTAGAGCATTTTTGGGAGTGACAGGTTTCTTTAAGGAGAATTGTCCTGGGTACACGGAAACAGTAGCACCGATGCAAGAGATGCTGAAGAAATAGAATCGATGGTCATGGAATGAGGAGTGCGACAGGTCCTTTAGAGCCACGAAATACCTACTGGAGAATTGTGTGAAGTTAGGATACCCAGACTTCACGAAGAAATTTGTGATCCAGGCAGACGCTTCGTTGATTGGGATCGGCGCCATGCTTTACCAAGAGGACGCTGATGAACCCAAGAATCGATCATATTTGGCATTTACTAGTCGTAAACTTAGGAAGCACGAGAGAAACTACACTGTTACAGAACTTGAGTTGTTAGCAATTTTGTACTCGTTGCAACAATGGCGCAAGATGGTCTTCGGGTACTCCATTGTTGTCAGAACTGACCACCATGCACTGACCTTCTTATTCAAAACAACCATGGCAAGCGAAAGAGTTACGCGTTGGTCCATTTATATACAGCAGTTCGATATTACCATAGAGCACTGCCCAGGAAGGATGAACATCATACCAGATGCTTTAAGCAGGAACCCTGAAGATGAGAACGGGACAGCAGTAGATGTACAACACATAGCATTAACACCTAAGGCTCGCAAATTTTTGGATAAGTTGAAATAAATTCAGAAGGAACAAGAAAAGGACCCTTGGATGATAATGATGATGATCAAGTTTTACAAGAAGGAACTACAGCCAGATTCACCTGAATATCGAGAAACCCGTGCAAAGGAAGCAAAATTCCATTACCTCAATAATCTTCTTCACAAGTTCGTGGATGATGATCACACCAAACTTCGAATTCTAGTTCCAGCATCGTTACAGAGAGGACTGACGTGGCATGTCCATGAAAGCTTAGCACATATCGGCACTGACAAAACTGAAGCAACAATAGGAGAAACGTTTACTTGGCCAAAGATGCGATACACCATTGTTGAAGTAATTAGGACTTGAGACGCGTGTCAGCGTACTAAGCCCAATAATTTCATACTGAAACAGCTTCCAAAACCTTTATTACCACAGAAACCGTGCGAACTGGTCGCTATTGACTGTTTTGGTCCTCTAGTTAAAGGAAAACAAGGATGCCGACACCTTCTTGTATGTGTCGATGTATTTTCCAAGATGGTGGTATTATGTCCAATCCAGAAGACGACATCAAAGCGAGTCCTCAGCAGAATCCAGAACATAGTCATTCCGACGCTTGGGAAGACGGAATTCATCTTATCGGACCATGGGGCATATTTTACAAGCAATGTTTTTAGACAAGGTCTAGTGAACCTAGGAATAAAGCATATTCTATCTAGCATTCGCCACCCTTGTGGAAATCCAAGCCAAAGAACGATTCGCTGTGTTGCGAAATATTACCGTGTCATGATTCCAAATGATCATAATAAGTGGGTCGACAGAGTAGGAGATATTGAGATGTGCATGAATACTACGAAGCACGAGTCGACAGGTCAAGTCCCACTAGTTGTACACCACAACAGGATGCCTGAAAGAGCTTGGGATAAGATTATTCCATGCCCAAGGGACCCGTTGTTAACACATGAGCTGCGTATTCAGAGAACCAGAGAACACATGAGGAGCCAAGCGGACCGAAGATTGAGGAGATACAGAGGAAAGAAATTTGATCGTGAACTTCAGGAACAGGAACTAGTGCTTGTTCGGAGACCACCGATATCAGATCTTAAGAACAAAGTATTTGCCAAATTCTGTCCAAAATTTATCGGCCCGTTCCGTATTATCAAAAATTTGGGTAACAATGTTTATAGACTTGAAGAATTGAGCACTGGCGCTAAATCTGTTTTCAATAGTGCTAATCTCAAGCCGTATTACAGAAGGGAACCATTTGATGAGTAATAAGGACTATGACTGCAGAATCCAATTGCAAAAATTAATTTGAGAACCCACACTCAAATGTACGTGGCTACGTGGTACCTGGGAGAGCGAGCTTTGTTTGTAAACACAGTTGTAATTGTGTGAGTGAGAGGAGGAAGGTCTAGCGAGACGTGTGAATGACATTGCAGCGAGAAGCGCACACTAATTGGGACAGTGGAATGCACATTCAGGCAGACGAGTGAGGTACTTAAGTGATGTTATCTATACTACTGTGGATATTGTTTTTAAAATCCAAATCAATCACTTGCTTCGAATTTCAAAACCTTGCTGAGGATAAATGAAACCTTATTGATTTGCCGATCAATAAGTCTTCATGATTTTTATTATTATTATTACTGACATCCAGGCAGAACATGTTGGAGTTTGACAAAGGGGAGACAGGTAGTGTGTCGCAACGATTACAACAGAAGTAGCGTGGTAGTTATTCCTGACGATGACCAGCTAAGCCGAGTTCAAGGACAAATTCAGTATGAACGCGCACCCGAGTCGGCGTCATTATGGGCGTGCCAGAAGAGAAGTTCCAACCGATACACGATTGAATCAGCAAATCAGGAGAGAGGACGCCTAAACCACGCGGTGGGTCGCGTACCTAAGGAAAGGGCGCTAAAACACCTATCTGAAGAACCACCGATGCGATATAATTCCGCATAAGTCCATTGAGACGTTTGGATGAAAAGAAGAAGATTGATACTAGTCCCAAGTCTGTGAGGTGAAAACTACAGATTATTTTCACAGATTGCCCCCACTCCACCCCTTTCTGTCAGTTTCTAATAAATTGATCGGTGATGAGCTGTTTGAGACACCTTTATCGAGTTCTGGTGAGCATCGTCCACGCCAGTTTGAATCACAATTTTATCAAGCTCTAGTGAGCATACTTCACATCTGTTTGGACAAACATTTTATTTTGTGCTTATGAGAGCAGAGTTCATGATTAGCGGACGGAGATCTCTAGTTGAGATAAGCGCTACGCGGTAGACGTAATTTGAGACTTGTTAAAAGCCAGTTGCGTGGTGAACGAAGATTGTAATATTTTCTGTAAATTTTGTGTTATATTTTGTGTGATGTATATGTGCGTGTGAAGTAAGAAAATGCTTAGATAGGGCCAGTTCAACGTTGAGTAATCGCCCAGGACATTATTTTTGAGTGAAAGTCAGTAGCTCACAGGGATTCTAGCTAGGTAGACTAATAACTTTGAACATTTCTTTCCAAGAAGCCACGCCAAGATGTCTACGGGAAGGTCGATTGGTGGAATGAAGTGCTACGCCTCTACCAGAACGTCGACGATGAACGAGTAGATTTCCCGTGGGGAAATGCATTGGGATGAAGGTTGATTTTCTACAAGCTACACGGAGATGTACAAACCATTAATTTTTTCAATATGTAGCTAGATTAGACGCGGGAACGTTGTAAATATTTTATTCATTGTTTTCTTGTGTATTTAGATTTTTGTGCGCCGACACTGTTATATGTTAAATGTACGTTGGCACGTGGCCAAAATTTTGTTTGATTATATTTTTCTTTTGAGTCATTAGTAGTATGCACGGCGTGTGTATTTTGATTTTATTCATGCGAATGCGAAATTAGTCATGGTCGATAAATGGTGCTTTTATTCCTATTCATTTTTAGTAGGAGAGGGGGTAAAAGTTGTTGGATGTTTTACGAACAGGTTTTTATTCATACTAGGGTTGCCGAGCGCAACAAGTTAAGATGTCACTGTAGAACACCTTAGTTCTATATTTTAGAGTTTTTTTGAGATTCCTTTTCATGTTCTTTAGTCACGGACTAGATTGGGAGCGCAAGTCGGTGGAAAATATTTTATGTCCTTTATTTCAAGTTTCTGTCAAACCCATACGTGTGATTCTGGTGTGTGTATTGTGTCAAGGTGTGTGTATTGATTCTTCGTGATGAGGGGTAGAATGTGCCTACCGCCCTCAAATATTGTGGTTGTAATTAATGGAAAGGCAGAGCACTCTTCGAGGCTACTGTACCTTGTCCAGTGCTGATTCTTGGATTTCCGTGGGAAATGCTAAGATATTTATTTGACACACACACGTATATTATGTGCTTTTGGGAGCACACTTCTTCGAGACTCGAGTTGCTACGGCAGGTCGAGGTTATTGACACGTGGGTTGACAGATGTGCAGATTCCACTTTGCGCCCGTCTATGTCTAGTGATTCATCTTTTAGGCAGTCCAGCTGACCGACTGACCCCTGTAAGCTATCTGTAGCAAACCTGTTCTATTAATGGTCATTGGATCATAATTTAATATTGGGAGTTCACCATGTCCGTTACGAATTACTGCATATCGTATGAAATAAAATATTTGTTTTGTGATGTAAACGTTGGCTTTGAGCCTAGTAATTTCTATGACTCGTTTCATTGGTAGATTTTGCCTGTTGTGATACCCTTGGGTGTATTTTGTATATTTTCTCTTGTAAAAATGGCAAGCGGCCATATGTGTATTTTCTTGATTGGTCACGTGTTAATTTACTTGTGTTGATTTGAAAAGTCTTAATTTTTAGGAGTTAATGTTGTTTGCTACGGCAGTTCTTTGATTCCAATTTCATTGCGGAAATTATTTTTGTTTTATTTAGTGTAGGAAGTGTCGGATTAATTTAATTAGTGTGTAGTTGGTTCCTCGTGTCTGTCTAGCTCTAAGACAATGCAGATTCGTCCCCTGAAGGTTTACTGGATGGTAACGGATCTCGCATTAATTTGTACACATCGTGTCGCATGTAGAAAAGCCGCACACGCACATGTCATTGTAGTAATTTGGGACATTAGGTACAGATGTTTACGATCTCTCCTGAGATCAGGCCTGTTTGTCATTTTATTAATAAATTCAAGTGGGAGTCATTTGGGAGACCTTGTTTTGTTTTGTTTTTATTGTAAATAGTGTAAATTTGTTGATCTGTTATTAAATTCATATGTTTTAATCCTGGTATTCACTTTTTCCTGCTAGTTATTTTGTTATATATTACCTTGCATGTTATAAGAAGCGCTTAACAACAACTTTACGAAATGGACTGTTACACCCCCGAAACTGAGTCTCATATGCTTCTTTGCAAGGGTTCAATAGGTACGTTACTTCATGTTTATTTAGGTATAATTATACACATTAAATATTTGCCAATAATAGGTCTTAAAAGGGATAACAATTAATGAAATGAATTAAAGATTTTTTAAAATAAATCTACATGAATTTCTATATCTAATTAATTAAACAACATGAATACCTGTGTCTAATTAATGTTATTTGATAAACTGCTGTAGTTGTAAATAGACTAAAAAGGAAACATAATTTGATATAATTAAATTACTTTCTTGCTTTTTTATTTTATTCCTTGTTTTTATAGGCAAAAACTTCTCGGTCATATTGTATATATAAAAAACTGAATTATTTGCCCACCTTTTTTTTCTTTCAAATCTCTCATCGATTTCACATTCTGTCAGTTTCGCCCACTGGCGTACTAAAATCGCCCACTACTGGGTGAATTCGCCCAATTTGGGAATCTCTGCTCTAAAGGAATAATGTTAACGGAAGGTCTAGCCTGTGACATTAACCCTTCAGAACTGGTGTGAAGTAATATAACTGGCGCTGGGCCATTTTGAACCGTAGTGTGTCACTCCCTTTTTGTCGTAGTCGTGCGTATTTTAATGAAGTAATTTTACACCTCGTGTCTTCCAATCAACTATTCCCAATATAAAATTAGGTTTGTTTATATTTTTCAAATTTAACATGCAGAAAAATGGCAATAATTTCCTAAACAGTATAATTGACCTAGATAGTGGCGGTAAAGCAGTCATGGAGAATCCAAGTGGCAGTGAACGAGTTCAGTCGTGTTGACTAAGTGCGCTGATATATTCTCGAATTGATTGGTTGCAGGACATCAATTGGGAAGATTTCTAGGTTAATTGTGAGTATAACGAGTCTACTCATGTAATTGAACACAGGTCTCTGCGATATACTGTTGATATAGAGCGGAAAAATATCATTTTATGTTTTACGAGTGCCAGATCAAATCAGCAAAAGTCGACAATTGAATATCGTAATTCAGCGAGGCTTGTCCCAAACTCTTTGCTACCCAAGAATGGCTATTAGTAATGGCATCCAACCATTATATAACCCTACTAATAGTTCGCTCTACAATGTACCAAAGAAATCCCATCCAAGTTACGCATTCGTAATACAATCAACCCCAAGTAAAGAACAAGCAATTATCATAGATGCACATGACGGAATCCCATTAAAGGATTGTATCCTCTAAGTTGGTAAAATAACTATCCCTGATAACATACGATATGTATCTCGCATTTCTAAATCGAGAATATGTATATTCCTATCGAATCGAAATCTTGTTCAAGAATTATCCTTAAACCACCCTGTAATCAGCATAAACAACATTGACCTTTCCCTACGTCCATTAATAGTTCCAAACAAACGAGTGATACTATCAAATATTTGTCCTATCCTACCCAACTCAGTCATTACAGACTACCTAGAAGAACTTAATACTGTATCAAACCAATGTCCTCCATATCTAACCTCAAGGCTGGAATGAATATCCCAGGTTTTGCACATATCCTCAGCTTCCGCCGATAACTCTATGTTAAACCCTGTGACTTTAATAAACTACCACCTTCATTCCAGATATGCTATGAAGGAACGAGTTATTGGATATTCTCCTCCTCTGATATCCCAAACTGCTTTACCTGCAAAGAAGAAGGGCACTTGGCCCGTGCATGTCAATTGCTAACTAATCCTTCAGAAGAAGAAAACCAACCTTTCAACCTACCTCCAACCCCTTCCAAGGAGCAACCATCCAATCCAGCCGACAATACTTTAAATCATGAACAAAATAAGAATCATTTTCTAACTATTGAACTTTACTCCGACTCCCTTCTTACATATCAAAACTCTCCTCTACAGGAAACGTCCTTGAATGGACAACTACCGCTACCTGAAATCAACAAAGAATAATCTACCACCATACACCATGGAATAAAACGACCTTTACCTCCAAGTGACTCCTCAGATATCTCTTCCAGAGCAGACATCAAGTCTTTCTGTGATGACCTCTCTATATCGGGAGATGATAAAACAAATGATAAATTTCCTACTCTGGGCTCCAAAAAAACTCCAGACATAATCCAACCCAAGAAAAAAACAATGAATCCGAATTCCTTCAACTTAGAAAATCAACTGCTCCCTGTCAAAGAAGTGATAGAAGCCGATCCCTCCAACTTTTCACTTAACCTTTTACAACTGGAAAGTCTTTTTAAGAATACTAAAGGTGCATCAGCAGCTAATGCCTTATCCATTGCACTATCTTACACATCTAGTATTGAAGAACTCATCGAGACCATGCGTAAACTACATCCCTACTATCAAGACAAGAACATCAAGAATAGTAACACTCGACTTATCAAGAAACTACTCAATGCACTTAATAATGACAGCAACACCCCTCCTCCTATAATTCCTAAAACCGAAATGAACCCAATCCAATAATCCTTTTTATTTAAATAATCTTCATGAATCCCGGTATATTACAGTGGAATGTAAACGGGTATTACCCCCAAAACGAATACTTGAAAATTTTAGTCAATGAACATCAACCTCAAATAATCTGCTTACAAGAAACCAACTTCAGAGACCGCAATGTGGCTAATATTAAACATTATACAGCATACTACAAAAACCGCAACAATCCTACTTACGCAAGCGGAGGAGTTACCACCTACATTAGCAACAAAGTTCCTCAAAAAGAATTTCCACTAAATACAAAATTGGAAGCAGTAGCATCTATGATCTTCCTTTCACTTTCCTTCTGTATCTGCAATATATATCTCCCCTCCAGCCAGAAAATAGACCTGCAAGACCTAGTAGATCTAACAAACCAACTTCCCAAACCATTTATTCTCTTGGGTGATTTCAACTCCCACAGCACAGTTTGGAACAATGACTATAAAAATAAAAGAGGAAAAAGAATTGAAACACTAATAGATTCTGAAAACTTAATCCTACTAGATTCCAATGGTTCTACACACTGGGACATTCAGCACGGAACGTTCAGCACAATTGATCTATGTTTATGCTCTGCAGACATAGCAGCAACATTCAAATGAAACGCTAGTAAAAACCTCTATGGAAGTGATCACTTCCCTATATCAATTAATAAAAGTAACAAACTTCACCCTCAAATTAATACTAAGAAATGGAACTCAAAACATGTCAACTGGAGCCAATACAGGGAAAATATCAAGACCGAGCTCAACAGATTACCACCATCTTACCTCAACAAAAATTACAATATCAACTATATTGTAAACAAATTCACTAAGGCAATACTCTAAGCCGCAAAAAAAAATCAGTCCCTAGAATTAACAATGTAACCCACAGAGGAGTAATTCCTTGGTGGAATAACACTTGTAAAGAAGCGATCAAAATCAACAATCAAGCTTTTTACTAATACAAACGACACCCTACTCTTGAGAATAAATAAATTTTCAAAGAAGTCGAGCAAAAGCATGAAAAGTTATCAAAGAAAGCAAATGAAATTCCTGGCTAAAATACGTGTCCTCTCTTTCCAATCAGACCCTTCAGAACTCTGTTTGGGAATACTTACGGAAAATTAAAGGAATCCAAAATCCCTCAAAAACAATAACTCTCTCAACAAAATATGGATTAACAATAACCAAAAATCTAGACACTGCCAATACCTTAGCCAAAACCTTTGCAAGAATATCATCAAGTGATTCCAATAATGAACAAGTACTGCCACTTTCAGACCTCTTGGATATTACCAATGATAGTTACAATGATAAAATTAGCAAAAATGAAATATATCAAGAACTCAACGACTGCCGAAACTCTAGTCCTGGCCCAGATGATATAATATATGAATTCTTGAAAGAACTTCCCCCTGAAGGATTAGAATATCTCACTGAAATTTTCAACTTCATCTGGTCTCAGAAAGTATTTCCAGATGCTTGGAGGAAAGCCATAGTGATTCCTATACCCAAACCAGGAAAGGACCACATGATTCCTGATAATTATCGACCAATAGCTCTAACATGTACTATGTGCAAATTAATGGAAAAAATATTAATAAAAGACTAAAATGGATACTAGAGCAGCAGAATTTCTTTACACAAGAACAGTGTGGTTTCAGACAATTTCACTCAACAACTGATAATAACCTTAGAATCAGAAATTCTAGATGCTTTTCGACACGGGCTCCAACTCCTAGCAGTCAGCCCAGACATACATAAAGCATATGATATGATACGCAAAACACAAGTCATCGAAACCCTAAAACAACACAATATCAAGGAAATATGATTGGATTCATACACAATTTTCTACAGAACAGAAGCATCCAAGTCCGAGTAAACCTTGTCCTATCTCAAGAAATCAGATTTGAGAAAGGAGTCCCACAGGGTTCAGTCATTAGTGTAACCCTTTTCTTAGTAGCCATAAATGGCATAACTTGATGCATCAACCCCCCAGTAAACTCTTGCCTCTTTGCGGATGACATCACCATTTTCTGCAAAGGCCGTAATCTATCAACCACCCAAGAAATAATACAAAAAAAACCTCGACAATCTTGCCAATTGGGAGAATCATACAGGCTTCTTTTTCTCTGCAATCTAAACCAAATGCATTCTATTTTCCAAACAGAGAAGACAGAATGAACAACCAGAATTATATCTCAAGGGAAATAAAATCGAAGTGGAAAAAGAAAAAAAAAAGTACTAGGAACGACCTTTGACAGCAAACTAACATGGAACTCCCATCTTAAAACTTTAAGAAACGACTGCCTACGTCGAATTAATGTTCTCAAATCATTAGCAGCTAACAACTGGGGAGCTAACGCTCATGTGTTAATGTCCACGTACAAAGCAGTCATCCGTTCTAAGCAAGACTATGGCTCCATTATATATAACTCAACCCCAGTATCAGCACTAAAATTACTTAACCCTATTCAAAACACATCTCTAAGGATCATATTAGGAGCTTTTAGAACCAGTCCGATCTCCGGTCTACTAATGGAGGCTTATGAACCTCCGCTCCAATCTCGCAGAAAACTACTGACTATGAATTATGCAACAAAGGTCGCAGTGTCTCCGCAATCCAAAACTCACACCTATGTTTTCCCAAGTAATCAATCTCTTCGCTACCCCACGCAGCAAAGAAGACATCTTCCTATCCACATTAGACTTTCACGACTCCTTCATGATGTCCACTCCCATTTTCCCCCAATTGCTCCGAGAACTACAAAAAATATGTCAATTCCGCCATGGAGAATTAAAACACCACCAACAATTTTAGACTTATGTGACATTAATAAAGAATCAACTGACAGTAGCACCTTCAAGACACATCTCTAAGGAAACCAAAAGATTTCCCACCTTTACCCCCATTTATACAGATGGATCAAAGACGGAATACGGTGGCGGCTGCGCTATTCTATATCCCGATGAGACGATAAAGTATACATTACCAAAAAATATGCTCTATATTCACATGTGAACAATTCGCCATTCTAAAAGCTACAGAATCCATCAAGAATTCCACCAAAAGAGAAATCTTTTTAATCTTCTGTGACTCCTTATCTACAGTAAACTCCCTTCAAGATTCATCGTCTTCCAACTCCTTAGCCCAAAATATACTGGAGTCATATAATACGGCAACAAATAATGGTCAGAAAATTTACATATGTGGATTCCCTCACACAAGGGGATAAAAGGCAACGAACAAGCAGACATAGCAGCCAAAGAAGCAACTCGTCTCTCCCCTCAAGATCCAAACTTTCTCAACCCCTGCAATGATGTGACCTCTTCTCTTAAACCAAAAATCCACAAACAATGGTTAACCCACACTCAAAGCTTCATGACGTCCGGAATGATTCTACAAATAAATTCGACACCCCGCTTCTTCCATTACCAGAATACGAATAGGTCATACCAAAATGACCCACGCACACATCTTCTCCAAGACATCTCCACCCGTCTGCGAGAACTGTCAAGAAAGAAAAACAGTTAACCACATACTACTAAAATGCCCTTTGTACGATAAACAAAGAACTCTATTCAACCTCCATCAGACAAGAAGCCTAAATGAGATCTTAAACGAAGACAACCATTTCAAAAACATAATTAATTATTTTAAACTGACGAATATGTACCAAGACATATAAACTCTGTAACAACTTTTGTAATACCTTAAGTAAATGTTTGTATCCAACATTGTTATTGCTATGTATGTCGCGATATGACTCGAGGAGTTAAAGCGACAATAAATAAATACGAATTTTAAAAAAGCAGTCGTCTCAATGTTTTTGAACAAAGTAACTGATGACCAAGGTGCCCCTAGACCCTAAACATGTATCAACAAGATCGTGAGCTATGTGATAGTGCTGCACCAAAATAGGTGGATTTTCCCCCTTATTTTTGGTAGATTTCATTAGAAAGCTTTTTTTAGATTGTTCCGAGTAACGTAAGCCGAAAATTTTCACGCGAGGACTGGCGCCATGGGTAAATCTGACCCGACCGTAAATAATATAGAAATAACTTGAGTGTTCCAAAAGCTATGGACATGTTTCTTTTGCAGGGTGAAGTTCAAGGGTAGAAAGGAAGGTACAGTAAGCGACAGGAAATTCGGACTGACAAAAACGAAAATATAGAGCATTATTTAAGCCTCGGGTTAAAGGATGATTTCAACATTGAGATAGTTGCCACGGTGGGTGAATGGTTAACTTGTCGGACTGCCAACCCCAAGATTGCAGGTTCGCTCCTGGCCGTGGTAAGTGATATTTAAAAGGTGACAAAAATCACGACATGTATGTCATGCGTTGTTGGCATGTTAAAGAACCCATTTGAATTCAGTAGGCCAAGTTCAGAATGGCAAAATTAATCTCGGGATTTTCTGCCAACACAAAGTTCCTCCGTTCTCTACTAGAAAGCGCTATAGTGTCAAGGACCTTAGATAGCCTATCTAACCTCCTTGACTTTCATAGCGTTCCAAGGAACAACGAAATTGGACATGCAAGCTGTCCTCTGGGTGTCAAATAACAAAGCCTGCACCAGGCACCCAAGGCCATACGATATTATTATTATTATTATTATTAACATCGAGTTACTTGCTAGAACTGTGGATTTTTCTTTGTACTCTGCACAGCTGCATTGCATGCTTGTGAATAATAATGGATTCTAACACGACGCTATTATAATGGAAGAGTGCCATTGGCGAAGTTCCAGAGCTTCAAGTTTTTTTGCTGTACTTTGCCTGGATACCATGTCCAGCCCCAAGCCTGTGACGCACACAACAAATGGCTTTCTTGTATACAGAGAGGAGGTTGAATTAGGGAAAAGATCTTCTCCCGAGTCTTAAGGGAAACAGAGAGTATGTAATTGAGTTTGGCTGCCACTTCATGTTCCCAAGCTTCAGAGTAGATGCTTACTGTTGTGCACTGTCTCTCTTGTGGCTCCCGAGAGAATCTTTATCATCTTAAAAGTTTATAAAAGATGGAGTGATATCACTGATACATCATATACATAGCAAACAAGAAACAAAGTGGTGGTTGGTTGGTTCCTCAGTTTAGGGGCTGCGACAACGCGGTCATGTAGCACCGTGTACGTACTTTGCGTAGTTGGTAGCATGCTGAGCTTCTATGCCCAAGGTCGCGGGTTCAAACTCGGCCGAAGTCGTCGGATTTTTTTACAGCGTTAACAATCCCTCAGTATGCCTTCCTTCGGAGGGGAAGTAAAGCCGGTGGTCCCATGTCATAGATTTATGGCATGATAAAGAACCTTCCAATAATTACTCTTGTGTGAAGCTAAATTATAGGTTGTATTTGACTAATGCTCTTAGGTTCCAATGTTCGTCGCCAGGAGCCGACTGTGGTGGCATCTAGTAACAAAGTTCAGAACTAGTTGGTCGCTGACGGTGGTGTTTGTTAGCAAAAGTTGGAACTACTTGAAATCGAATGTCTGCAGTCCTTACTAGGATTAAAAACAGATAACACTCATTAATACAGCCATCACAATTGATACCGGTTATCAGACAGATTTTACACACACCCAAAGTACACGGGGCTACATGACCACGTTGTCGCAGCCCCTAAACTGAGGAACCAACCAACCAACCTACGTACTTCGGGTGTGTGTAGAATCTGTCTGATAACCGGTGTTAATTGTGATGTCTGTAGCCTATTAGTGTGTGCTATCTGTAATTCAGGTCAGGACTGCAGATTATCAATTTAAAGTAGTTCCTTTTTTTTCTACCAAATGCTACCTTCAACGAAGCCTAGCCGTGAACTTGACTACTAGATGCCACCGCAACCAGCTCCTGGCGGCAAACATTGGGATTTTAGTTTACATGGGGGTCATTCAGCATGTTTTGGCAGATGAAAAGCTAAAGGAAGTAGGAGATTTATGATAACCAGTGATGGACGAAGCAAAGAAGATATAAAAAGAAGGTTGGATCTGGCAAGGAAAGCATTTCTACAGAAAAGGAATCTGCTGACATCGAATATAGATTTAGGTATTAGGGAGTCATTTATGAAAACCATTGTATGGGGCGTGGCACTATATAGAAGTGAAACTTTGACTATTGGTGCAGCAGAATATAGGAGAATTGAAGCGTTTGAAATGTGGTGTTACAGGAGAATAATATAGATCAGATTGGTACATAGGGTAACAAATGAAGAGGTATGAAGACGAGTGGGAGAGGAGAGATGTTTCTGGCGACTGCTGATGAAGAGAAGAGATAAGTTGGTAAGACACTTAGACACCCAGGAATAGCAAGCTAAGTTATGGAAGGAAGGGTCAAGGACAAGAACTGTAGGGGTAGACCAAGGTTAGAATATGTTTAGCAGAATGCCTCGGATGTAGGGTGTGGTAGCTATGTAGAGATGAGACGATTTACTCAGGGCAGGGAAGCATGGAGAAGTGCATCAAACCAGTCAAAAGACTGAAGACTCAAACACCAACAACATTCAGCATGAATTCTGATAGCACAATCGGAATTTTTGTTACGTTTTGTGTGTGTTCCCATTTGTATTATAAATCACATCATTATTACTTAGAGAAAGCTTTTGATTTTGTTAATTAGTTTAAGGGGGTTGGGACATATTGTTCATCAATCCCGCGTAATTGGGAGTGTGTTCAATTTGCCTTATAACGTGTGTATCTGTCGTGACTAACTTCTTTTTATTAAGGTCGACAAAGAGTTAGTTGCCCCAGAACTTGAAATGAGGTAGGCTACTATCCCGGCATTTGCCTGAAGGGGGTTATATTAATAAACAATCGCCATCATCTATAGAGCTTGGTACGTGCAAAATATTACACTAATTCAGCAATTTGTGTAGGTATAGCCTATGCCGTTTCTTGTGTAGGGTTTCGCCTAGGAACACCTAGCGGGCTCATCAGCGGGTTCTTGGTGTTCGTGACTGGATCTTCACTGGAGTAGCAAACTGCGCGCTACCTCGCTTTCCGGGTTGGGACTCCAAGAAACCGCTGATGAGCTTGGTGTCCTAAGCGAAACCCCGCACAAGACATGGCACAAACCTTGAAAAAATTCTGAGTTTTAATTCCCTGGCCGTGGAAGCCAATATACTATCTTGATAGAATATTTAGATTACAGGGGCACTAGTAATAACTTATATCCAGTGCATGAATTTTCAGTTTCGATTACGAGAAAGTTACATAGTGCTTGAATGTTGCATTACACGAAAATATCTTAGTATGTACACGTCAAATATAATTTTCTTTCGCTGAAATTTAATGACCAAATAATACCGACTGACGCGACGATCAAAATCTCCTTCGATATGTTATTAGGATGATACGCTCAATATAGTCTGTTAATCTGTATGATACCGTTGAAGTTGAGTGGATTCTTCTAAATCGCAGACTCCAGTCAACGGAATGAACAATTTCCATTGAATCCTTACACAACAAGCCTCAGTGCCTTCAGGCAGCGCCATTTTGCCCAAGCGAATAGAGCGAGAATGTCGAGAATTATCGTTAACGAGTGCACATTACCGGTAATACCAGTTCCGGAACCAGCATTTCCATTCTTCACTCTCGTGCAACGAGACCGATCGGAACTTGAGAGCTTTTAGCCCGGCTCTAGTCTTTAGTTGACAGCGACTTCAATACTGATAAATGTGGTGTTTTACTGTTCTTCGCTGAGCTTTGAGTATCCTAACACCTTCCGCATGCAACGCTTTGTAGTCCCCACCATTTTCTGCCATCATCCTCCGCACCAAGCCGCTCTTGGGGCAACTTACTCCTGCCGACCTCACTTGGTCAACTCTTGTTCTCTTCCGACCCCAACGGTATTAGGGTAGCCTAACCGAGGCCTAGGGAGTCTCTTCCTTTCCCGCCTTAATTGGCTCCTGTCTCATCTATTCTGATTCCCTCTTTCAGCGAGGGGTCAGCCTTCTTTTTCTTTTCATGTTATCTCTTGCCTTCTGCTCAAGGCCCTCAACGAGGCCGGGTGTATGTAGCCCCACCACTTTTGGAGCACCCTAGATAATGCTACACCCTCAGGGGCTCACGGCTGGTAGGTTCGGGAGTTGGTGACCCCGAGGGATTCCTGAGCTGGGTCCGTTTTCCCCCTTTTGTCCCTTACCTTTGGGGCGGACCCTCTCCTCTTTCACTTTCCTATCTGCCTTTCATGGCTCTCCTTCCTTCCAAGTCCCTCAATCCGCATTCTTAGAGGGTTCAGGGCATTTATTTTCCTCCTGTCCTTTATTTCCCTTATTCTCCTTTAGTTTTCCATTTCTTCTAGTATGTAGGTTAGTAGTTAGTTTTAGTTTTATGTTTGCATTTCATTTTCATCTTCACGATCACCAAAACCACCAGGGGCCGATAACCTAGATGTTAGGCCCCTTAAAACAACAATTATCATCATCAGCTCTTGGGGCAATACATTTCCAGGTAATACCATTATGGGCAAGGGATTGATGAGTCCTCGAGGTGGTTAGAGCTTTCCAAAGTTCCACAAGTGCTAAATTTGCTGACTGGAACGTTTTAGCGGGGTCTGTGTGTATCGTGAGGGGTAGGCCATGTCTTCCAGGGAATCGTTGAAGTGCCATGAGGAACGTATCCGTTGTCATGTCTGTGCAGAGTTCAAAGTGCCCTGCTCGTGTGGTAGCTTATTGTTCATATATCTCCCCACCTTGATATACAGGAGCTCAGCAAAATCTATTCCCGTAACGGCTAATGGTAAGAATGGTTGTGGTTGCTCTATCTGTCGTCCTCGTAGATTCTTCAAGATTTAATATGCGAGGCAAAAGTGTAAAGTCTATTTGATGGCCAGACGAGCTCTGTGGATCCAAAACTCGGTTCGGAGCTCGGATAGTATGATGCGAACGCCGAATTGATGCAAACAGGTGCGTGTTTGTAGTGTAAGTAGTTGAGTGAAGCGATGTGATCCGTCAAGAAGCAATGGATGTATTTGTTCTCTATTGACGTTAGCAAACTGCAGTCGACCTCCTAAACGTATGAGTCTATCTTCCAAGAAATAGATATAAAGTGCAATTTTTTATCCTTTCGGCAGTGGCAAGTTATTTTGAAGTGCTTGCAGTTCTCCCGTGAAAGCTTCTATCTGGATCATTCGTATCCAATACATACGTGCGGGGGCAGATGACCTCGTAGTTCCGCCCCTTAAAACAACTGTTTTGTATTTTGCACATTGCGCGCTGTTTCAAAATGGAAATGGCTGACCATTTAACCAAAGACATTTACAAAACACGATCAATGTCCTTCAAGGCCAAATTGAGGCTCTACGTTACCGTTATTCGCCCGGAGGCGTTATATGCATCAGAATGCCTGGCGATGAATAAGAAAGGCCTGGCAGAACAACTCGAAGGCAAAGAGAGGAAGATTCTGAGAAAGATCTTGGGCCAGATCAAGGAACGAGGAGAGTATAGAAGACGACACAACGATGAACTATATCTACATGTGGAGAAAATAACGGACACCATTCGCAAAAGAAGACTCTCTTTTTGTGGCCATTTAACTCGAATGAACTTCGGAAGATTGTCCAATCGAATCTGTGCCTACTTTGTGGGAAAGAAAACCAAAGGGATCTGGTTTACACAGGTGAAAAAAGACCTACAAGAACTGGGGATATCACATGAGGACATCTTGGAACGTGACTCTTTGAAGAAGAAACTTGGGGAGATACAGAGTTTTCAGCCAAAACCTATGTTGAAAACCGGCAAAGAGTGGACCGAAGAACGAAAGGAAGCTCACCGAAGAAGGATGCGCGAACACTGAGCCAATGTGAAAGAACGAGGGAAAAGGCAGTTGAAATAACGTGGTCCATAGACGACCGAAACTATTATTAAACAAGTAGTTCCATGAAGAACTATATAGCCTATTTTCATATATCCTACTTATGTTAACTGCCACTATCAACATACAAAATTTCAGTTTGATTGCTATAATTGATTCGTAGATATTGAGAATCGACTAAATATTTCGGATGGTCGCCATGTTGGATTTTATATATGTAGGTCTTAGAGTTATGTACTGTTACATGAAGATTATTGTGTACGTGTAGCTTTCAAACTTCAATCGCATAATTAGGACACAGGAAGTAACAAGGAGATTTTAAAATTTCGCACAGCTGCCGTCTTGTGGTTATGGTAACAATTGAAATAAATTAGATGCCAGTGGATTAACATTCGTATAAGGATTTACTGTACCAAGTTTCACTGCACTCGGATGGTTAAATTGCGAGAAACGTCCATGTGAATATTTATACTTCGCGTCGCCGCCATGTTGGATTTGTGATCACCAGGTCATTTAAAGTCCTATAGGTGAACTTAAGTTCATAGCTCCTATGAACATATACAAATTCAGTTTGATTGCTATAATAGATTCGTAGATATTCAGAGCAGTCTAAATATTTCGGATGGTCGCCATGTTGGATTGTTAAATGTATAGGCCATAGAGTCATATACCATTAAAGGAAAATTATTGCGTAGGTTCATTATTCAAACTTTCACTTGGATCGCATGATTACGACACAAAAAATAAATACTTAATTTTAAAATTCGCACAGCCGCCATCTTGAGGTTATGTAAACAATTGAACTAAATTAGGTACCAGTGCATTACAATGTGTATAAACATTTGCTGTACCAGATTTCATTGCGTTTGGAACATTAAATCGCGAGAAAGGTCTATTTAAAATTTTCAAATTCGCTTGGCCACCATGTTCGTTTTGTAGTCAACCGGTTTTGAAAGTCTTATAGATGAACTTCTAGTAGTGCCCTTTATCTCCGTACAAAATTTAAGGGTGATACCGCTAACAGTTTCAGAGATATAGAATGCCGGTGAAATATTTCGCACATCTGCCATCTTTTGATTATGTAAACAATTGATCGAAGTTAGATGTCGGTGCATTACAATGTGTATAAACATATACTGTACCAAGTTTTATTGCGTTTGGTTGGTTAAATCTCGAGAAACGTATATTTAAAAGTCGCAAATTCGCGTGGCCGCCATGTTGGTTTTGTAGTTACTAGTTTTTTCTAGTAGTTTCTTTTATGACCGTAATAAATTCCAAGGTGATATCGGGAATAGTTTCGGAGATTTTGAATGCTGGTGAAATATTTCGCACAACCGCCATGTTGGATTGGTGAGACGTAACAAAATTTGAAGGGCACGGCCGGGGTTGCCCGGAATAGTGCTATGAAATTACCGAGTTTCATTGAAATCGCTCCAGCCGTTTAGATTTTATTAGGGACACACACACACACCTCTCTCTCTCTCACACACACACACGGACAAAAGGTGATCTCATAAGAGACTTGAACTACAAAAACATCAAAGACCTGGATAGAGTTAAAGCCAGATACCTCAATAAATCACTGTTCGTATCGAAGTACGCCCCAACCAGATTAGTTTATCAACTGGTGGGAACAAACACATTTATAGAAGACCTAATATTAAAACACAACCTGATTCAAACACAAGCATGCATCAAGTTCCTGGAAGAAAGAGCCCAGAAATCAACAGAAATAGACCCCGAATTCTACCGCACCCCAGCCATGAAGGAGAAAGAATGGAGATCAGCCGGCTATGAACTACGACACCTCTACACCCGAGGAGCAATACACGGCTTCCACCATAAAATCTGCAACAGGAAAGTTTACCACAACGCCGACAGTCAATGCAGCTGTGAACTCTGCAACCAATGCTGCACACAGTATCACCTATTTGAATGTACAAAAAGAACAATGCCAATCTCGCACTATGCAAAGGACGAGTGTCAATGATATCTGTTATGTAATAATTCTGTGCACATTGTGTTTAATTCCAATAATAAAAAAATAAGCCTATTATTTCAAAATTGAAAATAGGCTAAAAATGAACTACTACTAACCACTACATACGTGCGGCTGTTAGTTCAGTGGCAGTTAATTCTCGGGATGATTTTTCTCTACGACGGGTGTTGATTAGGAAACGAAGGACCCATGCAGTATGTATAAAATAACGTAAGTGTTCGTCTGGTATCGTTGAGAACTTCATTAAGGTGTACACAGATTCCTCGGGATGCTATCACTACGTTTATTCCACTTAAATTGCATTACAATAACAAAACATGAACCATTGAAATATCTCAACTTCAAATCTGTCGCCATGGTAGCTTGTTTCACATACATTGTTTTGTGTATGCTGCCAATATTTTCAAATAAGACTTCCTAAATCATATGCTGCCAACATTGACAAACAACACTTCCTAAATCCTGTCCATCTTGTCCACCTTGATCTGTAAAATCAACTTTTCTTCCGTAGGAAGAGGCACCAATTTGCTTAGAGAACGCTTAAACATCCCCCTAGATGATTTTGCGTCCACTGTCTTCACCAGTCCATCTTTCCCAGGACAAGTCCTTACCACCACAGTCATCTTCCACTGGAGAGGTGGAATGTTTTCATCCTTCACGAGAACAACAGTGCAGACAGGATCATTAGGTTGCACGAAAACTTAAAACAAATCGATCAATCTGAATATATTTGACATCAGATAGCTGAGAACTTAACTCACACCAGGTATATCTCAATGATATTGGCAAGGGTTTGGTCCCATTCCATATTATGCGACCACAATTCTTGCATAAACATTTTAAGACCATTAACGTAAAGACTAAATTGTTTGGCAATTTGAAAATGATTTGAATAAAGTACAGGGATAGGAGGGTGATCTACAATCTATACAGAAACCAGACAGCAGTCATTCGAGCAGAAGGACATGCGAGAGAAGCTGGTATTCAGAAAGGTGTGAGGCAAGGCTGCAACTTATCACCCATACTTTTCAATCTTTACATTTAACAAGCAATGAAGGAAATTAGAGAGAAATTTAAAGTGGGAGTAAAGATTCAAGGAGAAATAATTTCAACTCTGAGATTTGCAGATGACATAGTCATCTTGGCCGACACGCCAGAGGATTTGAATGAGTTTTTGAATGGAATGGACTCCATCTTGGGGAAAGAATTCATGATGAAAATTAACAAATGAAAAACAAAAATTTTGGAATGCAGCCGAAATAAATCAGAAACCTCTATGGACATCAATTTGGCAGGTGAAAAACTAAAGGAAGTAGGAGACTTCTGTTACTTAGGAAGCCAAATAACCAGTGATGGACGAAGCAAAGAGGATATAAAAAGTAAGTTGGCTCAGGCAAGGAAAGCATTTCTACAGGAAAGGAATCTGTTGACATCGAATATAGATTTAGGTATTAGGAAGTCATTTCTGAAAGCCTTTGTCTGGAGCGTGGCACTCTATAGAAGTGAAACTTGGACTATTGGTGCAGCAGAAAAGAGGAGAATTGAAGCGTTTGAAATGTGGTGTTACAGGAGAATGATGAAGATCAGATGGGTAGATAGGGTTACAAACCAAGTGGTATTAAGACGAGTGGGAGAGGAGAGATGTTTCTGGCGACTGCTAATGAAGAGAAGAGATAGGTTGGTAGGACACATACTAAGACATCCAGGAATAGTGGTGTATTCTTTGGAATACACGGTAAGACAGAGTAAGCTTTTGCTTCTCTTTGCTTTAGTTCACCCCTTCCCCTTTCGCAAACACCAACAGTGATCTCCTGATTTCTCTTTGTTGGTATATGTTTCTTACACTACCTGTAAGTCTGTTCTAGATATATATCTTCCATGACCCACCTAGCGTCATCTAGCAGCGAATCTCTGAAATTCTTAAATTTTTCCCCGCACAAGAGGACTTGCTTACCAAACTAGCCACCAGATCTTGTCGCTATCGCCAGCTATCATCTCCGTGATCAAGAGAACTTCGTCTACTTTTTCACCCACCAGGCTGCGCTAGTGACTCCTGCTATCAACTCTTTGAAGATCATTTCATTAAGAAAATTTATTTCTGTTATGTTGGCTATTCTTATATGTATTGCTTTTGTCTCCTACCCCCACTCTTTTCCCTTCCCTGGTCTCTCCGCACTCCATTGCGCTGGCCTCACTTGTACGTCTGAAGTCACACCAGTCAGTTGGAGCTTAACTAAAGCTCGCCTCCTCTAATCTAGAGGCAAACTTTTAAATTCGACGCCATGTTCGAGTTTTAGAATCAACCGTCAACAGCAACATCGCCTTCTTCATGAAGCAAAGATAAGTACCGACTTAATGTTTAAACCACATTCTCATCGCTTTTAAAAGGCTCAATGCTTTTATTTGAATTTTATAGACAGTGAAAATTGCTATATGTGATAAAATAAATGCTTTCAAGAGATCTTCTTGATCAAACTCAAACTATCAAGTCTAACTTTAAAAATGAAAGATTTTCTGAGATGCTATCTCACATCGAGGGATATTTCTAAAATACCCACTGTCTATATAATCTAGTTTTCCGCCGAGGGATTCTCTACCCAATTTAAACAACTCATCATTGCTCTGTAATCTTCCAGAACCTGCACTCTATCTACCAGTTATACTGTCATGTATTTTCCACTTGATATGGTAATATTTTCTTCACTAAGAAACTTATGTGGGATAAACTTCTAATCCACATAAATCTGTCTTCCTACGTGGGGAATTTTCTGCCGTATTTAACTGCCGCCCATAGAAACTACAAAATATAATTTCCTCAAGCCAAAACTCAACTTTTACATAACTGCAATAACTTTCTTTGCCATAAACTTTTTGTGCTACTACAGTGAACTTTTCAACTATATCAACAGACTATAGTGAAAACAGTGCCTGTTCAACTTTTTCATCCGCGTCGCGCTCGTCCGAGTACAATAAATACGGCCATGAACACTCTTCCACAATCCCATTTGATCTTTCCCAAACCCTTTACTAATAAACAAAAATAATAAAATTGATACTTCAGGTCTTTTTTCAATGAGGTGTCACTCTCAATAAGTGCCCTCCCTTACTTGCTAGACGTACAACGAATTAATGTCTGTAAACCTTCGTGTCTAGTACACGCCTTAAAGTATATTGTTTCTCCCTTCTAATGAGGGAATCCAATTTTTTCTAACTCTAGGTTTCACGAAAGGGAAATTTGCCCCATTTTTCTCGTGATCCCTACTTAAACATAGAAGTTATAGAAATTTCCTTTCAATTTTTCTCTTCAGGTTTCACAATAAGTGACCTGCCCTATTTGTATAATTTCTAAAAGTAGTTCAGTATTAATACAAGAAGTTATAGAAACTTCTATTTCATTTCCTCCTGCTTTTTGTTGTTACTTTCGAAGTTGTTATTTGTTAATATTTCTAAGATACCTATCTAGAAATCCTTAAAGTACATACCTTGTACTTGATTTATTGTTTAGCCTTAATTGCTTTAATTATCTTAAAATTTTCTATCTTAGCTATTTCAAAATCTTACAAAGATTTATCTCATGTAAAAGGTTTGAAACCAAAAGATTATAAATTGCCTGGCGCAAACTTTAGATATTTTCGGAGGTCAGCGACCCCAATTGTTTATAAAAATCAAAATTATATATTTGTTACATAAACTACTTCTTTTTACATTGTTAAATAAATTAAGATTGGTTCTTTTGATTTATCATTTCTCAAACATAAAGGTTAGGCAAGATCCTGTCTTCCTTGACTCTTCCTAAATTCATGCCCTCTTTAATAAAAATAAATCCATTGATAAGGTTTTCACTACTTGTTGCATTTGAACAAGAACTCTTAATTATTAACTTATTAAAGTCTCTCATAGTTTTGATAGCTAATTCTAACTGGCCAGTAAGGCAAGCATAGCTCGCTACGCCAGCTTCCTGCTTGTGGAGATTCTACCACTTATGGTTGGTTTCTCATAATTTAAGTGTTTCTCATTGCCTAAACTTTTAGTCGGCGCCTTGCTGGGTAAAAGCCTAGTCATTTCTAAATGCAACTATTGGTGCTCTTACCAAAATTATTCCCAAGGGTATACTTGCTTTATCCCTATCCTTCTTGGGAGCATTCGGTCGCTCATTAGAAATTCTACTTTCAAGAACTAAAATATCACGGCTGATTCAAATTATTTGTATTCTTCAAAATACTTGGTTAGAAACAAACTCCTTTGAACAGATACACAATAAATCTGTTACTCATTGTCTTCCCAGACCACCACCCTTCCCCATAGTAGGTATATTTATGCTTGAGAGGGAATACGTTATAGCAGATTTCTTGCGAACAGCCCAAGTTCCAGCTGCGTTTCCTGTTGGCTTCGCCCAGGTCCCTACCCACTTTAGGTATCGGAAAGCGGATTTGCAGTGGCAGCTGCCTTTGAGTATACTTAAAGTTAAAATTATAACTTCTGTTGGACTCTCGTCCTATTTCTCCATCCTTTTTCTCCAGTCCGAAACCCACTTCTTTTTCTTCATCATCTTCCATTGTGGGTTAGGTTATTCCCAAGCTAATAATCCACCCAAAATTTGGTCCCAGAAACCCGGAAGACTCCATTTATGACTTTTTACTTATCAGGCTTTATTTTTCAAGCGTTATTTGACAATATTTTGCAAATCATTAATATCTTCTTTGAATTTTTCAGCTATTGATTCACCGTGCAAAGCATGTGATGGAGAAAGAGGCCACTCCTGTCTCCTTTGGTGTGTCCCTTTCTTTCAACTTATTTGCTGCTGACAGTCTGACAGCATTTCCAAGGCTCCACAGTTTCGTAATTTATACTTTAATTTACCTATTTTGTCATGGCTCCTACAGAAAGGATAAGGATGAAAAACTTACTTCTAAACGAATATCCTATAAAGGGCAAATTACCCGATTTAGAAAATACATCAAAGAGCTAGATCCCTCAGAAGCTCAATTAAATTTGTTAAAACATCGCGTAAAGGATTTTGAACGTTCATATGAAAATTATTGTAACATCCAAACTGAAATCGAAACTTGTATGCTCAATCAAACTGATGATCGAGTCGAAGTAGAAAATCAATATTACGAAGGTATAGGTTCTGTTTTTAAAATAATATGCCAACTCGAAGAAGAACAGAAAAAAGACGGTTCTGTTCTTGGTTCCCTTCACGAACAACAAACCTCTTTTCGTGAGGGCACTCACAAGCCCAAACCAATCCTACCTAAGATTGATTTACCCCACTTCTCTGGAGACGAATCTACTTGGGATTCTTTCTATGAACTATTTTGTTCTCTTGTTCATGACAATGAAGACATTCAAGTCATCTACAAGTTTCATTATTTGAGATCTATCCTCCGAGGTCATGCTCTGCAGTTAGTTGAAGCACTCCCATTAAGTGCCGAAAACTACCCCATTGCTTTTAACTTGCTGAAAGAAAGATACGGTAATTCACGGTTACGTATTACGCCATATGAAGGCTCTATTTAACTTACCTGCGTCACAGAACAATGACGTCACTAGTTTGCGTACTCTGATACAACACAACTTCACGTTAAATCTCTATCCCAATTAGATCAACCCACTGAACACTGGAACACTTTCTTAATAAACTTAGTGGTTTCTAAAGTCGATGTTGCTACCCTCAAAGCTTGGGAGATTGAACTTTCCAGAGAAGACGATTACTCTTACGAGCATTTAGTCACTTTCATATATGCTAGATGCCAACTCTTAACTGCTTTAGCTAATCAAAGTGAACCCTCATCCCCGTGTTCTAAATTTGAATCAATGTCTCTTAAACCTAAAAGCGAACGCTTAGCATCTAGTACCCAAAAACCTGGGTCCAGCTCATCTAAACTCAAGTCAAACGCCACTGGTTACCCAACTAGGTCTAGTGAACGTCGTATTGCTAGTTCTATCGTTTTAAACACTCAAAGCGAATCCCGTAAGAGTTTAAATGAACCATTAAAGTGCATACTTTGTAAAGATTCCCACGCCTTATATCTATGTAAATCTTTTAAAGAACTGTCAGTCGACGACAGAAGAAAATTAGTTTCCCAGAATAAACACTGCTTCAACTGCCTAGCACCCACGCATTCTGCTTCAAATTGCAAGTCCACCAGACTTTGCTTCCATTGTGAAAAAGCTCATCACACTTTACTACGTCGTCATGATCAAGCAAGGTCATCGACCGCATCTACTTCTCATAAAAGTGACAATGCTAACAGTTCCAATGCTTCATCTTACATTCAAAATGCCAAGTCCATACGTAGTGCCCAAGTACTATTGTCCACTGTCCAAATCGAAGTTCAGGATAACTTTGGCAACTGGGTCCGTGCACGCGGTCTTCTTGATTCGGCGGCAGCCCACGATTTCGTTTCTAATTCATTAATCAAAGAACTAGGCCTACCTGTAAACCCCACTTCTATTAACGTATCGGGCATTAATAGCTCAAAATCGCAAGCTTTACAGCTTTCAAAGCTAACCATAAGAGACATTTGTCACAGAAATAACTTTCTCAAACTGAATTGTCTCATTCTCAATAGCATAGGAGAAGATACTCCAAGTCACTCTGTTGATATTTCAGGCTTAAGCATTCCCTCGCATTTAAGGCTAGCCGATCCTCTGTTCAATGTACAAAACCCATTGACATACTCTTTAGTGCCAATGTTTTCTGGAATTGCCTTCGTAAACAGGTTCGCAAGTTATCTTCAAACGTGGTTGCCAGAGACACTAATTTTGGAAGGATCATCACCGGTCAAATTCCTCATTATTCTCCCCAACACGCTTCGCAATGTTATTTTGCTAATACTGATTTGGAGCAGTTCTGGAGGCTCGAAAGCGTTGATTCACCTAACGTGACCTCTTCAGAAAACGAATTCTGTGAGCAACATTTTCTGAACACCACCACTCGTTCTCCTGATGGCCTGTTCATTGTTCAGATGACAAGATTACGTAATCCCCTTAAACTTATTAATTCTCAACCCAAAGCTCGAAAATCTCTCTTTGCTATCGAGAGCAAATTCAAGAAAGAACCTCTCGTTAAACAGCAGTATACTGATTTCATGGATGGGTATGAAAGCTCAGATCATATGGAAGTTGTTAGCAAATCTGATGACGAATTGCACCCCCAATTGAAACGGTTTTCTTAAATTATCATCCCGTGTGGAAAAACCCTCTTGTAAAGGATAAAATCCGAGTCGTTTTCAATGGTTCATCACCTGAAGTTAATGGCAACAGTCTTAATGATACTCTTTACTCTGGTGCTGCTATTCAGTCAGATTTATCTGCTATACTCTTAAACTTTCGATTATTTCCCATAGCTGTTATAGCGGACATCAAACAGATGTGCCGTCAGGTTTTAATTCAGCCTGAACAACGAGATCTCCAAAGAATCTTGTGGCGCGACGAAATCAGCAAGCCTATTAAGGTATTTCGCTTAAAGATGGTTACTTATGGCTTAAAACCTTCCGCTTTCCTTGCTATCCGATCCCTACATTTGTTAGCCTCTCAAGATGGTCATTTATTTGATTCTAAAGCTACCCAAGCACTAACTACATCATTCTATGTTGACGATTACTTGCAGTCCTCCCCACTCTGGAGGAAGCTTCTTTCGTGTCACTAGAACTTCAGGAATTGTTAAAGAATGGAGGATTCCCACTCCATAAGTGGAATTCCAACTCCCATGAATTTCTCGCCAAGTTTCCTATTGAAGATGTAGACCCCTCCTCTGTCGAAATTTGTGGAGACTCCGAGTCCATAAAAACTCTTGGAGTTCATTGGTGCACTAACATTGACACTCTCATCTATAAAGTTTCGCTTGCAGAAGAGCTCCCTAACACAAAGAGACAAATTCTCTCTGAAATTGCAAAAATTTTTGATCCTCTTCAATTCCTTGCCCCGGTTATCGTTATAGCCAAACTTTTCATGCAAGAGCTATGGTCGCTCAAATGTGAACGGGACGACACTGTTTCCCTTCCTTTTCTTAACAGATGGCTCTCTTTTCGCAGCAATTTGCTTGATCTTTCCCTTATTGAAATTCCCAGGAATTTAATTAACGCTCATCCTAATGAATCTTTTTTCCTTCATGTGTTTGCGGACAGTTCCGAAAAAGCTTACGGTTGCTGTGCATATTTGCTTTATCGCGGTTCGTTAGATGGATCTTCAGTTTCCAACCTTGTTTGTGCCAAATCGAAGGTGGCTCCTCTTAAAACTATCACTTTGCCTAGGCTTGAATTGTGTGCTGCACTCATGGCCGCAGAACTTGTTAAGAAATTACGGGAATCTTAAAGGTCGAATTTTCGCAAACCTATCTCTGGAGCGATTCCATGATCACTCTTTCTTGGATCGCCAAAAACCCCGTTCATTGGCAAACTTTTGTTGCACAGGGTTTCCAAAATGCAATCTCTTTCCTCGGGATGTCAATGGAGGCATGTGCCCAGCGCTGACAACCCCGCCGACATCATTTCCCGTGGATGTTTACCCTCTCAATAGGCAGCTTCTCAGTTGTACTGGCATGGGCCCTCGTGGTCAATCGAAGACTCTTCTTGTTGACCTTCTAAACCTCCAGCTACAAACTCCAACTTGCCTGACGCTAAAGTATCTAAATCTACTGCTTCGTGTCTTGTTTCCAACGTTTCTCATCCCTTATTGTCACGCTATTCTTCCTTTCACAAATTAATTCGAATTGTTGCCTATCTTCTCAGATGGAAATATCTTGTGGTTGACCAACCTCTTCTCCCCAAACCACACCTTACCAATCGTGAATTAAATCTCGCTACCATTAAGGTTTTGCAACTAACACAGCAAGATGCCTTTTCTTCTGAATTGTATTTACTTTCTTCTAAAAAGGATTTTCCCATATCCAGTCGTCTTCGTTCCTTAGCCCCGTTCCTTGATGACAATAGGTTACTCAGGGTAGGTGGTAGGCTCTCGCAATCTTTGCTTTCTGAGGACAAAAAGCATCCTGTTATTTTGCCTTCTAAACATCACGTAACTTCTTTAATTATACGTGACTTTCATTGTCGTAATCTACATGTTGGTACACGCACACTGCTTTGCCTCTTAAGGGAAAAGTACTGGATTATAAATGGAATTCATGAAGTTTCCTCTGTAATTCACAAATGCATTCCTTGATTCATAGCTAAACCTAAAGTCAATACTCAATTAATGAACGATCTGCCCTCTTTTCGCTCTTCTCCTATACGTCCATTTGCTCTAACTGGTGTGGACTATATGGGTCAGTTCCAATATCAACGCAATTCCCCTGAAGCTAAACGCAAATTGTTTGGTAAGCTCTATGTTTCTCTCTTTGTTTGCATGGTTACTGGCGCGATCCATTTGGAACTAGTAACGAATGCATCTACTTCCTACTTTTTATCAGCTGTCTCTCGCTTCGCTGCTAGGCATGGTGTTTCTTCGGAGAAGTTCTCTGATAACGCTTCCACTTTTCAAGGCGCAGCTTCCTTGTGGAAGAAAACTCTCACATCTTCTCCTGCCATGGAACATATTTCTAATTATTTCTACTCAAAGGGTTTCAAATGGCGTTTTATACCTCCCTACGCCCCTCATCACGGTGGTAGGTGGGAAACCTGCGTAAAGCTCACTAAACGTCACTTAAGAGAGGTTTTAGGTAATCGCATTCTGACTAATAAAGAATTTAATTCGCTATCTGATTGAAGGTGTTGTCAATTCTCGCCCTTTAACTCCGCTTTCCAATGACCCTGATGACTTGCTTCCACTCACACCTGGTCACTTCCTTATGTGCACTTCTCTTTCTGCCCCTCCTCCTCTTCCCAACTCTTATAGAGATTCTAATTTGCTTATTGTTTGTCGTAAACTTGAAGCCCTCCGTAATTCTTCCTGGAAGAGGTGGACTTTGGAATACTTAACTTCCTTGCAACGGAGACAGAAGTGGTTTCTTTCCAATCCCGACATTAAAGTGGGGGACTTGGTCCTGGTTAGGGATGTTTCTCCTCCCTTGGTCTGGATTTCTGGTAGAGTGACCGAGTGTTATCCTGGAAGGGATGGGAGAGATAGGGTAGCCATGATCTTGACCACTAATGGGTATATTATAAGACCATTATCTTTAATTGCTCCTTTAGCTGTAAGTTCTTAATTTCTTGCCTTTGTTCTCTGTTGGTGTTTTACCCTCCCAGCTTGGTGTATTCTTTTGAATACACGGTAAGACAGAGTAATCTTTTGCTTCTCTTTGCTTTAGTTCATCCCTTCCTTTTTTCGCAAACACCAACAGTGATGTCCTGACTTCTCTTTGTTGGTATATGTTTCTTACACTACCTGTAAGTCTGTTCTAGATATATATCTTCCATGACCCACCTAGCGTCACCTAGCAGCGAATCGCTGAAGTTCCTCAATTTTTCCCCGCACAAGAGGACTTCCTTACCAATCTAGCCACCAGATCTTGTCGCTAACGCCAGCTATCATCTCCGTGATCAAGAGAACTTCGTCTACTTTTTCACCCACCAGGCTGCGCTAGTGAATCCTGCTATCAACTCCTTGAAGACAATTTCTTCAAGAAATTTTATTTATGTAATGTTGGCTATTCTTATACCTATTCCTTTTGTCTCCTACCCCCACTCTTTTCCCTTCCCTGGTCTCTCCGAGCTCCGTTGAGCTGGCCTCACTTGTACGTCTGAAGTCAAACCAGTCAGTTGGAGCTTAACTAAAGCTCGCCTCCTCTACTCTAGAGGCAAACTTTTAAATTCGACGCCATGTTAGAGTTTTAGAATCAACCGTCAACAGCAACATCGCCTTCTTCATGAAGCAAAGATAAGTACCAACTTCATGTTTTAACCACATTCTCATCGCTTTTAAAAGGCTCAATGCTTTTATTTGAATTTTATAGACAGTGAAAACTGCTATATGTGATAAAATAACTGCTTTCAAGAGATCTTCTTGATCAAACTCGAACTATCAAGTCTAACTTTCAAAATGAAAGATTTTCAGAGATGCTATCTCACATCGAGGGATATTTCTAAAATACCCACTGTCTATATAATCTACTTTTCCGCCGAGGGATTCTCTACCCAATTTAAACAACTCATCATTGCTCTGGACCCTTCCAGAACATACACTCTAGCTACCAGTTATACTGTCATGTATTTTCCACTTGATATGGGAATATTTTCTTCACTAAGAAACTTATGTGGGATAAACTTCTAATCCACATAAATCTGTCTTCCTACGTGGGGAATTTTCTGCCGTATTTTACTGCCACCCATAGAAACTACAAAATATAATTTCCTCAAGCCAAAACTCAACTTTTACATAACTGCAATAACTTTCTTTGCCATAAACTTTTTGTGCTACTACAGTGAACTTTTCAACTATATCAACAGACTATAGTGAAAACAGTGCCTGTTCAACTTTCTCATCCGCGTCGCGCTCGTCCGAGTACAATAAATACGGCCATGAACACTCTTCTACATTCCCATTTGATCTTTTCCAAACCCTTTACTAACAAACAAAAATAATAAAATTGTTACTTCTGGTCTTTTTTCAATGAGGTGTCACTCTCAATAAGTGCCCTCCCTTACTTGCTCGACGTACAACGGACTAATGTCTGTAAAACTTCGTGTCTAGTACACGCCTTAAAATATATTTTTTCTCCCTTCTAATGAGGGAATCCAATTTTTTCTACCTCTAGGTTTCACGAAAGGGAAATTTGCCCCATTTTTCTCGTGATCCCTACTTAAACATAGAAGTTCTAGAAATTTCCTTTCAATTTTTCTCTTCAGGTTTCACAATAAGTGACCTTCCCTATTTGTATAATTTCTAAAAGTAGTTCAGTATTAATACAAGAAGTTATAGAAACTTCTATTTCATTTCGTCCTGTTGTTTGTTGTTGTTGTTACTTTCGAAGTTGTTATTTGTTAATATTTCTAAGATACCTATCTAGAAATCCTTAAAGTACATACCTTGTACTTGATTTATTGTTTAGCCTTAATTGCTTTAATTACCTTAAAATTTTCTATCTTAGCTATTTCAAAATCTTACAAAGATTTATCTCATATAAAGGTTTGAAACCAACAAATTATAAATTGCCTGGCACAAGCTTTAGATGTTTTCGGAGGTCTGTGACCCCAATTGTTTATAAAAATCAAAATTATATATTTGTTACATAAATTACTTCTTTTTACATTGTTAAATAAATTAAGATTTGTTCTTTTGATTTATCATTTCTCAAACATAACGTTTAGGCAAGATCCTGTCTTCCTTGACTCTTCCTAAGTTCATGCCCTCTTTAATAAAAATAAATCCATTGATAAGGTTTTCACTACTTGCTGCATTTGAGCAAGAACTCTTAGTTATTAACTTATTTAAGTCTCTCTAAGCTTTGATAGCTAATTCTAACTGGCCAGTAAGGCAAGCATAGCTCGCTACGCCAGCTTCCTGCTTGTGGAGATTCTCTCTACCACTTATGGTTGGTTTTTCAAAATGTAAGTGTTTCTCATTGTCTAAACTTTTAGTCGGCGCCTTGCTGGGTAAAAGCTTAGTCATTTCTAAATGCAACTATTGGTGCTCTTACCAAAATTATTCCCAAGGGTATAATTGCTTTATCCCTATCCTTGGAAGCATTCGGTCGCTCTTTAGAAATTCTACAATTTCAAGAATTAAAATATCACGGCTGATTCAAATTATTTGTATTCTTCAAAATACTTGATTAGAAACAAACTCCTTTGAACAGATACACAATAAATGTGTTACTCTTTGTCTTGCCAGACCACCACCCTTCCCCATAGTAGGTATATTTATGCTTGAGGGGGAATACGCTATAGCAGTTTTCTTGCGAACAGCCCAATTTCCAGCTGCGTTTCCTGTTAGCTTCGCCCAGGTCTCTACCCACTTTAGGTATCGGAAAGCGGATTTGCAGTGGCAGCTGCCTTTGAGTATACTTAAAGTTAAAATTATAACTTCTGTTGGACTCTCGTCCTATTTCTCCATCCTTTTTCTCCAGTCCGAAACCCACTTCTTTTTCTTCATCATCTTCCCTTGGGGGTTAGGTTATTCCCAAGCGTATAATCTACCCAAATAGTAAGCTTAGTTATGGAAGGAAGGGTCAAGGACAAGAACTGTAGGGGTAGACCAAGGTTTGAATATGTTAAACAGATTGCCTCGGATGTAAGGTGTGGTAGCAATGTATAGATGAAACGATTAGCTCAGGACAGGGAGGCATGGAGAGGTGCATCAAACCATTCAAAAGACTAGGACTCAAACAACAACAACGTATGGACCAATGAGACCATTTGGGACAAACACTGAAGCAATTATTTACATCACTTGTTTCGTGGGAACATTCTCCATAACAATCTCCTAGCACGTCAGGGACCAACACCGTGGCCTGCTCGTTCACTTGATCTCAACCCATTAGACTTCTACTTATGGGGTCATTTAAAGTCCATTGTGTATGCCACACCTATTCATAACGTGGACTTGCTGCGTAAGCGAATAGAGCAAGGAGGTCAGCAGATGCGACAGATGCCGAGAATATGGGAGCGTGTGAGACAGTCAATGATGTGGTGCATAGATGCCTGCATTACAGCTCATGGTAGCCATTTTGAGCACCTTCTGTAGAGAACTCTAAGTACTAACGTACACTTTATTAACACAAATGACCAACCTGCATAGTGAAGCGGTCTGTGTGATGTACACCACAAGCAATGCGTGTAACACGGAAACGAAAGCAAATACACCATATGGCTAGTTAGTTAGTTAGTTAGTTAATGTTGTATTAATGGGAGGAACTACGAGGTCATCTGCCCCTGCCATATATAAGGTGCGTTCAAAAAGTAACGAGCCAGAAGCATAATTACAGAAACCAGTACCTGTATGTTAGAAGTACTGGCCCTGGCTGTTGAGGCACTCGTCCCACTGTGACACGAGGCGGTGAAAGGCTGTCTCATAAAATTCCCTGGGTTGCGATGTGAACCAGTTCCGCACGTACAGCTGGACGTCGGCGTCCGAAATGAATCGTTGGCATCGAGGACCAATTTTCGGGGGACCAAACATGGCGTAATCACAGGGAGAGAGGTTTGGACTGTATGGAGGGTGGCCGAGAACCTCCCATTTGAATTTCTGCAAGAGTGCCGTGACTGTGTTGGCCGTATCAGGTCATGCATAGTCGTGTAGCGACCACGGCGACTATGGCGTTCACTGTCACTCGGCGGTCCTGGGTAATGAGTGCATCATCTAGCTATCCGTTGTCATCGGTAATGCAGGGGGGTGCCCCAGACCGGGCATCATCGGCTAACGACACCCGTCCTTCCCTGAAGCGCTTATGCAACGCCCTGACCCTTGCAAGGGACATGCAGTGTTCGCCGTACACTTGTGACATTCGGCGATGAATGTCCGTTCCCCCTACTCCTTCCGCTGTTAGAAACCGAAACCGAATAACACCTCTTTGCTCTTCGGTTGACGCCTCCATGTCACTGTTTGCAATGCGACTGGCTGCGTTGGACGATTGATGCATGCTGCTGCTCGTTTTGTATCGTCACGTGACGTGCACCCGTGCCCTCTAGCGACGGGCTGTGACCTTCCACGCTCTGGTTGGAACCAAACCTCGTTACACACGCCACAATTAGCCGATGTCTTCACCGGTTTGCGCATTCCAGCCTCCGGCTCGTTACCTTTTGAACGCACCTTATATATTCAATATAACATTGGCTCGGAAATACTTGTAGAAGATTCTAGCAAATATGTGGGCTTTCAAGTAAGGAATGATATGAATTGGAGTAGTCATGTAGGATGTGTAGTTTCTAAAGCTTACAAAACCCTGCACTTTGTAATGAGGGTGTTAAATGGAAGTAGTGCCTCTGCTAAAGAACTAGGATATTTGTCACTTGTATCACCTATTCTGGAATACGCCTCGACGGTTTGGGATCCATATCAAGTAGGGCTCATAAATGGGTTGGAAATGGTACAAATAAAGGCCGCTAGATTTGTGCTCAGTGACTTTAATCCCAGGAGCAGTGTGAGCCGTATGTTAAAGAAACTTGGGTGGGAATCACTTGAGGCTAAGAGGATGAAATCTAGACTCTGCGCTATGTACTACACGTATACAAATCAACCAGCACGGGGTGAACTTAGCGAAGGTATGGGATGGCCCACTTACATGGGTAGGAGCGATCATCCTTTCAAAGTTAAGGGCCGACCACAGCGAACAAATTATGGTAATATTCTTTCGTAAACCGTGCCATTGATAACTGGAAATCTCTACCTGCCGCAGTCTTAGAGCCTTTTCCCAAACATATATGTGTGTTTAAGAAAAGACTGACTATTTGTGTAAATTCTCCAGTTTAATTGTTATTGAATTGTTATGTATAATTATTTATTAGTTATGTATGTCCAATTTGCCACCGGGGGACACACCACCAATTGCAAATAAATGAATGAATGAATGAATGAATGTTTTGCTTGTTGCCAGGTCCTCTATCGAATCCCAGAAGCATTCCACATATTTAGTTACACCTGTATAACATATTTGTTAGTTAGTTATTGTTGTTTTAAGGGGTGGAACTACGAGGTCATCTGCCCCTCTTAACACAGATTAAAGAATACAAATTTGGAAATGAATTTAAAATTTTGAGGTGGACACCTAGGTTTAAAAAGACCAAAAATTAATAAAACAAAAAAATTAAATAAAAATAAAAATTATAAAAATAAACAAAAAGTTCAGAAAAACAAAAAGTTATCATTCAAAAACGAACAAGTCGTTGAGTCAATGTTCACTGGAAAATTTATATTGCTGGCCCTAACCCACTCTCACTTATACAGCGGATAACGCGATCAGCAGCCACCGCGTCATCGGCTAATATAAGTTTGAGTGTCATCTGCTAACCAAGGTTTCTTCGTAAGTCAGCAAGATCCAAACACTCAGTTAAAATGTGGGCCACGGTGAAAACGGCTCCACAGGTACAAAGTGGAGGGTCTTCCCTTCTCATTAGGTACGAGTGGGTGGATCTTGTATGACCTATCCTTAGCCTACACAGTAGGAAATATAAGTCGATTCTGGCACAGGGGCTAATGGGCAAGATGGCCGCCGCGCGCAACCAGCCTCATGTTATTCTTATGGAGAGGTCATTCCGAGCTGGCACAGGGGCTAATGGGCAAGATGGCTGCCACGCTGTCACAGGGGGAGATCGGCCGTGTAGTTACTAAATGGAATATTTATTATTATTATTATTATTAATTTTATTAGGTAATTATTGATTGATAGCTTGCCACGGTGGGTGAGTGGTTATCGTGTCGGACTACCAACCCCAAGCTTGCAGGTTCGCTCTTGGTCGTGGTAAGTGATTTTTGAAAGGTGGCAAAAATTAAGACACGCATGTCATACAATGTTGGCATGTAAAAGAACCCAGGGGGAGGTCGGCTATGTAGTTGCTAAATGGAATATTAATTATTATTATCATTAGGTAATTATTGATTGATCATGTACAATCAAGACCAGCCTTATATTGCCCCACTTTATGGTGTAGTGGCTAGCATTCTTGGCTGTTACTGTGGAGGCTCGGGTTCGAGTCCTGGCTCTGTCAAGGAATTTAATTCTAGGCTGAGGGTTGGAATGGGATATACTCAACCTTGTGAGGCAAAACTGACAGGAGCTGGCCTTTGATTCATACCGCTGCCATTCTGCCTAACCCAACTCACCTAACCTAACCTTACCTAACCTAACCAGATCCCACCTTACCTAACCTAACCTAACCTAACCTAACTTCAAAGTCAGAATGTACAATACATTTATTGTTTTTTATACCCTCATAAATTAGATATAGAGAATGTCCACTACGATTTAGATCCTCGAGCACACTTTTCTGACATATATCATTAAAACGTGTAGAAAGGAATGTCTGAAAATATTCACTAACACATAATACAAGTCCACCATACATTGTGTCCACTTTTTGAATGTTAATGATACGGAAAAGAGTATGCATTGGTAATTCAGTGAGTTTTTTTTCTCTCTAATCAACAGTTCTGCCCCCATAGCATTGAGAATATTTATTGTAGTAGCCTATAAAGAAACAAAAAAAAATCATATCTATTACAGTTTAGCTATAAGTGATCAGAACCACTATAACATTTTATTCTAATAAGGACATTTCCATAATGATAAGATAAAAAAGCTTACCATAATGATGGATTGTGTGTAAGTAAACGTCTTTTGCTGCTTGATGCCACTACTAAACTGATGCTCTTACAACAGACAAGTGAGTTCATGTTTCGCTGACGTAATCGTATGTTCCCACGCACTTCCTGGGTGTTGCACGCGCCGTAGTGGCTAAATTTGAAACTAGATGAGATGATTTGCTGATGTAATCGTATGTTCCCCCCTCGCACACGCAGGCCCCTGTGGACGGGTCCTTGTGGACGAGTCCCTGTGGATGGGTCCCTGTGAACGGGTCATTGTTGACGGGTCCTTGTTGACGAACCCCTGTGGACGGGTCCTTGTTGACGGGTCCTTTTTTGACTAATCCCTTTAGACCGGTTCCTTTTGACTGGCTCATGACCCCTAATGCTATAATGAAATTAAACGTTGTTCCACGTGATACGCAAGCAAAGAGCCGATCGCTACCATGAATTAACATGTTTGTTTTTGTTTTTGTTTTTACGCATGTGCGCTTGGTGTTTTTGTAAGAGGGCGGGCTTTTTGAATACAGATTTATAGATGAGTTATTTTTTTTAAATTACTAAAAGATCCAAAACTAATAGGTAATTAGCTTTTTAACATCTCATGAACCAATAAGGCTATGGGACTTGTATTAGAGGTCGTTGGACTTGAGGTGACATTTTGTTTTTGAATGTATTTTTTTTTTGTTAAAAGGGCCTAACTACACTTTTGTTATATCTCGCTAACTAATAATCAGAGAGGGTCAAGTGAGGAGTCATGGGACTCAGGATGGTCAACCCTTTTCCATGACCAACGAATTTACCCAAAAGATTCAAAACAGCAAGGTCATTGACCTAAGATTTTATAAACTAATAATTGAATATTAACATGTGAGGTGTCATAGGACTTAGAATGGTCAACCCTTTCCCATGGCCAATGCATTTACCAAAAATACCCAATACATCAAGGTCATTGACCTGAGATTTTATAAACTAATAATCGGGTACGAACATGTGAGATGTTTACCATGTGTGATGAAACATAGCTAGGTAGAGAAAGAATTAGTGTAGGCTACATATATGGTGACTGACAAGTCTTTTACCATTGAAACTTGTTTTCAGATCAAACTGCAGTATAGATAGAGTATAGGTTGCAGGTATGAGTTAATAAATGAGAAACGGTGTACGCAAACTCTGATTTATCAAGAATTAAGAGTAGACTATCTTTATTTGATTGGTTAAAGAGGATAGCTAAAACACAAAAATGCTCAGTGGTTACCGAGACAAAATGATCGCTACACACAACATGCTTTAAATACTTGAGGCTAATAATCAATACACACACACACTCGCTTGTTCTAAACTAAACTGTGTTGCTGCCAGTGCTCAGACAGTAGGCTTATGAAGAAATGCATTGCTAACAGAAATATAATCATTTCCGGTTGTCTAATGTTACCAGCTATCCATTTATTTATTTTTGTGTTGCAGTGGTAAGCACTTTTAGCTCTTGTATTGGTAGTCTTAACTCGATTTCCAGGTCTGAGGCCTAGAACGAGTCGAACTAAGAAACAAGGGCATGGTAGTGCAGTGGTTAAGCTGTTAGCCTTTCACCAGAGAGTTCGATTTCAGGTTAATATGCATGTCATAAACATATTAAACAAAAAAAACAGAGATAACGTTTAAAACTGATAACATTTGTGACTTTTCATATTATTACTTGGATTACAAATACAAAGGTGAACTGGGTTTGATATACAGTTAATGCTGTCTATCACACACTCGACTGTAAGAAAGCCAAAAGAGCAAATGGCTTAGGTAGAGCAGTGGTAAAATTGCTATATGTTGATAACTACCTGGCAAAGCTATATCGCATAAACAGTGCAGGATACAATCCAGCAATCAAATTTGGATCTTGTGGAACAGAGAAATGCACATACGTGAGAAAATGCAAGTTCATGTGTAATATGACCTAACACACAAGTGTTCACTTGTGCACGTGCACAATAAGAGCTAACAAGTCACATTCTGTTTAGTTCGTACGTAACGTTAGGTTAGTGCTAATGCACACACCCTAGTACACGAGGCACATGCCATTTGAGAGCAGGTCAAGGGATCTAACTTGGTGGATGGATGTGTTCTAACGAGTCATTTGTAGTCGAAAGAGAATAATACTTGTTCTTAAGATGTTAAAACTGAGGAGATGGTATGTACAGTAAGACGTCTTGTTATTTCCTGTGTAATATTACAGACATGGCAGAGAGTACACAGTGCTATGACTACGCTGCAGTAATTTGAAACCCTACGTGTTCATTAAGACAATGGGTGATGATTATACAAAGTTAGCAGTCAGTGGATATTACACAGGTGTTCCTTTCGGTGTCATGTTGCTGACATGGCAGAGAGCGCACAGTTCTATTGCTACGACTAACGCTGCAGTAATTTGAAACCCAAGGTGTTGATCAAGACAATGGGTGATGATTATGCCAAGTCAGCAGTAATTGGATACCACACATCAACATTGACTAAATCATAAATGTGTTGTCATAACCAGCAGAAACCTCATTTAAATATTTTAGATTTTACATTTTAAATGTAAGTTTTTATTTTATTTTTAGATTTGACTTTTTTACATTTTCCTAAAAGAGTAAACAACAAGGTCACATACCTAACCTCATTAAACCTAACTTTACCAAACCTAACTTAAGCTAATGCACATACCCAAAGCATATAAGGTGCATGCAACTATCCCTATGCTAGTCTTACAGGTTACTGTACAACAAGATCACTACCCAAACGGATTTTTTTTTCATTTTGTTGTTTACACATATGTCAATTTTCCAATTTCCCATTTTAATTTTTTTAATGTCAGGTTTTAGTTTTTTTTTCAATTTCATAATATGGAAAACATAGATTTTTGCATTTTGTTGTTTACACATTTATTAATTTCACAATTTCCCATTTTCAGTTCTTAAAATGTCAGTTTAAAGTTTTTCAATTTCATGATATAGAAACATGGATTTCCAATTTGTTGTTTTCACATTTGTCAATTTACCAAATTCACATTTACAGTTTTTTAAATTTCAGTTTAGTGTTTTTTGTTCTATTTGTTAATATGGAAACATGGATTTTTTTACAATTTGTGTTTTACATGTCATGCAACTATCCTTATGCTAGTCTTAAAGGTTACTGTACAACATGATCACTATCCCCCCCACTGGATTTTTTTTTTCATTTTTGTTGTTTACACATATGCCAATTTTCCAATTTACCATTTTCAGTTTTTTTTAATGCCAGTTTTTAGTTTTTTCAATTTGATAATATGGGAAACATGGATTTTGCATTTTGTTGTTTACACATTCATTAATTTCACAATTTCCCATTTTCAGTTCTTAAAATGTCAGTTTAAAGTTTTTCAATTTCATGATATTGAAACATGGATTTTCCAATTTGTTGTTTTCACATTTCTCAATTTACCAAATTCACATTTACATTTTTTTTTTAATTTCAGTTTAATGTTTTTTGTTCTATTTGTAAATATGGAAACATGGATTTTTTACAATTTGTGATTTTTACATGTCATGCAATTATTCTTATGCTATTCTTATAGGTTACTGTACAACATGATCATTACCCCACGGGATTTTTTTTCATTTTGTTGTTTACACATATGCCAATTTTCCAATTCCATATTTTCAGTTTTTTTTTAATATCAGTTTTAAGTTTTTCAATTTCATAATACGCAAACATGGATTTTGCATTTTGTTGTTTACACATTTATTAATTTCTCAATTTCCCATTTACAGTTCTAAAAATGTCAGTTTAAAGTTTTTCAATTTCATGATATAGAAACATGGATTTTCCAATTTGTTGTGTTCACATTTAATAATTTTCCAAATTCCCATTTACAGTTTTTAAAATTTCAGTTTAATGTTGTTGTTTTTTTCTATTTGTTAATATGGAAACATGGATTTTTCCAATTTGTGTTTTACATGTTCATTTTGCATTAGGAGTGGAGAGAGGTGGGTAGTAATTAAAAATGTGCAAGCAGTGTCCATTGTTGACAGGTCATTGTTGACGAGTCCTTTTCATACAACAGAAAAGTGAGTTCATGTTTCGCATGCATTACCTAAAATGTAATATCATGCAAGTGTTTAACATTTTACAACTAACCTGTTAGTATGATTTGCACACTACAAAGGTTATATCTGTTCTGGTAATAGAATTATTTAGCGTTGGCTTTTATATTTAATATGTACAGTTTAAAGTGATAGAAAAGTGGTAGAAATGTGGTAGCAAAGTGGTAGACAAGTGGTAGAGAATTGGTGACAAAGTGGTAGAAAAGTGGTAGCAAAGTGGTAGCAAAGTGGTAGAAAAGTGGTAGAAAAGTGGCAGAAAAGTGGTAGCAAAGTGGTAGAAAAGTGGTAGAAAAACTAGAAAAGTGGTAACAAAGTGGTAGGAAAGTGGTAGCAAAGTGGTAGAAAAGTGGTAGAAAAGTGGTAGAAAAGTGGTAGCAAACTAGAAAAGTGGTAGCAATGTGGTAGCAAAGTGGTAGAAAATATTACATGTATTGTTAAGAAATAGTTTAAGCGGTTACATGGATTCACTACACAATAATTTTAGCATGACAAAGCTCATTTTCTATATCCAATAGTTCTTCCTCATATTTAGTATGACCAGTTTACAGATTTATCAATTTCCCAATTTCCCATTTACAGTCCTTAAAATGTCAGTTTAAAGGTTTTCGATTTCATGATATAGAAACATGGATTTTCCAATTTTTTTTTTCATTTATCAATTTACCAAATTCCCATTAACAGTTTTTAAAATTTCAGTTTAATGTTTTTTTTTCTATTTGTCAATATGGAAACATGGATTTTTCCAATTTGTGTTTTACATGTTCATTTTGCATTAGGAGTGGAGAGAGGTGGGTAGTAATTAAAAATGTGCAAGCAGTGCCCATTGTTGACAGGTCATTGTTGACGAGTCCTTTTCATACAACAGACAAGTGAGTTCATGTTTCACATGCATTGCCTAAAATGTAATACCATGCAAGTGTTTAACATTTTACAAATTAGCTTATGTGTTAGTTTATGCGTGGGGTCTTATGTTGGGCATTTTGTGTTGGCTTATTTGACAAGTTATTTTGTCAATGCATTTAGTGGATTTTTCTCTTGGTCTTGGAAAGTATATCAGTCCATTTTATCACAACATAATGCTTACTGCCATGTTTGTAAGCAACAACAACACACTAAACTTTCAAAAAAATCTAAAGTACTCTTAGGTACTCTCAACTCGTACTCTTACCTCTATCCCATGCCAAGTCAAGAACATAATTTTTTTACCAAAAAAAAGGTGAATGGGGAAAGTAGACTATATGTTTAAACTAAAAAAAATCATATAAAGTCATATGTTAACTCTAACACCTACGTTTATCCCATTCTTAGTCGAAAAATATTATATTTTTTAAAATTTTTCAAAAAAAATATTTGGAAAGTAGGCTATATTTTTGAAAACTAATCATTCTATAAAGTCATATATAATAGACTCAACCAATGGCTTTTATATCCTTAATCGTGAGAACAAAATATGGAATTTTTGTAATTTTTTCCAAAAATGTTCATTTTTTTAAAATGGACTATATTTTGGAAACTTGGAATTTTACAAAAAAGTGTGTTTGACATAAATGACAGTTATATACCCCTTCTACCCACAAACCAAGTCACAGATCTCTGGGACAAAATCCAAAAATGTTTAATTGTGAATGTAGGCGATATTTTGAAAACGTATTATTCTAAAAAGTCATATATAGACTCAAACAAATGTTCTTTAAGTTATTTAACGTTAAAACAAAACTTAATATTTTTTTCATTTTTCCAAAAAGAGTCCAATTTTCAAAATTGTCTATATTTTGGAAACTAAGAATTTTACAAAAATGTTTGTTTAACGTAAATGAAAGGTCTTTACCCCCTCTACCCCAAAAATAAATTTCAGAACCCTAAGACAAAAACTGTGCAGTAGTGTGTTTTGAACATTTCTGTGACCACCTCCACCTCACCACCTCACAAGATGGCGGCCGTAGCTTAACCTAACCTAGCCTAACCTAACAAGATGGCGGCCGTAGCTTAACTTAACCTAGCCTAACCTTACAAGATGGCGGCCGTAGCGTAACTTAACCTAACCTGACCTACGAGGTGTGATCAAAAAGTTCCAAAAATGTGGCTGCGACTTAACCTAACTAGCCTAGCCTAACCTAAGGTGTAATCAAAAAGTTTCAAAATGACGGCTGTAGATTTACTTAACCTAACCTAACCTAACTTAACCTAAACCTACGAGTTGCGATCAAAAAATTTTCAAAATAGTGGTCATAGTTTAACTGACCCTAGCCTAACCTAACCTAACCTAAACCTACGAGGTGTGACCATTAAGTCCCAAGATCGCGGTCGTAGCTTAACTCAACCTAACCTAACCCTACGAGGTGTGATCAAAAAGTTCTAAAATGGCTGCCGTAGCTTAACTGATTGATCCCTGTTGATTGACCCCTTTTGATTGATCTCTGTTGATGTATCCCTTTGGACTGGTCCCTGTTGACTACCCCCCCCCCCCTCTTTGGACGGGTCCTTTTTGAAGGGAGTCTTTTTTTTACGGATCCCGGAGGACGGGTCCTTGTTGACGGGTCCCTGTGGCGGGTCCTTTGGACTGTTCCCTATGGACTGACCCTTGCATTTTATCCAAATTATGTCAAAGGGGACACGCCCACAGGGACCCGTCAACAAGGACCCGTCCTCCGGGACCCGTAAAAAAATGACTCCCTTCAAAAAGGACCCGTCCAAAGAGGGGGGGGGTAGTCAAAAGGGACCAGTCCAAAGGGATACATCAACAGAGATCAATCAAAAGGGGTCAATCAACAGGGATCAATCAGTTAAGCTACGGCAGCCATTTTGGAACTTTTTGATCACACCTCGTAGGGTTAGGTTAGGTTGAGTTAAGCTACGATCGCCATCTTGGGACTTTATGATCATACCTCGTAGGTTTAGGTTAGGTTAGGTTAGGCTAGGTTCAGTTAAGCTATGACCACTATTTTGAAAATTTTTTGATCGCACCTCGTAGGTTTAGGTTAAGTTAGGTTAGCTTAGGTTAATAAAGCTACGGCCGCCATTTTGAAACTTTTTGATTACACCTTAGGTTAGGCTAGGCTATGTTAGGTTAAGTCGCAGCCACATTTTTGGAACTTTTTGACCACACCTCGTAGGTCAGGTTAGTTTAAGTTAAGCTACGGCCGCCACCTTGTTAGGTTAGGCTAGGTTAAGTGAAGCTACGGCCGCCATCTTGTTAGGTTAGGCTAGGTTAGGTTAAGCTACGGCCGCCATCTTGTGAGGTGGTGAGGTGGAGGTGGTCACAGAAAAGTCCAAAACACACTACTGCACAGTTTTTGTCCTAGGGTCCTGAAATTTATTTTTGGGGTAGAGGGGGTAAAGTCCTTTCATTTACGTTAAACAAACATTTTTGTAAAATTCTTAGTTTCCAAAATATAGACAATTTTGAAAATTGGACTTTTTTTTCGGAAAAATGAAAAAAATAGTAAGTTTTGTTTTAGTCTATATATGACTTTTTAGAATGATACGTTTTCAAAATATCGCCTACTTTCTCAATTAAACATTTTTGGATTTTGTCCCAGAGATCTGGGACTTGGTTTGTGCGTAGAGGGGGTAAATACCTGTCATTTATGTCAAACACACTTTTTTGTAAAATTCCAAGTTTCCAAAATATAGTCCATTTAAAAAAAATGATCATTTTTGGAAAAAAATACAAAAATTCCATATTTTGTTCTCACGATTAAGGATATAAAAGCCATTGGTTGAGTCTATATATGACTTTATAGAATGATTAGTTTTCAAAAATATAGCCTACTTTCCAAATATTTTTTAGAAAAATTTTAAAAAATATAATATTTTTCGACTAAGAATGGGATAAACGTAGGTGTTAGAGTTAGCATATGACTTTATATGATTTCTTTTTAGTTTAAACATATAGTCTACTTTCTCCATTCACCTTTTTTTTTGGTAAAAAAATTGTGTTCTTGACTTGGCATGGGATAGAGGGGGCATTGACAAAATAACTTGTCAAATAAGCCAACACAAAATGCCCAACATAAGACCCCACGCATAAACTAACACATAAGCTAATTTGTAAAATGTTAAACACTTGCATGGTATTACATTTTAGGCAATGCATGTGAAACATGAACTCACTTGTCTGTTGTATGAAAAGGACTCGTCAACAATGACCTGTCAACAATGGGCACTGCTTGCACATTTTTAATTACTACCCACCTCTCTCCACTCCTAATGCAAAATGAACATGTAAAACACAAATTGGAAAAATCCATGTTTCCATATTGACAAATAGAAAAAAAAACACATTAAACTGAAATTTTAAAAACTGTTAATGGGAATTTGGTAAATTGATAAATGAAAAAAAAATTGGAAAATCCATGTTTCTATATCATGAAATCGAAAACCTTTAAACTGACATTTTAAGGACTGTAAATGGGAAATTGGGAAATTGATAAATCTGTAAACTGGTCATACTAAATATGAGGAAGAACTATTGGATATAGAAAATGAGCTTTGTCATGCTAAAATTATTGTGTAGTGAATCCATGTAACCGCTTAAACTATTTCTTAACAATACATGTAATATTTTCTACCACTTTGCTACCACATTGCTACCACTTTTCTAGTTTGCTACCACTTTTCTACCACTTTTCTACCACTTTGCTACCACTTTCCTACCACTTTGTTACCACTTTTCTAGTTTTTCTACCACTTTTCTACCACTTTGCTACCACTTTTCTGCCACTTTTCTACCACTTTGCTACCACTTTGCTACCACTTTGCTACCACTTTGTTACCAATTGTCTACCACTTGTCTACCACATTGCTACCACATTTCTACCACTTTTCTATCACTTTAAACTGTACATATTAAATATAAAAGCCAACGCTAAATAATTCTATTACCAGAACAGATATAAACTTTGTAGTGTGCAAATCATACTAACAGGTTAGTTGTAAAATGTTAAACACTTGCATGATATTACATTTTAGGTAATGCATGCGAAACAAGAACTCACTTTTCTGTTGTATGTAAAGGACTCGTCAACAATGACCTGTCAACAATGGACACTGCTTGCACATTTTTAATTACTACCCACCTCTCTCCATTCCTAATGCAAAATGAACATGTAAAACACAAATTGGAAAAATCCATGTTTCCATATTAACAAATAGAAAAAAACAACAACATTAAACTGAAATTTTAAAAACTGTAAATGGGAATTTGGTAAATTAATAAATGTGAAAACAACAAATTGGAAAATCCATGTTTCTATATCATTAAATTGAAAAACTTTAAACTGACATTTTAAGAACTGCAAATGGAAAATTGTGAAATTAATAAATGTGTAAACAACAAAATGCAAGATCCATGTTTCCATATTATGAAATTGAAAAACTTAAAACTGATATTTAAAAAAAACTGAAAATGGGGAATTGGAAAATTGGCATATGTGTAAACAACAAAATGAAAAATAAATCCAGTGGGGTAGTGATCATGTTGTACAGTAACCTATAAGACAAGCATAAGAATAATTGTATGACATGTAAAAATCACAAATTGTAAAAAAATCCATGTTTCCATATTAACAAATAGAACAAAAAACATTAAACTGAAATTAAAAAAAACTGTAAATGTGAACTGAAATTTTAAGAACTGAAAATGGGAAATTGTGAAATTAATAAATGTGTAAACAACAAAATGCAAAATCCATGTTTTCCTTATTATCAAATTGAAAAACGAAAAACTGACATTAAAAAAACTGAAAATGGTAAATTGGAAAATTGGCATATGTGTAAACAACAAAAATGAAAAAAAAATCCAATGGGGGGGATAGTGATCATTTGTACAGTAACCTATAAGACTAGCATAAGGATAGTTGCATGACATGTAAAACACAAATTGTAAAAATATCCATGTTTCCATATTAACAAATAGAACAAAAACACTAAACTGAAATTTAAAAAACTGTAAATGAGAATTTGGTAAATTGACATATGTGAAAACAACAAATTGGAAAATCCATGTTTCTATATCATGAAATTGAAAAACTTTAAACTGACATTTTAAGAACTGAAAATGGGAAATTGTGAAATTAATAAATGTGTAAACAACAAAATGCAAAAATCCATGTTTTCCATATTATGAAATTGAAAAAGACTAAAACCTGACATTAAAAAATGAAAATGGGAAATTGGAAAATTGACATATGTGTAAACAACAAAATGAAAAAAAAATCCGTTTGGGTAGTGATCATGTTGTACAGTAACCTGTAAGACTAGCATAAGGATAGTTGCATGCACCTTATATGCTTTGGGTATGTGCATTAGCCTTTGGATTAGCTTAAGTTAGGTTTGGTAAAGTTAGGTTTAATGAGGTTAGGTATGTGACCTTGTTGTTTACTCTTTTAGGAAAATGTAAAAAAGTCAAATCTAAAAATAAAATAAAAACTTAAATTTAAAATGTAAAATCTAAAATCTTTAAATGAGGTTTCTGCTGGTTATGACAACACATTTATGATTTAGTCAATGTTGATGAGTGGTATCCAATTACTGCTGACTTTGCATAATCATCTCCCATTGTCTTGATCAACACCTTGGGTTTCAAATTACTGCAGCGTTAGTCGTAGCAATAGAACTGTGCGCTCTCTGCCATGTCAGCAACATGACACCGAAAGGAACACCTGTGTAATATCCACTGACTGCTAACTTTGTATAATCATCACCCATTGTCTTAATGAACACGTAGGGTTTCAAATTACTGCAGCGTAGTCATAGCAACAGAACTGTGAGCTCTCTGCCATGTCTGTAATATTACACAGGAAATAACAAGACGTCCTACTGTACATACCATCTCCTCAGTTTTAACATCTTAAGAACATGTATTATTCTCTTTCGACTACAAATGACTCGTTAGAACACATCCATCCACCAAGTTAGATCCCTTGACCTGCTCTCAAATGGCATGTGCCTCGTGTACTAGGGTGTGTGCATTAGCCCTATCCTAACTTTACGTACGAACAAAACAGAATGTGACTTGTTAGCTCTTATTGTGCACGTGCACAAGTGAACACTTGTGTGTTAGGTCATTTTACCACTGCTCTACCTAAGCCTTTTGCTCTTTTGGCTTTCTTACAGTCGAGTGTGTGATAGACAGCATTAACTGTATATCAAACCCAGTTCACCTTTGTATTTGTAATCCAAGTAATAATTTGAAAAGTCACAAATGTTATCAGTTTTAAACGTTATCTCTGTTTTGTTTTGTTTCATATGTTTATGACATGCATATTAACCTGAAATCGACCCCTCTGGTGAAAGGCTAACAGCTTAACCACTGCACTACCATGCCCTTGTTTCTTAGTTCGACTCGTTCTAGGCCTCAGACCTGGAAATCGAGTTAAGACTACCAATACAAGAGCTAAAAGTGCTTACCACTGCAACACAAAAATAAATAAATGGATAGCTGGTAATATTGTTGTTGTTGTTTGAGTCTTCAGTCTTTTGACTGGTTTGATGCAGCTCTCCATGCCTCCCTGTCCTGAGCTAATCGTTTCATCTCTACATAGCTACCACACCCTACATCCGAGGCAATCTGTTTAACATATTCTAACCTTGGTCTACCCCTACAGTTTTTGTCCTCGACCCTTCCTTCCATAACTATGCTTGCTATTCCTGGGTGTCTTAGTATATGTCCAACCTATCTCTTCTCTTCATTAGCAGTCGCCAGAAACATCTCTCCTCTCCCACTCGTCTTAATACCTCTTTGTTTGTAACCCTATCTACCCATCTGATCTTCATCATTCTCCTGTAGCACCACATTTCAAATGCTTCAATTCTCCTCTTTTCTGCTGCACCAATAGTCCAAGTTTCACTTCCATAGAGCGCCACGCTCCAGACAAAGGCTTTCAAAAATGACTTCCTAATACCTAAGTCTATATTCGATGTTAGCAGATTCCTTTTTTGTAGAAATGCTTTTCTTGCCTGAGCCAACCTACTTTTTATATCCTCTTTGCTTCGTCCATCACTGGTTATTCTGCTTCCTAAGTAACAGAAATCTCCTACTTCCTTCAGCTTTTCACCTGCCAATTTGATCTCCATAGAGGTTTCTGATTTATTTCGGCTGCATTCCAGTATTTTTGTTTTACATTTATTAATTTTCATCATGAATTCTTTCCGTAAGACGGAGTCCATACCATTCAAAAACTCATGCAAATCCTCAGGCTTGTTGGCCAAGATGACGATGTCATCAGCAAATCTCAGAGTTGAAATGATTTCTCCTTGAATCTTCACTCCCACTTTAAATTTTTCTCTAATTTCCTTCATTGCTTGTTCAATGTAAAGATTGAAAAGTATGGGTGATAAGTTGCAGCCTTGCCTTACACCTTTCTGAATACCGGCTTCTCTCTCATGTCCTTCAACTCGAATGACTGCTGTCTGGTTTCTGTATAGATTGTATATCACCCTCCTATCCCTGTACTTTATTGCAATCGATTTCAAAATGTCAAACAATTTAGTCCAATCAACGTTATCAAAATCCTTTTCTAAGTCTACAAAAGCTTGAACGTTCTCTTATCTTTCCTTAATCTACCTTCCAAAATCAGCCTAAGACTAAGTACAGCTTCCCTTGTTCCTACATTTCTCCTGAAACCAAACTGGTCTTCACCCAACTCCGTTTCTATCTGGCTCTCAATCCTCTTGTAAATTATTCTAGACAGGATCTTTGAAGCATGAGTAATCAAGCTGATTGTACGGTAATCTTCACATCTGTCAGCTCCCACGTTCTTTGGTAAAGGGATGATTACATTCTTCTTGAAATCAGGGGGTACCTCACCTGTCTCATAAATCCTCCACACCAAGTGAAATAACCTGATCAGACCTTCCTCTCCTATGCAGCGTAGCAACTCAATCGGTATATCATCTATGCCTGGTGCTTTGTTCCTGCTTAAGTCTTCCAAAGCTCTATCAAATTCTGATCTCAATATTAAATCTCCTTTCGCATCCTCATCAATTTCCTCCTCCCTTTCCATTACATGATTCTCAATCTCCTTTCCCTTATACAAACTCTCTATGTAAGCTTTCCATCTCTCAACTTTTCTTCCCTATCTGTTAGAGGCTTTCCATTTGTGTCCTTAATATTACAGCACTTAGTCTTCTTTTCCCCAAAAATATTCTTAATCCTTCGATAATCTGTGTCTACTTTTCCTAATTTCAGACAATTTTCTATACCAGCACATTTCTCTTTCAACCATTCTTCTTTCGCTTCCTTGCACTTCTTGTTAACCTCATTTCTCAGACGTCTGTATTCTGCTTTCCCCTTTTCATCTCTTACATTCTTGTGCTTCCGCCTTTCATCCATCAATTCGAGTATATCCTGAGTGATCCACGGTTTTCTACCTATTCTCTATTTCCTAACAATGTTTTCTTCTGCGGAATTTGTTATTTCATTCCTCAAAAGTGCCCATTCGTCTGCAATTGAAGTTTGTTTAGGGTTTTTCATTAGTCCTTCCTTTATACTCTTCTTGAATCTTTCGTTTACATCCTTCTCTTTCAGTCTGTCTATTGCCCACCTTTTTGGCTTTTGACTTTTCTTCAGTTTCTTCAACTTTAATCTGCATTTCATTACAACCAGATTGTGGTCAGAGTTTATGTCAGCACCAGGATATGTTTTACAATCCAAAATCTGGTTTCGAAACCTCTGCTTGACCATAATGAAGTCGATTTGGTAACGCCCTGTATCTCCTGGTCTCATCCATGTGTATATTATTCTATTGTGGTTATTGAATAAGGTGTTAGCTATGACCAACTCATGCTCAGTGCAGAATTCTACCAGCCTGCTTCCTCGATCATTCCTTTCACCTAATCCGAAATCTCCTACTATCTTCCCTTCTCTCCCTTTTCCTACCACAGCATTCCAATCGCCCATTACTATAACATTTTCATCACCCTTGATATATCTCAGAATTTCGTCTATTTCTTCGTAGACCTTTTCAACATCCTCATCATCAGCTTGACTGGTAGGCATATAGACTTGTACCACTGTGGTGCAGGTAGGTTTAGTATTTATTTTTGCTACAATAATCCGTTCACTATATTGCTCATAATATTCCACCCGCTGTCCAAGTTTCCAACTCAATATGAGGCCAACCCCTGCTTGGCCATTGTTTGATTTAGTGCTAATGACCCTATAGTCTCCTGACCAAAAGTCCTGTTCTTCCTGCCAGCGCATTTCACTAATCCCAACCAAATCCAACCTCAACCTATCCATTTCCCTTTGTAAGTTTTCTATCCTTCCATTTCCTAGCAGAATTCTAACATTCCACGCTCCGATCCGTAGAATGTCAGAGTTCCTCTTTGTCACTTCTGTGATGTTAACCCCCTCTCGAGTAGTCCCCACCCGGAGATCCGAACGGGGGACTAGTTTACCTCCGGATTGAAATTTCACAAGGGAGGAGGCCATCATCACATGTATTTATGCATAGAGAGGTGCATATCCTCGGGAATAGCAAACGGCTGTAGTTTCCCCTTGCTTTCAGCCGTGCAGCAGGACGCAGTGTAGCCATTATTTGGCTTATATTATCAATATCTTAACCGTCTATATGACTAGTAAAGAATTGATTTATTCTGAAAGGCTGCTACTCCCTTTCAGAATAAGTAAAGAGCAATTCTACTAACAAAAATACTAACCTTCTACTGTACTAACAATTAAATACCAAAATTCTACTAACGAAAAAATACTTAAGTTCCACCAACAACAAATACTACCACTAAAACAGTCTGTCACCCGACACACTCACATGCAATCACACATCACAGTCTACTGAAACAATGAACTATAACTAATAAACAATGCAACTGTTACCAGACACACTCACACACCACAGTCTAATAGAACAATGACATATATCTAATAGACAAACTAACTACCTACTTACAACTACAACTAACTACATACTATCTCACAATAATAAAGCAACAACAGCAACACTAGGAAAATGGTACGACGCAAGTCCCTAGTTCAAGTTCGAACATGGAACCATTCCGGTTTGACAAGTAGTCCTAGTTGATGATCGGTATCTCTCACTTTGGCTCGGAAGAACCGCTCGCTGAATGGCACCGAACTCGGTTCGGTACTCATGGAGGTTTTAGAAAAGATTGCCGCTGGCCTTTGCTACATTAGCGTTAGATCATAGCAGCTGGAGCCTTGCGATACGAGGATGGACATTACGGAGTACAGTCTTCACGTAAGTCAAGTAAAGCTAAGCGTAAAAGGAGCACATATCCCCACGGAGAATAGAACGATGATCGAGGCTACTGGAGCTGAGTCATATCCTGCCCGCGGGACTGTACCTGTTAGCAGCACCAAACAAGGTGCCTCAAGTAAATAAAAAATAGTTTCCAACTTGACCGGTATTCGAATCTCAAACGGGTATTACAAAACGTCACGTGTCCACTGCACTATGGAAGTGAAAGTTGGACTAATAAATACCCCTGGCATTACATCCCGTGAAGATCCTAGGCCTACAAGCGACCGCTGCCCAGCCACTTGGCCTGCAGATATTGGGGTGACGCGTGATCAGCGCATCGGGTCCCCTCGGCCGCTAATTTTGGTTTTCGTGATTGGGGCGCTGCCTCACTGTCAGACAGCTATTCAATTGTCCTCACGAGGCTGAGTGCACCCCGTTCCAGCCCTCACGTTAGTTTCTAAAATCCCTGACGGAGCCGGGAATCGAAGCCGGGGCCTCCGGGCGAGAGGCAGGCGCGCTACCCCAACACCACGGGGCCGGTCGTGAAAATCTAATTCTTGAAAACAAAACTACTGTTTTGCACTCAACAACACCCACCTAGTTGCTGTAACATTAGTCAACCGGAAATGATTATATTTCTGTTAGCAATGCATTTCGTCATAAGCCTACTGTCTGAGCACTGACAGCAACACAGTTTAGTTTAGAACAAGCGAGTGTGTGTGTGTTGATTATTAGCCTCAAGTATTTAAAGCATGTTGTGTGTAGCGATCATTTTGTCTCGGTAACCACTGAGCATTTTTGTGTTTTAGCTATCCTCTTTAACCAATCAAATAAAGATAGTCTACTCTTAATTCTTGATAAATCAGAGTTTGCGTACACCGTTTCTCATTTATTAACCCATACCTGCAACCTATACTCTCTCTATACTGCAGTTCGATCTGAAAACAAGTTTCAATGGTAAAAGACTTGTCAGTCACCATACATGTAGCCCACACTAATTCTTTCTCTACCTAGCTATGTTTCATCACACATGGTAAACTTCTCACATGTTCGTACCCGATTATTAGTTTATAAAATCTCAGGTCAATGACCTTGATATATTGGGTATTTTTGGTAAATGCATTGGCCATGGTAAAGGGTTGACCATTCTAAGTCCTATGACACCTCACATGTTAATATTCAATTATTAGTTTATAAAATCTTAGGTCAATGACCTCGCTGTTTTGAATCTTTTGGGTAAATTCGTTGGTCATGGAAAAGGGTTGACCATCCTGAGTCCCATGACACCTCACTTGACCCTCTCTGATTATTAGTTAGCGAGATATTAACAAAAGTGTAGTTAGGCCCTTTTAACAAAAAAAAATACATTCAAAAATAAATGTCACCTCAAGTCCAACGACCTTATTGGTTCATGAGATGTTAAAAAGCTAATTACCTATTAGTTTCGGATCTTTTAGTAATTTAAAAAAAATAACTCATCTATAAATCTGTATTCAAAAAGCCCGCCTTCTTACAAAAACCCCAAGTGCACATGCGTAAAAACAAAAACAAAAACAAACATGTTAATTCATGGTAGCGATCGTCTCTTTGCTTGCGTATCATGTGGAACAACGTTTAATTTCATTATAGCATTAGGGGTCATGAGTCAGTCAAAGGGAACCGGTCTAAAGGGATTAGTCAAAAAAGGACCCGTCAACAAGGACCCGTCCACAGGGGCTCGTCAACAAGGACCCGTCAACAATGACCGGTCAACAATGACCCGTTCACAGGGACCCGTCCACAGGGACTCGTCCACAAGGACCCGTCCACAGGGGCCTGCGTGTGCGTGCGGGGGAACATACGATTACATCAGCAAATCATCTCATCTAGTTTCAAATTTAGCCACTACGGCGCGTGCAACACACAGGAAGAACGTGGGAACATACGATTACGTCAGCGAAACATGAACTCACTTGTCTGTTGTATGAGCATCAGTTTAGTAGTGGCATCAAGCAGCAAAAGACGTTTACTTACACACAATCCATCATTATGGTAAGCTTTTTTTTTCTTATCATTATGGAAATGTCCTTATTAGAATAAAATGTTATAGTGGTTCTGATCACTTATAGCTAATCTGTAATAGATATGACTTTTTTTGTTTCTTTATAGGCTACTACAATAAATATTCTCAATGCTATGGGGGCAGAACTGTTGATTAGAGAGAAAAAAAAAACTCACTGAATTACCAATGCATACTCTTTTCCGTATCATTAACATTCAATAAGTGGACACAATGTATGGTGGACTTGTATTATGTGTTAGTGAAAATTTTCAGACATTCCTTTCTACACGTTTTAATGATATATGTCAGAAAAGTGTGCTCGAGGATCTAAATCGTAGTGGACATTCTCTATATCTAATTTATGAGGGTATAAAAAACAATAAATGTATTGTACATTCTGACTTTGAAGTTAGGTTAGGTTAGGTTAGGTTAGGTAAGGTGGGATCTGGTTAGGTTAGGTAAGGTTAGGTTAGGTTAGGTGAGTTGGGTTAGGCAGAATGGCAGTGGTATGAATCAAAAGCCAGCTCCTGTCAGTTTTGCCTCACAAGGTTGAGTGTACCCCATTCCAACCCTCAGCCTAGAATTAAATTTATTGACAGAGCCAGGACTCGAGCCCGAGCCTCCACAGTAACAGCCAAGAATGCTAGCCACTACACCATAAAGTGGGGCAATATAAGTCTGGTCTTGATTGTACATGATCAATCAATAATTACCTAATAATAATAATTATAATAATAATAATAAATAATAATAATAATAAATATTCCATTTAGCAACTACATAGCCGACCTCCCCCTGGGTTCTTTTACATGCCAACATTGTATGACATGCGTGTCTTAATTTTTGCCGCCTTTCAAAAATCACTTACCACGACCAAGAGCGAACCTGCAAGCCTGGGGTGTGTAGTCCGACACGATAACCACTCACCCACCGTGGCAAGCTGTCAATCAATAATTACCTAATAAAATTAATAATTATAATAATAATAAATATTCCATTTAGTAACTACACGGCCGACCTCCCCCTGTGACAGCGTGGCAGCCATCTTGCCCATTAGCCCCTGTGCCAGCTCGGAATGACCTCTCCATAAGAATAACATAGGGCTGGTTGCGCGCGGCGGCCATCTTGCCCATTAGCCCCTGTGCCAGAATCGCCTTATATTTCCTACTCTACACAAAATGACGGACTCTCTCCGTGACCGGAAAGAGCTCCGCCACACGCGAGTAGTTCCCTTGATCGCTCTCAGTTTACTGAGCAGTGGGTCAGCTAGCCACTGACTCTCCCAAAATGCCAGAACTTGCAGGCGTAACTGAGAGCGAATATCTCCATTGGTCGAGGTGGTAGTGATACCGTCTCTTTGGCAGCTTGATCCGCTAACTCATTTCCCGCAATTCGCATGTGGCTTAGCTTTGGACAGATAAAATATAGATTGTTAAGACTGACATGTTGTCATTAATTGCTCCACATTCACGAAGTAACACAGTGCAAGCAAACTGCACATTTCCCATTCTGTGAAGCCGAAGCAGATGTGGCAAAGGACGAGGGTTGAGCGTCTGCCTCCTATCTCAGTCACAAATGTTGTAGCATAACTCCTCCTGGATATATCAGAGAAGTGTGATGTAATACTGGAAAAAATACCAATCACTTTTCAGACTGAATTATTGGTAAGGTGGCTTGCCACGGTGGGTGAGTGGTTAACGTGTCGGACTACCAACCCCAAGCTTGCAGGTTCGCTCCTGGCCGTGGTAAGTGATTTTTGAAAGGGGTCAAAAATCACGACATGCATGTCATACATTGTTGGCATGTTAAATAACCCATTTGAATTCAGTAGGCCGTGTTCATAACGCCAAAATTAATCTCGGGATTTTTCGCCAACACCAGTTCCTCCATTGTCTACTAAGAATCTCTATAGTGTCAAGGAGCTTAGATATTTAACCTCCTTGACTTTCATAGCGTACCAAGGAACGACGAAATTTGACATGCAAGCTGCCCTATGGGTGTCAAATAACAAAGCTTGCACCCGGCACCCGAGGCCATACTGTATTATTATTATTATTATTATTATTATTATTATTATTATTATTATTATTATTATTGATAAGGTTGGACCAACAGAGAGTATTATAAAAATTGACAAATTTATAACACATTTCTTATATTAAACTACAGATCCATTTACAATTATTAGAAGAATGACACTTAGCAGATTACTACGCAGTTCCGCCCCGTTATAACAAAAATCATAATTGTAATGTTGAATAGATGAAGGAGAGGCAATCAAGCTAGAATACACTACTTAGGATATTGAAAAATTGTCTAAATTACCTGATACAGTATGTGTTCATCGTGACTGTTGTGAACTTTATCCGTCTTCCCTAAATTATATAGAGAATATCAAAAAGCAATAGACATATTCCAAATAAGTCACTTCAAGTAACGTTGTGATTAACCGTAAATCCCAAATGGCGTAATCTTATTATATTTCAAGAGATTTGCGTATTTTTGTACGAACTAAAGAACATGAAAAATTCTAACACACGGGAAACTTTATGGCCTCCTTCGAGGTTTAACCTAGGAGCTTACGCCACTCTTCCTTTTGCTAAGTCAATATTGTATCGCCTCCTCCACTTCACCGGCCCTAAACACAGACCCCTTTATTATTATTATTATTATTATTATTATTATTATTATTATTATTTATTTACCATAAAGCGTACAAGAAGTATGGAAGGCCTAGTGAAGAAGGGAAAGCCCCACATACATATTTCACGCTTCACGGGGGCAGTTTACATCTACATTTGTTTTTGCAATATTTATATGTTTACAAAGATACATTCAGTATTTACATATTTAGAATACTTACATAGTACATTTTTCCTGTTCACTCACTCTCTCACGCACGCACTTTCATAACCTCAATCACTCTATACATGCATTCATTCATTCCATTCAGATACTCATTCATTCAGCGAGAAAATCAATCACTCATACAAACGTTTATTTATACAATGTACCACTTCATGTACGGCTTGAATTTCCGAAGAGGCAAGATCTTGGCATCCCCTGGCAGCGCGTTCCATAACCGCGCACAGAGGCCGTAGAAACCTGTCAGGTAAGCATTACTACGTACGAGAGTCACACCTCGTCCTCTCCGAACTGAGCGATATGCCAATGACAGTCGGCAGAAAGGGTCCATATTAATGGATACTATAAGGGATTTTTTGAGAAAAATTAGATCAAATTGTTTGGCTGTTGCCTCTATAGATGGAAATTTTGACAAAGGGGAAGGGGAATAACGAGCTATTAGCCTCTCTGCGCGGCGCTGTACGCGCTGGATCTTGTTCATGTTTTCCGCTGTAGTGGGATGCCAAGCAGATAAGCCGTACGATAATATCGGACGGACCTTTTGAGTGATCATTGACAGGGATTCCTTCAACAGTTTATAGCAATGGATCATCTGTTTCCTTGGCGTGCACTGGTGTTATATTTCAGTCATGAATATAAGTTCCTCTTATTTATTTCGACCGTTACGACTTCCACGCAGTACGGATGCAAAGGGCTACATAATTATACTTTATAATATCGGGATAAGACAGCTGAATAAGAATAGAAGATAATGCAGGAGAACGAACGATAACGTGAATAATGCTTCCGTACGGAGAACATAGACTTACTGATCTCTTAGGTAATGATAATAATACCAATTCAACAATGCATTTTTTGAAACGGACTATTTACGGCAGACTGGTTACTACAGAAACGCACCACAACGAAGAAATGAGCACGGGATGGGTGCAATTTTACATTTTATATTTTTATTTTTATATTCCTTTACATGAACTCGCTCCTACACCGGACGGACCAATTATTGAACGGAGTGTCAGAGATCCGAATAAGACAGATATATTGGACATCAAAAATCTATCGGCGTTCAAGAGCGACGACTGTAAGCCTGGTAATGGTAATGGCAGTGGTAATGATAAAGCAAATGGAAAGCAACATTCCACCTCAACAAAAGGATGCGGTTCCGACTTCCTTGTTCGAAGACCAACGGTTGAGATAAAAGATAGTTACAATTGTGATAACAATACTTATAACACAATAGTAATTTTACTGGCTGACAAAAACATGGCAGAAAGAGTCAAGAAAGTTATGAATGACGTTGCGAAATGCAGTGGAGCTAAAGTACATACCATGCATTCCAAGAATTCAGACAGAGCGGAGGATGATGATTGTAGGGCACGAACTAGGAAATCAACAAGGCTAACCACACGGAAATGTACTACCACTACAACTTGTCCCACTACGTGCATAACTAAGTGTTTCAAGAGAGTCAAAGGCAAATCAGATGAATCCAAGTCTAAAGAAGATGATGATGGACACGCAGAAAAATTAAACAAAAAGGGACACAAAACTGACGCGGAAAAATCTAACCAAACTACAACTACGGAGTCTGGAAAGGACAGTGACTCAGATAACACAGAGCCGTCGAAAAAAAAGAGTAAAGTACAAAAAGAAATTTCAGAATATCGTCAAAGTGGACTTTCCTCCCACGAAAAATCCAATAAATTAGTAGAAGATATACCTGTGGAGGATAAATATGATACATCAAACGACTGGCAAGACAAACGTACACCAGTAAGGCTGAACCACAAGCAAAGTGTTAACTCTTATGAGAAGACAGAAATAGAGGCAAATACGAGAACAAATGACATTGGGCCAGCTGTGATAGAGACAAACCTGATGAATCAAGAGAACGAGGGAGATATATTAACAGATCAGAGGACAAACATGTTAAGGCCAACCATGGCATATTTAGCGCCCAGTCAGAGGATGAATGAAGTCGACCAGACCAGGCTAGGCTTAGTGCGAGATAACATGCTGCCAAACGCACCACAAGGTGAAGTAAAAACTAACATTGAGGATGTAAATGTAGAGCCCAGCAGACAAGAGATCAAGCCAAATTGGCTAGGAGAGGTTAACGATGCAAATGATGTGCCAAGTCAGTTAAACAACGTTCAGGTACTGGATCATAATTTAGAAACTTTGGGAGTGTTTGACGATTTAGCAACTAATATAGAATCTGAGTGGTCATCAACATTAGGTTCAGAGGAGCGAACACTGTTTCCCCATTTAAGACATAAAAAACATGATAAAAAGAGAAGAACTTTAAAATCTAAAACAAGTGACGATGAATTAATGGATGGTGTAGATAGTTGTACAATCAGAAAGTGTTTAGCACTAAGAAAGAGAGGCCACAAGAAACAGAAAAAGAGCCCTACGAGGTACAGTGAAGAAGATAGTCAGGGACGCTCACAGCTCCACACCGATGCATATCCTTCAGGTTCAACCAAGCAAGTAGTGAAGCAAACTGCAGAAAACTCGTATTCATTGGGTGGTGTAGATAGTTGTACAATCAGAAAGTGTTTAGCACAAAGAAGGGGACGCCACAAGAAACTGAAAAAGTGTCCTAGTGGTAATGAAGAAGGTAGCCAGGGACACTCACCGCTCCATATCGATGCATATATTTCAGGGTTAACCAAACAAGAAGTGAAGCACATTGCAGATCAATCTGATTCGGCAAACAGTCTGACTCCAAATATACCACAGGAACAGATTCTCTTTCCCGAGCAGATTTTGGCCCAATGATTAGAAACGGCAAATATGGTGCCCTTTTGAAAAGACATATCAGCAACATAACTAGAAGGAAGTTACATAAAAATTCCGAACTTGGGTGGAACGAATGAAACTAGAGCTCGGTATGCGATGTGTGTTGAAATAACCTAGATGGGAGAATTTCAATCGCGTGCATGGAAACACATGGATTGACTTCACAGTGAATGATTGATGTACGGGAACAGGTTTGGAGTGTTTGAAGCATCATGTTACTGAAGAACCAAAGCGCAGTGAATTATTTTCCAGTTCCTCCTGATTATCAATTCGTGAAGACGTACTACGGGAAGGTATAAGAAAATAATATTTGACGGCCAAATAGGCCTATATTTACATAATAATATGAACCAGTTGCGGCGAATCTGGACATTCGCATCAACTAACAAATAGATGGATAGGATTGTATTCAATTCCATGTAAATAAATTGCTTCAACTTAAAACCTAAATTACATACTTAGAGCATGAAAGTGCTTAACCATCAAGGTGACAAATTATTCCTTCTTTAAGGTATGCAATCAAGACGCTATTATTTATAATGAGGGTAAGTCTAGCATTTGTCATCGAACCAACATTTTTCAAAACTCATCATATCATGTTCTACGACCACTGCTAGTGGGTTTAAGCAATATTTCATTGATAAAATGCGACAATTGGTTCAAAATGCGCAAGTATGCTTCTTCTGCGAAATAAATGCAATATTTTTGATTATAAACAAAATAAACATATTTTAAATGAATTTGTGGTGTATGCCATCGTAAATAAAATACAAATGCTTGAATATGTATTCGTTACCATAAATCAGATTTCTTTTATGTGTGGAATGAGTTTGGATTTTTGAACGCGAGGGATTTCACTTTTTTCTTACGCCAGGTAGGAGGAATTAAGCTTTATCAGGTGGACCATGTTAAACACAAAGGCTGTATATTCTCTCAGATTGGTGGTATGGGGAAAGAGAGAGAGAGAGAGAGAGAGAATCGAAGGTGCTCAAAAGCCAATGCAGTGAGTTCTCAGTTGCGATCTACAATATTTTGCAAGAAATAATTTAGTGTATTAGGCAAGACTCCCCCTAAATCAATCAATATTTAGAGCTACCTTGCTGCATGGAAGTGAGAGCTGGGTAGTCTCAGGATATCTCATTCATAAGCTATAGGTAATTGATATGAGGGTAGCAGGAAATGAATGGATGGTTGTAAGAACGTCGTGTGTTACATTTTCTCCAAAATGCAATCTGGTGCAGAACAGTGTGCATCGTGACATAACCTCCATAGTTATATAAAGCACGTTATATGAAATTAACATGTATATCATTTAACACTCCAAACGTAAAACTCGGAGTGACCTGTATTTTGTCAACCCTTCATAAAATCTGATTCTCTCAGCCGGGATAGAACCCGTGAACGTGTGATCATTAAGGGCACCCTCTAACACAGATAATACTGAATAAGATCGGCAAGATTCATTTGCTTTTAACTTAGACTGTACTTACTGTCAGCAATCAGAAGGAGGTTGACACTTCAGTAACATTCCAGGCTAAGAGGTAAATTTCATTAAGGTGGCTACTCCGACCCCTGCACTCAAGCAGCAGCCTGAAAGTGGTCGCAGGAGCTCCAGTTATATCGCAAAATAGCGAGGAATCCGAGCGTCTTGCTGTTTCAATACGGCTACTCGGTAGCTTGGCAGAGTACACACAGTTAATGCTCCAAGAAGCCTCGGTGTTCAATTCTATAATCAACAATCACTTCAATTTACACGCCAGTGCAGTGGTCGCACGTTGATCAAAATGCACAGACTATTATATGATTTACTTATATAATATAGGTACATATTTCCCTTCCACAAATTGAATACTGGCAGTCGAGATGGGAACTATTCTATAACTCGTGTCACACGTCAACATGCTTCGTTGACAGGTACAGTTGCGCAAGTAGGATATGACTCAGTTCCAGTAGCCTCAGTCATCGTTTAACTGTCCGTGGTAACATGAGCTCCTGTGACGCTTATCTGACGCAATGCTGCTTGACTTATGTGCGGACTGCACTGTCATCGCTGTGACCTCCGCTTCGCTCCGTGGGGCTCGTGCTACAATAATTAACAAACCCTGGCACAACCACGCTCAGCGGCAATCAAATGTTGAATGGGTAATACCAACTGATGGTTGGTTAGTTCCTCAGTCTAGGGGCTGCGACAACGCGGTCATGTAGCCCCGTGTACATTGGGTGCGTGTAGAAACTGTCTGATAACCGATGTTAATTGTGATGGCTGTATTAGTGTGTGCTATCTGTTTTCAATTCAAGTAAGGACTGCAGACATAGAATTTCTTCAAGTAGTTCCTACTTTTTCCGCCAAAAGCCACCGTCAGTGACTATTAGTTCAGAACTTTGTTACCAGATGCAACAGCAGTCGGCTCCTGACGACGAACGTCGGAACCTAAGAGCGTTTGTCAAATGTTTATCCCAATTTAGCTTCACACAGGTGTAATTAGTGGAAGGTTCTTTAACATGTCATAAATCTATGACATGGGAATGCCGGCTTTACTTCCCCTCCAAAGGAAGGCATACTGAGTGATTTCTAACGCTCTTAAGAAATGTATATATATGCAAAAATTAGATGTGTAAGGAAGCACCTCAAGGTTATTCGAGCTAGTGTAAGCTGTATGATGTACAGTAGGTTAGCTCAGGGAATGAAAGCATTTCTTCAGCAAAGGAATCTGTTGACATCGAAAATAGATTTAGGTATAAGGAAGTCATTTTTGAAGGCCTTTGTCTGGAGCGTGGCACTCTATGGAAGTGAAACTTGGACAATTGGTGCAGCAGAAAAGAGGAGAATTGAAGCATCTGAAATGTGGTGTTACAGGAGAATGATGAAGATCAGATGGGTAGATAGGGTTACAAACGAAGAGGCATTAAGACTAGTGGGAGAGGAGAGATGTTTCTAGCGACTGCTAATGAAGAGAAGAGATAGGTTGGTAGGACACATACTAAGACACCCAGGAATAGCAAGCTTAGTTATGGAAGTAAGGGTCGAGGGCAAGAACTGTAGGGGTAGACCAAGGTTAGATTATGTTAAACAGATTGCCTCAGATGTAGGATGTGGTAGCTATGTAGAGATGAAACGATTAGCTCAGGACAGGGAGGCATGGAGAGCTCCATCAAATCAGTCAAAAGACTGAAGACTCAAACAACAACAGCATGATGTTTTCGATTATTTGTTATTTAAATTAAATACCATCTGGAGATGTCCCGTCGCCTCACCATAACTCTTGGATATTAATGTTGAATGTGTTCACTTTTACAGTTAGTGTCACTATTTTCACCGTCGAGCTGACCACGTGCATATTCATCAATTCAAACTAATTTTAATGACTTAAACTCATTATCACACAATATTAGAGCTCGAGTCAGCCGGGAAGGCGGTGCACAGAACTCAATGCTACCATTATGTCATGCCTCACTTCCATCCCACCAATCACAGTCAGTCTGTCTTGAGAATCTGAGCTAGTGTGTTGTCAGGAAAGCGAAGTGAATATATCGTAATCTGAAAAGAATCAGTGGAAGCGATTGTGTACATTTTTGAGCTATGGAAGCAGAGGAAAGTAAACGACAGGTTGTGCATAGGCAAGCCCGAGAAATAGTTTACAAAGTGTATGAATACTTTAAAATTCTAAAGCAGCGTCAAAGCGACGGGCTCGATGAGATAAGCGACGGTGTTGCCACACTGCAGGATCTCACGGCAGCATGTATCTCTGTCTCTCTATGCGCAAATCCCAGAGAGCCGCCTTCCCGGCGAGCTCTAGCACAAAACATGGATAAGAAGTTGGGAACAGGTTCTTGGGTTTTTATCTATCTCTTTCCTTTCTTTCAAATACAAAAACACTTCAATACTTTTCTGAATAACACTTAAAAGAGACATATTCATGAATTCTCTAGTACCTAAAAAACCTAAATGATATGCGAGTACCTAACAAGTAGTTCCGTGAAGAACTATACAGCCTATTTTCATATATCCTACATATGTTAATTGCCACTATCAACATACAAAATTTCAGTTTGATTGCTGTAATAGATTCGTAGATATTGAGAACCCACTAGATATTTCGGATGGTCGCCATGTTGGATTTTATATATGTAGGTCCTTGAGTTATGTACTGTTACATGAAGATTATTGTGTACGTCTAGCATACAAACTTCAATCGCATGATTAGGACACAAGAAGTAACAAGGAGATTTTAAAATTTCGCTCAGCTGCTATCTTGTGGTTATGGAAACAATTGAAATAAATTAGATGCCAGTGGATTAACATTCGTATAAGGATTTACTGTAACAAGTTTCACTGCACTCGGATGGTTAAATTGCGGGAAACGTCCATGTGAATATTTATATTTCGCGTCGCCGCCATGTTGGATTTGTGATCACCAGGTTATTTAAAGTCTTATAGGTGAACGTAAGTTCATAGCCCCTATGAACATTAAAAAAACTGTTTGATTGCTATAATAGATTCGTTCATATTGAGAACGGTCTAATATTTCAGATGGTCGCCATGTTGGATTGTTAAATGTATAGGCCATAGAGTCATGTACCATTAAAGGAAAAATATTGCGTAGGTTCAATATTCAAACTTTGGTTGGTTGGTTGGTTCCTTAGTTTAGGGGCTGCGACAACGCGGTCATGTAGCCCCGTGTACTTTGGGTGTGTGTAGAATTTGTCTGATAACCGGTGTTAATTGTGATGACTGTATTAGTGTGTGTATCTGTCTTTTTTAATTCAAGTAGGGACTGCAACTTTGAATTTTCAAATAGTTCCTACTTTTGCCGCCAAACGCCACCGTCAACGACTACTAGGCCTAGTTCAGAACTAGCTACTAGACGCCACCGCAGTCGGCTCTTGGCAACGAACGTAGCAACCTAAGAGCGTTGTTTACATTCTTAACCTATCCAATTTAGTTTCACACAGGTGTAATTAGTGGAAAGATCTTTAACATGCCATAAATCTATGACATGGGACCGCCGGCTTTACTTCCCCTCCGAAGGAAGGCATACTGAGGGATTTTTAACGCTCTTAAAAAATCCGACGGCTTCGGCCGGGTTTGAACCCGCTATCTTGGGCATAGAAATTCAAACTTTCAATTCGATCGCATGACTACGACACAAGAAATAAAAACTTAATTTTAAAATTCGCACAGCCGTCATCTTGAGGTTATGTAAACAATTGAACTAAATTAGATACCAGCGCATTACAATGTATATAAACATTTCCTGTACCAGATTTCATTGAGTTTGGAACATTAAATCGCGAGAAAGGTATATTTAAAATTTTCGAATTCGCTTGGCCGCCATGTTCGTTTTGTAGTTAACCGGTTTTTGAAAGTCTTATAGATGAACTTTCAGTAGTGCCCTTTATCTCCTTGCAAACTTTGAGGGTGATACCGCTAATAGGTTCAGAGATATAGAATGCCGGTGAAATATTTCGCACATCCGCCATCTTGTGGTTAATTAAACAACTGAACAAAGTTAGATGTCGGTGTATTACAATTTGTATAAACATATACTGTACCAAGTTTTATTGCGTTTGGTTGGTCAAATCATGATAAACGTCTATTTAAAAGTCGCAAATTCGCGTGGCCGCCATGTAGGTTTTGTAGTTACCAGGTTTTCAAATGTCACATAGGTGAACTTCTAGTAGTTCCCTTTATCACCGTAAAAAATTCCAGGGTGATATCTGTAATAGTTTCGGAGATATTATATGCTGGAGAAATATTTCGCACTACCGCCATGTTGGATTCGTGAGACGTAACAAAATTTGAAGGGCACGGTCGGGGTCGCTCGGAATAGTGCTATGAACTTACCGAGTGTCATTGAAATCGCTCTAGCCGTTTAGAGGTTATTAGGTGGGGAACTACACACACCTCACACATACACACACACGCACGCACACACACACGGACAAAGGGTGATCTCATTAGCCTTTTTTCAAAATTGAAGATAGGCTAAAAATAAGTAAGTTCATTTCAGATTTGTTCCATTTGTTGTAGTACTAGCATTACCCGTCGCGGCTTCGCCCGCGAATATTGTAGTTGTAAAGAGTAGGCCTACACTTTAGCAACGTCTCAATCATGAATGCTATGACTGATTTATCGTCTAATTTTGAATAATAATGATAATAATTTGGTAAAGACAATAAACAATCAGACAATGAAGACACTATAGCACAACAATGGCACATAAATATCAAAATCTGCCCAACGTCACGTCGCATCACATGTATAAAATTCGACTCAACATCACAACACGGTTTCCTACCACAAACGTAAATAGGAAATAAGTGAGATACTGAATATTAAACACACTGACTGAACACAAAATCCATTTACCTAAATTCCTATGATAAACAGTACACATCATGAAAATTACACAAGTAAAAAACCTCTACGCCCACATTTTCCTCCTTTCACTTCATAATATACACCTCATCGAAAAACCCTTAGACACGTGTCTGCTAATCTTTTTAAATGATTAGTTAATATGCCGAGTATCACATTCCCAAATGAAACCACTCATGATGTATTGTTATTCAATGAAATGCATGTTTAACCCCTTTAACATCCCTTTAGAATCTGAATATCCAAAAATCCTTCCTTAGTAGACGTATTCGACATACAACAAACGTACCCCCAAAATGTCATCGTCCTAACTTGAATAGAATTGGTTGGTTGATGATGAGTGAATATCCACAAACCCTTCCTTAGTGGACGTTTTTCTCCCAGAATTTCACAATTGATTGTCAGCAGTCCTTACTTGAATTTAAAAAAATGGTAACACACACTAATACAGCTATCACAATTTACACCGGTTATCAGACAGATTCTACACACACCCAAAGTACACGGGGCTACATGACCGAGTTGTCGCAGCCTCTAAACTGAGTAACCAACCAACCATTGTTAGATTTATTTATTTTCTAACGTCAAAGTTCAGCCAGTAGTATGTCCTAGCCCAGAGATAGAAGATAGTGCTAGAAATAGTCGGTGAAATGAATTGATACACCATAACACACAAGGTAAAGTACTTACAGATGAGGATTGCAGTATAACTACCACGGTAAGTACCACAATTGTCCCAACGTTAGTACCGGTACAATAATGATCCAGGGTACGGCCAGTTGATAATTTCTCAGTATGTTTATAGAAGTAATGAAAGCAGCTACTGTATGGCTGTGAAACTTGGACACTCTATCGCCGTGATATCAAGAAACTTGAGCCCTTCCACCAAGAAAAGATGAGATACATCTTGAATATCAAGTGGGAGGACTTCATGACCAACACTGCAGTTCTCGAGAGAGCGCATCTCAATAGCATTGAGGCAACTATCATCGCTCATCAACTGAGATGGTTAGACCATGTTCACCGCATGAGTGATACCAGGCTTCCACGTCAATTCCTTTATGGTGAACATTGCTCCGGCACTATACCTCATGAGGCCCCTCTGAAGAGTTTTAAAGTCCAGCTAAAACACATCATGACGATGTCATGGGAAACATCTGCTGCGGACCGTTTACTGTGGCGGAACACTACATCGACCGTTGTCAACTTATTTGAAGAAGAACATCGCAGACATGAAGAGGCCAAGCGACAAGCAAAAATGCTTCTCAATTACAACCCCGCCCTCTCCCGTCCATCGAGTGCAATTTATGTGGGCGCATGTTTTATGCCAGGATTGGCCTATTTTGTCATCAGAAACACATCCACAAGGTGGTCTGAAAAGCTCTATGCAGGAAGAAGTATGTGTACTTGGAATCGATTTATAGCCGACGACTGGAAAGCAGCTAAAGATTTACTTACGTATTGATCATGGTCATGAAATACAGTTTAATATGATTCGAGAGAATACACATTCAGATGTTATTTATGTTTATTCCATGCAGTATTACATATAGACGCCAGTACAGGCATACCCGCAAGTTGATATTTAAATAAAGGGGCATTGGCCCCATGTAAGGTAAGGGTTATTATTTTACGGATTTGGGATTACGGCACGTTTTCTGACTAAAGAGAGATCTGTATTGTATTTAAGTGTAATTTTTGAAATGTTATAGGGCAAAAATAAAGAATATGTCGATGTATAGGACGTGAATTTATTGTAAGGGGTGACGGCAAATCATTGTCCAACCGAGAATTGTTATGTCAAGCGCAACATACATGTTCCTAAAGCGATTGCCGTGTTGGTCAAAAATAAGTTTTGATGTCATTTTATGTATTGAGGGCCCCAGTCACATCATAGTTATGCCCCTCGTTTCTTAATAACAGCAGGGAATTGAAAGTACTCATCTTTGGTGGAGTAGAGCCACAGAAAAGCATTGTTGAAAATTTAACAGTCACCATTTTCGAAAACTTTGATTTAACTGCAAATTTAAATATTTTGTTTTGTTTTCAGACTTTAGTAAAAGTCATTAATCGAAGTTCAATTGTAGTAAATGTTTATCGAATTTTAAACTAAAGATACATTTAGTAATTCAGAACAGTGCTTTCAAATTCATGAATGTTAGGGAATATTCAGTACCGGTAGTTCAATGTAACAATTTTATTATTTGAGAAATCAATTGTGTGTGTGTGTGTAAAAATGAACATTCGTCAAGTGAGAATAATTACACAAGGATATTGTCAACCAATGAGCAGTTTGGTAATTGAGGATTTATGTTGATGAAGGATTTATTTTAATTGGGAATGTTGTTGTAATATTGTAATTAGGACCTATTTTAATTGAGAACTTATTGTTAATTAGGGTTTATTCTAATGTGGATGTTTTAAGAAGCGTATTTTATTGTTTAACTTTATGTAATTGTTTTTAATAACTTTAAAGGGATTGTAGTTCTTCTGTCTAATTAAAAATATTTATAGATACAAATCTACAAATTGTATGTGTCACTTATTTACTCCATTCTTAATAACCTGAATGTAGACCTGATCATGTGCTATAGTGATTGAAAATCCACAGCCTGATAAGTGTCAACTGACAGGGTCAGGGAATGGAATGAATGAAGCCCCCATCTAGCGGCGAGGATATGAACTGTGCCGGCTGCCGAAGCCAGTCGCGCTCCCCAGGGGCAATGATTAAATGAATGACAGATGACATGAAATGACAGTGGAGAGTGTTGCTGGAATGAAATTTGTGACAGGGAAAACTGGAGTACCCGTAGAAAAGCATGTCCGCCTTCGCTTTGTCCAGCACAAATCTCACATGGAGTGTCCGGGATTTGAACCACGGACCCAGCGGTGAGGAGGCCGGCGTGCTGCCGCCTAAGCCACGGAGGCTCCGTGCAATAGTGATTCTAATTCGAAAACCCAGTTATGGCTCCAAAATCCGACTGATTATATTTCCATTACTGGTTTACATTGCATTCAAACGGATACAATAAGTACTTCATAACATTTGATGGTAAGCAAACAGTTGTATGCAAAAATGCATTTGTCTCACTGTTCAAAATCAGTGAAAAGAAGAATGATTTAAATAAAAATCCATGAAAGAAAGTAAGTATGCCCCATTTCAGAAACAAGGGGCCGCCACAACAACAGATCGCAAGGATTCCGGAGGAAGTCTAGCAATACATTGAGCAGCACAATGCAGTTGCTTGCTGAAGAGTCGCACTATCTACGGATATCAAAAATATATAAAAATGGCTTCGGTTGCGTAGTCGGGAGCAAGCTGAAGTGCTATGCCCGGCCGAAGTTGTCGGATTTTTTAGAGCGTTAAAAGCCTTCAGTATGCCTTCCTTTGGAGGGGAAGTAAAGCCGGAGGACCCATGTCATAGATTTATGGCATGTAAATGAACCTACCACTGCAATTGCTATTGTACCGTATAGGTTATATTTGACTATTTATAAACGCTCCATCAAGTTCCAATGTTCGCCGCAAGGTATTAGTGTCTGAAGCATCTGGTAGCCATACTTGGAAATACATGAAATTGAAATTGTTGGGACCCCTTGGGCGTTCAATCATGGCGTTCAGCCGTTTGTCTGCAATTCATATACAATAAAAGTATAATAAAATTAAGGCCTACCTATCTCTACAACTGTCAGTTCCCAAAATGCATAAACATTACCTTGAAAAGTGTAAAGCTAACAACGTTACTGGTAGTTTAAGAATGTATCTATCGTAATGTGTTTTACTCAAACTTCGGTTGGTTGGTTGGTTCCTCAGTTTAGGGGCTGCGACAACGCGGTCATGTTGCCCCGTGTACTTTGGGTGTGTGTAGAATCTGTCTGATAACCGGTGTTAATTGTGATGACTGTATTAGTGTGTGTTACCAGTTTCTTAATTCAAGTAACGACTGCAGACTTTGAATTTTTCAAGTAGTTCCTACTGTTGCCGCCAAACGCCACCTTCAACGACTACAAGTTCATAACTTAGCTACTAGACGCCACCGCAGTCGACTCTTGGCGACGAACGTAGGAACTTGAGCGTTGTTTAACCTATAAGTTAATTAACTTCACGCAGGTGTAATTAGTGGAAAGTTCTTTAACATGCCATAAATCTAGGACATGGGACCGCCGGCCTTACTTCCCCTCCAAAGGAAGGCATACGGAGGGATTTTTAACGCTCTTAAAAAATCCGATGACTTCGGCTGTGTTTGAACCCGCGATCTTTGGCTTAAAAGATCAGCATGCTACCAACTACGCCAGCGAAGCCGCTTGACTCAAACTTCAATCTCTCATTTCGCCACCCAAAATGTGCCACCTGCAGTGGATTTTCCTTACATACTCATAAAGTTCATGGTCCTAAAGGCCTGAATATGGTTAGAATGCGCTGACCAGACCAGTCCTGTTGCTTGCTGTGAGTTTAGCTTCTCTTTAATTAAGTTTGCAGGTAGCAGAGCTCATCCCTGCGCGCTTACTAAACGTAAAAATCTAATTTATATGGACACGGCTGGACGCAATTCCACAACTCGACTCAATCTCTCGCTGGAGTGTAATCCATGTGAACGTACCGTAACTACCAGCGTGGATAAGGCACATTTAAATTAATTCTTTTAATTTTATTCTTGTGATAACTTAGGCGGTGTATTCTCTCCGGATGGTAGTATGGGGGAAGACATTGAGTCAGACTGTAGAAAAGTGAATAATAATAATAATTATTATTATTATCATTATTATATCGTATGGCCTCGGGTGAAGGGTACAAGCTTTGTTATTTGCGCCCATAGGGCAACTTTCATGTCGACTTTTTTGTTCCTAGGAGCGCTCTGAAAGTCAAGGAGGTTAGATATCTACTGTAAGCTCCTTGACACTATAGTGCTTTCTAGGAGAGAAAGGGGGGACTTTTTGTGTTGGCGGAAAATCTCGAGATTAATTTTGCCATTATGAACACGGCCGACTGAATTCAAATGGGTTCTTTAACATGCCAACAACGTATGATATGGGTGTCGTGATTTTTGTCGCATTTCCAAAACCAACGGCCAAGAACGAACCTGCAAGCTTGAGGTTGGTAGACCGACACGATAACCACTCTCAGCCACCGCGGCAAGTCAATGCATTGAGTTCTCAGTATTCTGTAAGAAAGAAGTTAGTGTAGCGACAAAACTCCCCGTACGTCACTCAGTATTAGACCGACCTTGCTGTATGGAAGTGAGAGCTGGGTAGATTCAGGATATTTGATGCATTAGCTAGTGGTAACTGATGTGAGGGAAGCACGATTGAATGTTGGGACTAGGGCCTGGATGTTGATGACGTAAAAAAGTTTAAAAAATGCACTTAAAACTTTCAAACAAGACTGTAATAAATAAGCAAAAATTTCGAAATATGCACTATAAAATGGAGAAAATTTTCTTACAACAATAAACTCACAAATATTTCAAATATTACATCTTAAGCTAAAACTGAAAATAGATTTCTAGCACTTAACAAAAGGCTTATGTTCACTTTAGTCTGAGTTGCACTGCACTAAGAATGTCATTCTGATGTTGTCAAATGTAAATAATCTGCTGTTATCAGCCAACAAGTTTTTATATCTCGAAAAGCTGCGTTCAACATCAACTGATGTGATCGGAGCGTGCTAGAAGTGAGGAAGGTGGTTTGCTGCTAAATCCTCCTCAATCCCATCCATGCAGTAGTTGTCACCAGAATCAATGTCTGAGATTTTGCATAATGTTCTCTACCCAGTGTTTTTGCCCAGCAATTGTTTCAGTTTTGATGCAATACCCGCAGCAATTTCGCCACGATTGTTGCTAAGAATAGTTTCCACTGGTTTGATTAAGGAAATGGAATCAATATTTCAATATTTTACATTATCTTGTATCAGCTACTAGCTTCTTCTTATCTATGAGACACCTAACTCCCTCATATAAAGAAAGGCCGATTTCTCTAAAATAAGACCTAAAAATCTACCAATTTAAAAAAAATGCTCTTAAAATGAAAAATAGGAAAAAATGCAAAAAGATACAAAATAAAAATGACATGTTTGAAGACGGGGTAGCCTGTCCTGAGTTTCTATGTACTTCAGCATTGCTTTAGACAGCTCAGTAAAAAGATGACATATGGGCCCTAGTTGGGACAAATAGATGGGGGCAATGGCAGGAGGGTACTCGTAATGAACACGCTAGATGATGCTGTAGGTATGAACCGACTCTGATGGTGGTGTCATGTGATGAGAATTGGAGAGGAGGGACCTAAGAGTTAAATGAGTTTGACTGTTATGGTAAGAAAAGCAGAGTGGATGGTGAGTTTCAGTGCTTGAACGATTTCAAAGTGAGAAGTATAGAAGGAGAAAACGCCGCAGTGCTAACTCCTAATAGAGGATCATGTAGGCTACTAGTTCGCAAACATAGGCTTGAAGACTAGACTGGACGCTGAAAGGAAAAATAGTTTCAAATGAAAAGGTATGCTATCTTCTGACAGAATGGTAAGGATCAAATGCTCCCTTCCCCCTTGTGTTACTCAGGATATTTATTGGCGATAAGTGAGATACAAGAGCTAGAATTGTAACTAAGAACATTGGCTGGGTGGCGATCATTCTTCTCGCTGTTCTGTCAACGAGCAGCCCTCAGCTGATATTTTAAGTAAAACTTCTTACCCTTGTTTCCCGACCACCGTCAATAAATATCCTCCACGTAGAGGCAAGAAGATACCCACGTCTTGAAAATGACCCTTATTGACAAAGGTTGAGAGACATTCTGTCAATAAAATTATTATTATTATTATTATTATTACTTTCATTATTATTATTCTAAAAAGGCTTCGATCAGCAATGTCTAGTAATATTTTTAAAAATTAAACAAGTTTAAGTTGCAAGTTCGTGAAATTCTATGATAGATGTAAAACAACAATTTTCTTAGTGTCGTCCAGAGAAATAGACCTAGTACATATATATCCCACGTCGTTCCATCTATTAGACGGGTCGGCGAATGAGGCCCCTCCACCAATTTCTGTGTCTGTACCTCTCTTCTACTTCTCCAATGCTGCCCAAGTCCTGACCCAATTGTTGGATGTCATTTCTCACCATATCTGCATATCTCATTCTTAGCCGTCCTATTGGCCTTGGGTCATGAAGCTGCAGTTCATACATTTGTCTTGGAATTCTCTTAACTTCCGTCCTTCGCATATGGCCAAACCTCATGAGCCTTTTCACGGTTATTTTATCCTATAGTTTTTCGACCTGATCCAATTCTCTGATATGCTCATTGCGAATTCTGTCTTTTCTTCTCTTACCAACCATGGCTCTGGAAAATCTCTTCTCTGCTGCCTGAATCCTTCTCTCATCTTTCTTCCTCATGGTCCAAGTTTCACAGCCATAGGTAAAAATTGGCACATAATAAGTCAGATAAATTGCTCGTTTACATTGCAGAGGCACCTTCTGGTTACATATGATGCCTTGAACACCTCTATAAAATGTACCTCCAGACGAAATCCTGTTGGCGATTTCCTCATCAATGGTACCTATTGCTGATATCACACTTCCCAAATTTTTGAGAAAACCTAAGCTGTCAGCCATCAATTTCAATGGAACCTTCCGGTTGGCCATTTCTCTGCATAGGCCTAGTGAAAAATGAAAATCCATAGCCTGCTTCCAGTCTCCGCCCGGGTCAGGAATGGAATGAATGAAGCCCCCATCTAGCGGCGAGGATATGGACTGTGCCGGCTGCCGAGGCTTGACGCACTCCTCTGCGGCAATGATTAAATGAATGACGATGGAATGAAATGATAGGGGAGAGTGTTGCTGGAATTAAATTTTGACAGGGAAAACCGGAGTACCTGGAGAAAAACCTGTCTGCCTCCGTTTTGTCCAACACAGATCTCATTAGGAGTGACCGGGATTTGAACCACGAACCCAGCGGTGAGAGGCCGGTGTGCTGCCGCCTAAGCCACGGAGGGCATAGGCCTAGTACAAGTTAAAATTAAATTTAAAAGAAAGTGAGATTCAACGATATAATTTATCCAAAATGTTTTCTGTCTAAAGTATTTTAAAATAATAAAAACAGATATGTTACAAATGTTGATTAATTATTAATAAGAATTTTTCTCCAATAGCATATTATTTAATCAAAAATTTGTAACAGGTCTAATTTCATTATTTTTAAATATTTTACACAGAAAACATTTTGGAGTCAACAAGCGATGCAATTACTGCCACAGAAATACAAACACTCGAAGCGCTTGCGACTGTATTACATAAGCAACAACACTCAGCGAATTACTTGACGATAACACTAGAGGACAACGATGCCAACGTGCCGTACTTGGTAGCATGCTGAGCATCTATGCCCAAGGTCGCGGTTTCAAACCGAACCGAAGTCACCGGATTTTTAAGAGCGTCAAAAATCCCTCAGTATGCCTTTCTTCGGGGAGAAGTAAAGCTGGCGGTCCCATGTCATGGATTTACGGCTTGGAAAAGAACTTTCCACTAACACTTATGTGAAGCTAAAATTTGTAAGTTAGAATTGATAACGCTCTATTAGTTCCAATGTTGGCCTCCAGGTGCTGACTGTGATGCCATCAAATAGCCAAGTCCGCAAGCTAGGTGCCGTGGATACAAAAGTAGAAAAAGTAGCAAAAGTAGAAACTACTTGACATTATTTTTTCAGTCCTCACTTGAATTAATACAGATAGCACATACGCTAATACAGCCTTCATAACTAACACCAGTTATCAGACAGATTCTACACACATCCAAAGTACACGGGGCTACATGATCGCCTTGTCGCAGCCCCTAAACTAAGGAACCAACCTTGTCAATATAAGAGAACCACATCATCGGGGGAGACGCTACCCACTAATACGATGTAGTCTACCGATGTCCATGACCATCAGAGAGGTAAGTTCATTCTAAGCTTCCTTACATCCTAAACACACCCTTCCGCCCTAACTCTAAGCTTACATGTTCTCGCCAGTCTCGTATTGCTGACTCAGCAAATACCCCTGCGCACTAGCCCTCTGTAAAGCGGCCATCATGGATTTTCCTTTCCCTTCTCTCCACACACACTGTTTACTATTCCCAAAGAGTTTGAAGTATATCAAATTTCCTCTGAGTGACTTCCCAACAAGACACCCCAAGTGAGATGCCCTACTATTTATACTGTATATATCCAATTGCACGGGGATAAATGACCACGATGACGTAGGATTCTAAATGGATCAATAGCAAATAACTTAAGGCCACTGTATCGAATGAACAAGTACAATCTCTATACATAAAGTGAACTTCCTCTCTGAATATTTGGAATTTTTTAGCAAAAATTTGTATTTATCCAGAATGAGGTGAATAATGACCAAATATACTCTTAGTTTCACTTTTGACTGCTTATCTGTTCGTTAAGAATTCACATCAAAACTACTGGAATAAATTACATGAAAATTCGTAAGTAGAAGGCAACCCTAAATAGAAATAGGCAACAAACTATATTTAGCGTAAGTGCCTCATGGGGAGGAGAGAATTTTTTTGAAAAATAAAATGTCAAATACCTCCGTTAATGTTAGTCTGATTGTAATATTCTACATAAGAAAAAATGTGGGCGACAATATGTTTGATCTTTTATGTGTGTTGCTAGTAGTACGTTATCGTTCTATGCTTAAATAAGAAGTGGCCAAATTATTTGAGTAAGCATTCATTTTCCCCAATTTATTATCTATTCTTATGAACCCAATCTTAACGCACCCCTAAAATTCCAAATCGCCCTAAAACCATGGAAGATCAGAAGGACCCAACCAGGAAATACTAGCACATAAAGCAAGGCTACGGAAGAATTCAACAAAGCGATGTATTCATTGCCAGAAAAATACAAACACTCGGAAAACTTGTGCCTGCATTACGTAAGCTAAACCAAACACTCAGCAAATTCCCTGACGACAACACAATACATTAAAAAGGCAATAATGTTAACAGAGGAGGACTAGTTCATCGGGGGAAACACTGCCTGCCAAAATCCACTGGATTTCGAGACCTCCAGAGAGGTATGTGCGTTCGAAGCTTTCCTCGTCTACTACACATTTTCCAACTCCTTCGCCCTAACTCGAAGCTTACTGTAACAAGATGTTCAGTAAATAACATATAGCCTACTTTCTCCTAAATGCATGGGTAATGTTATATCTCTTTGTCCCTTTTTAGGAGTATAATTGAAATTTGGTTGTACAGTTGAAATACAACGTGCTATACGGATATTAAACATGATTATGAGGTGCCCTTTGCTAGTGCTACCTCTCTAAAAAAAATGACATTCAATTCGGTCTCACCGTGTTTGAATTGATATGGGGAATTGATTTGCACACATACATGGCCGCTATCTGCAAACTATTGGGCTGATTACCTTGTAGTTTAGTCAAAAGACGCTCGCTATATGAATATATGTCGTTGCAAAATTTGGTAGAGATCAGATGATTACATTAGTCGTAATTTGATTTAAGCTTTGAACATTTGGGTAGCAACCATTACGTTTACATCAAGATGGCGGCGTTATAAAACATGACCCGGAGGTTCCCTTGGCGAGTGCTACCTATGTACCAAATTTCGTTCAATTTGGTTTCACCGTGTTTGAATTGATAAGCGGAATCGATTAGCACACATATATGGCCGCCTTCTGCATACTATTGAGCTGATGACCTTGTAGTTTAGTCAAAAGACGTTCGCCATATATGTATATGTTGATGCAAAATTAGGTAGAGATCGGAGGATTAGGTTAGTCGTAATTTGATTTAAGCTTTGAGCATTTGGGTGTCCGCCATTACGTTTCCGTCAAGATGGCGGTGATATAAAACATGACACTGAGGTGTCCTTTGCTAGTTCTACCTCTGTACCTAATTTCGTTCAATTCCGTTTCACCGTGTTCGAATTGATAGGGGGGGGACAGACATTCAGAGTACACACACTAACACACTCACTCTCACACACGAGAGACACACAATTTTTGGCCCTGTGTACTGTAGATCACATAAGTATACTTTTCTTTGTTTTGTGCAAAAATCGAAAGTAGTCTAAAAACAAGATGTTCAGTAAAGAACATATAGCCTACTTTCTCCTAAATGCATGGGTATTGTTATAACTCTTTGTCCTTTTCAAGGAGTATAATTGAATGTTGGTTGTAGTAGCTTGTTGAAATACAACGTGCTATAGGTATATTAAACATGAATATGAGGTGCCTTTTGCTAGTGCTACCTCTGTAAAAAAATTCATTCAATTCGGTTTCACCGTGTTTGAATTGGTCCGGGGATTGGATATGCACACATACATGGCCGCTATTTGCAAACTATTGGGCTGATGACCTTGTAGTCAGTCATAAGATGCTTTCCAAAAAAAGGCATGTTGTTGCAAAATCCGGTAGAGATCAAATTATTAGGATGGTCGAAATTTGATTTAAGCATTTAACATTTGGGTGGCCGTCATTCCGTTTCCGTCAAGATGGCGGCGATATAAAACATGACACTGAGGTGCCTTTTGCTAGTGCTACCTCTGTACCAAATTTCGTTCAATTCGGTTTCACCGTGTTTGAATTGATAGGGGGAATCGATTTGCACACATACTTGGCCACCATCTGCAAACTATTGGGCTGATGATCCTGCAGTTTGGTCAGAATATGCTTCCCACATAAAGATTTGTTGTTGCAAAATTTGGTAGAGACTAGATTATTAGGTTGGTCGTAATTACATTTTAGCCTTTAACATTTGGGTGGCCGCGATTACGTTTCCGTCAAGATGGCGGTGATATAAAACATGACACTGAGGTGGTCTTTTCTAGTGCTACCTCTGTACCAAATTTCGTTCCATTCGGTTTCACCCTGTTCGAATTAATAGGGGGAATCGATTTTCACACAAAGATGGCCGCCATCCGCAAAATATAAGGCTAATGACCTATTAGTTTGGTCAAAGGATGCTACCTCCATAATGGTATGTTGATGCAAAATTTGGTAGAGATCGGATGATTAGGTTAATCGTAATTTGATTTAAGCTTTGAATATTTCTGCGGCCGCCATTACGTTTCCGTCAAGATGGCGGCGATATAAAACATGACACTGAGGTGCCCTTTGCTAGTGCTACCTCTGTACCAAATTTCATTCCATTCGGTTTCACCGTGTTCGAATTAATAGGGGTAATCGATGTTGACACAAAGATGGCCGCCATCCGCAAACTATTAGGCTAATGACCTATTAGATTTGTCAAAGAATGCTCCCTTCATAATGGTATGTTGTTGCAAAATTTGGTAGAGATCGGATGATTAGGTTAGTCGTAATTTGATTTAAGCTTTGAACATTTGTGTGGCCGCCATTACGTTTCCGTCAAGATGGCGGCGATATAAAACAAGACACTGGGGTGCCCTTTGCTAGTGCTACCTCTGTACTAAATTTCATTCCATTCGGTTTCACCGTGTTCGAATTAATAGGGGTAATCGATTTTGACACAAAGATGGCCGCCATCCGCAAACTATTAGGCTAATGACCTATTAGATTAGTCAAAGGATGCTCCCTCCATAAAGGTATGTTGTTGCAAAATTTGGTAGAGATCGGATGATTAGGTTAGTCGTAATTTGATTTAAGCTTTGAACATTTGTGTGGCCGCCATTACGTTTCCGTCAAGATGGCGGCGATATAAAACATGACACTGGGGTGCCCTTTGCTAGTACTATCTCTGTACCAAATTTCGTTCCATTCGGTTTCACCGTGTTCGAATTAATAGGGGCAATCTATTTTCACACAAAGATGGCCGCCATCCGCAAACTATTACGCTGATGACCTATTAGTTTGGTCAAAGGATGCTGCCCCCATAAAGGTATGTTTTTGCAAAATTTGGTAGAGATCGGATGATTAGGTTAGTCGTAATTTGATTTAAGCTTTGAACATATGTGTGGCCGCCATTACGTTTCCGTCAAGATGGCGGCGATATAAAACATGACACTGAGGTGTCCTTTGCTAGTGCTACCTTTGTACCAAATTTCGTTCAATTTGCGCTCACCGTGTTCGAATTGATAGGGGGGGACAGACATTCAGAGTACACACACTCACACACACACACACACACACACACAGACTCACACACATACACACACACAGACAGACACACTTTTTTTCGGCCTGTAGTGATCTCATAAGTCTACTTTCATTTTTTGCAAAAATCGAAAGTAGGCTAATATCATACTTCTCATAAGGAATCTCTTCTTGATTGCTACGAGCCCTAACTCTCACCGCAGCATGAACACAATCCCTGACCGACGCTCAGCGATCTTGTCCAAGCGCAGCTAGGAAACCATTTCCCTAAATTAGCACCCGGCCACGCGATGCAAGGCTAACAGCTGGCGGTCACAGTCATATTCTCCCCAGTTCCGTATTGCTGACTCAGTACATAGGCCTACCCACACCCACTAGCCTCCGTAAGCGGCCATCCCGGATTTAGTACAAGATCATCTGCCCTCCCAGATAAAAGATGATGATGGTATTGTTTTATGGGGCGGAACAGTGAGATCATCTGCCCTCCCAGATAAAAGATGATGATGAGTATTGTTTTACGGGGCGAAACAGCGAAATCATCTGTCCCCAGATAAAAGATGATGATGACGAGTAGTCTATTATTTTAAGTGGCGGAACGGTGAGATCATCTGTCCTCCTAGATAAATGATGATGAATGAAGAGTATTGTTTTACGTGGAGAACAGCGAGGTCACTTGTCCTACCAGATAAATGAGATATTTAGATAATGATTGAAAAAAAGAAAATCCACAGCCTGTTTCCAGTCGACCGACTGGGTCAGGGGATGGAATGAATGAATGAAGCCCCCATCTAGCGGCTAGGATATGTACTGTGCCGGTTGCCGAAGCCTGTCGCACTCCCCTGGGGCAATGATTAAATGAATGACAGATGAAATGAAATGATAGTGTAGAGTGTTGCTGGAATGAAATATGTGAGAGGGAAAACCGGAGTACCCGGAGAAAAACCTGTCTGCCTCCGCTTTGTCCAGTACAAATCCCACATTGAGTGACCGGTATTTGAACCACGGATCCAGCGGTGAGAGGCCGGTTTGCTGCCGTCTAAGCCACGGAGGCTTCAGATAATGATAATTTTCGGTTATTTCAGTTTGGATTCCGTCTCCTCGCTGCGTCATTTCCATCTGCAGGTTGTGGTGATGGAGTTCTCTACACCACAATGACCGCTGTGTATCAATCCCGCTAACTCATTGAAAGTTTGCTAACACTGTGGGGGCTGATTTAGCGTAATCCCCTTAGTTCCCCAGTGTATAATGGCTTTCCTACGGAGCCCTCGTCTGTTAAAATATTGAGCCTCGCAAGTACAGTATCTCACATGTGCATCACCTCATGGTGTAGTGACTAGCATTCATGGCTGTCGCCCCTGGGGACCGGTGCAAAGGAAGGCTGCAGGTTTGTGTTCAACGCTTTTAATCCTAGAAATAGTGTAACTCAAATGATGGAAAATCTATGGTGGGAAACTCTGGAAGAAAGAAGGATGAAAACCAGAAAACAAAGACAAAAATAAAGAACCCAAAGGAAAATTCAAAAATAAAAGCATATAAAATCACAAAACCATAAACACAAAGCAAAATTAAAAAACAAAAGCAGAAAATACACTCAAAAACAAACACGCAAAGCAAAAAGCAAAATTCAAAACACAAAAACAAAGATGACAAGGCAAAAAACGAAATTCAAAAACAAAATAAGAAAAATACACAAAGCAAAAAGCAAAACGCAAAAACAAAAGCAGAAAACAATCACAAAACCAAAAACACAGAGCTAAAATCAATATTCAAAAACAAAAACAGAAAACAAACACAAAACCAAAAACACTAAGCAAGAAGCAAAATTCAAAAACAATCGCAGAAAACAAACACAATTCCCAAAACACATAGCTAAAAGCAATATTCAAAAACAAAAGCAGAAATCAAACATGAAACCAAAAACACAAAGCAAAAAGCAAAATTCATATGCGCATAATGCAAACGCATACTTTGAGTGTTTATTGGATGTATTGCATATTCTTACATAACAGCATATTTTAGCATACAGGCCTACATTTGAAATTAAGTTCAATTTAAAATATCTTGAACAAAATACGTTTCGCCTGCGTAATGGACTACCCTTTTAATCAACATTCTGAGCAACAGATGACGAGATAGCAGTATTTTAAGCTTTGCATTTCAAGATATAGATGGGGTGGGACATTCCTCTCACCATCTGGGTAGTATCCCATGTAAGAAACTTTCTGAGCAACACATAACGAGTAACGTGTTTTTCAATGCAAAGTTATGTGAACTCTGTTGTGAACAGATTGAAACACTAATCACATGGTGAATGTCTTCGTATCAGCTGCCTCAAAATGCCTAAAGAGAAGGGTAACAGAAAGTACTTATTAAATCAGTGGGTGTCAGGTAATAGTGATTAGCGTTGTCGTCTATTGTCGAGTATGCTCCAAGGAAGTGAAATGTGAAAGGAAATTGCAACTTGAACAACATGCAAAAACGACCGCACATATTACGGCAAAGGAGTGGAAGAAGTGTGAATAAGAATGGGTCATTTTTAAGTGGATACTTTTTCAATTTTTGATGTGTAACATCTTTCCGCTCGGTTGCTGGATTTATTTATTTAGCGTATGGCTTTTAGTGCCGGGAGTGGGAGTGATTTTGAAACAAGATGTTCAGTAAAGAACATATAGCCTACTTTCTCCTAAATGCATGGGTATTGTTATAAATCTTTGTTCTTTTCAAGGAGTATGATTGAATGTTGGTTGTAGTAGCTTGTTGAAATACAACGTGCAATAGGGATATTAAACATGAATATGAGGTGCCCTTTGCTAGTGCTACCTCTGTACCAAATTTCGTTCAATTCGGTTTCACCGTGTTTGAATTGATAGGGGGAATCGATTTGCACACATACTTGGCCACCATCTGCAAACTATTGGGCTGATGTTCTTGCAGTTTGGTCTGAATATGTTACCCACATAAAGATATGGTGTTGCAAAATTTGGTAGAGACTAGATTATTAGGTTGGTCGTAATTACATTTTAGCTTTTAACATTTGGGTGGCCGCGATTACGTTTCCGTCAAGATAGCGGTGATATAAAACATGACACTGAGGTGCCCTTTGCTATTGCTACCTCTGTACCAAATTTCGTTCCATTCGGTTTCACCGTGTTCGAATTGATAAGGGGAATCGATTTTCACACAAAGATGGCCGCCATCCACAAAATATAAGGCTGATGACCTATTAGTTTGGTCAAAGGATGCTCCCTCCATAAAGGTATATTTTTGCTAAATTTGCTAGAGATCGGATGATTAGGCTAATCGTAATTTGATTTAAGCTTTGAACATTTGTGTGGCCGCCATTACGTTTCTGTCAATATGGCGGCGATATAAATCATGACACTGAGATGACCATTGCTAGTGCTATCTCTGTACCAAATTTCGTTCCATTCGGTTTCACCGTGTTTGAATTAATAGGGAGAATCGATTTTGACACAAAGATGGCCGCCATCCGCAAACTATTAGGCGAATGACCTATTAGATTGGTCAAAGGATGCTCCCTCTATAAAGGTATGTAGTTGCAAAATTTGGTAGAGATCGGTTGATTAGGTTAATCGTAATTTGATTTAAGCTTTGAACATTCGTGTGGCCGCCATTACGTTTCAGTCAAGATGGTGGCGATATAAAACATGACACTGAGGTGCCCTTTGCTAGTGCTACCTCTGTACCAAATTTCGTTCCATTCGGTTCCACCGTGTTCGAATTAATAGGGGGAATCAATTTTGACATAAAGATGGCCGCCACCCGCAAACTATTAGGCTAAGAACCTATTAGATTGGTCAAAGGATGCTCCCTCCATAAAGGTATTGAACCCATGTGCCATAGGGTCCAATGAGGGCGAATCCATGCATTTGGGGAAGAAATGAAAGAAACGTATAGTTTCTAATGTAACTTAAAGAAAGATCCAGCTAAGATGCTAGCCTAATATGGTGCAAGAGGCGAGGACCAGGTGTTCGTGAGATGAGATCACCCTCTTGACATTCAGAAGGGAGCGAGTCATGAGTATTAATAACCGACTGGAAATTTCCCAAGATTAAACAAGGAAGCCTGACTCGGAAATCGACCTTACGTTGCTGGAAATTGACAACACCGCTTATGCGCCAGAAGAGGAATAATTAAATTTAACCCGTTTACGAGTATAATAATGAGTAAACAAGTACAGTACAGTGAATCATTTCGAATGAGAGATTTTTTAGTAAAGAGAAACCATTTAATAATTGCGCAGGAGAAAACTGCAAACGCAAGACGACGTCATCGGGGAATTACCAAGGCCTGTGTGGAGGGGAGAAAGCAAAAGAAATGCAACACCCACACAATTGAGGACGATAAATTAATTAATATCTCCGAATTGCACGATCGATTCTTAGGGGCAATGAGATTATTTGACATTGAGAAGACGAGCTTTCGGAAGGTATAATTTTTATATTTGTGCCACCATTATTTTAGAAATTGGCCACAGAAAGGACTAGAGTCTTATCTTTTTGTAGCGAAAAGGTATAAAACTCCTGGCCTCACCAAGCCAATCATGCAGTTCCGACAGCCCGTGAGGGGCGTAATCACGCATCACGCAGTACAAGTCCGTCCAGGGGGACGTGACGCTGGAGCATCAACAGTAAATGCAGTTTTCAAACGGCCTGAGGGCACGTCACTGTGTTACATCAAACACCGAATGCAGTTATTCTGACAACCCGTGAGGGTGTTACTACGCATGCAGTCATTCCGACAGTCCGTGGTGGGCGTAAGACTACATCACAGCACATCAGTATCCAGACAGCCGTGTGGGGCGTAACTCTGCGTCACATCGAAGACAGTTACTAGTACTCCTTGAGGGGAGAAACGCTGTGTTACACCGCAGAAGTAATATCCGATAGCCATAGGCGTCGCAGTATTAACAACTTGCTTGCCTCCATAAGGAGTGGTAAAGATGAAATTTAAAGTATCGCCGTATTGAAAGATTAGGAAAATCCTAGTTACAGGATTTAGGCCCGACTGTATACAAGTTATAGTGAAAGTTCGTAAGATATAGTCAGAGCAGGCTGCGAACGTCGGACTTAAAGGCGATAGGTCGTTAAATAGACGAACGAATATATCATAACGTACGGAAGTACCGTACCAGAAAGATAAACTGTTATCTAAATTAAAGAACCCAAAAAGGGAAGAACAGAATAAGGTTCGGAACGTATTTCAGAAACGTAGGAGTGCTAGAACCGATGAAATAAAGAAGATCGGAGAATATAAACATTATCTCCAGAAAGCAGGCGAACTATTCTAAAAGTACTAGACTCGAGAAGTACTAGCTGCTATAAACTAAATCTATAGGTCATTGAGGAGACCTCGATCCGAATAGACTTTCGCTAGGATCGATAAGCCAGATCTACAAAGAAGCCGTTCAAGCTAGATAAATAGCCGGTCATCCAGGATAGGAGTAGAAGAATTTGGATTCCAGGGAACAGTAGATGTTTCGAGACTTTCGTATTCTGCAGGATAGGAAGCCGACATTGAATAAATTTCACCCTTGGAAACGGGAATTTAAGAGGTCACGTGTGATAGGCTCAGAAATACGGCCTAGTGATCAAGAATTGTGAAGTGTAAATTTATCAAGATTGTGTGTTAGATTAATATTTTTAGTGTTTATTATGTGTTCAAAAGGGACACATCAGTGTATAAAAATGTCGTCAATGTTAAGTGTCTCAAATATATGTCAAGAAGTGTTTGTACATAAGATGAATTCCTTTAATATGGAGTAAAAGTTCAAAGTGGGCCCAAAATGAAACACCGCACAAGAATAAAGATCATGGGACGATCTTAAAAACATGTGAGTACTGAATTTCATTCTATTTTGGTGTCAGGAAATGGTTGTGTACAAATCCACCGGAGTTTTGAGTAAAAGGGATGTGTTTTAAGAAATAAATAGTGAATAAACAAGAACGCGGTCTGAACAATAATAGAAGTTTGAGAAATTATAAATAATTATGTAAAGAATAAATCCCGTAGAGGAAATATGTGAATAAAATGTTAATGTATTTAACGAATGTCATAAGAGCAAGCGAAATATCAGTAATTATCATGAAAGATATTTAACTAAAGTAAAGTTGAGATATGAAAGAAATAGCTTTTGAGCTTGTGTAAAGAATAAAGATAATACTAATAACTAAGTATGGAAATATTAAATACAGATCAAATAAATTGATGTGAACATAAGAGCGTTAAAGCCTTAATGTATGTGTAAGATATGATGTTCAAGGGAATGTATTAAAAGGAAGCGATTTATCGGCCACGGAACAGATTAATATAAGAATTAAAAATAATATGAATTGTTACTAATGAGATTTATCAGTTCTTGGGAAGACATTTCGGCTTAAAATAATGCATAGCGCAAAGGAGCGCAAATAATATTAAAATGTCACGCTAGGAAAGCGTAAAAGTTAAAATACTTGGTAAATTACTTATGGAGGGTAGTTGATTGTAGTGAATTGATAATTGTATAAGTCCTCTATTTGTGACGTAGTATCACGAGGCATTGTGTATTAAAAGGGAGCTAATGTATGGTATTATTGAGCGTATGTCATGTAGGCCACGGCCGACTTTAAATCGCGTCTTGTATAAGTGCTCTATAAGGGAATGGTTCCCGAGGCATGTGAAGAGGTTCGAACTCAGAATCCTCTTATGATAAAAACCCCTTAATTCTCCGTCGTCGAATGTGTATTAATCTTCCCCAATCAATGAGGACCCTCTCATAATTAATAAATGCCAAGGTTACGAAAGTGGTCTATGAACCAAAGAATATTTGTTTGAATGGATACAGTACAGTAAAAGCCCGGTCTCTCCCCAGGACTGAATATAATGTGAAGGTTTGTTTTGAAAGCCTTGGAAAGGAGCTGCTAACGTGGGTTAGACAGAGAGTCGCCCGTCACCCTCCGTGTCATAAATCGCGCCCGAGTTAATGGCCTGGCTCTCTTAGAGTAAGGGTGGGCCGAAACCGTCTCGTAAGATGTAGTAAAGACACCGTGAGTGTTTAAAGTTGTTAACGACCCGGGCGTTGAACCGAGGTCCTTGTAGATTGATATTTTCGTTTGCCTGTTCAGATCGTAGTTTCTTATGTGATAATGGTCTTATAAGACATAAGAGATAAATAACAATCCCTACTGTAATGATGTATGGAAGTAGGATTCCACGAGTTAATTGAAGGCAACTAAGTTTCGGGAGTAACTATAGTTTTTTGACTGTGTCAAGTATCTTCACGCTCTGGAGTACACAATTGATTTCCTGATTACCTTAATATATTTGTGAAATAAAGAGAGATGATAACAGCTGAATGTGTGAACATGCCCAAAAATATTGAGTTAGATAATTAACATAAATTTTTAAATGTAATTATACATTTGTTTGGAGGTTTAAGAAAATATAAAAGATAGTATTTGAGGTGTAAAAGAATGACACCATTATTATGTAAAGCATGGAGCCAAAGGAGCTCGGAGTTATATAAAACTTACAGTTGATGCTTTATGGAAGTAAGACTAAGTAGGAATTGTTGGTTTATGTGGAAACCATATGTTTAAATACAATATTTGTTTTATTATAGTTGTGATTCCTTGTTCATTTGGAACAAGTAGATGATTATGGGTCAGTAATTAAATTGTTAAAGTGTTTGTAGCGCCATTAATTTTATTAATTAAATGTGTTAAAATAGGAGTTGATTTTGTTGTTATTTTTGCAAGTGTATCCTCTAATTAATCCAAAATATGTGAGTCACAGAGTGGGGGAACTTACCACTGCCCCGAAAATTCCGAATTGAGCTACGCTGGTATACTGTGATTGGCATATTTCTTGCTAAAAGGCACATGGGGGCATATAAGTAATGTGCTGGATTAATAACTAGAGGAACACATAAGACGGTCATATCATGTAAAGTAAAGTAATGATAGGAGTAGCTACAACATAAAATATTAACTGACCGCATGGGTCCCTGGAAACTCATACCGAGCAGCCCTGAATTATATTATCAACCCCCCCTCCCCTAGCAAATCATAGATTTTGGCACCCAGTACGCAGGGATGAGTTTTCCTAGGGAAAACCCGAGTTTTCTCGAAAAATCAAAATTTTCATTTAAAAAAAAATGGTTTTTCGAAATTTTGAATTTTAAATACTTCCATAAAGGTTTATGAAATTGAATAAAAGTATTAAAAGGGTACGTTGTAGTAAATACCCGTACCAAAGTAAATTTTTGAAGAAATTGGGACACACTGATTCAGAGTATCATCTCTCAAGCATGTACTAGTGTGGTGGCATTAGTGGCCCACTGTATTCTAATATGATGTTGTTAAGTGAAGAGAGGCGGAGGCTCTCTGAGAATGTAAGGGCCGAGAGCCCAGATAAAGGTAAAGCTACAGGTGAGAAAGAGTACCCAAATAATGAAAATATAAATGTTTCTGTAGAAAGCATGCGTGCACCTGGAGACATAGTTACACGAAGAGAAGGTAACATGTCTGCAGACAAAAGGGTAAATGTTGAGCCTTTAGAGCTCCAAATGGAAAAAAAAATTGTTGTACACCGATTCCAAGGGAAAATGTAATTAATACCAAGGATGATAAGAGTTAAGATAATTCGAAGTCTCACGTAGAAATGCAGGTTCAAGTAGGCTCAGAAAACGAAGGGGAAAAGAGCGATAGTACTGACATTCAGGATCAGGAAAAGGTAGAAATGGCGAAATGGGATAAAGTAAAAGAATTCTTGGATATAGTTGTAGAAATACGAGACGAGCATTATAGGATGAAGAATGAACTTTGGAACTTAAAAGGTCGTGAATTAAGAATAAAAGAAGGAATTGAGGAACAAAGAGATAGGATCTCTGAAAAAATGGAGGAGATAGACAAACTTCGTAAGAGGGCAAGTAAAAATTGGTATACGATACCCAAACAGGAATTAGAGGAATTGTACAAAGAAATCCCCAATGTGAAGGAGTCTTTAAGAGAAACGAAGAAGGAATTTGTAGAACGTATGGTGAAAGAAGGAAAAATCGAATTAGTTTCATGGGAACAGATAAAAAGTTTCAGGGATGAAATTGTGGAAATAAGGGAACAATGGTCGGAGATACATGATAAATGGAAGCATATTTGGTGGAATACCTTTTATCCAAACCCAAATGAAAGTAATTATGTGCAAAAACAGAAGGATTGGATAGGAAAGGAAAAGAGTAAGATGCATCAGTTTATAATGAGCATATATGAAGACCAGGATATAATAACTGTTCAGGAGTTAGTTGAATTGAGAAAGGTTAAGATTTCGGAATACGAAGAGATATTAGAGACCGTCCGAAAGAAATATGATGAATACATATTAGCAGAGGACCTCAAAGGAAAAGAAATGGCTATCCCGGTCATAAATGAAATAGTTGCCCAAGAGGAAAAGCCAGCTACAATTAACGAAGAAAAAGAAATCACGGTGCCAGAGGAGCCCAAAATTGATATTAAAGAAGAAAAACAAGAAGTAGAAATTATAATGACTCCAGTGGAAACTGAAGAAAACCTTGAGATCCTTCCAGAGAAACATATGGAAATTCAAGAGGAAATAGTAAGTCCAGAACAGGAGGACAGCCAAAATGAAAATGAGCTGCAAACTGAAGAGACTCATTTTGATGAAAAAGTTGAGCTGGAAGAGCAAGATATAATCTCGGAACAGGAGATAATAAAGGAATTGATAGTCGAAGAAACGGAAATGATAATTCCTGAAGAAACAGAGGAATTAGATGAAACAATAATAGAAAATATCAATGAAACACCGATGGAAACAGAGGTTCAAGAGTTCACCGGAATTGGAAAGGAAAACTCCGAAGAAAATGAGGAGGTAGAAAAAGAAAACCTAGAAGACATTCAGGAGGATCAAGAAGATAAAACGGCATTAGAAAGACCAAAATTAAAAGCTCAGATCCTTGAATTGCTGATTAAATACCAGGACTGGCAACAAAAGAACAGAGAAAGGAAAACAGATGCAAACAAGAGCCAAGAAAACCTAAAAGAAAAAGATGAGATTGTTGGAAACAATGAAAAAATGAGAGGAGAAGTCTCTGAAGAAAATCAAGAAAGAGGAAGACCGAAATTGGTAGTTGGTGTACCAGGAAATGGATACCCCATGGGAACAATGAAAGGAGGTGGAATAACATATGATGCCTTGGAGGAAGAGGATGCCCAGGCATATTTCAGCTGGAAGCTCCGTAAAAAGAAAGGGAGCGATAAAAAGAAGAGAAAAAAAGGGAGATCTGAAAGACCTAAAGAACTGGAAGAGTCGAAAAAAGAAATACTCTTTGGAAAGGCCATCTCGATACGAGGTGAAGGAAAAGGATTATTCCATCATAAGCCGACGGGTTATGCCATTTGCAACCGTCGAAGAATAAAGGGAATAATAATATGTGTTTGAAATACCATCTCAAAGAGAGATGAGGAAGGGGGAAGAAAACCAGAAAGAGTCAGGTGAGGTTAGACTGAGCTCTTAAAAATCAAATGAAGTGTAGCAGACTTGAAGTCTGAGAACTGTAATGAATTAAGTTACGGGTAAAAGCTAATTGCACCCGCAAGGTAATTTAAAATAAAGTCATGAGGTTGACAATATGTAATGAATAGAGAACAGACCGACTAGAAGTCCGTCTTGAGAAAAGAAGAAAGGAAACCAACTGTTGACTCGAGTTTGGATGAGCGCGCACCAGACGAGGGGAGAGTTGTAAACACCGAACGTGACAAGAAATTTATGGCCCTGAGTGTAGACGTCCACTAGGGGAATGAATGAATGAATGGGAACTTTTGAAGACCCAACCTAAACACAGACCAGAGAGGAAAGGAACTTTAAATAGATAATTGATTTTATTGAAAAAGAAAATTTCAATGTAATAAAGGAGAAAGAAAGGGTAGAGACAGAGCATACCCAACCTACACAATTAGTGGAAGGAACTTTAAGGAAATAAAGCAACAGTAGATACGGACGACGTTATGATGGATTCGACGGAAAAAGAAAGATAAAATTAATTAAAATAAATTTCCTCAAAAATTTTTCGAAAATTTATTTATCCTAAGGAAGGGTGAGATGAACCCATGTGCCATAGGGTCCAATGAGGGCGAATCCATGCATTTGGGGAAGAAATGAAAGAAACGTATAGTTTCTAATGTAACTTAAAGAAAGATCCAGCTAAGATGCTAGCCTAATATGGTGCAAGAGGCGAGGACCAGGTGTTCGTGAGATGAGATCACCCTCTTGACATTCAGAAGGGAGCGAGTCATGAGTATTAATAACCGACTGGAAATTTCCCAAGATTAAACAAGGAAGCCTGACTCGGAAATCGACCTTACGTTGCTGGAAATTGACAACACCGCTTATGCGCCAGAAGAGGAATAATTAAATTTAACCCGTTTACGAGTATAATAATGAGTAAACAAGTAAAGTACAGTGAATCATTTCGAATGAGAGATTTTTTAGTAAAGAGAAACCATTTAATAATTGCGCAGGAGAAAACTGCAAACGCAAGACGACGTCATCGGGGAATTACCAAGGCCTGTGTGGAGGGGAGAAAGCAAAAGAAATGCAACACCCACACAATTGAGGACGAGAAATTAATTAATATCTCCGAATTGCACGATCGATTCTTAGGGGCAATGAGATTATTTGACATTGAGAAGACGAGCTTTAGGAAGGTATAATTTTTATATTTGTGCCACCATTATTTTAGAAATTGGCCACAGAAAGGACTAGAGTCTTATCTTTTTGTAGCGAAAAGGTATAAAACTCCTGGCCTCACCAAGCCAATCATGCAGTTCCGACAGCCCGTGAGGGGCGTAATCACGCATCACGCAGTACAAGTCCGTCCAGGGAAACGTGACGCTGGAGCATCAACAGTAAATGCAGTTTTCAAACGGCCTGAGGGCACGTCACTGTGTTACATCAAACACCGAATGCAGTTATTCTGACAACCCGTGAGGGTGTTACTACGCATGCAGTCATTCCGACAGTCCGTGAAGGGCGTAAGACTACATCACAGCACATCAGTATCCAGACAGCCGTGTGGGGCGTAACTCTGCGTCACATCGAAGACAGTTACTAGTACTCCTTGAGGGGAGAAACGCTGTGTTACACCGCAGAAGTAATATCCGATAGCCATAGGCGTCGCAGTATTAACAACTTGCTTGCCTCCTTAAGGAGTGGTAAAGAAGAAATTTAAAGTATCGCCGTATTGAAAGATTAGGAATATCCTAGTTACAGGATTTAGGCCCGACTGTATACAAGTTATAGTGAAAGTTCGTAAGATATAGTCAGAGCAGGCTGCGAACGTCGGACTTAAAGGCGATAGGTCGTTAAATAGACGAACGAATATATCATAACGTACGGAAGTACCGTACCAGAAAGATAAACTGTTATCTAAATTAAAGAACCCAAAAAGGGAAGAACAGAATAAGGTTCGGAACGTATTTCAGAAACGTAGGAGTGCTAGAACCGATGAAATAAAGAAGATCGGAGAATATAAACATTATCTCCAGAAAGCAGGCGAACTATTCTAAAAGTACTAGACTCGAGAAGTACTAGCTGCTATAAACTAAATCTATAGGTCATTGAGGAGACCTCGATCCGAATAGACTTTCGCTAGGATCGATAAGCCAGATCTACAAAGAAGCCGTTCAAGCTAGATAAATAGCCGGTCATCCAGGATAGGAGTAGAAGAATTTGGATTCCAGGGAACAGTAGATGTTTCGAGACTTTCGTATTCTGCAGGATAGGAAGCCGACATTGAATAAATTTCACCCTTGGAAACGGGAATTTAAGAGGTCACGTGTGATAGGCTCAGAAATACGGCCTAGTGATCAAGAATTGTGAAGTGTAAATTTATCAAAATTGTGTGTTAGATTAATATTTTTAGTGTTTATTATGTGTTCAAAAGGGACACATCAGTGTATAAAAATGTCGTCAATGTTAAGTGTCTCAAATATATGTCAAGAAGTGTTTGTACATAAGATGAATTCCTTTAATATGGAGTAAAAGTTCAAAGTGGGCCCAAAATGAAACACCGCACAAGAATAAAGATCATTGGACGATCTTAAAAACATGTGAGTACTGAATTTCATTCTATTTTGGTGTCAGGAAATAGTTGTGTACAAATCCACCGGAGTTTTGAGTAAAAGGGATGTGTTTTAAGAAATAAATACTGAATAAACAAGAACGCGGTCTGAACAATAATAGAAGTTTGAGAAATTATAAATAATTATGTAAAGAATAAATCCCGTAGAGGAAATATGTGAATAAAATGTTAATGTATTTAACGAATGTCATAAGAGCAAGCGAAATATCAGTAATTATCATGAAAGATATTTAAATAAAGTAAAGTTGAGATATGAAAGAAATAGCTTTTGAGCTTGTGTAAAGAATAAAGATAATACTAATAACTAAGTATGGAAATATTAAATAAAGATCAAATAAATTGATGTGAACATAAGAGCGTTAAAGCCTTAATGTATGTGTAAGATATGATGTTCAAGGGAATGTATTAAAAGGAAGCGATTTATCGGCCACGGAACAGATTAATATAAGAATTAAAAATAATATGAATTGTTACTAATGAGATTTATCAGTTCTTGGGAAGACATTTCGGCTTAAAATAATGCATAGCGCAAAGGAGCGCAAATAATATTAAAATGTCACGCTAGGAAAGCGTAAAAGTTAAAATACTTGGTAAATTACTTATGGAGGGTAGTTGATTGTAGTGAATTGATAATTGTATAAGTCCTCTATTTGTGACGTAGTATCACGAGGCATTGTGTATTAAAAGGGAGCTAATGTATGGTATTATTGAGCGTATGTCATGTAGGCCACGGCCGACTTTAAATCGCGTCTTGTATAAGTGCTCTATAAGGGAATGGTTCCCGAGGCATGTGAAGAGGTTCGAACTCAGAATCCTCTTATGATAAAAACCCCTTAATTCTCCGTCGTCGAATGTGTATTAATCTTCCCCAATCAATGAGGACCCTCTCATAATTAATAAATGCCAAGGTTACGAAAGTGGTCTATGAACCAAAGAATATTTGTTTGAATGGATACAGTACAGTAAAAGCCCGGTCTCTCCCCAGGACTGAATATAATGTGAAGGTTTGTTTTGAAAGCCTTGGAAAGGAGCTGCTAACGTGGGTTAGACAGAGAGTCGCCCGTCACCCTCCGTGTCATAAATCGCGCCCGAGTTAATGGCCTGGCTCTCTTAGAGTAAGGGTGGGCCGAAACCGTCTCGTAAGATGTAGTAAAGACACCGTGAGTGTTTAAAGTTGTTAACGACCCGGGCGTTGAACCGAGGTCCTTGTAGATTGATATTTTCGTTTGCCTGTTCAGATCGTAGTTTCTTATGTGATAATGGTCTTATAAGACATAAGAGATAAATAACAATCCCTACTGTAATGATGTATGGAAGTAGGATTCCACGAGTTAATTGAAGGCAACTAAGTTTCTGGAGTAACTATAGTTTTTTGACTGTGTCAAGTATCTTCACGCTCTGGAGTACACAATTGATTTCCTGATTACCTTAATATATTTGTGAAATAAAGAGAGATGATAACAGCTGAATGTGTGAACATGCCCAAAAATATTGAGTTAGATAATTAACATAAATTTTTAAATGTAATTATACATTTGTTTGGAGGTTTAAGAAAATATAAAAGATAGTATTTGAGGTGTAAAAGAATGACACCATTATTATGTAAAGCATGGAGCCAAAGGAGCTCGGAGTTATATAAAACTTACAGTTGATGCTGTATGGAAGTAAGACTAAGTAGGAATTGTTGGTTTATGTGGAAACCATATGTTTAAATACAATATTTGTTTTATTATAGTTGTGATTCCTTGTTCATTTGGAACAAGTAGATGATTATGGGTCAGTAATTAAATTGTTAAAGTGTTTGTAGCGCCATTAATTTTATTAATTAAATGTGTTAAAATAGGAGTTGATTTTGTTGTTATTTTTGCAAGTGTATCCTCTAATTAATCCAAAATATGTGAGTCACAGAGTGGGGGAACTTACCACTGCCCCGAAAATTCCGAATTGAGCTACGCTGGTATACTGTGATTGGCATATTTCTTGCTAAAAGGGCACAGTATGTAGTTGCAAAATTTGGTAGAGATCGGATGATTAGGTTAATCGTAATTTGATTTAAGCTTTGAACATTCGTGTGGCCGCCATTACGTTTCTGTCAAGATGGCGGCGATATAAAACATGACACTGAGGTTCTTTTTGTTAGTACTACCTCTGTACCAAATTTCGTTCCATTTGGTTTCACCGTGTTTGAATTAATAGGGGGAATTGATTTTCACACAAAGATGGCCGCCATCCGCAAACTATTAGGCTAATGACCTAGTTATTTGGCCAAAGGATGCTTCCTCTATAAAGGTATGTTGTTGCAAAATTTGGTAGAGATCGGATGATTAGGTTAATCGTAATTTGATTTAAGCTTTGAACATTTGTGTGGCCGCCATTTCGTTTCCGTCAAGATGGCGGAGATATAAAACATGACACTGAGGTGCCTTTTGTTAGTACTACCTCTGTACCAAATTTCGTTCCATTCGTTTGCACCGTGTTCGAATTAATAGGGGGAATCGATTTTCACACAAAGATGGCCGCCATCCGCAAACTATTACGCTGATGACTTATTAGTTTGGTCAAAGGATGCTCCCCCCATAAAGGTATGTTGTTGCAAAATTTGGTAGAGATCGGATGATTAGGTTAGTCGTAATTTGATTTAAGCTATGAACATTTGTGTGGCCGCCATTACGTTTCCGTCAAGATGGCGGCGATATAAAACATGACACTGAGTTGTCCTTTGCTTGTGCTACCCTTGTACCAAATTTCGTTCAATTCGCATTCACCGTGTTCGAATTGATAGGGGGGGACAGACATTCAGAGTACACACACTCACACACACACAGACACACACACACACACACAGACACACACACAGACTCACACACACACATACACACACACAGACAGACACACTTTTTTCGCCCTGTGTTGATCTCATAAGTCTACTTTCATTTTTTGCAAAAATCGAAAGTAGGCTAAAAACTGGACTGAAGTGGGATTGACGGAAAAGTGTAACAGGAAACAATGAGCGTGCGCAGTGGCGGAAATTGGAACCACGACGTACTATCGCATACGGTTTACTCCAATATTTGGAGGCCCCATTACTGCTATTCCTACAATAAATCATCTCCAAGTTGTCGTTCTTTGGTGTGAAAATATTCATTATATCATATTTGCTGGAAACAAATAAAATTTATTAAGGATCTGTTTACAATCTCTGGATAAAAGCGATGGGAATCCACTCCCCGAGTAACGTGTTTTTCAATGCAAAGTTATGTGAACTCTGTTGTGAACAGATTGAAACACTAATCACATGGTGAATGTCTTCGTATCAGCATTTAAATGGTGATATGCTTTAATATGAAACATTGTAGCCAGTCGGCAATGCCGGTATTATGTTTCTGCACAATGGCTATTCAGATATTAAACCACATTGCGGTAATGCAGTTATGAATATAATATACTGCTCAAAAAAATTAAAGCACCACTATTTTCAAAGGCCACCAAATTTTGAAAAGTTGACCTACAAGCTCGAAATCTCAGTATGACGTTTGTCCTGACGCCTACCAAGCATATGCTTCAGCACAACTCCCCAACTTGAGTAGTTTCGGGGTAGCACCCCGAAAACCAGCCCATTTTCGAAAACCGCAAATTGAAGTTTGCGAAAAACGCTGCAGGACTTGACGCAGGTTGCCAAAGCAGTCGAAAATGAATGAGTCTTGCTCTTATAGGTTCCACAAACACGTAGAAATCGTTACATTTGACGTTTGGGTATTTTCAACTCCCTTCATCATCCCCTAAACATGGACTACCATTGGGGGCGTCTGAGAAGGTACCGGGTGTGTTTAACCATCTGAAAACCTGCACACCGTCCTCAGTTGCTGATTGCAGTAAGTTCTTAAGGCCTCCGGCAATCTCCACACCCCCTAACACCCTCAACTGGCATGGGACCAAACCACCCCTCTCGATTCACCCCTAAGGAAGGTTTTAATCGAGATGTTTATCAGTGCTGTGAATGCGGGGGTCTTCCCCTACCGTTTCAAAAAAGGAGCTGTGCCTTTGTCACCACCCCTTCCCCTGCACCCCCCGTTTGTATGATTTTTCGAATCAGGCCCTTTTTAAGGGCTGAAACGAGGTCTTAATCGCTGAAAGGGCTGTAAAGGTCCTTAGAAGTAGTGGTGACACGAAATCAACCACTTCCGATCGATGATTGACATTCCGTCCCCAAATTCGAAATTTTTGCACCCCCAACCCTCCCTGTCTGGACGCGTAACGCGTCATGGCAGAGTTTTCAGAGTTGGATGGAAATGAAGCTTATGGCCTGCAATGGAGCCCAAAACAGCAGGTTGGATAGAAATTCATCGGTAGGTTGGGAAACGGGACCAAAATTTTTCAAAAAAGTGTACAGCCTACAGTAAGTACGCCCATGCATAGGCAACCCACATCACGTCCGTGCGTGTGGGTTGCCTATGATCGGCAATAGGTTACAAAGTTTGGCAATAAGAGAAAAATGACGTGATGTGGGTTGCCTATGCATTGGTGTACTTACTAGAGGCTGTTAACACTTTTGAAAACTTTTTGGTCGCGTTTCCCACCCTACCGATTAATTTCCATCCAACCTGCTGTTTTGGGCTTCATGTCAGGCCATAAGCTTCATTTCCATCCAACTCTGAAAACTCTGCCATGACGCGTTACGCGTCCAGACAGGGAGGGTTGGGGGTGCAACAATTTCGAATTTCGGGGACGGAATGTCAATCATCGATCGGAAGGGGTTGATTTCGTGTCAACACTACTTCTAAGGACCTTTACAGCCCTTTCAGCAATTAAGACCTCGTTTCAGCCCTTAAAAAGGGCCTGATTCGAAAAATCATACAAACGGGGGTTGCAGGGGAAGGGGTGGTGACAAAGGAACAGCTCCTTTTTTGAAACGGTAGGGGAAGACCCCCGCATTCACAGCACTGATAAACATCTGGATTAAAACCTTCCTTAGGGGTGAATCGAGAGGGGATGGTTTGGTCCCATGCCACTTGAGGGTGTTAGGGGGTATGGACATTGCCGGAGGCCTTAAGAACTTACTGCAATCAGCAACTGAGGACGGTGTGCAGGTTTTCAGATGGTTAAACACACCCGGTACCTTCTCAGACGCCCCCAATGGTAGTCCATGTTTAGGGGATGATGAAGGGGGTTGAAAATGCCCAAACGTCAAATGTAACGATTTCTACGTGTTTGTGGAACCTTTAAGAGCAAGACTCATTCATTTTCGACTGCTTTGGCAACCTGCGACAAGTCCTGCAGCGTTTTTCGCAAACTTCAATTTGCGGTTTTCGAAAATGGGCTGGTTTTCGGGGTGCTACCCCGAAACTACTCAAGTTGGGGAGTTATGCTGAAGCATATGCTTGGTAGGCGTCAGGACAAACGTCATACTGAGATTTCGAGCTTGTAGGTCAACTTTTCAAAATTTGGTGGCCTTTGAAAAAAGTGGTGCTTTAATTTTTTTGAGCAGTATAAATCAATGTGTTTATACGGCAACTGGGCTAGCCTTTCATGGCGGTACGTGAAAATAAGTACCCATCTTGTACTATAAATGTCTGTGGTTATAATGGATGCGAGGATAGCGTGTTGGCCCGCGAATCATGAGGTCTCAGGTTCAAACCCCAGTCGCGGCAATTATTTTTACTACCGGATTATCGATTTAAACGATATTTATCAAGAAATTAAGCGTCATTTTACCAGAATCTGCATGAAATTACGATTTATCTAATTTCTATTATAATATTTTGCACCAAGCAGGAGTTGGGAAATGTGATTATATTGAACATTTTGTCTAGTAGTATATAGATAGACTAGAGACTATGGTTTCATTCCTCCTCTTAATTTACAGTATAATATGTGATGTTTGTTCAAACAAGTCTGACTGTAGCATATCTCCAATTCAATCTATACATTCATCATAGTACCAGCATGAACACGGAGCGTAAATTAACATTTTAAGAATTCCCAAGCTGTGTAGTATACGAGTAGGATAACATGTAAGATGACTTCACATACTTTTCATCTCAATTACATAGTAGGATAACAATCTTGTCAGATGTTACACATCATATGCGACTACGAAAGGCTCGTATCTTTTTAATGCATATTTTCTACATTTTTTGTGCATAATTGCATGAATATTTTATTCGGTTTTAGAGCATAAATATCCGGTCCCTAGTCATGTACAGTAATAACACCAAACCAAAATCCAGGCTTTATGCAACTGTGTTCAAATTTCTAGCCAGCCTCCTGATACCGACATTTCAATTCCTGTAACACTACATCCATCTAGTTTCAGCAGTGTGTAATTTTATCACCTTTGGTTATCTACAACGTCACGGAGACAATAAACTCCTCGCTTGAAAGGGAAACTGTTGAGGGTTGTGAGGAACAATAGCAGTGATGTATGGTGCACACTCCATTAACAAAGACACCGTTCAATTACAGAATTCAATTGCACTGAATCGACGGTGCTGTCAAAATCAACTCAAGGACACTGTTGTCACAAGTGAAATGGATGTATTTGTGCCTCAAATACTAGATATTGGTTCTATTAATTTATAAACCATCGACATGTTTTCTGTACTTTGCAAAATATAAGTTAGTTAGTTATTGATGTTTTAAGGGGCAGAACTACGAGGTCATCTGCCCCTAAAGCAAAATATAATATTATCATAAAATGGGAAATATAAGACAACGTAATCTAATACTTTTTTGCTATTCCATGCACTAAGTCAGAGGTTGGAATGTTGGTGCGCATGGCGTAGTTAAAGAATTCTTGCGAAACATTTTCAAACGTTTTGAACCGAATACCATTGCTTAGGAAAACATGTAATTTGCTATAAGGGAATCATCTCAAATTACTTATTGCCATGCGTATCATTCAAATGGTTTGCTAACAGTCAAAAATATATCCCTGGGGAGTCTGCACCTTTATGCTTAGGAATGGAGCCTATCAAAGGACACAGAAAACTCAAAACCAAACACAAATACTACTTTGGGGACGCTGAACGTCAACTCATTGCTCATGGTTGGTAAGCACCAAGAACTGACAAAGATGATGGATGACCACAAAATATCGGTCTTGTCTTTGCAAGAAACACGATACCAAGACGAAGATATAGTGGATATAGAAGGATATCGGATATATAAAGGTATGAGAGCAGTGAAGATAGGCAAGAATTTGCAGATGTTTGGAATGGCTTTTGCAGTAAGTAAGAAGGTTACGAACTCAGTAGTGAATTTCTCTAGTCCTTCTGGGAGAGTGTCTCTTCTGACTCTTCTCTGTGGAAAGAATGGGCACACTCTGATCAATGTCCATGCACCTATCAATGAGGACAATAGGCTCAACCCTGAGAAAGTAGACCAGTTTTGGGACCTTCTTGAAGAACAAATGGAGAAATACCTAACATGAACATCAAGATATTACTAGGTGATTTTAACGCCCAATTGGGAACGGAAGCACAATACAGATTAACAGTAGAAAGATATCCTACTCACAAGATGACTAACGAAAAAGGAATAAGACTGGTTGAATTGTGCCGGACATTTGATTTTCAGGTAATGTCGACGTTCTATAAACAAACAGAAGACTTGGGGTTCGCCGGGTAACTTGAATGGTGAGAAACAGATTGATCATGTTGCAATCCCTAAAAGAGCAATAAAAGGGATTATGAATGTTAAAGTTCAGGGCGGTGCAAAGTTTGACTCTTCTAAGGACCTTTCTAAGGTAAAGATAAATTTCATTAATCTCAGGAAGACTCCGAATACTGGAAATAGAAATAGAGATATGATGTGTTGAAACTTGAAATCAGACAGGAAGTTAAGGAGCAGTATCATCAAAAGTTAAGATCCAGCAGGCAGCTACCGCCACAAATCTGGCAGCTCCTAAACGAAAACATCGGTGGTGGAACGAAACCTGTGATAATGCACTGGCTCAGAGAACAGATGCATGGAGGAAATGGAATTTGACCAAGGGTCAGGAAGATTTGATGCATTCCGTGATGCGAGGAAAGTTGCAGCCCGAGTGTTCCGATGTGGAAAGCGATCGTATGTGAAACAACAGATGGAACAGATCGATCAGAATTTCCATAAGAATAAAGTTAGGGACTTTTATCAAACCTTTAAATCTAATCTTAAAAGTTATCAAGTCCTTAGTCTGTGCTATAGAGATGATACAGGAAAGCTAGGTATGAACGACAGGGAAAATTGCGATATTTTGGCTCAGCATTTCAACAAGTTGCTCAACTGTGATGAGCCATCGGTAAGACTATCCAACTCCCTTCCCATTCAAGGTCTGCCCAATTCTCAGTCACCTTGTAAGACGGAAATTAAGCTGATCATAGACAGTCTGAAAGATAATAAAGCTGTTGGGGAAGATTTCATATTGGCGGAACTACTGAAGCTAGCGAATGGGGATACTTTGGACATATTAGCCTGTCTCTTCCAGGAGATTTGGAGAACGGGTACTATACCAGTTGAAAGGCAATCAGCAGTATTCCATCCTCTCCACAAAACGGAGACAAAAAGAACGTTGACAATTACAGAGGTATATCGACAGTTCCTGCTCCTTACAAGATTCTTTCTAAAGTACTCCTTAACAGAATCGAAACTCATCTTGATCAACAGATTGGCGAATACCAGGCCGGTTTCTGTAAGGACCGATCGTGCCCAGCACAAATTTTCAATCTGAAGAACATCATCAGATACAAGAAAACTTGGAGGTTTGAATATGTGGTCGTATTCGTGGATTTCAAAAAAAAACATACGATTCGATTGATCGAGAGTCATTATTGAATGTTCTGGAAGAATTTGGGGTGGATGATTCATCCGGAAAGTTGATTAAACAGACTCTCTCCAACACAATATCTAAGGTAAAATTCAAGAATGAAATATCACAGCCCTTCGAGATAAAAACTGGGGTCAGACAAGGAGATGGACTTTCTCCACTTTTTTCAATTGTATCTTAGAAAAGGTAATTCGAGAATGGAGAAAATCACTGAACAAAGAAGAAGTAAATGAAGATCTGTTTCGATTAGGCCCCAAACACAAAGGAGTGTATATTGACTGTCTGGTGTTTGCGGACGACGCAGCCATATTTGCTAACAACATCAGTTCAGCAATCAGGAAGATAAACCATCTTAAAGAAACAGCAGAGAAAGTAGGAGTACAAATTTCGTTTGAGAAGACGAAATGCATGACTAACATCAGTGAAGGTCCAGTATGGTTGTTCACACACTATGGAAAGATTCGAACAGTCAAGAAGTTTAAATACCTGGGTGAAGTAATCCAAGAGAATGGGCTAGAACAAGAAGCGACCAATATCCACATCCTGAAACTAGAGCGAGCGTTCCAACTGACTAAAAACTTCTACAATAAGAAGATGCTGAGTATAGGAGCCTAAGACATTACAGCACTGTTATCAGACCAGAAGGTTTATATGCATCGGAGACCCTGTGTATGAATCGAATAGGACAAGTCAATCAGCTACTTAAAAGAGAACGCAGACTACTACGGAAGATCTTGGGCAACAGATGGGTTGACGGACAGGTTCGATTTATATAAAATAAAGAAATATACAGCAAGATGGAACCGATAACAACAATTAGAAAACGAAGATTGCTGTTTTATGGGCACATCTTCCGTATGAATAATGACCGGCTCATAAAGAAAATCTGGACTTTCCTCAAACCGAAGATCTCCAAGTTGAAATGGTTCCAAGAGTGTGAGAAAGATATGAGACAGGTGGGCATTACGGAAGATAAAATCAAAGGCAGGAATAGTTTCATAAGGATGGTGAAAAGCTATCAGGGTTTTATGGTGGAGGCCTTTAACAGAGGAGCGGAACAAGCTGATAGATGGGCTCAAGAGATACTGGCAAGATGTCAAAGCCGGCAAACGAACAATACGTAGACACTGAAATGAGAATGGTTGTTAACACGCAGTCCATAGAGGTTAAAGTCGACGGTTAAAAATGTCCCTAGGGTAATACCTGATCTTAATGTTTAAGGCTACTTAACAATATATATACCCAGAAAATGTACGAACCTATTCGTTTCTGTCCATGTCAATGTCTGACTTTCCTTGCATGAGGGCAGCAATCCGTGTGCCCCATATTTTATTATAATACCTCCATCTACCTACCAGGCTGCTTGAACACAAAGAACGCACTACAGGGTGTTTCTTAATTCCCATTACAGACTTAGAGGGCTTGTAGTGGGGACCAACACGGATCAGTTTAGCATAGGAACTTGTGTCCGGAAACGTGACGTCTTCCTGCTACCCGCAAATAACCACCACAGCACACGTTCACTGCTTCCACACTCCTGCTGCTTGTCGTTTGGGTCCACCGACGTCAACACAGACACGGTACCTCCGTACCAGTGTTGCCAAATCTTGAAATGGGAAAGAACTAACCCCTAAGCTTTAAAAAACCAGAAAAGTACCAACTGGACTATATGATTAAAAACACTAGAAAAACACCAAAAATTATAACTATATAAACGGCTCTTTACTTACATTTCGTTCATTAAAAATCGTCTTCTTCACTTGCGGAGCCTGCTACCGCTATTACATCTTTAGACCGGGAAGGTGTAATACTGCTGTAGATCTCTGCATACCCCCAATTTTGGCCCATATATATCCTTCGGAAGTTCGTTGTCGTGATAGTATTTTCCCTCTGTTTTTAGTCCAAATCGCACAAACCGAATGGAATGCAATTTTTGAACTTTCATTCGATTTCTTTGCTTTGTTTTCACCAATTAACTTTGGCTAAACACTCTCCCTACATCTGCATTAGTGTGAGGGAGCGAAAGTACATAAACTGCCTTCGCATGTAACTGCGATATCCCCTGAGAGCAGGGAAGAAAATAGATGATAGGAGGATTCTTTGTACAAGTGAATTTGCACTGAGCCCTGCATGTTGCGTTTACTTAGCACTTATACACGAGAATGACAATTTCAGGGACATCCCCTGCTGGAGTGTTGACCTTGACACGTGTAAGGCTGAACATTGCCTATCTTAATTGATTAACTTTATTAAAACAATTACATGGCTTCCAGGATTTACTTATTTGTCATAGGAGACAATTTAATGGGACAATCCGTTAAGCACTAGATTTGGCACTGGTTTTATTGATATAACACCAGTATTTTCCTATGGCGCTATTAGAACATTCCTGGCACCAGACGAACTTCAGAAATACCAGATTTGGTGCTAAAAACACCAAATTGGCAACACTGCTCCGTACCATGTTATGGTACACACGATCACCAATCTCTAGTCCTCCAACATGCACCGCAGCGATAACCCACTCCAGTAGCTCTTCCTCGGTTTCCTCAGGGGTCTCGTAAATCAAGGTTTTAGTGTGACCCCAGGGGTAGTAGTCTAGCAGTGTCAAGTATGGTGAACGTGCAGGCCAAGCAATATGACATATCCACTGAAGCCCGAATGTGTGGTGCAGATGACCTTGGACCGCAATTGAAAAATGAGCTGATGCGCCATCGTGCTGAAACCACATGTTTTGACGCACATGCAATGGCACATCGTCTAAGAACTCATGCAGTAGGGTAAAGTTAAGTAACTCTGTCATACTAAGCTTTTTTTGTTACTATTTCTGAAATTTTAGAATTCAATTATTTCGATTCATTTCATGTTAAAGATGAATACCCTACGGAACATTTCTGGCATATATCTTACAAATATTCATAAGTTATTTCAAGGTATTAACTAACAAAATCCGGTAGAAGAAGTAGGTAACGCCGTGATATTCAAGTGACTCCGTGATAGTGTTCAAGTTACTCCGTGATAACATGGTGTTCACCATTCAGTTTACTTTTTAATCGTGAAAACTAATGTTTAATGTAACAAAAGTGTTCAAATCGTATATAGACTATTACCCCATATTGTCCATATTGAAACATTTCACTACACAGTTTTTTATAGAAAAAACATTGTATTAAAATATTCCATTAAACATATTTTAAGTCTTCTTAGTCACTATCAGATTCCTCACACCTATCACACATAAAAAGACATTATAGGTACCAGACTTTACAAAACTGATAATCAATCCATTCTTCCTCTTGGTGTCATCTGCCAGGGGAGCCACTTCACGCACCACAACCATCATCGCCATTCTTCTGGGGTCTGGAATTAGGCCAAGACCGATCTATTGTGTCGATCTTGACACACTATCTTCACTTCAAATTCAGGTGACACAACGAATGACTTTCCAATTTTTACAAGGGTTGCACTTCCTGGATCGGCTGAATATGTTGTGCAATAATCATTTAGTGTACCCCATGGGTTATTAAAACGTCTACTGGCCTTGTATACTGACCATCCTTCTTCCTTCATCGACCTCAATGCTTTTCCAAGTGTTTCAGCTGTGTAGGAGCGAGCCTCTTTATTCGGTTTTGGCGCAATTTCGTCGTCAAACCTAAGAAAAACGTACTTATTGCTAAGCTCACACACCTTGTATGCGTAACACTACATGAATGTAAGTTTTGTATGCGAATGGTCTGCATCTTACCTCTGACTGGTGTTAAAATGAAACTTATACAATGAATCAGCTGTTTATAAGAACTTAAAATCTTCACCAAATATTTCACGGGATGTGCATCACTTGTTGAAACGTCAACTCTCTGTTAATATATTTTTAAACCTCATTGAGTTGGTCAAAGAGAGAACGCAAGGGCTTCCTGGATTCCAGGGGCCTGTTCCACGAATGAACTTTGCAACTTTTCACTTTGCACTTTGCACTTTTCAGTTCAGATTTTGTTCCACCATCACTTTTCAGATTTGTCTTGCAAAGTGAAAAGTGAAAAGTTAGGAATCTTTTCACTTTTGAAGACTGTTATGTTCCTCCATTGGTGCAGAAATGCAAAGTGCAAAGGAATGATTGAAAAGTTTTCAGAAATCTTTGCAAAGAGACGATTCCCTTTTCAGCTGTTAATGAACAATTCTCTACACTACTTTCTCGGCGCAGAATTTGGTTTAGTGTTATAAATATGTTACGCAGGAGCTTTTGTTATCATCAAGTGAGGATAGTGATGAAGAATGCAACAAGAAGACGGACAAAGACAGGATGAATTTTCATAACCTCCCTTTGGTATAAACAGGTTAAAGTCCCGCCTGATCAATACTTTTATTAATTAAGATCACTGTGTGGTATTGATCAGGCTGAACTTTTAACCTGTTTATACTAATTAGTTTATCAATACGGAACCAGAATGAACCTTTTATGTTCTAAAATAACCTCACTTTGATGGAATTTCGTGAGTGTTTTCGTATTACCCCAATACAAACTGACTATATTCTTGAAATAATTGGCCATTTATTGAAACCTGCAACAAAAAGAAGTCGATCTCTTTCCGAAACGGAACAAATTCTTATATTCTTTGGCTACATTGGTTAGGAAACGGTATAGCAGCAATGTATGGGACAGCAAAATCAACTATTTGCAGAACTGTTACTAAAGTCCTCAAGTTCACCATGAAAAATAAAGCATTAAATCATGGAATAAACATGATCGGATCATTCCTATGCAAAGACTTTTCACTTTGCAAAGAAATTGAAAAGTAATACATAGATCATGGTGGAACACAAAGACTTTGCACTTTGCAAGAATTGAAAAGTGCAAAGTGAAAAGTGAAAAGTTGCAAAGTTCATTCGTGGAACAGGCCCCTGGTTTCTACTGCCGTATATTGATAAAAAATTAGAACTTTCGGAATTGAACCTACGTAGTGATAGTGCAAATATGCTTTACCACGGTGTTACTTGATATCACGGAGTAACTTGACTCTACCCTACGTCTTCAAGGAATACCAAGTACGTGGATTCCGTGAAATTTCGTGAAAGAAGAAAGTGGATTCAATCTGTAGGAGATATAGGACATCAGGTGATCGTTCAATGATGTACGTACTCATGTGAGTGGCGCCGAAAATCCAGGAGATTTGAACGTGTGCTGTGCTGGTTTGTTGCGGGTAGCGGGAAGACGGTAATTTTCCGGACAAAAGTTCCTATGCTGAACTGAACCGTATTGGTCCCCACTACAAGCTATCAAAGTCTGTAATGGGGATTTAGAATCACCTGTATAAACACTTGATGGAATTAAACCTAAAAGAATAATAAAACTATATAATTTGTGAAAATTATGTTTAAATAATATAACAAGAAGTTCCGTGACGAACTAAAGAGCCTACTTTTCTCGAAATGTGAGAGTCATTCCTATGATTAACCTATATGGTCCTAATTAGAATAATGACGAAATTGACTTGGTAATATCGAAATTTCTAATTAGTTCGAAATATAACTGGCATAATTTACCCAAATAGAGCACTACAGTTGGCAGCCATGGTGACTGAATATATTCTTAGTTCCATCTCTTAAGGTAAAGAAAACAAAATTTCGTTGAAGTCCAATGGATAGCATGGACATTGCATGTAGTTAGACATTGAAACTATCAGCGCGCGTAAAATTATGTTGGCAACAATGTCATGCATGTGTTGGTCAGAACTAATCTGAACTATTATGATCTATTGTGCCCAACTCTAGGAATGGGTATTCCAAGATTCAGACACCTAGATATCAAGGGAAAGGCTACAGCCGCTTTTGAAAGTTGAGATATTTGAATATCGCGCTCCATTACTTCCAGAAGGAAATGGAAAGAATATGCAGCCAAGAGCATGTCAAGTGACGGAGCGAATAATAGCAGAGGTCGAGACTATTTTTTGATTAAATAGTTAGCCATGGAGTAGAGACTTGAGACTTGGATCAGATTACTGGCACGGCCAAATGAAAGAGAATGCACTTAGTATCAAGTAAATCGGACAAGGGATACCAGAGATATGAGGATTTCTAGATTTCAGCGTGATGCAGCGTGACCCTGACCGTTTTGAATAAAAGCCGGCCGGTCCAAGCAACTTCAGCTCACTTCGAACCAAGCGCTTGCATAGCAAGGTGCTACTACGCTGAGCCAAGGCACATGGTTGCCGGATCTACGCAGAAGTTATCTTCAAATTGTGATAGTCACAAAAGTGCTGCGCTACATGTGGAACTTAGTAAGTTTCCGGCAAGGGAGAATCACTAAGGTGATTGTTTTTCTACGGACACTGGTGAAATATTTTATTTCTACATGGACATATGCAAGACTTTGTCTAGAAAGTACTTTGTCACAGTCCAGTAATAGTCATTCAATACTTGGATATTTTAGTCCAATTTAGTCAGTTTCATAATTGTAACTGGATAACCACTCCGATCTTTCAGTATATTGAAGGCCAGTCTATCACGGTGTTGTTCATTAGCCAACGCAGGGAAACTATATGTTGCTTCGCGCATGATAGATGGTGATAAGCCATGCCCAGGGAACGATCTTCAGAACAGCCGTTGATTGGTTTAGACTGTCAGTGTTTTCTTGTACTGAAAAGATTACCGTGAGTTATGTTACAACTGACATATTTGAGAATAGATCACTTAGATCTGACCCCATTTAAGCGAAATGCTATGGCTTTAATAGAAGTCAACATTAAAATGGATCAGCAGTTACTTCAAACTTCAAGAAATATCTCCACTATGTCGTGTTAGACAGATTGTGGGTATATAATGGCGGCCGATACAAGGATTAGACGTGCTTGTCCGCTAGGGCATGTATCTGGATAAATCTGGTACAGACCAGGTTCACTACGCTTCAAGACCACCAAGAAATGTAAGCCACTTTTGACTTTATACTATGCCTAGCTAATTGGAACAAACTATTTTTCTGCAGATGACCAACACATTTTTTTCTTCTTCGTATTTAAATCTTGCAATGATTTACGCAAGACATATTAGAGTTATTCTGAGTATTTTCAGCACTCAGAACAGTTTAGGATCGATGACCGAGCAGAACGAGCATTTATTTGAATGCTTCATATTTTTGGGTAATCACGGAAAACAGCCGATGTAACTGTAAAAGTTAATAATTATTTTTGTTGAGAGATGGATATTTTATCCATATTCGAAGAATTGAACATGTGGATTCTCACATAATGGAATAATAATTAAACACATTTAAAATAATATAACTAATAATAATAATAATAATAATAATAATAATAATCCACTAATAATAATAATAATGATTTTCATAATTTTTCTAAATAATTCTTGGATCTTATATTTTCTAATAATCACATTTATTGAGAGAGAGCCTATGAAGTAGTTTAATCATTTCTAGTTTGGAACAGGTGATTTTCCGAAGGAGTGTGGTTAGCGCAAGCCCGCATTCAACCAACATTACAGTTCTGGTTGAACAGTTAATATTTGCAATGAGCAAAGTATATTTTTCAGATAACACGGAAAGGCATGAAACGGGAAGCAAATGATAATTGTATCAATTAGGATATTTTTGTATTTATATAAAATCATGACGTAAATACACACTCGAAAGTGAAATAAAGATTATCATAAGTATGGTAACTTCACGGGTTGAACTGAATGGTAAAATAAAATAAACTTGTAAGTTTATTAATCTTCCAGTGTTGATAACAAACAGAGGCTTGATTTATTGTATAAATTTTGGGAAGAAAATTTATGTGTGTGGAGTAGTTGAAATGCCATTCCCAGGTGCGCATGTTTAAGTCGCAGGAATGAGTAGGTTTTTATTTGAGCATCAATCAAATAGCAGGTTCGATGACTCAGTGTTAAAGGAGTATTGGAACTACACATTGCGTCGTATGAATGACCCAAAGGTTATTTCTTAAAAACCATCAGTTCTTATTTCAACCTTGTTTACGGATTCCATTAAAACTTTGATTTTGCTAGAACCCGGATTTGTCATGATAGTATTTTATTCTTCTTCAGAGGAAGACCTTTGCCGTTGTTGTTGGAATGTTGTGTTCTTACACAAATAATAGAATGGGCCACTGCCAATTAAAAATAATTCTATAACCACGAATAATTTGAAGGATGTTTTCAATCCTAGTGCCATGAACTAAATGAATTTATTATGAAGCTACAAGTCTTATTTCCGCATTCCGTCAAAGAATTGCAAGTTGTGAAAGTTACTAAAAATGGCCACAAATATAAATATTTTTCTTAATGATGATTCCAAGTGGAGAATCGAATATTTGAATGGTCCAACAATTTATTGATCAAGTTGATGATTCAGAAATCATATATTTTGTTAGGAACTTGAAGTTCATAATCGAGTCACTTCTCGAAACGTTAATGTCAGAAGAACAATTAATTTTGTTGTGCTTCGCACAGTTCTTCGATGCTATGCTCAAGGTCAAATACTTTTCAGAAGTTGTTATTAATATGTGTATATAATTTGTGTTGATTCAAAGATAATAATATTTTTTGACAATATTTTTTTTGAAACTGGAAAAACAAGTGAAAGTTAAAAATTCTACGAACAATTATTCTACGAGTGTTAATGTTATGTAAAAATTCAACCAGTGAACTACAGTATTTCCAGTAGAGACAATTAAATTTGAACTGGATTTAATCATAATTAATGGATTTAATTTTGGAACACAGTCTACAGAACTAATAATCAGACTTGTGTTTCCAAAGATAATTGTCCAATGTGTTGGAAAATTTCTGTACATTGTGTAAATAGTAATGTGGGTCGCCACACGTGAATGATGCCGCTTTGAGCATTCTTATTTTGCAGTCAATTTTAACTTCAGGATAAAATGAGATAATATTACATGATGTGTTATGCCCAGTTGAATCTCCTTCTATCCTTATTGTTGCATTGAGCCAAAAATCAGTAAAGCATTTTTTTTCATTTGATGTCGTTTTTGCGATTAGCTTTAACCCATCTGGCGCTCCGGGATATTTTGACTCTCGTGCTGACTGATTTTTGGTAAAATGCATATGTGGTCGTGCGGACTCCGGTCTAAACGGGCACATAAAATAAGATAGAGAGAGAAATGGCTTCGAACGTGGGGCTCGAGTTAGACACGGTCAATCGCATGCCGATTTAAATGGTGATAATTTTTTCTATAAATATTTTGGGAGTTGAGAGATGTCTGGTTTGGATGAATAAATTAGTAGGAAACCCAATTAGTGGGGAAAATTAAAAATTTAACTGGATTAATAATTAGAATGGAGTTGATTATTTTTGATAATGGCTTAACCATTAGGGCGTCAAGTAAATTCAGTAGTAAACGTTCGATCACTGGACATACGCATTATTAGAATCCAGGTGTAGGATATTTGAGAACTTGCATATTTTTCTTGTGATATTGTGGTAAATGTAATTCGTAAAAGTAGAGAATTTTCTTTTACCATCATGTTGACATTAGTACAAATCTCATTTTATTAGAGTGTTCCAATTAGCTATTCATATTTCTTGTTCTAGTTATAAGCTTGTGTCTGCCAATATTGTATACCACTAAGTTTTGAATAATAATTGAAAATTATGGAGGAGATGATGAGGATGATGAGGAGTTTGGAAGAGAGTTCCAAAGAAGCTGGACGGCGTGTAGCCACCATTATGAAAGAAAATACAGAGGCTTTGGAAAAGAAACTTAAAGAAAATTCTGATTCTTTAGAAAATAAACTTAAAGAAAATTCTGATTCTTTAGAAAATAAACTTAAAGAAAATTCTGATTCTTTAGAAAATAAACTAAAAGAGAATTCTGATTCTTTAGAAAATAAATTTAAAGAAAATTCTGATTCTTTAGAAAATAAACTTAAAGAAAGTTTAAATGATAAACTTAAAGAAAGTTCTGATTCTTTGAAAGAAAATTTAAATGGTAAATTTAATTCTATGGAAAATAAATTTAAAGAGAATTCCGAAATTTTGAAAATGTCACTTGAGAGTAAAATGACTAAATTATGCGAAAAAACACATGAGATCGAAACTTCATTAGCCACTAACGCAAGGTTAATGGACGATAAATTTCGCGATGCCGATCTAAGATCTCAAAGCTTAGCTGATAGGATAGAACATGGTCTTAGGAAAGATGGTGAAGACATGATCAACCTAGAAGTCAGAGTGAAGAAAGAGAGCAATGAGATGGCAATTCTAGTTGTTCAACGTTTGACAGAACAACTCAAAGAACTCGTAATGGGAGAAATAAGAGAAGGTGTGATTAATGAATTACAAACTGAAATTAAAACCACAGTTATCAATGAAATTAAGGACACACTCAAGATGGAGAACCAAGAGGGAGTCAAGGAAATTAGGGAATCTTTGTCATCCCATATTCAAGTGATTTCCAAAGATATCCATGCAACTCAGAAGGACATATCAGATATGACAGGGTCGTTGAAAAGTCACGAGGCTGTTATGAACCAGATATCCACTGATGTCAAGGAAACTGTAAGGAAACCGAAGCAATAAAAAAATGGCAGAAGAAAACCATAAGGAAATTGAGGCTATGAAAACCCAAATCAAGGACGAGAAACAGTCTGACCATCTGTTGAAAATGCCAAGTATAAGGGGAAAAGAACAGATACAGATAAACCTAGGAGCAGCTAGAGAAACTGATAGTCAAAGACAGGAGGAGGTCAGGACAATACTTCAATCCAACCCCATAACTGTATTCAAGAATGTAGAGGATAAGCCTTCTAAATTTTCAGGGCGAGATTCTGTGACACCCGTAGAATTTTTGAAAGAAGCAGGTGATTACCTGAATGATTCCAAGATCCCTAAAGAAAGACAGATCCGAGTGATAGAGAATTTTTTGGAAGGTCCTGCACTTCTTTGGTTTAGAGCTTTTAGGTCCACTCTCACCAATTTTGAGGAGTTTTCCCGTGGGTTATTAAAGAAGTTTTGGTCCCCGGAAACCCAACAGCAAGTCAGAGCAGAATTATATTCAAAGAGATTCTCGACGTCACAGCCTACTCGATACTCTACGTACTTTTCTGGACAGCTTTCTAAACTACAACATTTAGATCCGCCGATGCCAGATAATGAATTAATTACAGCATTAATACGTCAGTTTCCAGCAGACGTCCAAAGGACTTGGATCGCTGCTGATATCTATAATATGGAGCAATTTGACGAGGTATTGCAGAAACTTGATCATACGAACGCTCAATTCTTCCATCAGAAGGGAGGAAAGAATACCAACGCTGTGTACGCTGTTATGGCCGACAGTTATTCCCAAACACCTCGAGAGATTCGAGAGGGGCGAGAAGAGAAAACGCCGAGGGAAGAGCCCGATAAAAGAGGATGGAATCAGTACAACAACAGATACAGTTACAAACCTTATGCGAGACCGGATGGTGGAAATCGATATAATACTCGATGGAGAAGGCCAAGGGATAATCAAGGAAGGTACCAGGAAAGAAGGTACTATGGTAGAAATAACAACTACAATAATAGAGGGAATGTGAATACTCGTCAGTCCAATGAAGAGTTCAATAAGGAGACGAGAAAGAACTTGGAAGGAAGACACCAAGAAAACTTGCAGTTCTTGGAACAGAGGCCAAATGAACCAGGTCCATCGGGAACACAACAATCCCGGGTGAATGGAAACGAAAAAAAAACTTCGAATTCACAGTAGAAGATAGAATTTTAAACACTTTCACTTCCAGAATTATTAAATGGCAAGCAGAGGATGATGACTTAATTCAACATAATGACGAACGGAAAGAAATGGGTACAAGAATTAGAATGCCAATCATATCATGCGAAGTATTCGGTATGCCTGTCGATACTTTAATTGATACTGGGGCTATGCTCTGTCTTGTGAGCGAGAAACTTTATATTCTGTGGAAGCTCAAAGAGAATTTAGAGGAGATTCCAGTATCAGGAAATAAAATCCAAGGAATAATACCCAACAAAATATCTCTGTGTAAAACACAATTATACTTATGTATTACGATTGGAGGACATGATTTCCGACATGTGTTTGTAGTAATGAAGGACATGGCTTTTGACATGATATTGGGAGCGGATTTCATTCAGAAATATCAAGCAGTGATAGACATGAAGACAGAGACGATCAGATTCAAGAATACCGAAGAGATTAACTTCGAGGGAAAAGAAGAGGAAGACATCGAGGGAGATGCTCAATGGTCTCTGATTTTTCATGAAGCTGAAGGAAGAGAAGTCTACACTGAGGAGGAGTCCCCAGAACTAGGAAAAATTTTGGAAGAGTATCACGATATTTTTGATATTAAACCTGGTGAAATTAAAGATTTTGAATATCGTATTCGTGTAAATGATGATGCACCTTTCCATGCTAAATTGTATCCGGTAGCGGAAAAGCATCGAGAATGGGTAAAAGTGCTTATCAAAGAGATGGAAAGCAACAATGTGATTCAAAAGTACACTACATCTTATGTCAATCCATTAGCAGTAGTGTCTAAGCAAGATGGAAGTCTGAGACTATGTTTAGACGCGCGAAATTTGAATTCAAGATTGCTGCCAGAGTATGACAGACCACCAATCATTAGGGAACTGTTAAGGAAATTCCAAGGCAAGGTCTGGTTCTCTAACATTGATCTCACTTCGTCCTACCATCACATTAGGCTTAGTAAAGATTCCAAAAAGTTTACAGGATTTATGTTTGACCAGCAGACATATGTATTCCGCCGTCTACCATTTGGAGTCAAAACATCTGGATCTGTTTTGATCAGAGCACTGGAACAAAACTTGAGTCCTGAAGTAAAAGAGATAGCAATTCGTTACATAGATGATATCCTAATTGCATCTGAGACTAAGGAGGAACATTTATTACATCTTCAGATGTTATTCGCAGATTTGAGAAAAGCGAACTTTAAAGTAAACCTTCGAAAATGTCAGTTCTTTCGGAAGGAAATAAAATTTTTGGGCCACATTTTGGATGGTGAAGGATACCGTCTCAATGAGACGAAGATACAGGTGATTGCAAATTTCCCTAGACCTACTAGAGTGAAGAATGTCCGTAGTTTTCTCGGGACATGCCAATTCTTTGCAGGGCATTGTCCAAGCTTCACCAAGACGGTTGCTCCATTGCAGGAATTATTAAAGAAAGGAAACAAATGGAAATGGAATGAAGATCGTGAACAATCATTTCAAGATGCCAAGAGGTTATTGGCAAACAGCGTGAAATTAGAATATCCTGACTTTACCAAGAATTTCATCATAGAATCCGATGTATCCACCGTAGGGATTGGAGCTATTCTTCTTCAAGAAGATGAAGATCACAAGAGACGTTACCTGGCGTTCATAAGCAGGAAACTTCGTCCATCAGAAAGGAATTATTACACCACAGAGTTAGAAGCACTTGCTGTAATCTTCGCGTTGGAGTCGTGGAAGAAAATGTTAATTGGACATTCAGTAATAGTGAGGACTGATCACCACGCATTGGAGTTTATCTTGAGAACAAACTTTGCCAGTGATAGGATAACTAGATGGTCACTTTGTATTCAACAATTCAACCTAGTTATTGAACACACTCCTGGAAAGTTGAACGTTGGAGCCGATTTATTGAGTAGAGCAGTGGAGTCTAGATCTAAGGTTTTTCAAGTTAACCTGACGCAGGAGGATGAGGATACCTTGAGAAGGTTAAGATTGTTGCATTTTTCCCAGAGGAGAGACCGACGTTTTAGAAACATTTTTCGTTTTCTACAGGGAGACATGGATCCAAATGATGATGATTTTGTGGAAACTGAAAGAATTTCAAGAGATTTTATGATGTTAGATGGTTTAATCTACAAGTTTGCAGATCCCGACCATACGAAGCTGAGAGTAGTGATACCTCCACGAATGCAAAAACCCATTATTTGGATGGCACATCGAATTGCAGGTCATGCTGGAGTAGATAAGACGGTCAACATGATACAAGAAAAATTTTCGTGGGAGCGAATGCGACAAACTGTCAGAAACACTATTCGAGAATGCGACTTATGCCAAAGGAGTAAACATAATTCTAGATTATTGAGAGAATTACCAAGGCCTATTATTCCTTCTAAGCCTTGTGAAATCTTCGCATCTGATCTTTATGGTCCTCTCCCAAAGTCTAAAAGAGGTAACCGATATATTCTGGTGACCATGGATGTTTTCAGCAAATACACTATGTTACACCCAATTTAGAAGGCAAACGCAAAATATTGTGCGAAGAGAATTAGAGACAACGTAATTCCGGAAGCAGGCAAACCGGAATTCCTTTTATCAGATCGTGGACCCCAATTTACATCTTTAGAATTTAGAACCGTCATGAATAATCTTGGGATTAGACAATTGTTTTGTTCTATCAGACATCCTGAAAGCAATCCAGCAGAACGCGTGATGGCTGAAATAGCAAAATTTTGCCTCCTCTATTGTCCAAATGAGCATTGGAAATGGACGGATGTTCTCTCATTAGCATCCGAATCCATCAACTCTACAATTCATGAGAGTACTGGACAGATTCCCATGTTGCTTCATCATGGAATTAAACCAACAAGATTATGGGATCGAATCATCTCTATTCCACCAGAGATTGAACCAAGTCGTCAGATGAGGGAAACTCTAGCTTTAGACAAGTTGAGGAGCCAAGCTGAGAAAAGAGAGCGCAGAGTGAGAGGAAAGCGTTTTCGCAGACCCTTGCGCGTAGGAACTCTTGTTTTAGTGAAAAGACCTACACCCTCTGACGTGCAAAATCGAGTGTACTCGAAGTTTGCAAGCCTCTACGCTGGACCATATCGTATTGTGGAAGTAAACAACAATGGAAGCTATGAGATCGCCAATACACGAACTGGTAACATCGTGGGAACTTATAATGCATCGAATTTGAAGATATACTATTCAAGAACCAGATGATTTAATGTGTAGATAGGAAAAATAAAAAAAAGTTTTCAATTTTTATTTTTTGCTAGGTGTGGGGTGGATGTGCCCAACTCTAGGAATGGGTATTCCAAGATTCAGACACCTAGATATCAAGGGAAAGGCTACAGCCGCTTTTGAAAGTTGAGATATTTGAATATCGCGCTCCATTACTTCCAGAAGGAAATGGAAAGAATATGCAGCCAAGAGCATGTCAAGTGACGGAGCGAATAATAGCAGAGGTCGAGACTATTTTTTGATTAAATAGTTAGCCATGGAGTAGAGACTTGAGACTTGGATCAGATTACTGGCACGGCCAAATGAAAGAGAATGCACTTAGTATCAAGTAAATCGGACCAGGGATACCAGAGATATGAGGATTTCTAGATTTCAGCGTGATGCAGCGTGACCCTGACCGTTTTGAATAAAAGCCGGCCGGCCCAAGCAACTTCAGCTCACTTCGAACCAAGCGCTTGCATAGCAAGGTGCTACTACGCTGAGCCAAGGCACATGGTTGCCGGATCTACGCAGAAGTTATCTTCAAATTGTGATAGTCACAGAAGTGCTGCGCTACATGTGGAACTTAGTAAGTTTCCGGCAAGGGAGAATCACTAAGGTGATTGTTTTTCTACGGACACTGGTGAAATATTTTATTTCTACATGGACATATGCTAGACTTTGTCTAGAAAGTACTTTGTCACAGTCCAGTAATAGTCATTCAATACTTGGATATTTTAGTCCAATTTAGTCAGTTTCATAATTGTAACTGGATAACCACTCCGATCTTTCAGTATATTGAAGGCCAGTCTATCACGGTGTTGTTCATTAGCCAACGCAGGGAAACTATATGTTGCTTCGCGCATGATAGATGGTGATAAGCCATGCCCAGGGAACGATCTTCAGAACAGCCGTTGATTGGTTTAGACTGTCAGTGTTTTCTTGTACTGAAAAGATTACCGTGAGTTATGTTACAACTGACATATTGGAGAATAGATCACTTAGATCTGACCCCATTTAAGCTAAATGCTATGGCTTTAATAGAAGTCAACATTAAAATGGATCAGCAGTTACTTCAAACTTCAAGAAATATCTCCACTATGTCGTGTTAGACAGATTGTGGGTATATAATGGCGGCCGATACAAGGATTAGACGTGCTTGTCCGCTAGGGCATGTATCTGGATAAATCTGGTACAGACCAGGTTCACTACGCTTCAAGACCACCAAGAAATGTAAGCCACTTTTGACTTTATACTATGCCTAGCTAATTGGAACAAACTATTTTTCTGCAGATGACCAACACATTTTTTTCTTCTTCGTATTTAAATCTTGCAATGATTTACGCAAGACATATTAGAGTTATTCTGAATATTTTCAGCACTCAGAACAGTTTAGGATCGATGACCGAGCAGAACGAGCATTTATTTGAATGTTTCATATTTTTGGGTAATCACGGAAAACAGCCGATGTAACTGTAAAAGTTAATAATTATTTTTGTTGAGAGATGGATATTTTATCCATATTCGAAGAATTGAACATGTGGATTCTCACATAATGGAATAATAATTAAACACATTTAAAATAATATAACTAATAATAATAATAATAATAATAATAATCCACTAATAATAATAATAATGATTTTCATAATTTTTCTAAATAATTCTTGGATCTTATATTTTCTAATAATCACATTTATTGAGAGAGCCTATGAAGTAGTTTAATCATTTCTAGTTTGGAACAGGTGATTTTCTGAAGGAGAGTGGTTAGCGCAAGCCCGCATTCAACCAACATTACAGTTCTGGTTGAACAGTTAATATTTGCAATGAGCAAAGTATATTTTTCAGATAACACGGAGAGGCATGAAACGGGAAGCAAATGATAATTGTATCAATTAGGATATTTTTGTATTTATATAAAATCATGACGTAAATACACACTCGAAAGTGAAATAAAGATTATCATAAGTATGGTAACTTCACGGGTTGAACTGAATGGTAAAATAAAATAAACTTGTAAGTTTATTAATCTTCCAGTGTTGATAACAAGCAGAGGCTTGATTTATTGTATAAATTTTGGGAAGAAAATTTATGTGTGTGGAGTAGTTGAAATGCCATTCCCAGGTGCGCATGTTTAAGTCGCAGGAATGAGGAGGTTTTTATTTGAGCATCAATCAAATAGCAGGTTCGATGACTCAGTGTTAAAGGAGTATTGGAACTACACATTGCGTCGTATGAATGACCCAAAGGTTATTTCTTAAAAACCATCAGTTCTTATTTCAACCTTGTTTACGGATTCCATTAAAACTTTGATTTTGCTAGAACCCGGATTTGTCATGATAGTATTTTATTCTTCTTCAGAGGAAGACCTTTGCCGTTGTTGTTGGAATGTTGTGTTCTTACACAAATAATAGAATGGGCCACTGCCAATTAAAATAATTCTATAACCACGAATAATTTGAAGGATGTTTTCAATCCTAGTGCCATGAACTAAATGAATTTATTATGAAGCTACAATTCTTATTTCCGCATTCTGTCAAAGAATTGCAAGTTGTGAAAGTTACTAAAAATGGCCACAAATATAAATATTTTTCTTAATGATGATTCCAAGTGGAGAATCGAATATTTGAATGGTCCAACAATTTATTGATCAAGTTGATGATTCAGAAATCATATATTTTGTTAGGAACTTGAAGTTCATAATCGAGTCACTTCTCGAAACGTTAATGTCAGAAGAACAATTAATTTTGTTGTGCTTCGCACAGTTCTTCGATGCTATGCTCAAGGTCAAATACTTTTCAGAAGTTGTTATTAATATGTGTATATAATTTGTGTTGATTCAAAGATAATAATATTTTTTGACAATTTTTTTTTTGAAACTGGAAAAACAAGTGAAAGTTAAAAATTCTACGAACAATTATTCTACGAGTGTTAATGTTATGTAAAAATTCAACCAGTGAACTACAGTATTTCCAGTAGAGACAATTAAATTTGAACTGGATTTAATCATAATTAATGGATTTAATTTTGGAACACAGTATACAGGACTAATAATCAGACTTGTGTTTCCAAAGATAATTGTCCAATGTGTTGGAAAATTTATGTACATTGTGTAAATAGTAATGTGGGTCGCCACACGTGAATGATGCCGCTTTGAGCATTCTTATTTTGCAGTCAATTTTAACTTCAGGATAAAATGAGATAATATTACATGATGTGTTATGCCCAGTTGAATCTCCTTCTATCCTTATTGTTGCATTGAGCCAAAAATCAGTAAAGCATTTTTTTTCATTTGATGTCGTTTTTGCGATTAGCTTTAACCCATCTGGCGCTCCGGGATATTTTGACTCTCGTGCTGACTGATTCTTGGTAAAAAGCATATGTGGTCGTGCGGACTCCGGTCTAAACGGGCACACTATTGCTGTGCCAATTTTGGATGAAATCCATTTATTTGTAGAGAAGTTACATGCATTTTATAATTGGACCAACGAGCAGGCTTGCAATCATGTTGGAAGCACTCTCGTATATTAGTTTCTCCAAATGAATCTAGAATGTAAGGTACTATAGCCTACGTGTGCAAAGTTTAGAGCTGTTGACTTGAATACTTTCTGATATATTGATATTAGGGTAAACAAATAGAGACAGCATTTATTAACAGTTGGCAACCCTGGTTGCTCTTAAGAATACGCGTAGTCTTATATGTTATAGTACACATAGCACATAACAAATGTGGTTGAAATCTAATTGATAGTATAGAAGTTACATGTATTTATAATTGGTCCTATCAGCAGGCTTACAATCATGTTGGTAGTACTGAGGTCCATTAGTTACTCCAAATTAATCTAGAATGTCAGGTTTTATACGTGTGCATAGTTTAAAGCTGTCGGCTTGCATATTTTCTGACATATCGGTATTTGGATAAAACAATAGAGAATGCATTTATAAACAGATGGTAGCCCTGGTGGCTCATAAGATTACGATCTGTCATATCTCTCTATCTGTACATAGCACATACGAAATTTGGTTGAAATCCAATTGATAGTGTAGAAGTTATATGCAATTAAAAATTGGACCTATCATCAGACTTAGAATCATTTTGGCAACACTGTCATGCATGGCCTCCTGGAAATTAAACTGAAATATTATTATCTACATGTGTGCCAATTTTGGTATAGCTCCCGTGCATATCTTCCAAGATATTCAACATGGAGCTGAAATTTCAATTGCGATTTTTCAGCAGTTGGTAGCACTGACATCATTTTCAAATACGGCATTGAGATATTCAGATAGATATCTTTACTCATACCATTTTCGGGTTCGATTGATAGAGCTGTTTAGGAGTTGATAGGGGGAGGGGGACACACACAGCTAGACAGACACACACACACACATTTTCCCGGATCGATCTCATAAGTCTACTTTTTCCTCATTTTTACAAAATGCGAAAAGTAGGCAAAAATTTAGAAAGAATTGGCAAATTAATGGATTATCCTAAACATTTACAGTATAATTCTGAAAAAACAAAACGACCCAAAATAAAAAATAAAAAGAATGAAGTGTATGAAATTTATTTTCTTAATATAAACTTAAATGCTGCTGCAATTTTGAAGCTACAGTGTTTCAAACTTACTACCAACATAATAAATTTAACCTATGTACTTGGCAGTGTATTATAATGCGTTTAATCATGTTCTACTGCTGCACTGGCGACCTGCAAGCTCAGAGAACTTGTCATGGCTCTGACGTATGCTATCTTGAATATGGTTCTTCTCCGGGACCCCCTACACTAATTGCAAGCAAATGCCACGATTTCAAGTATATGGACACCTAACCTCAAATTAATCCTCCTTTTTCCGTCCCTTACCCTTGGCTCTAATAGGAACTCTCTAAACAAATGCCATCTGTATAATTATTATCTGACACGCATAGGCAAAATTCATACGTGAACATTTCTCTTATCATATAACAAGATGTTCAGTAAAGAACATATAGCCTACTTTCTCCTAAATGCATGGGTATTGTTATAACTCTTTGTCCTTTTCAAGGAGTATAATTGAATGTTGGTTGTAGTAGCTTGTTGAAATACAACGTGTTTAAGGGATATTAAACATGAATATGAGGTGCCCTTTGCTAGTGCTACCTCTGTAAAAAAATTCATTCAATTCGGTTTCACCGTGTTTGAATTGATCAGGGGAATGGATTTGCACACATACATGGCCGCTATTTGCAAACTATTGGGCTGATGACCTTGTAGTCAGTCATCAGATGCTTTCCACAAAAAGGCATGTTGATGCAAAATCCGGTAGAGATCAAATTATTAGGATGGTCGAAATTTGATTTAAGCTTTTAACATTTGGGTGGCCGTCATTCCGTTTTCGTCAAGATGACGGCAATATAAAACATGACACTGATGTGCCTTTTGCTAGTGCTACCTCTGTACCAAATTTCGTTCAATTCGGTTTCACCGTGTTTGAATTGATAGGGGGAATTGATTTGCACACATACTTGGCCACCATCTGCAAACTATTGGGCTGATGATCTTGCAGTTTGGTCAGAATATGCTTCCCACATAAAGATATGTTGTTGCAAAATTTGGTAGAGACTAGATTATTAGGTTGGTCGTAATTACATTTTAGCTTTTAACATTTGGGTGGCCGCGATTACGTTTCCGTCAAGATGGCGGTGATAAAAACATGGCACTGAGGTGCCCTTTGCAAGTGCTACCTCTGTACCAAATTTCGTTCAATTCGGTTTCACCGTGTTTGAATTGATAGGGGGAATCGATTTGCACACATACTTGGCCACCATCTGCAAACTATTGGGCTGATGATCTTGCAGTTTGGTCAGAATATGCTTCCCACATAAAGATATGTTGTTGCAAAATTTGGTAGAGACTAGATTATTAGGTTGGTCGTAATTACATTTTAGCTTTTAACATTTGGGTGGCCGCGATTACGTTTCCGTCAAGATGGCGGTGATAAAAACATGGCACTGAGGTGCCCTTTGCAAGTGCTACCTCTGTACCAAATTTCGTTCCATTCGGTTTCACCGTGTTCGAATTGATAGGGGGAATCGATTTTCACACAAAGATGGCTACCATCTGCAAAATATTAGGCTAATGACCTATTAGTTTGGTCAAAGGATGCTCCCTCCATAAAGGTATGTTGTTGCAAAATTTGGTAGAGATCGGATGATTAGGTTAATCGTAATTTGATTTAGGCTTTGAATATTTGTGTGGCCGCCATTACGTTTCCGTCAAGATGGCGGCGATATAAAACATGACACTGAGGTGGCCTTTTCTAGTGCCACCTCTGTACCAAATGTCGTTCCATTCGGTTTCACCGTGTTCGAATTAATAGGGGGAATCGATTTTCACACAAAGATGGCCGCCATCCACAAAATATTCGGGTAATGACCTATTAGTTTGGTCAAAGGATGCTCCCTCAATAATAGTATGTCGATGCAAAATTTGGTAGAGATCGGATGATTAGGTTAATCGTAATTTGATTTAGGCTTTGAATATTTGTGTGGCCGCCATTACGTTTACGTCAAGATGGCGGCGATATAAAACATGACACTGAGGTGCCCTTTGCTATTGATACCTCTGCACCAAATTTCATTCCATTCGGTTTCACCGTGTTCGAATTAATAGGGGTAATCGATTTTCACACAAAGATGGCCGCCATCCGCAAACTATTAGGCTAATGACCTATTAGATTTGTCAAAGGATGTTTCCTCCATAAAGGTATGTTGTTGCAATATTTGGTAGAGATCGGATGATTAGGTTAGTCGTAATTAGATTTAAGCTTTGAAAATTTGTGTGGCCGCCATTACGTTTCCGTCAAGATGGCGGTGATATAAAACATGACACTGAGGTTCCCTTTGCTAGTGCTACCTCTGTACCAAATTTCATTCCATTCGGTTTCACCGTGTTCGAATTAATAGGGGTAATCGATTTTCACACAAAGATGGCCGCCATCCGCAAACTATTAGGCTAATGACCTATTAGATTTGTCAAAAGATGTTTCCTCCATAAAGGTATGTTGTTGCAATATTTGGTAGAGATCGGATGATTAGGTTAGTCGTAATTAGATTTAAGCTTTGAAAATTTGTGTGGCCGCCATTACGTTTCCGTCAAGATGGCGGTGATATAAAACATGACACTGAGGTTCCCTTTGCTAGTGCTACCTCTGTACCAAATTTCATTCCATTCGGTTTCACCGTGTTCGAATTAATAGGGGTAATCGATTTTGACACAAAGATGGCCGCCATCCGCAAACTATTAGGCTAATGACCTATTAGATTTGCCAAAGGATGCTCCCTTCATAAAGGTATGTTGTTGCAAAATTGGTGTAGATCGGATGATTAGGTTAGTCGTAATTTGATTTAAGCTTTGAACCTTTGGGTGGCCGCCATTACGTTTCCGTCAAGATGGTGGCAATATAAAACAAGACACTGGGGTGCCCTTAGCTAGTACTATCTCTGTACCAAATTTTGTTCCATTCGGTTTCACCGTGTTCGAAATAATAGGGGCAATCGATTTTCACACAAAGATGGCCGCCTTCCGCAAACTATTAGGCTGATGACCTATTAGTTTGGTCAAAGGATGCTGCCCCCATAAAGGTACGTTGTTGCAAAATTTGGTAGAGATCGGATGATTAGGTTAGTCGTAATTTGATTTAAGCTTTGAACATTTGTGTGGCCGCCATTACGTTTCCATCAAGACGGCGGTGATATTAAACATGACACTGAGGTGTCCTTTGCTAGTGCTACCTTTGTACCAAATTTCGTTCAATTTGCGCTCACCGTGTTCGAATTGATAGGGGGGGGGGCAGACATTCAGAGTACACACACTCACACACACACACACAGACTCACACACAGACAGACACACTTTTTTTCGCCCTGTAGTGATCTCATAAGTCTACTTTAATTTTTTGCAAAAATCGAAAGTAGGCAAAAAATGAGATGGTGTGAGTCTGTCTGTGTGTTAATAACGCAAGAACCACTGGTCCGATTTAAATGAAATTTTGCATGTAGCTGATTTACCAGGTTTACATATAGGATACTTTTGATTTCGAAATTTTGCACTATTAAAAAAAATGGCGACCATTTTAGTGACCTCACTACTCCCTTTGGTTTCAAAATTTCATATTCCCATGACAAATAAAAAGAGAACGGGAGGAAATAGCAAACTTTTGATGGCATATACGAGCTTTGAAATTTAATTTCCTATCCAAAAGGTCCTTATCTCTTTTCGTGTATCTCCAACGGTTAGCGAGTAAAACCGACATTAGTGACGTCACTACACCCTTTGGTTTCAAAATTTCATAATTCCATTTCAAATAAAAAGAGAACGCTAAGAAATAGCAAACTTTGATGGCATACATGAGCTTTAACATTTAATTTTCTAACCGAAAGTTCCTTATCACTTTTCGTATATCTCCAACGGTTAGTGAGTGAAGCCTAAATTTGTGCAATAAAACACGGTCAACAACGACCGGTGCAGTATATCTCTCTCTATATAAAAATGAAAGTTTGTCTGCTTTTCTCTGAATTTCTACGGAAAATTGAGTTGTTTACGCGTTTCAGACTGTTTTTGATGGATGCGGGCGTAATTTTTTTTTCGTCTGTCTGTTTGTTTGTTCGTCTGTGGACAACTTTGTTCCCTTATAACTCGAGAACGGCTGGGTGTATCAACGTAAAATTTGGTACAGGTATCCATCAGAGGCACGACACTTATCATTGATATATCTCTTCTCCGTACCCCTCACAAAAGGGGGCCTACCCCCCTTAAAATACATGCAGAAATATGCGTAGAAGGACGAGACAAAGCTCATTTTCAGCCCCTCAATGTGAGAGACAAAACTCGGGTACCCAAAAACTACATTTTAAGACCCTAAGACCAACCGTTTTTGAGATATTCCCAGAAAACTAATTTCATTTAATAAACTAATGAACAAATGCAAGCCAGTAACCATGGCAACAGATTCTCAGAGGTCCATCTATTGCTGTAAGACGCAATGCAATTCCATTAATTACATTAGTGTGAAAGTTTGCAAACGGCTAGAAGGTTATCACGGAACCAAATTAAGCCGTGAAATTCATCAATACGTTTAACGCGCTTAAGGGGATCAAGGGGTACTCTAGATTTTTTCACGCAATTTACACCTGCGTGTGTGGTACGGCAGGTCTATTATATTCCTATCCCCATATTATTCATTCTTTCATTTCGTATAGGCCATCTATGGACCGCGTGATTCCCACTGTCTCCTACTGGCTTTGATGTTTGCCCAGTACGCCCGCATTCGTTCTCGGTGGACTTCCTTCCGTTCCTGGGTCGAAATCTTTCGCGTTTTCAGCTTCGGTTTTTCTTGGAAACCTTTGCAAGCTTGAAGTTTCCTTTTGAGTGGGGCTCGCTCCTGAATGTCTATTGGTGAAAACCCCACTTCTTTCAGATCTTTATCCAGTTCTATGAACCAGGCCCATTTTGTTTTCCTCTCCTGAAAGTAAGTTATGTTGCGGTTGGTCAGTCTCGCTGGGCTCATTCGTTTCACATGCCCTAAATATGGTATCCTTCTCTTCCGGATGACGTTACTTATCTTCTCCACATGAGTATATAGTTCATGGTTATGCCGTATTCTGTATTCCCCATTGTCTTTGATGGAACCCAATATCTTTCTCAAAATTTTTCTTTCTTTGGCCTCCAGTTTCTCGACCAAGCCTTTTTTGTTCATCGTGAGGCATTCAGAAGCATGCAAGACCTCCGGACGGATGACACTGCAGTAATGTTTTAGTTTTGCGTTGAAGGATATTGACCTTTTCTTATAGATGTCCTTAGTTAAATGGTAGGCCATTTCCATTTTGCTCATGCGTGATTGAATGCTTCTTTCTCTGATAATATCCCTTCCCTGACCCGTCCTGAAAAGAAAAGTACATGGCCATTGGCTGCATTTAATTTCTCCCTATATTATATTATTATTAGTATTATATTATGGCGTACAGCGACGAGACAAATCCCCTCCGTGCCAGAAACAAAACTCGGGGGCCCTAAAGGGTCCTCCTAAAACTACATTATGAGGCTCTAAATCCAACAGTTTCTGAAATATTCCCAGAAAACTAATTTCATTTTATTTAACAAACTAACTAGATGAAACCCGTCAAAACATGACGGACAATGGAAAACAAATTTACTGAAGAAGCTTCTTATATAAGTTACATTATTTGTACGATTACTTTTTAGCACTATTGCAACTTTAAGGGCGTCAAAAGATAGCACTCTCAGCATTGCAACATATTGCTGGTCATGACTGAAAACGTGATGAGGTCATCATCATCTTGCACAGTTTCCAGCCACTGGCCGGGTCTGTTTGGAACACAAGCCTCTCCAACGTCTTCTGTCTTCCCACCATCTCTCAGCCTCCACCCTTGTCCAGTCTTCTCCTCTCTTCTTCACGCTTTCTTCCACCCCCTTCAGCCACCTGTCTCTCGGTCTCCCTCTTGGTCTCTTTCCTTCCCACTTCGTCTCGTGTATCCTCCTGGGTATCCTCTTCTCCTCCATTCGTTTTACATGTCCATACCATCTAAGTCTAGATTTCTCTATACCATCCTGTAATGGTTCCTCCTTCATTAATTCTCTGGTCCTCTCATTTCTTATTCTGTCCCTCTTTGTAGCTCCAATACTGATTCTCAAGAACCTCATCTCACTGGCCTGTATTTTGCTCTTCTCCCTTCCTTTCATAACCCAGGTCTCCGAGGCATACGTCAGGATAGGGACATAGTACATCCGATATATGATCTTTTTGCTGTTGTGAGGGACATCCTTGCTCCATAACATGCTTCTCACACTCCTCCGGAATGCTTCTGCCTGTCTCCCCCGCTCATTTATTTCTCTATCGTTTCTTCCATTCTCTTGTATCAGGCTTCCCAGATACTTGAAACTCTCCACTTTCTTCAGCTATTCCCCACCAATTGTTATTCCTGTTGTGGTTCTTTCCTTCTTCCTTGTTGTGATCACCATCTCACTCTTATTTATGCTAAATTTCATCCCATAACCTTGTATTATTCCTTCCCACACGTCCAAGTGTTCCTGTACCTCCTCCTCCTTGTTTCCCCAAATCATCAAATCATCTGCAAGCACCATTGCTTTCATCTTTCCTTCCCCAATTACTTGTGCCACTCGGGTCATTACGTCATCCATCACCTCAATGAAAAGTAACGGTGACAGTGCACTTCCTTGTTTCAGGCCGTTTCTCTGTTCCAACCAGTCCGATCTCTCTCCTCCCACTTTAATACAGCTCACGCTTCCCTTGTACATCTCCTTTATCCTCCTTATAGTCCATTTTTCTATTCATCTATCCTCCAGGGACTTCCATACTTTGTTTCTGCATACATTGTCATATGCTTTCTCAATGTCCAGGAAGGCCATACTCATAGTGCTGTTCTTGTAACTGACTTACAGCAAAAATCAAATCCACTGTGGACCTTCCTGCTCTGAAGCCATGTTGTTCTTCCCTCATCCCTCCTTCTATCCTCGTCCTAATTCTCCTTTCCAAAACTTTCTCAAACATCATTGCACAATGACTCATCAGTGTTATTCCCCGATAGTTTCTGCATTCTGTTCTACTACCTTTCTTGAAGATCGGGACAATTATTCCCTTTTTCCAGTCCTCTGGAGTCTTCCTTTCCTTCCATGCTGTCTTCATCACTCGGTACAACCACTGTATCCCCACCTCTCCTTCTGCTCTCACCATCTCCACCCTCAACTCATCCACACCCGGTGCCTTCCCTCCTTTCATCTTCATCACTGCATCTTCCACGTTAAGTCCTTTTCTGTTTGCAGTTCATCTACTGTACCTCTTCCCCGATTTCTTCCTCCTCGCCGTGGTTTCCATTTGGGTTCAGGAGTTCTTCAAAATATTCTTTCCACATTTTCTTCAGTTCTTCCCTATTTTCTATCTCTTGTCCCCTTTTGTTCACCATTCTAACATAATCCGTAGGATCCTTCCGCCTCTTAATCTTTACCATTCCATACAGGACCTTTTTTGTACCTTCACTATCCTGCTGGTCATGACATAAAACGTGATGAGGTAAATAGCCCAATACGTTCAAGAGTTTCTCCTTTAGCTTGATTGATTGTGATAAAGTAGGCCGAGCGAATAGGACATTGTTGCCTATTAAAAGAAAATGTACTGTACCTGCTTGTGATTTATCGGAAGGTGTTAAATCAAGTCGTAGGATTTGAGCTCTCTGCTTAATATTACTGCACCTATTATATCCGAATCCAAGCAATTTCTTACATATTTCTTACAATTAATATATTGCCATATATGAGTCCTTGGGAAACGTTCAGATTTCTAAGGAGCATAACTATGGCTCAAACGTTCGGAGTATGTGGAGGCGAATTACTTAATTCCAAGGAATTGAAAAATTCAATAATAGGGAAATTAAGTAGCTGGCTTTCATCTTCAGTATCCAATCTGTTAACGCTGGTGTATGTGTTTGAACTACTGGATATAAGTTCTATGACTTTAAAATTAATATCATTACATTGTTGCAGCTTGGCAAATATTTTATATTCCAGCAGATCAATTTTACCCTCACAACAGTAAAGACCAACGTAACCACGCATAGATTTTACGCAAGAGAAATACAATGTAGAACAATGTTTACATTTGATCGTCAAAGACCTTACAGTACACTGTACTGCATAATATCTGGAATTGTTTCTGAAATGGCCTATTTATATTGGATTTTAAATGTGGCTTCGTATTATTCGATAACACTATAGTGTCCTGCAATAACGGAGCCGCTAAATATTAAATGGCAAATAATACTTCCATTGCCGAAATCAACTGCGTAGTTAGACTCAGTACTCTAAACAAATAATCATTAAACAATTGTCTTATACAATGAAGTTCAACATGACCGTCCAGAGACTTTCATACTCAAGTTGGTTGGTGAGGAGAATGCGATGAGACTGATCGCTTAAAATAAATTCCTTATAATTGTTCCTGCCAGCGAAATTTTTTGCAATAGCTTGAAAACGCAGCTCAAAATGACGTTCTACATTTTGTTATAAACAGTACGAAACTGCTCTAAATAAGCAATTTCCATCACCTGTTATAGGTTATGGCAGTACATTTTGCAGAGGGAACATAGAATCACTTCGCCAATTACTGGAACGACCATAGGCCTATACTCAATACTCACTTCGGCAGTCACCGTAATGGAGGCAGTTTTTGAATTCTATGTCCCGTGCATGTCAAAAATCGCACTTACACATGGAGGCCCACCTATTCTTGTCTATCGCCCCGGAGACCCGGGTTACTTTTCCTGCTCTGCCAAGAAATTTAATTCTGGTCTGAGGGCAAAAACGGGGCCCATTCAGTCTCTTGAGGTATAACTAAGAAGAGGAAGCTTTAATTCCCACCTCGACAATCTTGGATGTGGTTTTCCGTGGTTTCCCACTTCCACTTTAGGCAAATACCGGGATGGTTCCTAACTTAAGGCCTTGGCTGTCTCCTTGCCATTTACCACCTTAATTACAAATACACACAGTAATGCAGCCATCACAATAACACAGGTTATGAGAGAAAATTTCACACATACACACCTAAGTACACGGGGCTGAGTGACCACGAGGTCGGAGTCCTTCAAACGAATTATGTTTGCCAAGTGTCTCTCATGGCGAAAGCAATTGTGGACACGCACGAGTGCCTGGAAAACTACTTTTTTCTTTAATGATTTAAGAGTATATCGACGATGCATAATTATAACTTTTAGTCTAGGACGCTAATAACTTGACCACCGAAGCATTGGGAAATATTAAGGTACATAAACAACATAGCCTACACATTCAACTGTCGGTTAATGTTCCTCAAAATTTCCCTTCTTAAATATTCCCCTCCTTTATAATTCTCCATCACGTGAAAACGTGCCATGTCTTGTGTTTTCAATATATCGATGCAATGGTGCTGCCATCTGCTGTCAGTTACTGGAACTATATGGGCGATGTACTGCCATCTGTTGTCAGTTATAGGAACTGATTGCAGATATTTAAACGGCGTACTGAGGACAACAGTTTGCTCTTTTGATCACATGCTGTAATGCAATGGTAAAACGGAAATAAAACGTATTGAGAGGGAATGTAGAAATATGTATCTTTAACAGACATAAAACCTTAATAATACTCCTTGATTCAACAATATTTCAGTGGTAAAAAAATACATATTGGGCGAGGGCTGGGATCGAACCGGTGAACCTTGAAACCACAGTCAGTTGCCTTAAGCACATAGCTACTCGCGCACTCGTGTTCAGTAGCAGACGCAGCCGTTCATTATCTTCAAAAGCCGCTGTCTGAAGGAAATAATCCATTTCATTATCCAAATAAATCAATGTTGCACATTCGTATACGTTCATACTGTTATTATATTTTATTGTCAGAACTTGGTTAATGTATGTTTTCAATTACATGGAAGCTTATTAAATGACTTACATTTTAATGGACTTCTCACCGCCATTTTGTCATGACCCCAGGCGGATTGTGCGCATGCGTGAGGGGCAAGAATTCTGCTATTTTCTATATTAATTCAAAAATATACCGTAATATATTTGTTTATTTTAGAGACACTCTGCAAATCTAGAGGCTAAGAGCTTTCGTTAGAGTGCTCTACGAAGTAAATCGGTTCTGTCGTTCTCTCAATCTCGTGGTAACAAAAATCACCTTACTGTTTTAAATATATAGATAGAAGATAGATAGATGAAGGAATGCAAATCGGTAACCATGAGAACATGGTGGCTTACAACTTTCCTTCTATTTCTGTAAGAAGCAATGTCACTCCATTTATTTCATTTCTGTGAAAGTTTGCAAATGGCTATAAGGTTATCACGGAACTAACGTAGACTGTACAATTCATCAATGCAATTAAACGGGTCAAGGGGTAACCTAGAATATTTTCATGCAATTTTTACGTTCGACATATAGTACAGAAGGTCTATTATATCTCCAAACAGCAACATTATTTTCAAAAATTATTGAATTGAACCAGCATTTGTTTGCGGCTTTTAGGAATTTGGCCAATTTGAGGCTGAAGAACCTGAATTTTCATGCACCACAAGCCTTTATAATTTATGAAAGGGGTCTTCCTGTGTATGGGCACCTAGCACAACGTAGAGGGTCAGATTTTATGTGACGTGTATTGCGTTTCGTCTACAAGGCTTTCAATTCTATTTCACGTCAGGAAGTACACGTTAGGTGAATTTAGTTTGAGAGCACATTTTAACTTTTTTTTTCTCGACAAACGGGTTCATTGTAAGGATGATTTTGTTTGATACTGTGAGGTAGATATACCCTTATTTGGATATCTCGGTAATATGTTGTAGACAATAGAATTGTCTGTCTTTCTTTGTATCTTTATGTAGCCTACGCCTATATCTCGTGTTCGGATGCCTGGAGCATCGTAAAATTAGGTATGGTAACCATGAGAGTCAGTACACCAATCATTTATAAAACTCTTCACCGCACTTTTCATACAGTATAAGGGTGGATATAGAGAAAAACTTCTCAATACATGCTAAATTAGGCGAAATATAAAAATTATCCTGAAAGGACGACCGAAGCATATGTTGCGCTTCTCAATGTGAGTCACAAAATTCGGGAATTTATAAATGGTCTCCGAAAACTACATTTTACGGGCCTTAAATCAATCGTGTGTGTGATATTCCCAGAAAACTAACTTCGTTCTGATAAACTTGAAGGAATGACAAACCGCTAACCATTGCAACCGTAGCTCAAGTGATAATGTCTGGTGTTAACAACGAACACCGTTCGAAGAACGGGTACTTCTGCTAGTTTATTAATAAAAATATAAATTGAGTTAGCCTACTATGTTTCCGTATGGGAAGAGCTGGTTCTACCAGATGTTTAAATAAATAAACAATCAAAAATAATAATACACTTGGATAACCAGTTTCGATCGTCAAGCGATCATCATCAGATCCATTACACTTGGGCTATAATATCTATGTCTGAAAGTATGGGTGAAAATATTTACATTATGTACACTTATTTAATTGCAGTATTAGTAACGCAACTCGTCAGTATTTGTTAGTTGTGGTCTAAGTGATGTTTTGTTGAGATACTGGAAGTGGTGATTGACCTCCGGAATTTGCCTGTTTGGAGTGAATATGAGGTTGTTGTAAATGGTCAATTCAGATTGTATTGTACAGGCTACTTAACTGGTTGAGTCTTGCGCGGTCCTGTTGAGAGCAGCTCACTCCACCCGACTGTATTTTATTAATTTCATGTAAATTTTTCTGGATTAGGGAATAACCCATCTCATTTGGGTACAATCGTGTTGACCGACTGAAAAGCACCAAACTTTTGTTTACTAAGGCAACACTGAAATATAGCTTCAAATACCATCCCTCCCTATATTATTCTGCTAAGGTCCCATTCCAGATTGTACCGAAAATAAGGTCCCATTATCACCAACCTACACGTATGGGGTACCTACAGGTTCAGCATAACCCAATGCGTAAGCGAAACGCACACACTTACTCTTTAAATGCCTCACAATTAAATAAATACGGTACCTTAAAACATGTATATTTACAATGAAATAATGAAAGAATGCAACACGGTAACCATGGTAACAGAATCTCACAGGTCCATCTATTTCTGTAAGACGCAATGCAATTCCAATTATTACATTACTGTGAAAGTTTCCAGACGGTTATAAGGTTATCAGTGAACCAAATTAAGCTGTAAAATTCGTCAATACATACAGTATAATGCACTTAAGGGGGTCAAGGGGCACTCTAGAATTTTTCCACGCAATTTTCACGTGTGAGTGTGGTACGAAAGGTCTTTTTCACCCGACTATTAAGGGTCTCCGAAAACCACATTTAAAGACCCTTAAATTAACAGTGTCTGTGATATTCCCAGAAAACTAACTTCGCTTTGATATACCTATGAAGGAATGACAAACCCCTAACCACTGCACCAGTAGCTGAATTGATAAAGTCTGATTATTCATACCAAGGATAAATCAGTCATAGAATTCATGATTGAGATTTACCTAAGTGTACTCTTTACAACTAGAATATTCGCGGACGAAGCCGAGACGGGTAATGCTAGTAATAAATAAATAAATATATAAATAAATAAATAAATAAATACATGCATGACTAATGTTGCAGGTTGTCAGATCAGTTGTGGAACGTGATTTAACGTGCTTGGAAACGCTAGTGGGTACTAAATTTGAATTTTTTGTGTTGGTAGTGAGTTTCAAACAAAGAAGTCTCTAATTTATATCAGCACTTCCGTTTATATTAAGTACCTAGGTAAATAAATTTCATTATTCCTGCGGTGACCCCCACGCATATTCAGACCATTTTCAAATGTGAAACAATTAGCAATGCTCGAAAAATTACTTTCTGATATGTTCGACCGTAAATATCTCGCTGAATGTGTTTAGGAAATGCAGATTAGGCCATCCTATTTACATTCATCTGTGTAATGCTGTTAGCTAGTTGGAGTATAGCACAATCTAATTACCAACACGCTGGCCCGGATAGTGCACCGCAAAAAGCTGGTTAGCATGCGCAAATTGGTCTGAATCTCATCTCACTGACATAATCAACTGCTTATATCTAATGGAATATCCACTCGCGGTTCACTGGTAATGATACTGATGCAGTTTGTTTCATACTGTATGTCTAATCCCTACTTAGTATAAAACGGAGTCCCCGATTCGTGGATGTTACGGGTAATCTCGAGAACCACTGAATGGATTTTGATGCTGTTTTCACCATTCTCTAAAGGATATCACGAGGAAGGTTTCTGTAGAAAATAATTTATTTATGACCAAAGGAAGTCAAGCACTAACGATTTCAGCGAAGAAGTAAAAAAAAACCTGGCGTCCGTGCGCTTGTTAAGCGTACGCTATACAGTGTGGTCCACCAGCCCCTTATTTTTTTTGGAGGAAGGCAACCCAACTAACGCGTATATCACAGTCATACTAAAAACATTAGTACCTGCTCCTTTACGTCCATTGTACAACTTTATCTTTGAGTACATCCTCGCGAATATAGTAGAAATCAATAGTGGCAGTGTTCTATCAATGACCTCAAATATAATGCATGATTGAAACGATCAGAGCTCCGAATAACACCTCTTAAGTTTGGACAGGAAGTGTCTACGAATAGATTCAATAAGTGCCAACAATACGCCATGGTTCTCGGTAGCTATGGTGGCTAAATCAAGCATTGCTAGAGTAGCGTCAGCGAAGTCGCATTGTAGTAGGTTCGAACCTTGAACTAGTACATTTTTTTTTTTTTGCTTAATGTCGTTTATTGTGGATGTATTATGGACGCATATCTATCTGTTCCAACGAGTGATTTTTTATTTGGTCCTCAAAAGCACCGTACTTATTCCATGGTTCGCAGCCAGATTGGACGACGACATAATGATCTGCAGAACGAAAGCAAGGTATCCTGTATATTCAACGTAGCAAGTGTTCGAAATTTTGACCACCTTTGTTTAATGGAAAACTCCGACTCACTCAGACGACCCACATAACAAATTAATAGATTTGTTATGTGGGTAGGCTCCCGAATAAATACATCAGAATGAAACTATAATTTATTTCAACGGCGTCTGTGTGAAAAGCGCTTGCTATACACTTACATAATAGTTAGAGAGGTTTTAAGGGGTGGAACTACGAGGTCATCTGCCCCAAACATGCAGTAAATATAGATAATTATAACATTATTGGTTTTACGTCCCTTTTAACTGCTCTGGCTTTTAGATACGCCGGAGTGCCGGAATTTTGCTCCGAAGGGGATCTTCAACGTGCCAGTAATTCTATAGACACGGCTCCCTTGCATTAGCGCACCCTCAAATGCCAGCTGACTGCGCCTGAATACGAACCTGCAACCTTGGGCACAGCAAGCGAAAACGTTACCGCTGAGCCTCGCAGCAAGGCAGTAATTACAGAACGTGTCGTATTATTATAAATATTGAACTATTAAAATTCTAATTATCACGAATAGTTCGCCTCCGTAGCGTAGCGGTCGGCATGGTTAGCTGCCGCCCCGGAGGTCCTGGGTTCGATTCCCGGCTCTGCCACAAAATTTGAAAAGTGGTACGAGGACTGGCACGGGCTCTACTCAGCCTCGGGTGGCCCAAATGAGTAGAGGGAGCTCGATTCCCCCTCCGCCATCCTCGAAGTGGTTTTCCGTAGTTTCCCACTTCGTCTTCGGGAAAATGCCGGGATGGTACTGTCCCCGTTTACCTGGATAGTAGGCTGTCAGATATCCGCCCCCTCAATCGGATTGCCAATTAACGATTGCACCGGCATAGCTACATCAATGAAAATGGCACTGACAGATACTATCGAGATAAGAGCACAGAAGTTCACAGGAAATCATTGTGGAACACACCAAAATAGACGGGGGTTCATACTTACCGTTACTTACCTCTTAATTATCTCGGGGTTTGAGTTGACAACAGGATCACTAAAAGTCTGTTCACACAATAACCTCCACCATGACATTTAAAAATGAGCCAAGACGAAGACGAGAACTCTGAACTGTACAAAAGCTTTATTTCTAATAAAGGGAATGATTTTACTAACACAACAAAATAAACGTGGCTATCAGTAGCCCAAGTCAATCTGACTACGTCCTCAGTAGGACTTGCAAAAATTATCATACAACATGATATAAAACATTTTAGCTCCCCAGAGCTCCAAATAACGTAATATTCATAACACTATTGGATTGGAAAAGGACGTCAGGGTGTGACATATATAAAGCATTTGGTTTCCTTTTAATAAACATGAGAATGGTATTTATAGTCGCAAGGCCGGAGTGTGGACGACCTCACTCTGATAACCAGGTGTTGGCACAGCTGCGAGCTACCTTCCAACCTGTTGCATCCTGGTCAAATGCACTCCCTTCTCACATGCTGTTACGTAAGAGTACAGCTTGCTCTCTCAAACTTTTAAATGTCTACAAGACATCTCACATTATATTTACGCAAATCTTTCAAGTACTTTGCTCACATCCTATTGAATCATTATGTTAATTCCTTAAATTTGTTAAGTTCAATCCAAATGTTTAATTAGCTCTTAAATGTTTATAACAAAATCACATAAATTATTTATTACAATTAGAAATTGTTTATAATATTTGTCAAAGACAATAAAAATATTATAAGCACGCCTTTAACATCACTCTCGTTTCATATTATTTTCAAAAATATTTACAGCAATTATTTACAATATTAACATTTAAATTGTTTAAATTAATAATTTCATAAATACATTGACCACATGTCCATTCGGTTGGTAATTTTCATAATCGTGATTTATATAATCGACCAGTGAAGGTTAGTTATACATGTTAGTGTCACAATCTGGTTTAATAAAGGTTTTTAATAATGATTTGTGACGGCAACCTTCATTCAAAATCTTATCTCAAATTCTTTCAAAACTCGTGTTAATTATAACAGTAAATCACTTGATTTATTTTCAACGAACTATGACAATCTTACTCCAGCGGAAAATCCTTCGCTAACAAGTTAATGCACAAACTGCATTAAAAATATGCCCAAAATCATCATATATTAATCTATATGGTATTAAACTTCACATAACTTACAAAACTTCCACAAATAATTCTTTAACATTTATTCCTGTGGGAACTTCCTTCATATTCAAGGGCATTATATCTCAGCGACTTTCAACACGCGCTGCACTAGCGATTATACATTCATAGTTCCACTTAAAAATTTTTATAATCATTAATTGTTTCAAAACTGTTTTTCTATTTAACCTTCGTGAATTTCATTCATGAACCGAAATGAAGTCAAATCTTGCCAATCACAAACAAATTTAATAGTGAATACGCTTATATACGCCTGTCTGGTCTATCAAATTTTAAGATTAACATCCAAAAAAAAATTGGAGTATGAAAATACTATCATCAAATAAAGTGCGACTAAAACACAAAGTAGTCGAATAGAATCCAATTAGACTGGGGAATGCAAACATCGTTCTATAAATCTCTAATTGAGAAAAACTCCTAACAAAAGTTCTGGACTTTAATGCATTCAATAATTCATTATTAAAGTTACTCTTTCACAAAAGTGTCTATAATGCAATGTTCATTCATAACTGACGATAAATGTCTGTGTTGCAATCAATACAAATAACGACTAGTATTTCCAAGATCGTCGACAACGTAAGAGATTTTAACGCTCTAAAATCATTTAAATGTTCTTCCTTCTTGATGATGACAGAAAATTGGTCAAAGTAATTAAACTGGGGTAGAATTACTTTAATTAAATGACACGCTGTCTGAATTTAAATCTGCCATTAAAAATCATTAACTTACAGTCAAATCGTGACTACAAAAATATTAATTACTGAAAAATCTAAATATCAGTCTCAACTGATTCAAAATCGTTAACTATGCCCATGACATAACAATGTCTTAATAAATCGTCGAAAAATGCAAAACTCATCAAGGTGTACTGAGAATAAGAATCTCAACAAGAAAATAGGACAAAAACATGAGGATAAAAATATGGGAAAAATGGTTGCTCAAACATCATTAATATACTCAAATACAATAAACGTACACGACTACCTTATCTGCCGATTGACGTTCCAGAGGAAAATTCCCCAAAGAAGACTGCTGATGGATCCATTTCACCACGTTAAAGCTGAGCTCCATCCTCGAAATAGGAAATAGCACCCTCAGAGAATCGAACTGCTTCCTTCTCCGTGAATCGCTCTGCTCCTCGAAGACGAATAGACATCCTTCCGGCAATAATCTTCTTTGTGCGTCGGGATATCCCTGACCTCTCTTGAAAAATTCCCTGAAGTTCCAGTAGACAATCGCCATGAAGTTTTGTAGAAATTTCCGAAGAAATTATTCATATACAGAGTATGAAATTGTTTCTATGGCTGTTCGATGGTATTCAGCCTTTAATTACGAAACATGGGTGTAGATGGTATTCACCGCATGTTCGCTTGTGTGGAATAGCAATTAGCGAAGTTCCATGTCGCTATCTTACTCCGTTGAAGTATGTCCCAATTGCAATAAGCGCCTTAGCCTTCCATCTGCTCTTCGATTGTAGTGTTAGAAGAACAAACTGCCGTATTCAATTGCTCCATTATACTGTATCGTTCTGTAACCAAGCAATCTGAAGTCTTTCTATTCCACTCGCAGCGTCAGCCGTTGCGTTGATTCTGGCTATACGAAAGTGCTTCTCTTGTGGCGAGATAATCACTTTTCTCAGTCGTATAAAACTGCTAATATCTTTCGAACTAATCGGTCGAAATTGTTCAGCTTTTCTCTATAACTGCATGTAGCACTGCATAATACAATTAGCTTATCGTAGACCGCTAACTGTTCGAAGCTAAACTTGTAGAAGCTTTCTAAGGTCCGTTTCAACTTCACCTAGTTTGACCTGGATCTCGTTAATATAGTGGCCTCGCCACGCGTTATAAAGACGATTCTTTTCACTGCTGTTCACTTCGACGTCCTACTATAATGAATGTATAAGAAAAGAACTTTCACAAATATACTTCGATGCTCTGAGAATGAGATCTCAGAATGATCAGAGAACGAAGGAGAGCTCCTCTCTTCTGCGCAAGCCCTTTTATTAACTTCACGAGGGGCGTTTCCATCCCTTCCAAAGCGTGATACTGCGTCATCGCTAGAACTTCCAACTTCGTTAATACATGACGGATTTTCAAAATTCAAAAACTGAAAATAAATTTCACCAAAATTCCAAGTCAATGCTTTTACTGCAAATGGATTTCCACAATTTTGCATTCCAAAAGTAATAAAAATACCATAGTTTTAGCAATCTCCGTCTTCTTTTAAACTATCGTTGATTGGTTCATGCCTCTCCTCCAATAGCATAGTTTCTTCCTCAGCAGAATTCCTCGTTTCCTGCGACTGCGTCGTACATCTTGGAACATTCTCGACTAAATGCTGACGTCACTGAGAATCTCAGCTCAAGTAACCTGCTGGTATAACATTTACGTCATCCGTGCTTACGTCATGACTACCCACGTCATAACTATGACAACCATAACTTTCCTTATAATTTCAAATATAGCCACCGTGGTCTCTACATAATTCAATTACGGGGGCATTCTCCTCCCACCACGTTTTTAAAAACAGTTGCAAATTGTTTTTAAACTCAGTGTTACAAGTATCTCAACTCTCTTGAACACGAAATTGAATTATTACTGGCTTACTCTAGTATGATATTTCCTCTATGTTCCTTAATCATATATTTCTTCTACTCTGGGTTTATGTGGTTAATGTATTCTTTCCTCTCTAATTCCTCTTCTGACCAGTATTTCTATTTTCTAAGTTCTGCTGGCTCGTAGAAGGACCAGGATCGATTACAACATCCTGCCTTTTCTTTTGATTGTCAGCTTCTTTATCCCTTAATTCTTTTAAGTATTGCTGGCTTTCCTTTTCTCTTTGCTGATACTGCTCAGGTGTCATAACCTGACTTTGAGTATTCTGGTTTCTATTTTGGTTTTGGTTATTCCTATTATAGTTACGGTTATACCCATTATTGTTGTAATATCTGCCTCTTCCGTTGTAGTTTCCTCGGTTGTAGTTCCAACCTCTTCTCTGTTGATACGGTCGGTAACCTTGTGATCTGTAATTTCTAAACTGATTATTCCTGTGAGGACCTACATTGTCAGTTTTCTCCTGCTCTGGCTTGTCAGTTTGTTGGACTTGGTCCATGTATACCGTATTTATTTCCTTAAACTCCTGCCTTTGACCTTTCTGGACTACGTTAGGCATTGGACTTGTGTAATCTAACCTTCTCAGTAATTCATCCATGCTGGATAAATCCCTGATATTGGACGAAATTATAAGTCTCCTCACCTCAACTGGCAGCATACGAGAAATCGCATCTATTAGTTGCTCCGTGGACAATGGGGGTTGCAAAAATCTCAAGCGGGACAACTGACTCGTAAAGAAATCAGCGTACCTCGTTGGAAGAGTACCTGAGTATTTTCTTGAATACACCTCCGCTCTTAACGAATTCTGCGCTTCTATAGACCAAAATCGCTTGATTAATGCCTCTGCAAACTCGTCAAAGTTACTGAATGTGTATCTAAATGCGCGAAACCATTCAAGGGGTCCTCCAATCAGATATCTCTCTATTATCTTCATCTCTCTCTCTCTGGGAATGTGAGCTTCGATGAAATAATCTTTGAGATTCCTTACATACTCTATAGGTGTCAAACTATCAGTGTTACTGAATTTTTGTGGTTTGTCCTCGAAATTCCTAATGACCGTCACGTTCCTCGGATATGAATCCGGATAGTTTTTCCCACTATCTCGGTAATTCCACTCAGGTTCCATATTCCTCTCGTCATCCTCCTCTCTGAATCTGGATACACGTTCTTCAGGAGTCACGTCTCTTTCTTCTGGCTCTAGGTTATGTCTTCTAGCATAATTCCTATTCAATTCGCAAGCTAAGCCTTCTGTATCCTTGTCGGTGATTTCTGTTAAGACTTTCTTGATAATCTCTTCTTTGTAGTTCTCCATTAAACTAGCCTCTCCTAACTTCAAATTTTTCAGTTTACTCGTTGTTTCATTTACGTCAGAGACAACTTTATGAATTTGATCCTCTAATGTAGATTTTAAAGTTTGCATATCCTGATCTAGTTGTGTTCTATCGTCAACTTGTTTTTCGGATAACGAATTTATCCTGACGCTTAAATCTTTCCTAATCTGTACTACTTCATTGTTAATTTCTATCTGCGTACTGGCAAGTTTTCTTTCAATCCTTTCCTGAATTTGGGTTACATGTTCCCCACTTGACTTATTCCACTCGTCTTTCCATACCGCTACGTTTGCTGTTAACATTTCGGCTATGTCTACTTCGATATCCTCTTTTAATACTCTATTGTGGTCTAATACCTGTGTTCTCATAACCTCTACATCATACTTCAACTCTGCTAAAGACGTTGTTGTTCTAACAGATTCATCGACTAACCTAGTCGCTAATGCAGTTATATTACGCGTACAAAGAGTTTTTGAGTTTTCGATTTCTTCCCTGACTTTATTTACATCAGTTTGGACTTTAGTAATATCTACGAAAACTGTGTTGACCTCTACCTGAATATTAGTTATGTCACTTTGCACCTCAGTTATATCCGCATGAATGTTATTAATGTCTACCTGAACATTAGATACATCAGTTCTAGCTTTTTGAATTTCTTTTTGGACTTCCTCGACCTTGTCTTGGACAGTCGCTACATCGTTTTTGACAACTACAACTTCGGCTCTAGCACAAGAAATATCCCCTCGGACATTAGCTACATCTAGATTTAACATTGTAAGGTCTCTCTGTACCTTAGACACATCATTTTTAACATCATCAACACTTTTATGCACAATAGACACATCTTTATGGACATTAGACACGTCTGTACGCATGTCACTTACAGTACTCTCAATTCCTTGGGTATTAATCTGCAAACGCGACATATTCTCCTCTAAATTGGCAGCACTAGTATGAAGAACCTTCAAACTTTCACCCATGCTAGCTGTCAAATTAGCAGACAAATTACTAGCATTCTCCTCCATCCTTGCATTCAAATTACTAGCATTCTCCTCCATTCTTGCATTTAAATTAGCAGACAAATTACTAACATTCTCCTTCATGCTTTCATTCAGCATCTGCTTCATACTACTAGTCATGCTTGCTTTCAAATTAGCAGACATCTCCCTCGCACTTTCATTCATGCTAGCTTTCAATTCTTCTAACATCAATCTCATACTTTCCTCTGCCATTACAATATTCTTCAAAAATGGATTGCTGTAGGGACATACATCAAAAGAGCAAAATAACAACATTTGAGCAACACTTTTCACCATATATAATTTTTTGATCAATTTTCTGTCTTAAATCTAACTTATGACTACCTTATAATTAAACTTCGACGATACTTCATGTTGAAACAAACTCAAGCACATGTTCAAATTTCCTTGGCTCATTTTAAAATATCCTAACACAAATAATTTACATTTACAATCCAAATAATTAATTTTATCTTTAATATGACTGAAATGTCATAAGCCGGTCAAATAAAATAAGATTCCAGATCATAGGCGATTTTTCTAAGTTTCCAGCCTATTTAACCTTTCCCAAGTTGCATAAGATCTGATCTTTTCTGAGTGTAATTTTCCTAACACAATACAACATTTAATTCCTATATAATCACACTCTTAAATACTACAATTGGCCTAGACATCTAACAAAGAATCAACCTCTTTATTTGAGTCTAATGGAACCTCACGTTTTAGGTTTGCCACTCTTTCTGGCGTTCAACCTGGTAATCCAGTTTTGTTGAATCGAGCCCCAACGTTTTAGGTGCGCCAATCTTTCTGTTGACTCAGCCCCACGCTCTTGGGTCGCCAATCTTTCTATTGTTCAACCTGGTGATCCATTGATGTTGAACAAGCCCCACACGTTGACGGCGCCAATCTTTCTGTCCCCGTTTACCTGGATAGTAGGCTGTCAGATATCCGCCCCCTCAATCGGATTGCCAATTAACGATTGCACCGGCATAGCTACATCAATGAAAATGGCACTGACAGATACTATCGAGATAAGAGCACAGAAGTTCACAGGAAATCATTGTGGAACACACCAAAATAGACGGAGGTTCATACTTACCGTTACTTACCTCTTAATTATCTCGGGGTTTGAGTTGACAACAGGATCACTAAAAGTCTGTTCACACAATAACCTCCACCATGACATTTAAAAATGAGCCAAGACGAAGACGAGAACTCTGAACTGTACAAAAGCTTTATTTCTAATAAAGGGAATGATTTTACTAACACAACAAAATAAACGTGGCTATCAGTAGCCCAAGTCAATCTGACTACGTCCTCAGTAGGACTTGCAAAAATTATCATACAACATGATATAAAACATTTTAGCTCCCCAGAGCTCCAAATAACGTAATATTCATAACACTATTGGATTGGAAAAGGACGTCAGGGTGTGACATATATAAAGCATTTGGTTTCCTTTTAATAAACATGAGAATGGTATTTATAGTCGCAAGGCCGGAGTGTGGACGACCTCACTCTGATAACCAGGTGTTGGCACAGCTGCGAGCTACCTTCCAACCTGTTGCATCCTGGTCAAATGCACTCCCTTCTCACATGCTGTTACGTAAGAGTACAGCTTGCTCTCTCAAACTTTTAAATGTCTACAAGACATCTCACATTATATTTACGCAAATCTTTCAAGTACTTTGCTCACATCCTATTGAATCATTATGTTAATTCCTTAAATTTGTTAAGTTCAATCCAAATGTTTAATTAGCTCTTAAATGTTTATAACAAAATCACATAAATTATTTATTACAATTAGAAATTGTTTATAATATTTGTCAAAGACAATAAAAATATTATAAGCACGCCTTTAACATCACTCTCGTTTCATATTATTTTCAAAAATATTTACAGCAATTATTTACAATATTAACATTTAAATTGTTTAAATTAATAATTTCAGAAATACATTGACCACATGTCCATTCGGTTGGTAATTTTCATAATCGTGATTTATATAATCGACCAGTGAAGGTTAGTTATACATGTTAGTGTCACAATCTGGTTTAATAAAGGTTTTTAATAATGATTTGTGACGGCAACCTTCATTCAAAATCTTATCTCAAATTCTTTCAAAACTCGTGTTAATTATAACAGTAAATCACTTGATTTATTTTCAACGAACTATGACAATCTTACTCCAGCGGAAAATCCTTCGCTAACAAGTTAATGCACAAAATGCAAAAAATATGCCCAAAATCATCATATATTAATCTATATTAAACTTCACATAACTTACAAAACTTCCACAAATAATTCTTTAACATTTATTCCTGTGGGAACTTCCTTCATATTCAAGGGCATTATATCTCAGCGACTTTCAACACGCGCTGCACTAGCGATTATACATTCATAGTTCCACTTAAAAATTTTTATAATCATTAATTGTTTCAAAACTGTTTTTCTATTTAACCTTCGTGAATTTCATTCATGAACCGAAATGAAGTCAAATCTTGCCAATCACAAACAAATTTAATAGTGAATACGCTTATATACGCCTGTCTGGTCTATCAAATTTTAAGATTAACATCCAAAAAAAAATTGGAGTATGAAAATACTATCATCAAATAAAGTGCGACTAAAACACAAAGTAGTCGAATAGAATCCAATTAGACTGGGGAATGCAAACATCGTTCTATAAATCTCTAATTGAGAAAAACTCCTAACAAAAGTTCTGGACTTTAATGCATTCAATAATTCATTATTAAAGTTACTCTTTCACAAAAGTGTCTATAATGCAATGTTCATTCATAACTGACGATAAATGTCTGTGTTGCAATCAATACAAATAACGACTAGTATTTCCAAGATCGTCGACAACGTAAGAGATTTTAACGCTCTAAAATCATTTAAATGTTCTTCCTTCTTGATGATGACAGAAAATTGGTCAAAGTAATTAAACTGGGGTAGAATTACTTTAATTAAATGACACGCTGTCTGAATTTAAATCTGCCATTAAAAATCATTAACTTACAGTCAAATCGTGACTACAAAAATATTAATTACTGAAAAATCTAAATATCAGTCTCAACTGATTCAAAATCGTTAACTATGCCCATGACATAACAATGTCTTAATAAATCGTCGAAAAATGCAAAACTCATCAAGGTGTACTGAGAATAAGAATCTCAACAAGAAAATAGGGCAAAAACATGAGGATAAAAATATGGGAAAAATGGTTGCTCAAACATCATTAATATACTCAAATACAATAAACGTTCACGACTACCTTATCTGCCGATTGACGTTCCAGAGGAAAATTCCCCAAAGAAGACTGCTGATGGATCCATTTCACCACGTTAAAGCTGAGCTCCATCCTCGAAATAGGAAATAGCACCCTCAGAGAATCGAACTGCTTCCTTCTCCGTGAATCGCTCTGCTCCTCGAAGACGAATAGACATCCTTCCGGCAATAATCTTCTTTGTGCGTCGGGATATCCCTGACCTCTCTTGAAAAATTCCCTGAAGTTCCAGTAGACAATCGCCATGAAGTTTTGTAGAAATTTCCGAAGAAATTATTCATATACAGAGTATGAAATTGTTTCTATGGCTGTTCGATGGTATTCAGCCTTTAATTACGAAACATGGGTGTAGATGGTATTCACCGCATGTTCGCTTGTGTGGAATAGCAATTAGCGAAGTTCCATGTCGCTATCTTACTCCGTTGAAGTATGTCCCAATTGCAATAAGCGCCTTAGCCTTCCATCTGCTCTTCGGTTGTAGTGTTAGAAGAACAAACTGCCGTATTCAATTGCTCCATTATACTGTATCGTTCTGTAACCAAGCAATCTGAAGTCTTTCTATTCCACTCGCAGCGTCAGCCGTTGCGTTGATTCTGGCTATACGAAAGTGCTTCTCTTGTGGCGAGATAATCACTTTTCTCAGTCGTATAAAACTGCTAATATCTTTCGAACTAATCGGTCGAAATTGTTCAGCTTTTCTCTATAACTGCATGTAGCACTGCATAATACAATTAGCTTATCGTAGACCGCTAACTGTTCGAAGCTAAACTTGTAGAAGCTTTCTAAGGTCCGTTTCAACTTCACCTAGTTTGACCTGGATCTCGTTAATATAGTGGCCTCGCCACGCGTTATAAAGACGATTCTTTTCACTGCTGTTCACTTCGACGTCTCACTATAATGAATGTATAAGAAAAGAACTTTCACAAATATACTTCGATGCTCTGAGAATGAGATCTCAGAATGATCAGAGAACGAAGGAGAGCTCCTCTCTTCTGCGCAAGCCCTTTTATTAACTTCACGAGGGGCGTTTCCATCCCTTCCAAAGCGTGATACTGCGTCATCGCTAGAACTTCCAACTTCGTTAATACATGACGGATTTTCAAAATTCAAAAACTGAAAATAAATTTCACCAAAATTCCAAGTCAATGCTTTTACTGCAAATGGATTTCCACAATTTTGCATTCCAAAAGTAATAAAAATACCATAGTTTTAGCAATCTCCGTCTTCTTTTAAACTATCGTTGATTGGTTCATGCCTCTCCTCCAATAGCATAGTTTCTTCCTCAGCAGAATTCCTCGTTTCCTGCGACTGCGTCGTACATCTTGGAACATTCTCGACTAAATGCTGACGTCACTGAGAATCTCAGCTCAAGTAACCTGCTGGTATAACATTTACGTCATCCGTGCTTACGTCATGACTACCCACGTCATAACTATGACAACCATAACTTTCCTTATAATTTCAAATATAGCCACCGTGGTCTCTACATAATTCAATTACGGGGGCAGTACCTTCTTCAAGGCCACGGCTGCCTCCTTCCTTCTTCCTTGCCTATCCATCCTCACCATCCCTTACCTTCCCTCATGAGGCCCCTGTTCGCTTTGCTGGTGAGGCCGCCTGGGCGAGGTGCCAATACCACCTCCCCAGTTGTATCCCCCAGACGAGATGTTTCAAGCTCAAGGACACTGCCCGTAGAGGTGGTAATGATGGGATCCATTGCTGAGTCCGTGAGAAAACCTAACCTGGAGGGTAAAATCGACTAAAATAATAATAATTATAACGATTAGTATCCATCCATGGTTTTGAACAGTAGGAGGGAAAAGAGCCATTTAAATGAGACAAGAAAATAACTTTCCCTATCGTCTTCGTAGATAATGTGAACAAAACCAAGTTGAAATCTTGCTGTACGAGGTATGGAGGGTATAATAAAATAGTTAAAATGAATTTAAAAAATCTGCCGTTGGATAGTCTTCAACCCGGGATCTTCGAAAGAGCGAGCGGACGCAATAACACTTGCACACATTTCCAACACACTCTGGAGGTTTTTATTGCGCTTCTTATTAACGCGTATGGTAAAATTATCAATTATTACAGTTAGATCTTAAATATTGATTGGAATGCATTCATTCAGTACCTGGCATGTTTTCTAATTTACTTAAAGCAAGTTTCGCGACCGCTTTACGTTAATAAGGCGAGATAACTGCAAATAATTCCCTCAAACGACAGCCCTTCGGTTGTATTTCATACAACTTAGCGTCCAAAATGCTAGCGCGTGTTACACTTCGGTCATACAAGCAGGTGTACTGACGAAGAGAACAGAATCATACAGGATTTTGTACCAGCGATCACAGCAGCTTCCTTGCCAGCGAGTGTCGGTGATACGGGCCTAAAGATATACTATGACTTTTTGTTAAATTTAATAACAAAACAACATGTTCGGTAAAGAACGTATTGCCTACTTTCTCCTAAATGCATGGGTATTGTTATAACTCTTTGTCCTTTTCAAGGAGTATAATTGAATGTTGATTGTAGTAGCTTCTTGAAATACAACGTGCTATGCGGATATTATACATGAGTATGATGTGCCCTTTGGTAGTGCTACCTAAGTAAAAAAATCATTCACTTAGGTTTCACCGTGTTTGAATTGATGTGGGGAATCGATTTGCACACATACATGGCCGCTATCTGCAAACTATTGGGCTGCTGACCTTATAGTTCAGTCAAAAGATGCTTCCCACAAAAAGGTATGTTGTTGCAAATTTTGGTAGAGATCAAATGATTAGGTTGGTCGTAATTTGATTTACGCTTTTAACATTTGGGTGGCCGCCATTCCGTTTCCGTCAAGATGGCGGCGATATAAAACTTGACACTGAGGTGGCCTTAGCTATTGCTACCTCTGTAGCAAACTTCGTTCCATTCGGTTTCACCGTGTTTGAAAAGATAGGGGGAATCGATTTGCACACATACATTGGCCTGATGACCTTGTAGTGTGGTCAAAAGATTCTCTATACAAAAAAGGTATGTTGTTGCAAAATTTGGTAGAGATCAGATTATTAGGTTGGTCGTAATTTGATTCAAGCTTTTAACATTAGGATGGCCGCCATTACGTTTTCGTCAAGATGGCGGCGATATAAAACATGTCACTGGAGTGCCCTTTGCTAGTGCTACCGCTGTACCAAATTTCGTTCAATTCAGTTTCACCGTGTTTGAATTGATAGGGGGAATCGATTTACACATACATGGCCGTCATCTGCAAACTTATGGGCTGATGATCTTGTAGTTCAGTCAAACGACGCTTGCCATACAAGTATATGTTGTTACAAAATTTGGTAGAGATCGGATGATTAAGTTAGTCGTAATTTGATTTAAGCTTTGAACATTTGGGTGGCCACCATTACGTTTCCGTCAAGATGGTGGCGATATAAAACAAGACACTGAGGTGTTCTACGCTAGTGCTACCTCTGTACTAAATTTCGTTCAATTCGGTTTCACCGTGTTCGAATTGATAGAGGGGGCAGACATTCAGAGTACACACACTCACACACACACAGAGACACAGTCACACACACACAGACAGAGACACAATTTTTGGCCCTGTGTAGATCTCATAAGTCTACTTTCTTTCTTTGCAAAAATCGAAAATATGCTAATAATACCATGGGAATTTCTAAGGAATACGTATACTTCGATGCAAGCACTGGCGATGAGAATATCCTTCGATATGTTGTTGTTTCGTTTCATTTGAGGGGCTAGAACATCGCGGTCTCATACCCCCGTTTACTTGGGTGTGTGTGTATAATTTGTCTGATAACCTGAGTTATTGCGGGTTTGTAATGATGTGTGTATTTGCAAATAAGGTTTGGGAAGGAGGCGGCCGTGGCCTTAAGATAGAATCCGTCCCTGAATTTGGCCGGAGTAGAAGTGGGAAACCACGGAAACCATTTCCAGGGTGGCTGAGTTGGGAATCAAACCCACTTCTTCTCACATTTGCTTCACGAGGATACGTGTACCCAATTTCAGCCCTCAGAAAAGTATTACATTTCTTGGCAGAGCTGGGAATCGAACCCGGACCTCCGGAGCAACACTTCGATATGTTATGTTAATATTCATGCCAGTTTTTTAAGTTTCTGCCATTACAGGTCACGTGGCATATCGTATCAATTCGATCGTATTTTATTTATAAATCATCAAAATTCAACGTACTCTTCACAAAAATGAGTCGTAAGGCAATAAATGTGGCAATGTAGTTACATCCCGACTAAAATGGAATGTGGGCTTTCGTTCATAAAAGTATGCCTACAAGTGGATTCGAAGCAGGATTTTATCCGCTCGCGCCCACCATGTACGGTCAGGCTTTAAACCTCTTTTTTTTTTTTTCACTTTTTTTTATTAGCTCTTTACAGAATTACAGAATTTTCAGATATGATAAATACCATACTAATACATCACAAGAAATCCAGATAGTGTCCATATTTATCGTACAATTGTCCACTTTCACTAAGCTTCCAAAGCTCTTTTTGCAGGTGATATCTGAGATCCAGGAACGAGAAATGTTGATCATTGTCCATCACGAAGTGTACATATTGGCCCATTATCCACATAATGGCAGTCTGTTTAATTTGGGGGAAGGCGGTCACCGACAAACGAACCAACTTCCTGTCATCAAGGTCATCCGTGGGCACATTTAATAGTTGACATACTTTTCCCTTACACCACAGCCACGTGGAGGCAACTCGCGTGCATGATGTGAAGCGGTGTATCGCCGTATCAGTTTGACCACATATAGTACACCATGGGTAAGCTTCAAGATGGATGGTATATCGCCGTAGAGCGGTTGGGATGAGATCGTTGAGGAAGATAAAAACCTGGGAGTGTACAGCAGAAGAAATGGTCATAGCCCCAAAATTTTTCCAAACAGTGGGCCAATGGACGTAGAGGGTGGTGGCCTCTATTCGCGGTTTGGAGTGTACCACTTGCCGTAACATGTTATAGATACTTTTCGTCGTTGGAACAATCCCTGAAGGCATTTGGCGAACAGTTTCCAGAAGGTGCTGTTGATGGTCCCTAAATATCTTCGGCAAAGCTCTATCACAACCACGGGCTGTGTTTCGAATATCTTTGTATAGCTCTTTCGTAAAAGTGTCATGTTGGGAAAGAATGGTGGTATCGTTCTTGCAGAGGAGTGCACGGCATTTCATGCCATGAGCTGTTAGCCCTAGCCCGCCTTGCCGGGATGGGAGATACAACTGTTCCCGTTGTACTCGGAACAAAAATCCTTGCCATATAAACCAACCTGTATATTTTGCCAATTGGCTCTCAAACATTTTGGGAAGTGGAAAAAGTTGTGCGACATACCATATTTTAGAGAGCGCAAACACGTTGAGGACCATGACCCGTTGCACTATATTGAGGTTTCTTTGACCAAATTGGATCAGGACTCCCCTAACTTTGGCAATGACCTTAGTCCAGTTTGCTTGCACTGTGTCCAGAAGCGATTGCTTCCAGGTAATGCCAAGAATTTTCACCTCATTTACTATCCGGAACCAGGGCTGTGGGGTAAACACTGAGTTAGTATTGAGCGGAAGCAAAGCAGTTTTCTGGGGGTTCGATTGTGCTCCAGAGGCGATATGGTAGAGCTGAAGGACGCTATCGATGTGGGAGATGTCTTCTTTATTGCGGATCAATATTGATACGTCATCAGCATAGGCGCACATTCCAAAAACATGTGTGGACAGTTTGTAACCCTGTAGCTTCACCTGGGTAGTCCGAATGAACGGTTCAAGGCCAATGACAAAAGGTAGCATAGAAAGGGGACATCCTTGCCTAACTGATCGTTGTATTGGAATCAGAGGGGAAAGAAAACCGTTGACGAGCACTCTAGACGTAGCATTACAATTTATCATACGAATGTAGTCAATAAAGATTTCAGGAAATTCGAAGTGTTGCAAGACCATGTACAAGTATTCATGACTGATGCGGTCGAAAGCTTTATCAAGATCTAAGGTGAGAAAACTCATTGGCTCAGTGGGGAGCATTTCGGCTTTTAGGTGTAGGTCCCGTAGTATCGTTAAGTTTGTTAACAGAGTTCTTCCAGGAATACTGCAACATTGTTCATCACCAATGATATCAGGTAGAACAGTCTTCAATCGGCATGCAAGTACTTTGGTAAGGACATTATAGTCACTGCAGAGCAGAGTAACTGGTCGGAAGTCACCAACTGCCATGGGAGAGGATGTTTTTGGTATGAGGACTATGGTACCCTCGTGATGTGATTGACAAAGAGCACGACGTTGGAGAATGGTACGCAGGACATGACAAAATTCTTTGCCAATGAGAGGCCAGAAGTGTTTATACATTTCATATGGCAGTCCATCAATGCCAGGTGAGCGGTTGTTTGGGAGTTGTTTAACCACAGAGTGAATCTCTTCATCCGTAATATCCGCGCTGAGCAGAGTTTTGTTGTCCGGAGATAGTTGGGTACTGAAAGATGACAGCAATAGGGTCACCTGCTGTGGATCAATGGGAGCCTTAGCGTAGAACCGTTGATAAAATAATGATATTTCACGACGTATAGCGTCAGGGGAGGTGACGACACTTCCAGTACTGGTGCGGAGGCGGTGGATATGTTTACGTTGCCGCTCACGTTGTCCTTTGGCGATATGGTATACACTTGCACTTTCGTCCGGGAGAACTGTACGATCTTTTAAAGCCACGTTTATATGAGCGAGCGTTCGTTGCTGTAGAGACAGGAGCTTGGTTTTAACTTCCCGGATCTGGTCATATATACGCTCCCCAGCATCAGATCTTTGCTGGAGCTGGCGAAGAACTCGAGAGTAAAATTCAACTGTATCCCGTCTTCCCCGACCTCGTTGGTAAGATATGTTCTTAAAGACGCGGCGGATCCCTGGTTTAACTAGAATATCCCACCAGTCTGTGCAGTCGCGAAATGTGCATTTTTGTTGGACCCATCGAGTCCAGTGTTGTCTGAAAATATCTTGGCATTCCTCCTCCAGTAACAGCGAGCAATTCAGCTTCCAATAACCTCTTCCTATGTGAAATATGGGATGGGGGTAAGAGATTGTACATACGACAGCGTGATGGTTAGTGAAACTGGCAGGTATCACTTCATATCGTCTAGGCTGGATAAGTTCCTGTGAAAAGTAGATGCGGTCAAGTCGTGATGAGGAGTTGTGACTTATACAGGTGTAATGGGGCAGGGGCACCCTTAAACTATCCACAGCATCAATGAGGTGTAGGGAGGTAAGAAAGGTCCTGAGAGCCGGGTTGACACCTTGGTATGAGCTAGTTGAATCTTCTGGGCGTTGAATACAATTAAAATCCCCTGCAAGAATAAATTTTTCCTTAACGTCGTACAGATGAGGCAGTATACTCTGTTGAAAGAACATTTTCCGTTCCACACGTTTATTGGACCCGGATGGGGCATATACATTTATCAGGGTGGTATTGTTTATGTGTCCAGATATTATGCGTCCTGATGGATGACATAGCACACCTTCGAGTGGGATATCATGTCTTATGAGGAATCCGGTCCCTCTATTCGTATTACCGGTATTGATGTATTGTTTGTAGAAGGCAGATATGGGCAAACAGGGTAGAGCAACTTCTTGAATGAAGGCAATGTCAATGTCTGCATCTCGAAGGAATCTCTCCAACAGTTGAAATTTCAGAGGGCATTCTATTACATTGATATTCACAGTGGCCACAGTGAGAAATTGCGCCATTAAGAGAAGTATAAAAGTTGTGCTAGACATACTGGAAGTTGGACTCGAGAAAAAAGAAAAAAGAAATAAAGACACAGGTGAGAAATATACTGGTGCACTATGTCAAATTAGGTTGAGATAGTTCCCTTTGACTGCCATTCATAGGCCGGCTGTCAGCGGTTGAGAGCGTTCGTGGGTCCCTAGATGACGTAGAATGAAGATTTTGTTTCTTTTTCACAGCTGCGGGAACGTTTGTAGAGCCAGTTTGATTCTTCGGGGCTGGTAGGGCAATCGAGGCATTTGTTTTAATCTTCTTAGAGACGTTCTCGGATCCCCGATCAACATTCTTAAGTGAGTCGGTAGGGACCAGCGAAGGTGGGGGCAGTGAAGACAAAATTTCTGTGGCAGCCTGTAGTGACGGCATAGTTGGTTCTAAGGCTGCGATACAGGTTGCCGATAGCACAGGGGCACTCTGTGGCTCGCAGCTCTGGTCAGGGCAAGGTACCAGTTCTGCGTCAGATGTATCCGAGGTCACTTCTGGTGTTGTCCCAGCTGACTGATCATTAATCATGTTTTCATATGACGTTTGCTGCGTCACAACTTCCGAGTATTGGACACGTCGTTGTTGTGTAGGAGTTATACCGAGGGGAATCATTTTCTTTGGGCAGTTAATACGTAGATGTGTGGTAGCATTGCAAATTAAACATGTCTGTTTCTGTCCATTATACGTTATATAGCCAGAATGGCCACCAAAAGTCTCAGTGGAGGGGATATCTTGCTTGATTTCCATAGTGACGGCACGTATTCCATTATACACCGGGAACTGATAAGCAGAAGACCATTGTTCTTTCCTGACGTCACTCACAGTGCCATATTTCGACAGGACGGATTTGAAAATTTCAAGGGGTACTTCGAGTGGGACATTAAATATACGCACTGTGGTAAAATTGGAATCCGCTGTGGAGAGCTTAACATTTGTCATTTCGCCTGAGTCATACTGAAATTTAATAGGATCTGCAAAAGTATTTAACAATTTCTGATAAATAGATATGCTGATTACCTTGATGTACATGGTTTTTTCGTGCGCATTTAACTGGATGGCTTCTACTTGGTCGACAGTCAACCGGAGGGTATCGCCAATCCAGCGGTGAATTTCTCCTGGTGAGGGGCGAGAACTCTGCCTGTCCCATTGGCAGCGTACGGTGTTTTTTCTCTGGTATCCGGACATGATTTTCAGCGGGGTTTTCTGGGTTTCTGGTTTTGTTGTCCTATCTGGAACACTACTTGAAAAAGTATTGTCCGAATGACACACGGAAGGTCAGTACACACGTGGAACTAAAGAAGCACCGGTATTAGGAACCGTAAACTCTTCCAATGCGGTCACACAGCGCGCACACACGTACCGCACTCGGCCACGACTAGTGACCAACTGCACCTCTCAGCCACCAACACATGGAAGATACCGCACGCTAAACGTGCTGTAGTTACTGTAGCCTTCCCACCTCAAACGTTTAAGTCCATCTCAAAGTCTTCAATCACGGTTTATGGTGTTGATTTAACATTTTACTATTACAGATCATGCTGAGCTTATATGCCCAAGATAGCGGGTTCAAACACGGCCGAAGCCGTCGGATTTTTTAAGAGCGTTAAAAATCCCTCAGTATGCCTTCCTTCGGAGGGGAAGTAAAGCCGGCGGTCCCATGTCATAGATTTATGGCATGTTAAAGAACCTTCCACTAATTGCACCTGTGTGAAGCTAAATTGGATAGGTTATTGTAAACAACGCTCTTAGGTTTCTAAGTTCGTTGCCAGGAGCCGACTGCGGTGGCATCTAGCAGCTGAGTTGTGAACTTAGCCTAGTAGTCGTTGACGGTGGCGCTTGGCAGCAAAAGTAGGAACTATTTGAAAAATTCTAAGTTGCAGTACTTAAATTAAAATAACAGATAACACACACTAATACAGTCATCACAATTAACACCGGTTATCAGACAGATTCTACACACACCCAAAGTACACGGGGCTACATGACCGCGTTGTCGCAGCCCCTAAACTTAAGAACCAACCAACCAACTATTACAGATCACGTGGCGTAAGCTATTAATTCGATCATATTACGTGTATGTGTGTTATTTCAAGGAGCAGTAAGTCATATGTTAGTAGAATGGGCCATAGTATTTGGCGGAGAAACGTTTAAGGTCGGTTTTTCTTTGCTAGACCCATGGCCCTATTACATTGCTGTCACACAGTCAGAGCGCAGAGCAATATCGACCATCGGGAGAATTGAGATGTTAGTTGGGTTTCATAAAAGTAAATAATAAGGGGCGGGTGGACCACACTGTATATATATACTATGAGTGTAAGAATTGTCACCATGAAAAGTTCTACAAAAAAGCCCGGCAGAGCTTATCTCTATCTTTAATACATCGCCTACTATATGTGCTTTTACGTTTTCATTTCTTCCAACAATCTCCATTCATTTACTGAGGCGACAGATTACGAGCTAGCTAGGGGCGAGTCTGTCACAGCTTATCTAGCGGACGAGCTTATTGCACCAGATACAGCCAGCAGCAAACTGTCGAGTCGTGAGTTAAAAACTTTAGAGAAGAGTGGTTGTGTTTGGAGTTTCCCTGGAAGTGCAACTCGGCTTTTCTTCATTTCGCCTGTGAACTTTTCGTTCCTCAAAATTCACAGTCAAGTTAAGATTGAACGGAAGGTGGATTTGTGTTTCATGCACCTCACCATTCCTAAATTACGTCTGACAAGAATTTATTGCGCATGCATCTCCATGATAATATAATTAATAGTCCAGTCAGTGATTTTAACCCATCATGCCGAGACGTTAAACGGATTTTGGTCGTTGTTCATTGACATTGAAAAAAAAGGGCTTATCACGTAATGCATTCATAACTGTTCCCGGGCGAAGCCGGGTCGGGTTGCTAGTGTATGTATAATAGAATAAAATTCGCACTACTTACTCGTATCGTATCAGCTCTCACTCACCGGATAAGGTCAAGTGAGGATAATCACCAGATTGTTCGAGATCACTAAGGAACTTGTATTCTGGCCGATGTATAGCTAGTAGATTCAAAGACGTGTCCTCAACGTCTGACATTTATAATCAGTCGTAAGTACAGTATTTTTTTTATTTTTATTTTTTATTTTTTTATTTTTTTAGCGTATGGCTTTTAGTGCCGGGAGTGTCCGAGGCCATGTTTGGCTCGCCAGTTTTGTAGCTGCTTCGAGACGGACACCCAATGGGTGAGCCACAAGTACCGTTGGGGAGGGAAGGAGGGAAGTTGGAATGTAAGGACGAGGAGTTGGAAGGTAGCGGCTGTGGCCTATAGTTAGGGACCAAACCCGGCATTTGCCTGGAAGGAAGATGGGAAACCACAGAAGACCATCTTCAAGGTTGCCGGCGGGGGGATTCGAACCTCCTCGCCTCCCGGATGTGAGCGACTGCCATCAGTCATGCCGTAACCACCACGTCTAACTCACCCGGTAGTACAGTATATATAAAACGCTAGGGTGTACTGTATGTTTCACAATACTCAAGCTCCTAATCCAGAGGGAGTCAGAAGGTGTGGTTTGTACCAAAGTCTTCCTAATCGTCTCAATAGTACAGGAAAACTCTTGCATATTTTGAAAAGTCAACGAAAGTTATTTATTTGTTTATAAAGTGCGATTAAACAACTAAACAAGACAATAGCCCACATACCAATGAAGCCAAGTGGTTGGTTTATGCACATGCGAGAACATTTAATTGGAGCTTCAACATGTCTATGACAACGGTTGTGACCCATACACAAAATTTCGATTCTTTACCGTGTAGGTAAAAACTTAATAATAGGTGGAAAGAAATTACTACCCTCCCAGGGAATTGTTACCGCTAGACGTGGAGTGGGGCTGTTGTGTATACATTACGTCAGCTCGCCACATAATGGCTGCCTCGGGTGGGTGCGGGCAAGAGGGGGGACGCATGTACAGACATACAATGAGAACACACCGCACAGCGCACGAACCATACACACACATGACATGCGATGAGGTTTCGCTGGCTCGTCTATCGCAGGCGTGTGGCTGTGCGGAGCGCATTAGTTCCGATTTCCGGCACCGGTAACAATTCCTTGGCAGGGTAGTACATGTATGGCACAGTATCAGTCACAAACAACCGGGTGAGTTAGCCGTGGTCGTTACGGCATGACTGTTGGCAGTCGCACACATCCGGGAGGCGAGGAGGTTTGAATCCTCCCGCCGGCAACCTTGAAGATGATCTTCTGTGGTTTCCCATCTTCCTTCCAGGCAAATGCCGGGGTTGGTCCCTAACTATAGGGTACAGCCGCTTACTTCCAACTCCTCGTCCTTACATTCCCACTTTCCTCCCCAACGGTACTTGTAGCTCACCCATTGGGTGTTCGTCTCGAAGCAGCTACAAAAAAAACTGGCGAGCCGAACATGTCCTCGGACACTCCCGGCACTAAATGCCATACGCTAAAAAAAATCACAAACAAACTGATTTATTTCTAGTATCTTTTTCAGAAGATGGTTCATATGATGGGCTATGATAACTGTTACGTGGAGAGGACTGTAATTCCGAGCTTAACTGGATGTCGTGTAGTGAGAAGGTGTCTCTCGACGCCATCTAGCAGCAGACCTTTGAACAACCTTCGAACTGTTTTATTATATCGATTTAGACTTTGACTCGTCGAGAATGATCGATATCGATTACATTGTGTCAACACTTAACGATTGGACAAACAATTTCATTATTAGCCTAATTATTATTATTATTATTATTATTATTATTATTATTGCCTTTATTGGTGGGGCAGTTAGGGCTCTTGGCCCTCTCTTACACTAAACCACATTAATACAATACAATAAACATATGAGATTTATAGAGCTGACAAAAATAAACAATAATAATTGACATAGATAATGACTTTCACACTCTCAATTCACTCATCCAGTCACACTTGTTGTCGGTCAGCAGTGTTCAGCAGGCAGCCCCAGCAAGTGGTCTTGAATTTAGATAGTGAGTTGGTGCCCCTGACACTGGCTGGAAGGGTATTCCACAGCCTAGACCCCACCACATGAAAAGAGTTGTTGTATATAGAGAAGCGATGAATAGGAATGGAGAGGGAAGAACCAGGGCGTGTATTATTACCATGGAGAGAAGACAAGTACTTGAATTTATTCGATAAGTATGGTGGACATGAACTAGAAACGAGAAGATGTAGGGTCTGGTATTTTCACTGATCAATCGGGTTTTGTAATCCGGTAGGGTTCATTAAGTGTTTCGATGGAAATCACTGGTTAAGAGAAGTTGTTTCGGCGAACGTTTCATTAAAATTTGCCGTGATAATATAACTGCGACTGATTTATGTATGACATTGTAGGTCATGCATGTAATGACATTGATACAGGTAGGCCTACGCCATGTAAATAGGTAACTGACGATTTTTCTGTAATTACTTTTTGGCAAGAAGAACCTATTGTGGTGATTTCATATTATTGTAGTTGGATTTTTCCTTTGATCTTTTCGTTGCGATCTGTCCTTTGTTGTGTTATTTGTTCTTTCTAATCATCAGGTGGGGATGGATCTTGTCATGTAATTGAGTTGAAATAATTGCCAGTAGCCTATAAAGTATTTATTATGAAGTTTTGGTGGGATTGTATTTTAACTTAATCGTCGATCCAAAACAAGAAGTTTTGAGATGCAGACATTCAATTTGCTTGTTAGCCTGAGATTTTGTTTTAACCTTAATTAAGTAATCTCCCTTTTCCCTTTCTCTGGTTTAACATTGTGATTTCCTTATGGAACTGTTTAATTTCATCTTTATTGATTGATTGATTTTATTTCATCTTCTTTCATCTTTTCTTGGTCGTTACCATGCTAACCTATGGTTCGAGGCATTTTGCTGAAAATACTCTGTACTCATATGTACCTCCAATGCACGCACTTCTTCTATACTGAAAAACAACTGCTCTGCAGCGGTCAATAGTGCTTATTTCCCGCAGTTTCGCTATTTCCTTTGGTGAACTTTGCCAAGGAGAAACGGCAGCCAAGCTCTCAGCGCTTGTGTACACTGTGGCGACGGGCCAAGTAGTCGGACCATGTAGGCTTCTCTGCGGCTCCACTACAAGTAAAACACATGGCACAATTCTCATGTACTTGCTCTCTCCTCTTCGAAGCGTTGCTCTACATTTCACTCAGAAGGCTTTGAAGATGGTCACACGTGTGTAGTTTCTCCATTGATTCCAATGCATTGAGCGACACTCTAACCAGACTTCGTTGAGTATTAGTAATTGTTGTTGTTGTTGTTGATGATTCATTAGGGGCTTTACGATATCGTGATCATGTACTCTCGATTACTTGAGCGTGTGTCTGATAACCTTTGTCAGTGCGATGTCAGTGCTAATACGTGTACTTCCAATCAAGGTAGGATTTCGCTTTAAGTTAGGTATACTATCCCGACATTTGTCTGGAGCAGAGGTGTGAAACCACGGAAAACCGCATGCAAGATGGTGCAGGTAGGACCCGAACCAGCCTCTTCTCAGTTTTACCTCACGAGGCTGAGTGTAGGCCTACCCCGTTCCAGCCCTCAGACCAGAATTGAGTTTCTTGCCAGAGCCGGGAATCGAACCCAGGCCTCCGCTGTGACAGCCAATAAGTAGTAGTAGTAAAGAACGAAGTTTATTGATTTACAGTCGGTCAACACGATTGTACCCTCTTGAGGGTTATTCTATAATCCTGAAGAAAATTTATATGAGATTAATGAATACACTTGGGTGACCAGTTTCGGTCGTCAAGCAATCATCATGAGATCCATTACACTTAGGATGTTAAATCTAAAATCTAAGTGCAATGGATCTGATGATGATCGCTTGACGATTGAAACTGGTCATCCAAGTATAGCCTATTTATTAATCTCATGTAACTTGTGATGTGTAACATCTCCCCATTCGGTAGACTATCTGTATATTTTTTTTGTGGGAGGGATTTTGAAAAATGAAATAAGAATGGATGGGACGGAAATGATGAGCGCTAGCGGTGACGGAGATTGATACTGTCGGCCATGTGGCTATGTGGAATGTATATCGTATAGGGTTAAATTCAAGGTTCTGAGGCCTCATTAAAGATATTCCTACAATAAATCATCTTCATGTTGTCGTTCTTTGGTGTGAAAATATCCATTATATCATATTTGCTGAAAATAATTATGATTTATTAGATCTTCATAGTGTATTCTTATTTAATGTAAGCAGTCGAGGTACTGTCGGCCATGTGGCTATGTGGAATCTATATCGCATACAAAATTACTTCAAGGTTTGGAGGCCGCATTAAAGATATTCCTACAATAAATCATCTTCAAGATGTCGTTTTTTGGTGTGAAAATATTCATTATATCATATTTGCTGAAAACCGGTACTGGAGTTTTACAAGTAGTTATTTCATTGACCAACAGAGTTCACTGTTAACAAGGGATAACATGTCACATGTTACACATCATATGCGACTACTGTAAGGCTCGTAATTTTTTTTTTCTGGATTAGGGAATAACCCATTACAATTGGGTGTAACCGACTGGAAAACATTAAACTTCGTTTACTACTTCGTCTACTAAGGCAACATTGATAATGGCTTCACACACCATAATAGTAGTAATGATCTAGTCAGCTGACCATACCGACAGCAGTGCCTACGCTCGCTAAAGCGCAGCGTTAAGTCATGGGGCCTAGCTCTCTGCTGACTCAGTAGACACGTGGGTCCGAGCCCCACCTTCGGCCGTCCTTGAAATGGTTTTCCGTGGTTTCCTATTTTCAACACCAGGCAAATGCTGGGAAGTTACCTCCTGACAGGCCACGGCCGCTTCCTACCACATCCTTGCCCACTTTCATTCATCTTCAGCCATTCCATTTCTCGTCCCGGCGCGCAGGTCGCCCACGGGAAAGACCTGCACTCGGCCCTTCAGGAGCCACATGACAAAAAAATAAATAGCTGACCATGCATGTGATCTTTCAATCATCCAGTAAAATGCTATTTTCTCCTTCCAGTGATAGCATAAGCACCACGCAGGCGTGGATTCAGCAAAGGTATTTTGTCCTCTCCCCCCTCCCCAAGTGAGTTTATCCCTTAAAAGTTGTACGAAGGAATAAGCAAAAATTAATACAAGTTTTATTCAATTCTTTTCATTTAATTTGTTCTATTTTTAGCCTATTTTCATTTTATGAAAAAAAAAAAAGGCTTATGAGATCACCTTTTTTCCGTGTGTGTGTGTGTGTGTGTGTGTGTGTGTCCTAATAACTTCTAAACGGCTGGAGGGATTAAAATTAAACTCGGTAAGGTCATAGCACTATTCTAGTCAACCGCAACCGTGCCCTTCAAATTTAATTACGCCTCACGAATCCAACATGGCGGCTGTGCGAAATATTTCACCGGCATTCTAAATCTCCGAAACTCTTACACATATCACCCTGAAATTTTGTACAGTGAGAAAGAGTACTACTAGAAGTTCAGCTATGAACCTTCCAAAAATCTGTAAAATACAAAACGAACATGGCGGCCAAGCGAAGGTGAAACACTTTAAAATACTCTTCTCGCGATTTAACCATCTGAGCGCAATGAAATTTGGTACAGTAAATGTATATACACATTGTAACGCACTTGCATCTAATTTAGTTCAATTGTTCACATAACCGCAAGATGGCGGCTGTGCGAAATTTTAAAATTAAGTTTTTATTTCTTGTGCATTATTCATGCAATCAAAGTGAACGTTTGAATAATGAACCTACGCAAAAATCGTCATCTAATAGCGCATCACTCTATGGCCTACATATATAAAAATCCAATATGGCGACCAGCCGAAATATTTGGACTGTTCTCAATATCTACGAATCTATTACAGCAATCAAACGGAAATTTTGTATGTTGATAGAGGCAATTCACATAAGTAGGATATATGACAATAGGCTGTATAGTTCTTCACGGAACTACTTGTCCTTAATCACTTATTCTCCCAGCTAGACTTCACCAATTGACTCTGCGAAGGACCATTCTTCTGGGAGCTAAACACAGTTACGTTGACAGCAGATACAACTGGGGATGGTGACAGGCCGATCGCTCATGTGACCGCTAAATAGGGTCTAATTAAGGAAAGGTCGGTTGGTTGGTTCCTTAGTTTAGAAGCTGCGACAACGCGGTCATGAAGCCCCGTGTACTTTGGGTGTGTGTAGAATCAGTCTGATAACCGGTGTTAACTGTGATGATTGAATTAGTGTGTGTATCTGTTTTTTTTAATTCAAGTAAGGACTGCAACTTTGAATTTTTCAAATAGTTCCTACTTTTGCCGCCAAACGCCACCGTCAACGACTACTAGGCCGAGTTCAGAACTTAGTTACTAGACGCCACCGCAGTCGGCTCTTGGCAACGAACGTAGCAACCTAAGAGCGTTGTTTACATTCTTAACCTATACAATTTAGTTTCACACAGGTGTAATTAGTGGAAAGTTCTTTAACATGCCATAAATCTATGACATGGGACCGCCGGCTTTACTTTCCCTCCGAAAGAAGGCATACTGAGGGATTTTAAACGCTCTTAAAAAATCCGACACCTTCGGCCGGGTTTGAACCTGCTATCTTGGGCATAGAAGCTCAGCATGCTACCAACTACGCCACCGAAGCCGCTCAAGTAAGGACTGCAGACAATAATTTCAAGTAGTTCCAACATTTACTACCAAATACTACCGTCCACGACACCTAGCTTGCGGACATGGCTACTAAATGTCATCGCAGTCAGCACCTGGCGGCAAACGTTGGAACTTATAGAGCGTTATCAATTCTAACCTACAAATGTTGGCTTCACCCAAGAGTAGTTAGTGGAAGGTTCTTTTTCATTACATAAATCTATGACATGGGACCGCTGACTTTACTTCCACTCCAAAGGAAAGCACACTGAGGGATTTTTAATGCTCTTAAAAAATCCGGCGACTTCGGCCGGGCATAGAAGCTCAGCATGCTACCAACTAAGCCACCGAAGCTGCCCTAAGGAAAGGTGGGGGAAGGGCTGTGGAGATGTTGAAAGGAACCATCCCGGCATTTTCCTGGTGCTGAAAATGGGAAAAAATGAAAACCATATTCAGTACGACTGATATGTGATTCCAGTGGCGTATACTGATCTGAAGATCTGGGCTACCACTGAGCTTAATATTACACAAGACATGCCGTGCGAAAAGAGTTCATATTTGAAAACCCTTCTTTGACCATACATTAACTTCAGAACTAAATACGAACACGGCCAGCAATACAATTTAGACAGTTTAGAACTGCTATATAATCTATTCCACCTAGCATATGTAGATGATGTGAAATGACGTGTATACATTGGCACATAATTGCAGTTCAGGTGTAGACCTTGTCATATGTATAATATGAACTTTCTCACTGTGTGGACGAAGGCTGAAAGAAACTTCTAACAAACTCTCTATTATGCAGTAATTGACATTTAAAGCCCCTGCAGGTGTTTGTTCCATAATCTTCTTACAAATTCACAACTGGCACAGTTAAAACAAAACACTACATATAGATTCTTCAGTTCACACACACTTAAATAAATCACACATCGAAAATACTACAACTTTTAAAACATATTCACAACTATGCGCAGGATAATGTATATTTATTGTATGCTATTTGTTGCTTTAAACGCTTTTAACTTCAAGTAAACCGCTGGCTGTAGCTGCAACTATAGAGTGACCAGGTAGAAAAGAATGTTTCAATGCGCAAGCGCACTAAAGTAGGGGAGAGTGTTTCCTGCTCCCTTGGCTCTCAACTGCTAGTCTTTCTTCTGCGCATGTGCGTCGGGCAGGGGAAGTGTCCCTCTCTCTTTCTCGCCGCTACTTGCTTCGTTGTCCTTGTCGCTTGACCTTCCGAAGTCGTGTATGGAGGGGGAAGCTCATCAGCAGCTACGTAATGCGAGCTCCGCCTCCAATAGTCTTCTCTATCTGGTACCCCTATAGCTCGCTATGAGCGCTGTGCCTGAACGGAACAAGGGTGCGTGCACAGATTACCTACTACTACAGATAGCCGACAGCCATGCTAATTCTTGGCACCTAAGACTTCAGCGCTGTCTGGTGTTTGACCGCGGTACTAGTTTAGCACGGCTGTGTGGGTAGCCTACCCCACCCCTTCCCCTCGTTCCGCTAAATATTCTCGTCCTAACTGCTCTGCCCACTTCAATGGTCCGAAAATCACAATCTTCCCAATACTTATAGCACACGTTTTTAAGTGTGGAGATAATAATATGATCTACACGAAATAAATCACATTCAAAATAGCAATAACAGTGTTTTTTAATAATACCAAAGTGGGAAATTGTGAATTCCGGAACTCTGAAATGAGCAATCACAGCATTTAGGACATGACCTCATCAATAATTTACATGTTTACATTTCTTTCAGTTGCAATTGGAGCATATTGCATTGACAAGAATTAGGCTACTATAAGGTCTGTAGCATATTATTACTCAATTTAAAAAAATGGTCCCTTCCAATTAACCACTGTAGGCCCAATTATAACCGATTAGTTCCGAGATTAAACTAGAAAGGAAAAGTACTGGGAAGGGAGAATATTCATATCTTATAATGCTTGATGCTGTTCGCAATAACAGGAAAATTTTAAGAGAGAATACTAAGGAAATAGGTGGTGTAACCTGATCCTCATCACACTAAAATTGTTAGTGTAATTAATGCCAAATTCATTAGTTTCAGAAAAATAATTGGATATCACATAATGTATATACAGTAGTTCATTTGTTATTCCCTTTAAAATATATCCAGTCCACCAATTTTGAAGGGTGAAATACAGTAAGTACATGTACATAAACAAATTTCATGGCACACTAATACAGTAAATTCTATGACATGCTGTGAAGGGGAAAGGAGAAATAGGACTTTCAATGAAAAACAAGAAACACACTCAATACTGCTAGAAATCATCATGTTTTATTTAAAAAGTTTGTCAACTAAGAAAAAATAACAGGGAGAGCCAAAATCAAACTTAGCAAAAATACAGTAATCAAATCTGGTCCTTTTAAAAGTATGTGTTGAGGCATGTTCTTCTTTCTTGCCAAGGTATAACGGTAGGCTACAGCACATGATAATGGACCTATTACCTCCTTGACGCCATGGCTGAAACCGATGAACCGCAAATTCCTACAACACATGCAAGTTTGTATGTTGAAACAGTTAACTTAATAAATGTGTAATGCTTGAAATGGAGAACTTGAATTTGCTGTTATGTGTATGTTTGCACCTACTATAACTATATTTTAAAAGAATCTCTTATTGTAGAATCATTGTGTTTTTGATATTAATTTTAGGGCTTTTGATAACATATTCATTTAGCCCCATATATTTGGAAGTGTATAGGATTTATATGATAATCTCTGTTATTGTGGTATCTGTAGTAGTGTGTAGGCTATACTTTCTGTAATTCAGATGAGGACTGGAAAGGTGGCAGCCATAGTTAGGGACATTTATTTTTAAGAATTTTTAATAATATGTACTAAAATGAAATTGAAATACCAACAGGAACAGTTACAAATTCCCTGTCCACTCAGCCAGATATTCTGCAGATCTCTTCTGTGGGCCTCAACATTTTTTTATTTTATTCCTTTCCTGATGGAAATCCGGTAGTACCTTATTTCAACTCCTGGGGCACCTCCCCAAGCCTGTCCCTTATAAAGCTACACACACTACTACAGTCATCACATAATCGGAGCAATTCTACCCACTCCCAACTGCATGGGGCTGATGACCAAGATGTCCCAAGCCCATAAAATGAATTAACAGCAGACAAAATCAAGTCATTATGTTATTTTGTGTTGTGTTGGATTCTGACACATGTATGCGTTTGACAGAGTGCCATTTAAGCTCATGAATAGGAATGAATGAATACGACTACCCTACTTGTTTACGGATTTACAGGAGGCAGTCAAGATAGGAATTACCTAGAAATTTATATTCTGTATGTGTGGGAACCCATGCTAAACCACTTGCTAGGTGGCTAAGCGGAGAATCAAACCCAACATTTCCCGGTTTACCTCACTAGGCTGTGTGTACCCTGTTCTTACCCTCAGACTAGAATTAGATTTCTTGACATTCAGCAATCAAACATGGACCCCAGAAGTGTCAATCAAGAACTATACCACCTGGTTGGTCTCATTTATTTTTAAGAATAATATGTTGTTGTTGTTGTTTGAGTCTTCAGTCTTTTGACTGGTTTGATGCAGCTCTACATGCCTCCCTGTCCTGAGCTAATCGTTTCATCTCTACATAGCTCCGACACCCTACATCCGAGGCAATCTGTTTAACATATTCTAACCTTGGTCAACCCCTACAGTTCTTGTCCTCGACCCTTCCTTCCATAACTAAGCTTGCTATTCCTGGGTGTCTTAGTATGTGTCCTACCAACCTATCTCTTCTCTTCATTAGCAGTCGCCAGAAACATCTCTCCTCTCCCACTCGTCTTAATACCTCTTCGTTTGTAACCCTATCTACCCATCTGATCTTCATCATTCTCCTGTAACACCACATTTCAAATGCTTCAATTCTCCTCTTTTCTGCTGCACCAATAGTCCAAGTTTCACTTCCATAGAGCGCCACGCTCCATACAAAGGCTTTCAAAAATGACTTACTAATACCTAAATCTATATTCGATGTCAGCAGATTCCTTTTTTGTAGAAATGCTTTCTTTGCCTGAGCCAACCTACTTTTCATATCCTCTTTGCTTCGTCCATCACTGGTTATTCTGCTTCCTAAGTAACAGAAGTCTCCTACTTCCGTTAGCTTTTCACCTGCCAATTTGATCTCCATAGAGCTTTCTGATTTGTTTCGGGTGCATTCCAGTATTTTTGTTAGCCTACTTTCGATTTTTGCAAAAAATGAAAGTAGACTTATGAGATCAACACAGGGCGAAAAAAGTGTGTCTGTCTGTGTGTGTGTATGTGTGTGTGTGAGTCTGTGTGTGTGTGTGTCTGTGTGTGTGTGTGTGTGTGTGTGTGTGTGAGTGTGTGTACTCTGAATGTCTGTCCCCCCCTATCAATTCGAACACGGTGAATCCGAATTGAACGAAATTTGGTACAAAGGTAGCACTAGCAAAGGACACCTCAGTGTCATGTTTTATATCGCCGCCATCTTGACGGAAACGTAATGGCGGCCACACAAATGTTCAAAGCTTAAATCAAATTACGACTAACCTAATCATCCGATCTGTACCAAATTTTGCAACAACATACCTTTATGGGGGAGCATCCTTTGACCAAACCAATAGGCCATCAGCGTAATAGTTTGCGGATGGCGGCCATCTTTGTGTGGAAATCGATTCCCCCTATTAATTCGAACACGGTGCAACCGAATGGAACGAAATTTGGTACAGAGGTAGTGCTAACAAAAGGCACCTCAGTGTCATGTTTTATATCGCCGCCATCTTGACGGGAACGTAATGGCGGCCACACAAATGTTCAAAGCTTAAATCAAATTACGACTAAACTAATCATCCGATCTCTACCAAATTTTGCAACAACATACCTTTATGGGGGGGAGCATCCTTTGACCAAATTAATAGGTCATCAGCGTAATAGTTTGCGGATGGCGGCCATCTTGTTGTGAAAATCGATTCCCCCTATTAATACGAACACGGTGCAACCGAATGGAACAAAATTTGTTACAGAGGTAGTACTAGCAAGAGGCACCCCAGTGTCATTTCTTATATCGCCGCCATCTTGACGGAAACGTAATGGCGGCCACACAAATGTTCAAAGCTTAAATCAAATTACGATTAACCTAACCATCCGATCTCGACCAAACTTTGCAACAACATTTCTTTATGGAGGGAGCATCCTTTGACCAATCTAATAGGTTATTAGCCTAATAGTTTGCGGATGGCGGCCATCTTTATGTCAAAATTGATTCCCCCTATTAATTCGAACACGGTGGACCCGAATGGAACGAAATTTTGTACAGAGGTAGCACTAGCAAAGGACACCTCAGTGTCATGTTTCATATCGCCGCCATCTTGACTGAAACGTAATGGCGGCCACACGAATGTTCAAAGCTTAAATCAAATTACGATTAACCTAATCATCCAATCTCTACCAAATTTTGCAACTACATACCTTTATGGAGGGAGCATCCTTTGACCTATCTAATAGGTCATTCTCCTAATAGTTTGCGGATGGCGGCCATCTTTGTGTCAAAATCGATTACCCCTATTAATTCAAACACGGTGAAACCGAATGGAACGAAATTTGGTACAGAGGTAGCACTAGCAAAGGGCATCTCAGTGTCATGATTTATATTGCCGCCATATAGACTGAAACGTAATGGCGGCCACACAAATGTATAAAGCTTAAATCAAATTACGACTAACATAACCATCCGATCTCTACCAAACTTTGCAACAACATACCTTTATGGAGGGAGCATCCTTACGACCAATCTAATAGGCCATTAGCCTAATAGTTTGCGGATGGCGGCCATCTTTATGTCAAAATTGATTCCCCTATTAATTCGAACACGGTGGAACCGAATGAACGAAATTAGGTACAGAGGTAGCACTAGCAAAGGGCACCTCAGTGTCATGTTTTATATCGCCGCCATCTTGACGGAAACGTAATGGCGGCCACACAAATGTTCAAAGCTTAAATCAAATTACGATTAGCCTGATCATCCGATCTCTAGCAAATTTAGCAACAACATACCTTTATGGAGGGAGCATCCTTTGACAAAACTAATTGGTCATCAGCCTAATATTTTGTGGATGGCGGCCATCTTTGTGTGAAAATCGATTCCCCTTATCAATTCGAACACGGTGAAACCGAATGGAACGAAATTTGGTACAGAGGTAGCACTAGCAAAGGGCACCTCAGTGTCATGTTTTATGTCACCGCTATGTTGACTGAAACGTAATCGCGGCCACCCAAATGTTAAAAACTAAAATGTAATTACGACCAACCTAATAATCTAGTCTCTACCAAATTTTGCAACACCATATCTTTATGTGGGAAACATATTCAGACCAAACTGCAAGAACAACAGCCCAATAGTTAGCAGATGGTGGCCAAGTATGTGTGCAAATCGATTCCCCCTATCAATTCAAAAACGGTGAAACCGAATTGAACGAAATTTGGTACAGAGGTAGCACTAGCAAAGGGCACCTCATATTCATGTTTAATATCCCTATAGCACGTTGTATTTCAACAAGCTACTACAACCAACATTCAATCATACTCCTTGAAAAGGACAAAGAGTTATAACGATACCCATGCATTTAGGAGAAAGTAGGCTATATGTTCTTTACTGAACATCTTGTTTTACATTTATTAATTTTCATCATGAATTCTTTCCGTAAGACGGAGTCCATACCATTCAAAAACTCATTCAAATCCTCAGGCTTGTCGGCCAAGATGACGATGTCATCAGCAAATCTCAGAGTTGAAATTATTTCTCCTTGAATCTTCACTCCCACTTTAAATTTTTCTCTAATTTCCTTCATTGCTTGTTCAATGTAAAGATTGAAAAGTATGGGTGATAAGTTGCAGCCTTGCCTTACACCTTTCTGAATACCAGCTTCTCTCTCATGTCCTTCAACTCGAATGACTGCTGTCTGGTTTCTGTACAGATTGTATATCACCCTCCTATCCCTGTACTTTATTCCAATCGATTTCAAAATGGCCAACAATTTAGTCCAATCAACGTTATCAAAAGCCTTTTCTAAGTCTACAAAAGCCATGAACTTTCTCTTATCTTTCCTTATTCTACCTTCCAAAATCAGCCTAAGACTTAGTACAGCTTCCCTTGTTCCTACATTTCTCCTGAAACCAAACTGGTCTTCACCCAACTCCGTTTCTATCTGGCTTTCAATCCTCTTGTAAATTATTCTAGACAGGATCTTTGAAGCATGAGTAGTCAAGCTGATTGTACGGTAATCTTCACATCTGTCAGCTCCCACTTTCTTTGGTATAGGGATGATTACATTCTTCTTGAAATCAGGGGGTACCTCACCTGTCTCATAAATCCTACACACCAAGTGAAATAACCTGATCAGACCTTCATCTCCTATGCAGCATAGCAACTCAATCGGTATATCATCTATGCCTGGTGCTTTGTTCCTGCTTAAGTCTTCCAAAGCTCTATCAAATTCTGATCTCAATATTAAATCTCCTTTCGCATCCTCATCAATTTCCTCCTCCCTTTCCGTTGCATGATTCTCAATCTCCTTTCCCTTATACAAGCACTCTATGTAAGCTTTCCATCTCTCAACCTTTTCTTCCCTATCTGTTAGAGGCTTTCCATTTGTGTCATTAATATTTCAGCACTTAGTCTTCTTTTCCCCAAAAGTATTCTTAATCCTTCGATAAGCTGTGTCTACTTTTCCTAATTTCAGACAATTTTCTATACCTGCACATTTCTCTTTCAACCATTCTTCTTTCGCTTCCTTGCACTTCTTTTTAACCTCATTTCTCAGACGTCTGTATTCTGCTTTCCCCTTTTCATCTCTTACATTCTTGTGTTTCCGCCTTTCATCCATCAATTCTAGTATATCCTGAGTGATCCACGGTTTTCTACCTATTCTTTCTTTCCTACCAATAATATGTACTTAAAAGAAATTGAAATTGATCCAAGTTATTTATTTTTACTGTCCTTCGAATGGAGGTTGCGGCGTTGTGTATAGTGCAACCATTATATCCAATGTTGCAATGAGTAAATGTTCCCCGATATTGGTATAGGACACATTACCTGTATGTACTCTGAATAAGTGAAGCAATAGAGCAATACTTACTTAAATTACTAGAACTGAAAGTACCGGTAACAATTCCATAGCCAAAATTGTGACGTGCCTTTTATTTCTTAGTTGTTTTGCAGAAAATACCGTACTAAGAGTGTAGAGTTGAAATACAACTTGAACAAGAACACGACAGCCTAGAATAAATACACACGAGACACGACAATAGAGCACTTTAGAACAGTAACGAGAACGAACTTTCAGTGGAGATGTTGGCAACCATGTGAATACAAACAATTTATGACCAGAACGTAAAACTATGCCAGCGCTCAGAGCATGATAAAACAATTGGGATCAGATCAGTCGTTTGCAAGCGACTTGTTTATGTTACGGTGAGTAGTCGTTGAATTCATTCGACTGTTTTCTAAAAGCACTCAAACAAGTCGATGGTTTTAACTTCTGTCAGTCGACTGCTGATGCCCATCTCTACAAACCAATTGACAACCAGAATCAATTTGAGCGTACACACCCTCCGACTTACTAAAATTCTATTAATATTGGATCCCAATATAAAATATTTTCTGATTTAATTTTCCTGGAAAATCTATTCTATGTTTGCATCGATCATTACCATCACGCTATGGGGAGAATTTCATAATAATTTTCTTGTAATTCATTTATCACGCGGTAGAATAAATGAATGAAATTCAATCATAAAATAAATAGAACTCTAAGCCATAATTGGTAAGCCCATGTTCAAGTTGTGTAATAATTCAAGAATGCACCCAATTCTCATTAAAAGTGTATAGACTGTGTTAAGGAGTTCAAACATAACCTAAATATTGAATGCTTAACATTTCCAATGAAATGACATACATGTATATTTGGACAACTGGACGTAGGCTATTTCATTGAAAGTATCTACGAACAAGAAACTGTATAAAACTATAGGTACCTACAGCCGTCAAGCTGTCCTCACAGTACCCGCTGGAGATTTACATCACCACTCTATCTGTACGGTACCTCGAGATAAGCCTAAGGGCGCCAACTGTGAGGGAACACATAAACTCTTCCATCCCTGCCCTCATGTCTTTGCCACTAACCCCCCCCCCCCCTCCCACACAGCACGCCACTGCTCTGACACAGTTGTTAGGCCTGCTACAACAACTCTCAGCCATAACCCTGTAAACTACAGCTAAACCAAACCCAGAACCCCCTAATACACTTCATTTGCAGAGCAATAAAATCCATAAAACAACTCCGCAACAAGCTTCACAAAACCTAAATTATAAACGAAAAGACTACTCCACAAACACCAAAATCAGTAAACCTCCCTCATTTCAGCCACACTACACCTTAAACAGACATAGATAGCATAGTCATGACCCCTTCATGGAGTAGGCTATTGTCTAAACACGATCATGTCTCCTTCAACTTTACTGAAGACTTCATTAAATTCTATTAAAAATTCATAAACTCATTCCACAAATCTTAAAATCAGTATACATCCCTCATTTCAGTTACTCTATTCAATAAACAAACATAGAAGGCGTAACCATGACCCCTTCATGGAGTAGGCTCTTGTCTAAATCTGACCACGCATACTACAACCTTACTCTAATTCAAAATTACAGCCAAATGATCCATCTGACTGGGAGGCTTGCCTGGGATGATGGGCCAGAAAACCGGGAGTTCAAGCAAACCTAAATATTGAATGCTTAACATTTCCAATAACTTGGACAACTGGATTTAGGCTATTTCATTGAAAGAATCAACGTACTGTATAAAACTATAGGCACCTACAGGTATACTTAAATTATTAATTAAAGCTCTACAATAAACATACAGCACAATGAATTGTATAGCATGAAGTTATCCTGAAGAAGTCGTTTGATTATAACGACTACTTAAATTCGAATGATTCCATTCGCTTTGAATTAGTCGTTTGCCAACGACTTGTTTCATTCAAATGATTTCCAACGATTGCTTTGGGATCAGTCGTTTACAACGACTACTTCAATTCGAATGATTCCATTCGCTTGGAATTAGTCGTTTGCTAACGACACTCGCCACGCAGTGAAATTTAAAATAGGGGGCCATGGAAGTGAGTGCAGGTGCGATGCTATCCTCACCTAATTGGTCACACAACTGTTTCTTGAGCTCTGATTGGTGGGAGAAACTGTATCATAATGAAAACTTGTACTATAATGAGCCTCATTATAGTACAGTTTTCTGACATAATATTTACATTTCGCCAGTGTCGAACATAAACATATTAACCAATCTTCTTTACACTGTTTTATGAGTTAAGACCACATCAAAACTGATGAGGATTTATTTTAGTTGGACACAGAAGCTTATTTATTAATGTAATAGACATCTATGATTGATGAAACCCATAAGATTGCCTCTCTCACCTTTCAGAAAATAACTAAAATTTTAATTCTGCGATTAATGTAACTAATCCACGTGTGTTTCTATTACACAACAATTAAGGGTAACTCCAGCATATCTTCTAGTTTTTTGATGTGTCTGGTGAGTGGTTTTGTTACTGCTTCTGCAGGTATCACCCTTCTGAAAGATGTCTCATCGTTTCTAATTCTATTCTTAATCCTCTGCCAGAGGAGAAATAGTTTTGCAACGCATGAATACAGTACTGTAGCTGCTGAATTTTCTAAAAATAATTATGGAATGATGGGAAGAAAAATAAATATAGCCTATTCTAAAATAACAACATACGCATAAAATGAAACCATTCTGATGAACTTAATATGCTTCAAATTCAGAGTACAAATGCGTTCACCATTTGGTGCTTCGTTCATTTGTATATTTGGACCAAAATGTAGACCTCTGAAATAAATTTTAATGTTGGACTTTGCTCCACAGAACAAGAGCACACAGCCACCCATAGGACCAGTGTGTGTTAAGATTTTAGAACCTGTAATTACAGTTCTACATCAGTAATGACATCACTACATATTCGACCAACTGAATACTTGCCACTGCACCAGTAACTAACATGTGCAAGAACTGATCTTTTTTGAATACGGTACCAATAATTTGAAATTCAAGGAAGGGGAAAATATTAAAGCTTAGACACGTTGCCATGAGCCATGACATTTTTAATCTACCGCAATGTAAAATGAATTATTAACACTCCTCAAGAACTTGAGTACACATATGCAATAGGCTCATGGTACTGTATGTATCTCTGCAAGATGTAATCAAGTTGAAAACATTACGGTAACATTGACTCTTACCTGGTCATTTCTCAGGAGAGTAGGCCAAATTGCCACATTCATCTGCTATATCGAGAACAGCAATTTACGATTTGTTTGTTCATAGAATTTGGTAGGCCTACCTGTGGAATAAATAATAGTGAAAGTGTAATTAATATGTCAAGTAGAATATCATCTGTACACTGCGTCTAATATCAATTCAAAACTAGGCTACCGGTACGGTATATTTTTCACAGGCACTACAGAAACAAGTTTTCACTTAAACTCTTAAAATAAGCGTACTTACTTGGCGTGGCAGAAGAAGAACTGTTCACTTCTCATTACCAAGAAGACGATTTGATGAAAGAAAGATGAGAAAGAACACAACATTACCTTATTATAAAATATTAATATACGGCCAATATTGTTTACACCAAGCACGACATAAACAGAGCGTCCATGTTGGTCAATGCCGCCAACCCAGTAGAAATAATGTTTATTTAATGATAAGTGCCGTAATTATCGTCGGTGAGCAAGATAATTGCAAGGAAATGTCAATTAGGAATTATGTGTATATTTATTGACTAAATATAGGGATATATTTGCAATTAAATTACAACGTTGTATGATGCATATGTTGGCAACACGATATACACGATATACAGCGCTCCATACGACTGGCACGTGCTACTACACCGATGGTGCCAAATGATCCCTATCTGGTTGACACCCCCTGGGTGCGTGCGGAGAGATGGGGAGAGCAGCGTAAGGCTGCCGCATTCTTGGTCGGTTTCTACTGCCTTGCCGCGTTGACTACCCACTAACCATTATTTCTTTCGATAAAGAAGAATGTGCATGAAAGTCACGATTATTTGAATGCTTTGTTGAAACTGTAATAAAGTGTTATTTATTTTTAATGCATTTTTCTTGGGCTACCGCCGGTAGCCCCGGTAGCCCTAAGAATACGCCCCTGTGTGATTCGAACCCACACTCTCCCGATGCCAGCGAGGCACGAGCTAGCTCGTTAACACTCTCAGCCACCGTGGATGGTATTAACTAATTTATGTAACTTACATAAATGTAAAATATAATTTTTCACTGATATCTCGGTCATATGAATGACTGTAATTATTTGCAAACTGTTGAGGTATGAATGGTGCTGAGTAATGTTCTGCACGCAAACAAAAACACTACCCAATGATTATAAAAAGCACTTTTACGCTACGTTCTCTTGTAACCAATACAAACACCAGGAACTCACGCAGATACATACTTAAAGAAATGTTTTTAGAATAGAACTGTTAGGTAGTCAGTCCGAAGGCTGGTTGGATCCTCAAAAAGTACCGCCGTCAGGTTATGTGGTTAGATACCCACAAAAACCCAAGGCAGCGCTATATTGAGGGGTACTAGGCGATATATGAGGAATGAGGTAGTTTGTCATTGCTTTCCTCACTGGGTCATAACAGCAGTACTAACCCTATGAGTAGAACCTTTCACACATCTACAGGCACTGACTGTGCCCTGGATGTCATTACTATCCACCACCCAAATCTCAGTAGCTTCCATATAATCACAGCCATGAATGAGACTGAGACATCCGTGGAAATCCACATTTTACTCTAGCCTGTGCCAACAGACAAATGTACTGCATTCATCGAGAGATGGCAAACAGGCCTAGAACGAGAGTACATAGAGGAGACGCAAGAAAAGCTTGCCGAAGAATGCTGCGCAGATCTTCGGCCATGTTCGGGGGTTCGGGTGTGCTCGGTAATGGCATACAACGCCCCTCCCACTTCGCGTCAGTAGCTCGCTAGCAGCAGTTCTGAATGGATCGTCTGCCCAGGCTTGGCCGGCTGAACTGTGACTGGGTTTACGCTTGGTTTACAGCGGTAGAACGCGTCTCGGAGCGAGCGGCGCTGTTGAAGGATGGAGTGTGCAGTGAGACCTGTAATCAGCATTCGGGGGACACACAGGAGCCCCGCAATGAGCATTTAAATACGCCGATTGATATTGGTCTTCGCGCATCGTTGAGTTTCGGCGAGCTTTTCTTGCGTCTGCTCTACCTGTATGTTCATGCTCCATTGTTTGATTCGTGTAGTGCGCATTGTTTACGATGCACCATTGGATGGCAGTGCCTGAAAAGTTCAAGTCTTCACTTAACTACAAGAAATGATCGTCTTTACTCGTTAACCATAAACTTTACAATTTCGACATTTGGCCAGCTTTATAGGGTTGGTTCCTCAGTTTAGGGGCTGCGACAACGCAGTAATGTAGCCCCGTGTACTTTGGGTGTGTGTAGACTGTCTGATAAGCGGTGTTAATTGTGATGACTGTATTAGTGTGTGTTATCTGTTTTCAATTCAAGTGAGGACTGCAGACATTGAATTATTTTCAAGTAGTTCCTACTTTTGCCGCCTAACACCACCGGCAACGACTACTAGTTCAGAACTTGATTACCAGATGCCACCGCAGTCGTCTCCTGGCGACGAACGTCGGAACCTAAGAGCGTTTGTCGAATGTTTAATCTATATATAATTTAGCTTCACAAAGGTCTAATTAGTGGAAGGTTCTTTAACATGCCAAAAATCTATGGCATGAGACCGTCGGCTTTACTTCCCCTCCGAAGGAAGGCATACTGAGGGATATTTTACGCTCTTAAAAATCCAACGACTTCGGCTGGGTTTGAACCCGCGATCTTGGGCATAGAAGCTCAGCATGCTACCAACTACGCCACCGAAGCCGTTTTTTTAGGGTAAATACTTTACTGTGCAACGTTTAGCACCCCTTTGTGGTCGTGGAGCGCTACTTAACTCACAAGGCTACGCTGAGGGGTTTACTACTGTACCACCACTATGCCCCCCTATGGCTTCATCCTGCGCATATCCTTTGATCTCGCTACTGTAATGAACTGGTTATATAATTTTTATTTCCTCTTGTGCTGAGATCGTAATAATTGCATGATAATTAATTGCTTATCCACGGTCCTAATAAATAAACACGTGTTCTCGACTAATTCAAGCCCTGGTGCACATGTAACCTCGTTTGTGTGAATTAGTCAACATGGGTATTAACAGGTAGGCTATCAAGCAAAGGAACTGAACCCAACAGAGCGGCAGATGATTCAACGCTATCGCAATCATGCATGATATTCTCTTTGAACATTTACACATACAGTACATTAAAGTGTTTAGCGAAGCCCCAAAGGAAATAGGACACATATTAGGCTGCACGTTAGATATACAGGCTGTATTAAAACAGTGGTTCGGAAATTACTTATTAATTTATTTGATTTATTGATTGATTTATTGATTATTAATTTGTTAATTAATTAATTAATGTACACATTTAATACGTTTTTAGTCAAGCAATTACTTAATTAGTTAGTTAGTTAGTTAGTTAGATAGTTAGTTATTAGGGGCAGATGACCTCGCTGTTCTGCCCAAAAGAGTAACTACTTATTTATTTACTTATTTATAAATTGATGTATTTATTTATATTTTCATTTATTTATTTGCCTATTATTATTTTTTATTTACTTACTTCTTTATTTATTTATGTATTTGTTTATTTATATAAGCCTCCGTGGCTTAGGCGGCAGCACGCTGGCCTCTCACCGCTGGGTCCGTGGTTCAAATCCCGGTCACTCCATGTGAGATCTGTGCTGGACAAAACGGAGGCAGACAGGTTTTTCTCCGGGTACTCCGGTTTTCCCTGTCAAAATTTAATTCCAGCAACACTCTCCACTATCATTTCATTTCATCTGTCGTTCATTTAATCATTGCCCCAGAGGAGTGCGTCAGGCCTCGGCAGCCGGCACAGGTCATATCCTCGCCGCTAGATGGTGGCTTTATTCATTCCATTCCTGACCCGGTCGGAGACTGGAAGCAGGTTGTGGATTTTCATTTGTTTATTTATATATTTAAGTATTTATTTATTTACTTATTTATTTGCTTATTTATATACGTATTTACATATTTTTTACTTATGTATATTTATTTACTTACATATACATGTATTTATTTATTTAATAATTTAACTATTTACTCATTCATTCATTTATTTACTTATTTACGTATTTATATAATTAGGTATTTAATTATTTACTTATTTATTTATTTATTTATTTATTTATTAATCTGGCAGTATTATTAAAATCTCATTATTCTATTGGGGCAGATGGCTAAGACGATACACCCTTTAAAACAACAAACAAGCCACCAACTGGTTACATAATTTCTATTTCCACTGTTCTACCAGTCTGAAAAGTGACTTGAAATAAGGTCCTGTTGTTGATGTTGATTCTATTCGGGGCTTTGCGACATCAAGGCCATGTAGCCTCATGTACTTGAGTGAACATAAACTTTGTGTGATAACCTGTGTCACTGTGATGTCTGTTAGAGTGGGTGTATTTGTAATTGAGGTAGGGTTTGGACAGGGAGTGGGCAAGGCCTTAAGGTTAGGTACCATTCCGCCATTTGCTTGTAATATAAGTGGGAAATCACGGAAAATCACTTACAGGGTGACTGAGGTAAGAATTGAACCCGCCTTTACTCAGTTTTGGCTCACAAGGCTAAGTGTACCCGTTCCAAAGCTCTGAGCAGAATTAAATTCCATCGCAGAGCCGTAAATAGAACCCGGGCCTCTACGGTGGAAGTGAAGTACTCACCCGTCATTTACCTGAAAAGGTGGTGTGAATAATCCGATCTATTCTAAGAAATACCATCTCGAATGGATGAAAACAAGTCTTTATCGGTCTCGCTTGTCTTCTGATCTGACTGAATTGTTCAGTGTGACTTGGGACGAGGTGAGAGGCGCGGATAAAAGGAAGATTTATAAATGGATTCGGTACGCAGATGATGTACATCATTAAGATTTGTAGATGGTGGAATAAATGAAGTGGAAGACATCTCTTCGATAAGGAATGAAGGAGAAGACAATGGCAAAGAAATATATTGCTGTGAGATAGACCACGGCCGTGAATAACGATGTTACCTTCCCCCGTATTGCTGTGCGCTTCATTCTTGAACATAAACAAACAATGCCTGTACACCAATTTAAAAAACATAATACCGAACATTATATTCCAAAATGATGGTATATTGCCTTTCACGGCCAGTGAATTAAAACTCAGCAATTTTTCTAGGATTGTGCCGTTTCTTATGTGGGGTTTCGCCTAGGGCATCAAGTTGGCTCATCAGCGGGCTCTTGGTGTCCCAGCCCGGATCCCCACAGGAGTAACGAACTGCGCGGTGTCTCCCTTTTTATGAAGCGCACCTGCGCCTCTTTACTGCGAGAACTTAAAGCTCAAGCAGCCATAAACTCCCTATGAAGGCTTCCAGAAAGATGGTATATTGGTTTTCACGACCTGTGAATTCCTAATTTTAAATAGCAACACGGGGAAGCGACCTTTGAATTGTGGCTTTATAGACGGATACTAAGAGTTCCTTGGACACAAAGAGTGACAAATGTAGAAGTAATGAGAAGAATGAACACAACACTAAAATTTATTAATATAGTAAAATGTCAAAAATTGCAATATCTACAGTAGGTCATACAAATTGATACGACCTGTTACAGAAAATACTCCAAGGGAAGTTCAACAGCAAAAGAGGTCCTGGACAAAGAAGAATATCATGGTTCGACAATCTTACTGTTAGATACTGGTTCAATATATCTTCATCTGAATTATTCCGCGTTGCCACCAACAAGGCAAGAAGAGCCATCATGATCACCAACATCCGAACTGGATAGGCACCGATAGAAGACGAAGATGAAGATTATTCCTAATTTATAATTTTATCCTTATAAAATACTAGCTGTACCCGGCATGCGTTTCAATGCCAAACAATGAAAGTGTTGGCTTTGTAAGTTTGTTTGATGAAGTGCCTTTGGATACACAATATTCTTTTTCTTTTTCCGTTAACTGCCTCTAAACTTTTGTAAAATTGATTTACTAATTCTGAAACATTCATGGGAGTGTCCACAAAACTCACCCAAGTTTCATCGCAATCAGATGAATGGTATATGAACGCATACGGGTCTTTGTTGAAACGATTCGCGTGCCATCACCCATTTGTTCAATCTATTCGTACGCTACCTATTGTTATATGGTTTTACTAAGTCAGAAACCTTCACAGGAGTGTACATAATAACTCAACAAAGTACCATCGCATTCAGGTGAATGGATTATGAACGCATACCGGACTTTAGTTGAAATGATTCGCACACCGTCACTCATTTGTTAAATATATTCGTGCGCCACCTATAGTAAAATGTATTTACTAAGTTAGAAACAACAATTCACCAAAATGTTATTGCAGTGGTATGAATGGTATATGAACACATACAGGACTTTGTTGAAAGGAATCGCGCGATATCACCCATTTGTTGAAACTACTCGTGCGCTACCTATTGTAAAATGAATATACTAAGTTAGACACCTTCACGAGGGTATACACTACAACTCCCCAAAGATTCGCCGCAATCGGATGAATGGTAGGTATGAACGCATACGGGACTCTTTTTGAAACTATTCGCACGTCATCACTCATCTGTTAAATCTACTTGTGTACCACGTATTGTAAAATGGATTTACTAAGTTAGAAACCTTTGCGGGAGTGGGAACAACAATTCACCAAAATTTCATCACAATGGCATGAATGGTAAATGAACACAAACGGGACTTGATTGAAACGGTTCCCGCGCTGTCACTCATTTCTTAAATCTACTCGTCAGCCACCTATTGTAAGATGTATTTACTAAATCACAGGAGCAGGAACAATAATTCACCAACACATACGGGATTTTGTTGAAAAGATTCGCGCGCCATCACACATTTGTTGAATCTACTCTTGCGCAACCTATTGTAAAATGGATTTCATAAGTCAGAAACCATTACAGGAGTGTACACCGGGGTAGGTCTTGCAGACAACTGATACGCAGGTGCGGAGCCTTAGTGTGTGTGCAATGTGTATTACTGAAATTACATAACTAGGGGCCGTATTTTTTGGTAATAGCGAAACGCGCGAACTCTTTTTATATCTTCTTTATTGCCTATATATGACCTTCTAGGTACATAAAGTACCGTATTTTAGCAATTTGAACTCGCGAAATATCACGAAATCTTGATTTATTGCGCGAATTGTGCAAATAATCACGAAATATACTCCTACTTTGTACGAAAAATGCTAAGTATTATCGATAAAACTCTCCAATAAACGTTTAAATGCTTGTAAGGAATTGACCGTCATGGTTTCCTTCTCATTTGATTCATAGTGCAGCATATTCTCTCCACAAATGCTCACAAGACGGAAGTATGTGTATTCAGTTCCGCGATCTGTAAGGCTATCGATATCTTCTATCGGTTACATCAAATGGCGTTGTGGTCGTAGATACAGCAGTGCTAGTTCGCGACTGATAACATTTTGTATACCATATTTGGTTGTTCTAAGATTTAATAACAAGGATACATTAAAAGAATGCTCTTTTAATGTGTTAGATTTATCCCATACTATAAGGAAGATTGCAGAAGAAACATCGATCATTATGACAATTTATTTCGCGAAATACCCACCGAAATGGTGTCAGTTTTACCAACGATATCAACAGTTTTATTTCACCAAAAAATAAGGCCCTTATACATAACTGTCTCAATGCTATTATTTCATTTATTATTTTTTACCATTTGAGCCGTGGTTTACGATGTGATATGACATAATGACCTCAAAGCTATGACCCGAACACTTACTAGAATGACTAACCTACCTGTGGTTCATGATGTGATATGAAATAACGGCCCCAAAAGATATGACCCGTCAACCTATTAGATTGACCAGCATCATCATTCATCATCATCATGTATTGTCTTAACAGTCCATTAAGACCCAGGACAGACAATAAGAGCATAAACAAAAACTCATATACAAAACATCACAGGCATTACAACAGGAGGGACTGAGACTCTTCACAAGTATCGGTCGCTAATGGTCTTCCACCTTTCTCTGTACTTTGCATCCTCCACAGTTGTTGTTGGGGCCACCTTTATCAGTGACATTATCGCTCGATCCTTCCATCTTGTGCATGGGCGGCCTCTCGTGCGTCTCCCAGTTGGTGTCGAGCTGAAAACACGATTGGATATGGAATCCTCAGCTCGAATGACATGTCCAAACCATTGCAACCTCCTCCTCTTCAGAATCCGGTTGATTCTCGTCTTCCCAAAGCGTTAATAAAGGTCTTTCCCACCTTTCTACCTCTGAATTATATAGTGGACCATATATTTTCCGCAAGACCTTCCTTTCAAAAACGCAGATACGTTCTTCAAGCGTTTGAGGCGTGGCCCAGATCTCAAAGCCATATAGGCCATATAGGACCACAGGCCTCCTTTGAAAACAAACGTGATTTGAAAAGATTCTTCAAGCTATAGAAAACACGATTCGCTGTAGTTATCCTTTGTTGTACTTCCTTTCCTATCTCATTCCCGTTCGAAAAGACCGATCCTAAATATTTGAAATCCTCTACCATCTCAAAATTATGCCCATAAATATTGATCAATATCCCTGAACGCAAAACTGAAGCACTACTGCACGGTCATCCGGCCAGAAGCTTTGTATGCAGCGGAATGTCTCTCCTTGAATAGAAAAGGCATAATGGAACAAGATGTTCAGTAAAGAACATATAGCCTACTTTCTCCTAAATGCATGGGTATTGTTATAACTCTTTGTCCTTTTCAAGGAGTATAATTGAATGTTGGTTGTAGTAGCTTGTTGAAATGCAACGTGCTATAGGGATATTAAACATGAATATGAGGTGCCCTTTGCTAGTGCTACCTCTGTAAAAAAAATCATTCAATTCGGTTTCACCGTGTTTGAATTGATCTGGGGAATGGATTTGCACACATACATGGCCGCTATTTGCAAACTATTGGGCTGATGACCTTGTAGTCAGTCATAAGATGCTTTCCACAAAAAGGCATGTTGTTGCAAAATCCGGTAGAGATCAAATTATTAGGATGGTCGAAATTTGATTTAAGCTTTTTACATTTGGGTGGCCGTCATTCCGTTTCCGTCAAGATGGCGGCAATATAAAACATGACACTGAGGTGCCTTTTGCTACTGCTACCTCTGTACCAAATTTCGTTCAATTCGGTTTCACCGTGTTTGAATTGATAGGTGGAATCGATTTGCACACATACTTGGCCACCATCTGCAAACTATTGGGCTGATGATCTAGCAGTTTGGTCAGAAATTGCTTCCCACATAAAGATTTGTTGTTGCAAAATTTGGTAGAGACTAGATTATTAAGTTGGTCGTAATTACATTTTAGCCTTTAACATTTGGGTGGCCGCGATTACGTTTTCGGCAAGATGGCGGTGATATAAAACATGACACTGAGGTGGCCTTTTCTAGTGCTACCTCTGTACCAAATTTCGTTCCATTCAGTTTCACCGTGTTCGAATTAATAGGGGAATCGATTTTCACACAAAGATGGCCGCCATCCGCAAAATGTAAGGCTAATGACCTATTAGTTTGGTCAAAGGATGCTCCCTCCATAATGGTATGTTGTTGCAAAATTTGGTAGAGATCGGATGATTAGGTTAATCGTAATTTGATTTAAGCTTTGAATATTTGTGTGGCCGCCATTACGTTTCCGTCAAGATGGCGGCGATATGAAACATGACACTGAGGTGCCCTTTTGCTAGTGCTATCTCTGTACCAAACTTCATTCCATTCGGTTTCACCGTGTTCGAATTAATAGGGGTAATCGATTTTGACACAAAGATGGCCGCCATCCGCAAACTATTAGGCTAGTGACCTATTAGATTTGTCAAAGGATGCTTCCTTCATAAAGGTATGATGTTGCAAAATTTGGTGGAGATCGGATGATTAGCTTAGTCGTAATTTGATTTAAGCTTTGAACATTTGTGTTGCCGCCATTACGTTTCCGTCAAGATGGCGGTGATATAAAACATGACACTGAGTTGTCCTTGTCCAGTGCTACATCTGTACCAAATTTCATTCCATTCGGTTTCACCATGTTCGAATTAATAGGGGTAATCGATTTTGACACCAAGATGGCCGCCATCTGCAAACTATTAGGCTAATGAGCTATTAGATTTGTCAAAGGATGCTCCCTTCATAAAGGTATGTTGTTGCAAAATTTGGTAGAGATTGGATGATTAGGTTAGTCGTAATTTGATTTAAGCTTTGAACATTTGGGTGGCCGCCATTACGTTTCCGTCAAGATGGCGGCGATATAGAACATGACACTGGGGTGCCCTTTGCTAGTGCTACCTCTGTACCAAATTTCATTCCATTCGGTTTCACCGTGTTCGAATTAATAGGGGTAATCGATTTTGACACCAAGATGGCCGCCATCTGCAAATTATTAGGCTAATGACCTATTAGTTTGGTCAAAGGATGCTCCCCCCATAAAGGTATGTTGTTGCAAAATTTGGTTGAGATCGGATGATTAGGTTAGTCGTAATTTGAATTAAGATTTGAACATTTGTGTGGCCGCCATTACGTTTGCGTCAAGATGGCGGCAATATTAAACATGACACTGAGGTGCCCTTTGCTAGTGCTACCTCTGTACCAAATTTCGTTCCATTCGGTTTCACCCTGTTCGAATTAATAGGGGCAATCGATTTTTACACAAAGATGGCCGTCATCCGCAAACTATTAGGCTGATGACCTATTAATTTGGTCAAAGGATGCTTCCCCATAAAGGTATGTTGTTGCCAAATTTGGTAGAGATCGGATGATTAGGTTAGTCGTAATTTGATTTAAGCTTTGAACATTTGTGTGGCCGCCATTACGTTTCCGTCAAGATGGCGGCGATATAAAACATGACACTGAGGTGTCCTTTGCTAGTGCTACCTTCGTACCAAATTTCGTTCAATTTGCGCTCACCGTGTTCGAATTGATAGGGGGGGGGACAGACATTCAGAGTACACACACACACACACACAGACTCACACACACACATACACACACACAGACAGACACACTTTTTTTTCGCCCTGTAGTGATCTCATAAGTCTATTTTCATTTTTTGCAAAAATCGAAAGTAGGCTAAAAACTGGAGACCAAGGAAAGGAAGATATTGAGGAAAATCCTGGGTCCACTCAAAGAACACGGCGAGTTCCGAAGACGCCACAACCACGAGTTGTACACTCACGTAGAGAAAATAACTGACGTGATGAGGAAAAGGAGGATTTCTTTTTATGGTCATATAACCCGAAAGAAATCAACACGGCTATCCAACAGAATTATTGCTTTTCTCCGTGAGAAAAAGACAAAGGGGGTTCAGTGAAGTAGAGAAAGATCTGTTGGAGACTGGGATAACACGTGGAGATATCCAGGAGCGTGGACCACTTAGGGAAATACTTCAGAAACATCGAAGTTTTCAACTTAAGCCGAAGCTAAAAACCGGGAAGGCGTGGACGACAGAGAGAAAGGTGCAACTTCGATTGCGAATGAAGGAGTACTGGGCCAACATTAAAATGCAGAAAAAACAGTTGAAATGACGTGGTCCTTAGTTGGCCATAACGAAGGAAGTAGAAGAAGATGCTATTAAGATTGTTCGGCTGACGAGACACCCTCAGATATTTTGTTTTTGAGTCATTGACTACCAGACCTACCTTCCTTACTTCTGTGAATTTACAACATTCAAATCGTAACTATTTGTATCCATTTCTTAAAATGTTGTTCTTGCTTTGTCCTCCGTCACCTTCACCGTTTCCCTCGTTTCTCACATGTTTATCGGAATGCCTAGACGTTTCCTTTTCTGAAGTTCGTGCTAAACCTACAGCTACAAACTGAATCGCAGTCTTTTCCATATTATTAATTAGTTAAGCATTATTATTTCACGTTTATGATGAGCAAACTCACTTTTTTAAAATTTCCCAGACTAATTAAAGCCTCAAAGTTTCGAGAAAGGGAACGGGGTACACTTAGCCTCCTAAGGCAAAACTGAGAAGAGGAGGGTTCGATCCCCACCTCAGCCATCCTTGAAGTAGTTTTCAGTGGTATTTCCCACTTCTACTCCAGGCAAAACTGGGATGGTTCCTAACTTAAGGACATGGCCGCTTCCTTCCTAATCTTATCTCCAATTTACAAATTCACACACTAGTACAATCAAAGGAGTGAAGGAAGCTTGTAGTTTAACGTGGTCATTAATCTAGCGATCATGAGCCATGGGACCTCTTGTTACGTGCAGTCCGAACCACAGGGCATGGCATATCACTTCGAAAATGTCACATGAATTAACTGGGAATCGAACTCGATCCGCCTTGGTGAGAGTCACCACGTTCCTAGTACAGTCATCACAATATCACAGGTTATCACACACATTTTTTATATATTGAGACCTTAAGGCATATTGCATATCCATCTAGTCTCAAGTTTATGTTTCCAACATTAATTCTATACGCAGACCGGCACAGCAGATGCAGAGTACAGAGGCGGCAAATACTTTTATTGGAGATGTGCAGAAACGTGAACGAAGAATGGCAGCACTTAGCAGGATTCCAGGGAGTGCCGAGGGTGTACGTGTACCGTGAGATGACAAGCGAGGGCCAGGACGGCAGATCGTTGAACGCCAGAATTTGTGTGAGAAAATTGCAGTTTGGCAAGGACACAGCTTCAAGTTTTGGTACCGCCCAGATGCGACTACTTAAGAATAAATGACCGGAGAGCAATGAGAGTTGCATATATTGAAGCGGAAGACTTTCTACCTCCCAGAAATGTAATTTGGTGCAATTTGGATGTAAGGCTGATTTAATTCAGTATAAAATGCCTGATGTGGGGGCGTTTCAGCGTCAGCCAATGAGAGAATAAGCGTCACCAAGCCGTTTTTTTGCGCGTAAATTGGCAGACAATGAGGGATGATTACTGAGTTCATTTGATAAGAAGCCCACGATCGATTCTTGGAAAGGACATCACCAATGAGATATTGGGATTACAACGAGTTCAGTGATATAAGTCAATTCGGAACAGAGTTATTATTTTGGAAATAAATCTCATATTTCCCCTTCCTACGACCAGTTATGCTTCAAACACTTAAATAGCTCCATCTGGGAGAGTGAAGTCAGTCGATTTTGTGATTCTGTTACGGACGCTTCACGTCAGTCGAGTTCGTGATGTGGACTCTGTTGTTTTACGTGTCCAGTGGTAAAAATTGAGACAGTGTGGCGCTGCTTTTGAGATCATGTCTAGATACTATAACATACGAGTGCGAGTTATTGTCAGTGTCGAGATAAGATATTGATATGCGTGCTAGTTCGCGAGTGCAAGTTTGGCTGAGAAATAGGCTAGCCACTGTGCTAGGTAAACATATAAGTTGTGTCGATAGGAGCTACGGCGGACAATCTGGATGAATTGAGTAGTTCAGGTGGTAGCTATTTAGGAGAATGGAAGGGTTATCGGCTCGGAACAGTGAGTGCGAGTTACCATCTTGTATGCCGCATTAAGTAACTGTGTATTCTTTGTTCATCCTTACCACGAGGTACCCGAAGCAAGAAGAATCTGATGCTGCAATTGGAACAATGGGAGGATCTTCAAACGTGGAATTCGTCATTTGTGAAATGATGGCGTAAACCAAAACCGTGGGGCACGCTGCAATGATGGAGAGGATCGGGGACCCAGGAATAGTGATAAGTACAGCAAATTATCTTGCATAATTTAGTTAGGGGTGAACGGGTCAACATGAGTGCAATGGCAGTGTACATATTCATTTCCTAATGTTAGTTGTGTTTTTTTTGTTGTGGTTGTTGTGTTTGTTGATACAACTTGCGTGTTAATATGTATCGTGTGGTCAAGGGTTTCAGTGTAGTTTGGGGAGAGTAACATTCAGGGGAAATCTGGCCATCAGCTTCTGTCACTATAAATAACTTTTTCAGTTGAGAAGGTGGGGGAGAGTTTGTACAGTGGTCGTAAGCAAACCAGAGCATATTGCATATATTTTTGTGGTAAATAAGGTTCGTGGATCGCCTGTGGTAAGTCCTACCAGGTAATGGTTTTTTGCAATCTTCGATCGGTGTCGGTCAAGGCAGGCAAACCCGGCGATTTGAGGTATATAAATTGGAGTCTGACTGGGTGTACTAATGCATATCGGTAAGTCATGGATGCTGTGCCCACGTGTATTTGGTTGAGTTGGTGAAGGATGGTGCCCACCCATATTGGTAAGTTGTGGATGTTCAAAACCACGTAAGTATTTTGATAATTCCGTGGACGAGGTAATTGCATGAAAAAATTCTAGGTTACCCCTTGACCCCCTTAATTGCATTGACGAATTATACAGTCTACTTTGGTTCCGTGATAACCTTATAGCCATTTGCAAACTTTCAAAGAAATGTAATAAATGGAGTAGCCTAATAAAAATATCGAATGGCCTCGGATACCGGGTGCAAGCTTCGTAATTTGACACCCAGAGGGTAGCTTGCATGTCGAAATTTCGTTGTTCCTTGAATCACTATGAAAGTCAAGGAGGGTAGATATCTAACCTCCTTGAACACTATAGCGCTTTCTAGTAGAGAAATGTGGGAATTTGTGTTGGCGGAAACTCCTGAGGTTAATTTTGCCATTATGAACACGGCCTACTGAATTCAAATGGGTTATTTGACATGCCAACATCGTATGACATGCGAGTCGTACTTTTGCCGCCTTTCAAAAATCACGTACAGGCCGGAATCACTATGAAAGTCAAGGAGGGTAGATATCTAACCTCCTTGAACACTATAGCGCCTTCTAGTAGAGAAATGAGAAACTTTGTGTTGGCGGAAACTCTTGAGGTTAATTTTGCCATTATGAACACGGCCTACTGAATTCAAACGGGTTCTTTGACATGCCAACATCGTATGACATGCGAGTCGTATTTTGCCGCCTTTCAAAAATTACGTACAGGCCGGACGTTTGTTTTATACGATTGCCCTAGACCTAGAAGCCTGCGGGTGAGCCTGTACACAGTCACTCTCTCACCCTATCACTTCACATTTGTCACCACCAATCTGATGTAATGGAATTCCAGACTTGAGCAGACAGTACAGTCCACGTCGAAGTATTGTGTGACACGGAATTACACGTTACGTAGTTACGAACAGAACGTCATTATATTTGCTAGTGACTATACTTTAGCAATAGTGTGAAACAGCTTTATCAATCATCGGAGCACTTGGGGCAGCTGATAACAACACAGGTACTGTAGTAACTCGCCTCCAGGCTTCCATTAAGATTTTTCATTCGTCTAAAATAAACGTCCGGCCTGTACCACGGCCTGGAGTGAACCTGCAATCTTGGGGTTAGTAGACAGACACGCTATCCACTCACCCACCGTAGCAAGGTATAAATGGAGTGACATTGCTTCTTACAGAAATAGATGGAAAGTTGGATGCCACCCCTTGAGATAATGTTGTCATGGTTACCGATTTCCATTCCTTCATGAGATTGTTAAATTAAATTAAATTAGTTTTCTGGGAATATTTCAGATACTGTTGGTTTTAGAGCCTTATAATGTAGTTTTCGAGGACCCCAACTTTTGTTTCTGGCAACGAGGGGCTTCGTCTCCTCGTTGTACGCCATAATATAATACTTATAATAATAATATAATATAGGGATAGGGATATAATAGACCTGCCGTACCACACCCGCAGGTGTAAATCGCGTGAAAAAATTCTAGTGTACCCCTTGACCCCCTTAAGCGCATTATACGCATTGATGAATTTTACAGCTTAATTTGGTTCCGTGATAACCTTCTAGCCGTTTGCAAACTTTCACACCAATGTAATTAATGGAATTGCATTGCGTCTTACAGCAATAGATGGACCTCTGAGAATCTGTTGCCATGGTTACCGGCTTGTATTCGTTCATTAGTTTATTAAATGAAATTAGTTTTCTGGGAATATCTCAAAAATGGTTAGTTTTAGGGCTTTAAAATGTGGATTTCGGGGACCCTTTGGGGCCCCCGAGTTTTGTCTCTCACATTGAGGGGCTGAATATGATCTTTGTCTCGTCTTTCTACTCCTATATCAGCATGTATTTTAAGGGGGTAGGCCCTCTTTTATGAGAGGTACGGAGAAGGGTTACATCAATGATTAGTGTCGTGCCTCTGATGAATATCTGTACCAAATTTACGTTGATACACCCAGCCGTTCTCGAGTTATAAGGGAACAAAGTTGTCCACAGACAAACAAACAAACAAACAAACAAACAGACAGACAGACCAAAAAATTATTTTCGCGCGCATTCATAATAAAACAGTCTGAAACGCGTAAATAACTCAAATTTCCGTAGAAATTGCGAAAAAAAACATACAAACTTTAATTGTTATGTATGTAGAGATATACTGCACCCCTCGGTGTTGACCGTGTTTTATTGCACACATTTAGATTTTACTCGCTAACCGTTGGAGATACACGAAAAGTGATAAGGACCTTTTGGATAGAAAATTAAATGATAAATCTTGTGTATGCATCAAAAGTTTGTTATTTCTTAGCATTCTCTTTTTATTTGAAATGGAAATATGAAATTTTGAAACCAAAGGGTGTAGTGACGTCACATATGTGGGTTTTACTCGCTAACCGTTGGAGATACACGAAAAGTGATAAGGACCTTTCAGATAGCAAATTAAATTTTAAAGCTCATTCGTGCCATCAAATGTTTGCTATTTCTTAGCGTTCTCTTTTCATTTGATATGGAATTATGAAATTTTGAAACCAAAGGGTGTAGTGACGTCACTGAAATGGTCGCCATTTTTTAATAGTGCAAAATATATAAATTAAAAGTATCCTATATGTAAACATGGTAAATCAGCTACTTCCATGCAAAATTTCATTTAAATCGGACCGGTGGTTCTTGCGTTATTGAGTAACACACAGACAGACAGACAGACAGACAGACAGATAGAAAGACAGACACACACCATCTCATTTTTAGCCTATTTTCAATTTTGAAAAAATAGGCTTATGAGATCACCTTTTGTCCGTGTGTGTGTGCGTGTGTGTGTGTGTGTGTGTGTGATTCGTGTGTGTGTCCCCCCCCTAATAAAATCTAAACGGCAGGAGCGATTTCAATGAAACTCAGAAAGTTCATAGCACTATTCCCGACGACCTCGACCGTGCCCTTCAAATTTTGTTACGACTCACCAATCCAACATGGCGGCTGTGCGAAATATTTCACCAGCATTCAATATCTCCGAAACTATTACCGATATTACCCTGACATTTTCTATGGTGATAGAGGGGACTACTATAAGTTCACTTATGTGACTTTTGAAAACATGGTAACTACAAAACCAACATGGCGGCCAAGCGAATTTGCGACTTTTAAATAGACGTTTCTCGCGATTTGACCAACCAAACGCAATGAAACTTGGTACAGTATATGTTTATATACATTGTAATGCACCGACATCTAACTTCGTTCAATTGTTTACATAATCACAAGATGGCGGATGTGCGAAATATTTCACCGGCATTCTATATCTCTGAAACTATTAGCGGTATCTCCCTAAAATTTTGTACGGAAATAAAGGGCACTACTGGAAGTCCATCTATAAGATTTTCAAAAACCGGTTAACTACAAAACGAACATGGCGGCTAAGCGAATTTGAACATTTTAAATAGATCTTTCTCGCGATTTAATGTTCCAAGCGCACTCAAACCTGGTACAGGAAATATTTATACACATTGTAATCCACTGGTATCTAATTTAGTTCAATTGTTTACATAACCTCAAGATGGCGGCAGTGCGAATTTTAAAATTAAGTTTTTATTTCTTGTGATGTAGTCATGCGATAGAAGTGAAAGTTTGAATAATGAACCTACGCAATAATTTCCCTTTAATGGTACATGACTCTATGGCCTATACATTTAACAATCCAACATGGCGACCATCCGAAATAATTAGACGATACTGAATATCTACGAATCTATTTAACAATCAAACTGCATTTTTTAATGTTCATAGGGGCTATGAACTTAAGTTCACCTATAGGACTTTAAATAACCTGGTGATCACAAATCCAACATGGCGGTGACGCGAATTATAAATATTCACATGGACGTTTCTCGCAATTTAACCATCCGCGTGCAGTGAAACTTGGTACAGTAAATCTTTATCCGAATGTTAATCCACTGGCATCTAATTTATTTCAATTGTTTACATAACCTCAAGATGGCAGCTGTGAAAATTTTTAAATCTCATTGTTTTTTCTTGTGTCCTAATTATGCGATTGAAGTCTGAATCTACACGTACACAATAATCTGCATGTAACAGTACATAACTCTAGGACCTGCATATATAAAATCCAACATGGCGACCATCCGAAATATTTAGTCGGTTCTCAATATCTACGAATCTATTATAGCAATCAAACTGAAATTGTGTATGTTGATAGAGGCAATTGACATAAGTAGGATATATGAAAATAGGCTGTATAGTTCTTCACGGAACTACTTGTTATATATTAGTATGACAAAAGGGGTGTAAAATCATGGAGTTTGTATTATAAATACAGTTGACATTATTCATGGCAAAAGTAAAGTAGAGACATGTCAGCTGGGTGCCCGATTTGAATTTTGATAGTAACAAACTCCATTGAAAATGAAATAGGAAGGCTGGTAGCCTATAAATTGTTAATATCTCTATTAGCAAGTCTGGGATAAATTAACCTAAAAAACGTGAGGGTAAGGGTGAAATAATTTATTCAAGGAAACTTTAAGGGAGTGTGCGTCACGTAGGAAGCTCAATATGCAGCTTGGATAGCTATTTGCTTACGGGATAGAATAACGTAAATAATTGAGCTGACTAAAGTAATTGGGGAGGCAGAACATGGAACAAAAAGGAACTCATTTTAGCGCTAACAGATTATCTCCTCATTAAGGCATGCCACTATTTCTCAGATAAGTGTATTTGGTGTGGTGGAGGAGATGGCTTCTTCAGAGGAAGTGCGAGCCATTATGGAGGCGATGTGTGCCCAATTAAAGGCAGACTTGAAAGCTGACACCAGCGAACAACTAGAGCGCATGAAAAGAGACAATAGCGAACAGTTAACTCAAATTATAGCCGAGAACAATGAACACCTAAAAGCAGATTTGAAGGCAGACAATAGCGAACAGTTAACTCAAATTATAGCCGCAAGCAATGAACACTTAAAGGCAGATTTGAAGGCAGACACTAGCGGACAATTATCCGAACAATTCGCGAAGCTTACGCTAGACATTAATGCAGACGCGGGCATACAATTTGAGCGCATGGAGGGAACATCGAGAGAGGCGATCGCGCTTAGCGAGGAGAAGACATTCGCTAAACTAAACCAAATAGAGTTAGCATGCAATTTGAGCGCGGAAGGATTAAAACTGACGCAGGAGGAGATGAAAGGCAGGCTAGACACACTCGAAGAGGGAAATATCATAGCTCAGGGGCAGATAGCCAAGTTAAATAAAGCCGTGCGTGACTTGCACAAATACGTAGAAAGGGGAGAATTGCAAACAGCAGAGAAATGGAATGAGTTAGAAGCAGAGCAGGCAGCAATAAGGGACGACTTGCGGGGGAGTAATGCTTTAATTGGCGAGAGGCTGAATCGGTTGGAAGAAAATAACGGAGCAGGAGGGAAGAAAGACAAAGAGAGATACTTGAGAATGAAAGAGGAAATAAATAAGACTTGCGTGCAGATAGGAGTCGAAGGGGAAGAAGATAGGCAGAAAATATTTAAACAGATGGAAGAGAACCAAGAACGGATCAGAGAGGTCGAGAAACAATTCCTAGCCAGAATGGATGAGCAAGATAGGAAAATTATTAAAGCTGAGATACGAACTTTGGAACATGAAGATTTCATGTTGGAAATGAGAACGAATAAAAGCGATGGGATTACCGCAGCCACAGTACGTAGCGAAAGAGAAGCAAGCCAGGGGGCGACCAAGAAGGCGACGGTAGGTGAGACTACAGAGGGATTCCACCAATTTCGCGGACAAGCATCGACACCAATGGAGAATAAGTTAGCCAGGCAATTCGTACAGGTTATAATGATGCAAGAGGACAGACCTCGGATACACAAGTGATGGATCAGTAACACCCAAATCTTTCATTAAGGAGGTGGAATCATTCTTTGCTGATCACGCATTACCGCCCAATAGACAGCTTAGAGCTTTAGAAAAAATGTTAGGGAACGAAGTATTGACCTGGTACCAGTGCTTCAGGTACACCTTCGAGGACTTAGAAGGATTTAAATCGGCGTTTCTAAGAAAATATTGGGGACATTCAGCGCAGCTAAGCCTCAGGATGGAGCTATACAGTAGAAAGTACCATGCTACGCAGCCCACACGCTACGTGGATTATTTCACAAAACAGATGTTGTTGATGAGGGATCTGGATGTCGCTCCAGGAGAATCAGACATGATTATGACCATCGGCAAGCAATTACCCGCTAGCGTCCAGCAGATACTAGTGGCCGCAAACGTCAATAACGCGGTGCACGCCGAGGAGGTGTTCCGACAGCTTGATGACACTTCTATGCAACCTCAGATGCGGAACGTGCGAGCCATAGGACAGGTTAACACGGCTGTGTTACAGCAAGACACTGGTACCAACAAGCGAAGTCAGGGTACGAACACCGGACCGCCAGCATACGAGCGAAGGGATGAAAATAATGCGCGGAACGGATACCAAGGATATGAATGAGGAAACTGGGGACAGCACCGCGGAAGGAACTGGCAGCCGTACCAACAGAGAAGGGATGAATGACGAATAAGAAATGGCCCTTACGAACAGGAGAGAGATGGGAGGCGGCCGTGGCACGGAAGGCGAGAAGAAAGGCGGGAGCCCACGCAAGACTATAGACAGGATTGGAATAGTCGGTACGAGGAGACTCAGCTATATTTAGGCGAGTTGCACCAGGAAAAGGAAGCACAGAGAGAGAAATGGAAACATACCATGGAGAACAGGCATAACCCAGATATACAGGGGACAAAAAGCGAGCTGGTGATGCAAGAGAGAGAGAGGAGCGCAATGGTACCGGACAGCAGGGTGCCGTGCACACAAAAAAAAAGCCCGGCGGTAGACCAAGAAGACAGCCTCAGGAAGGAGCGAGAGGGAAATAACTGGATAGTCGCACACATACAGGAATGGGTCGCTACATCGGATTTTTTTTAAATGAGCTCAGTCAACCACAACAGCAGGGATTACGCAAGTTACCTATTATCATAGCGAGAATCGGTGGAGTCAGGGTCCGGTCTCTCGTGGACATTGGTTCACAATTGTGCCTGGCATCCGAAGCTTTAGTTAAGATGCTAAACAAGCAGAACAAAATACCTACAGTACCTGTCCCACAGATAAAAATCACAGAAGTTGTTCCCGAGAAGTCAGCAGTATGCAAATACCAAGTATATCTAGGTTTAGATATAATGGGCCATATTCTATCACAGAACTTCATGGTTATGGCCAACATAAATTTCAATATAATTCGTGGTGCGGATTTCATATGCTGCCACCAGGCAGTGATAGATCTGCATGAGAACACAATTACGTTCAAGAACGTGGAAGGGTTAAGCAAAATCAATTTACATATGAACGAGGTGAACTTGGAGCGCGAGGCAGATATGTGGATGCTTGAAACAATACCAGGAAGAAACCAGCAACCCGCAGAGTCGCATATATCTGGCGTTCTCTAGCCGCAAACTGCGCAAGCACGAGAAGAACTATACAGTCTCCGAGATTAAATTATTGGCGATAATTCATGCCCTAGAGCAATGGAGGAAGATTATCTATGGTTTTCCCATAATAATCAGAACTGACCATAAGGCGTTGACGTTTTGCTTAATACGGCTATGGTTTCTGAGAGGCTAAATAGATGGTCAATTTATGCGCAGCAATTTGACCTACAGATGGAATTTTGCCCTGGAAAATTAAACGTGATCCCGGATATTCTAAGCCGGAACCCGGAAGAAGGCGAAAGCACCGTGGAAGCAAGGGTCCATCAGATTGAGCTCACGCAGCAAGACCAGGATTTCCTGCGGGAGTTAAGCAACATCCAGGCGGAGCAGGAGAAGGAACCGTGGATGGGAATGATTGTCAGATATTTCAAGAGGGAATTGGTACCCGGAAGCCCGGAATACCGAGAGGCGGAAGCTCAAGCTAATAGTTACAATTATTTCAATAATCTCTTGCATAGATTTGTGGACCAGGGCCATATCATGATGAGGATATTGGTTCCTGCTTCTCTCCAGCGAAAGCTAGTGTGGCATGCGCACTATACTTTAGGCCAAGTCGGGACAGACAAAACGGAAGCGAGGCTAGGCGAGGCATTCACGTGGCCAAAAATGAGGAACACAATATGTGAAGTGTTAAAGACGTGCGATACGTGCCAGATGGTCAAGCCTAACGACTTCTTGATGAAACAGTACCCGAGACCTCTGTTGCCACAGAAACCATTGGAGCTCGTGGCCATTGACTGTCATGGTACGCTACCTAAGGGGAGATGAGGATGTCGGCACCTTTTGGCCAGTGTGGACGTCTCTTCCAAGTACGTGGTACTTTGCGCCGTCCAGAAAACAAATTCAAAACAGCTGCTCAATCAATTAAGAAATAAAGTCATACCTTGGATGGGAAAACCAGAGTTCATATTGTCGGACCTCAGTAGCTACTTCACCAGCGCCGAATTCAAGAGAGGATTAGCGGAGCTAGGGATTAAGCATGTATTAAGTAGTGTCCGTTATCCCCAGTCGAACCCCTCGGAAAGAATTTTTCGTAAAGTGTCTAAATTCTGAAAATCTTCATCCCCGACGAGCATTACAAGTGGGTGGACGCCCTGAAGAAAATAGAGATCTGCATAAATTCCACACGACATGAGTCGACCGGTCAAATACCGAGCGTTCTACACCTGAACGAATATCCAGTGAGATCATGGGAAAGAGTAATAAATTGTCCCATTGATCCTAGACCAGCACCAGCCCTGAGAGTGGTAAGGACAGCTGTGTATCTTAGAAAGCAAGCAGACCGGAGATTGCGCCGGGTACGAGGAAAGCGTTTTCACTGTGCACTGGAACTGGGCGAGTTAGTCCTTGTTAAGCGCCAACCTGTATCTGATCCAGCAGCGAAGGTATTCCATAAATTTATACCACCTTGCACAGGCCCGTTCCACATAATTCGAAATTTGGGAAACAACGCATACAAGTTGGAAGAGATCAGTACTGGAAACACTTCCATCTACAACATTTCTAATCTAAAATATATTATCCACTGGAACCATACGACGAGCCCAGGGCCGCAGCAGCAAACCATGCCGAGATCATAGAGTTAAATTAATAGCAAAATTCTGGCCAACAGGTCAAGAGACGGACTTCAGATGTAAACACGGGCCGATGTTTACAGCGAGCACATGATTGCCTCAGGCAGGTGGAGGCCATTGCTCGGAGAAAGAGAGAGAGGGGAGAGCCATTGTCTAGCGCACGCAGGTAGTCCAAAGGAGCCTGAGACTGAGACATCCGTGGAAATCCACATTTTACTCTAGCCTGTGCCAACAGACAAATGTACTGCATTCATCGAGAGATGGCAAACAGGCCAAGAACGAGAGTACATAGAGGAGACGCAAGAAAAGCTTGCCGAAGAATGCTGCGCAGATCTTCGGCCATGTTCGGGGGTTCGGGTGTGCTCGGTAATGGCATACAACGCCCCTCCCACTTCGCGTCAGTAGCTCGCTAGCAGCAGTTCTGAATGGATCGTCTGCCCAGGCTTGGCTGAACTGTGACTGGGTTTACGCTTGGTTTACAGCGGTAGAACGCGTCTCGGAGCGAGCGGCGCTGTTGAAGGATGGAGTGTGCAGTGAGACCTGTAATCAGCATTCGGGGGACACACCGGAGCCCCGCAATGAGCATTTAAATACGCCGATTGATATTGGTCTTCGCGCATCGTTGAGTTTCGGCGAGCTTTTCTTGCGTCTGCTCTACCTGTATGTTCATGCTCCATTGTTTGATTCGTGTAGTGCGCATTGTTTACGATGCACCATTGGATGGCAGTGCCTGAAAAGTTCAAGTCTTCACTTAACTACAAGAAATGATCGTCTTTACTCGTTAACCATAAACTTTACAATTTCGACATTTGGCCAGCTTTTTAGGGTTGGTTCCTCAGTTTAGGGGCTGCGACAACGCAGTAATGTAGCCCCGTGTACTTTGGGTGTGTGTAGACTCTGTCTGATAAGCGGTGTTAATTGTGATGACTGTATTAGTGTGTGTTATCTGTTTTCAATTCAAGTGAGGACTGCAGACATTGAATTATTTTCAAGTAGTTCCTACTTTTGCCGCCTAACGCCACCGGCAACGACTACTAGTTCAGAACTTGATTACCAGATGCCACCGCAGTCGTCTCCTGGCGACGAACGTCGGAACCTAAGAGCGTTTGTCGAATGTTTAATCTATATATAATTTAGCTTCACAAAGGTCTAATTAGTGGAAGGTTCTTTAACATGCCAAAAATCTATGGCATGAGACCGTCGGCTTTACTTCCCCTCCGAAGGAAGGCATACTGAGGGATATTTTACGCTCTTAAAAATCCAACGACTTCGGCTGGGTTTGAACCCGCGATCTTGGGCATAGAAGCTCAGCATGCTACCAACTACGCCACCGAAGCCGTTTTTTTTAGGGTAAATACTTTACTGTGCAACGTTTAGCACCCCTTTGTGGTCGTGGAGCGCTACTTAACTCACAAGGCTACGCTGAGGGGTTTACTACTGTACCACCACTATGCCCCCCTATGGCTTCATCCTGCGCATATCCTTTGATCTCGCTACTGTAATGAACTGGTTATATAATTTCTATTTCCACTTGTGCTGAGATCGTAATAATTGCATGATAATTAATTGCTTATCCACGGTCCTAATAAATAAACACGTGTTCTCGACTAATTCAAGCCCTGGTGCACATGTAACCTCGTTTGTGTGAATTAGTCAACATGGGTATTAACAGGTAGGCTATCAAGCAAAGGAACTGAACCCAACAGAGCGGCAGATGATTCAACGCTATCGCAATCATGCATGATATTCTCTTTGAACATTTACACATACAGTACATTAAAGTGGTTAGCGAAGCCCCAAAGGAAATAGGACACATATTAGGCTGCACGTTAGATATACAGGCTGTATTAAAACAGTGGTTCGGAACTTACTTGTTAATTTATTTGATTTATTGATTGATTTATTGATTATTAATTTGTTAATTAATTAATTAATGTACACATTTAATACGTTTTTAGTCAAGCAATTACTTAATTAGTTAGTTAGTTAGTTAGATAGTTAGTTATTAGGGGCAGATGACCTCGCTGTTCTGCCCAAAAGAGTAACTACTTATTTATTTACTTATTTATAAATTGATGTATTTATTTATATTTTCATTTATTTATTTGCCTATTATTATTTTTTATTTACTTACTTCATTATTTATTTATGTATTTGTTTATTTATATAAGCCTCCGTGGCTTAGGCGGCAGCACGCTGGCCTCTCACCGCTGGGTCCGTGGTTCAAATCCCGGTCACTCCATGTGAGATCAGTGCTGGACAAAACGGAGGCAGACAGGTTATTCTCCGGGTACTCCGGTTTTCCCTGTCAAAATTTAATTCCAGCAACACTCTCCACTATCATTTCATTTCATCTGTCGTTCATTTAATCATTGCCCCAGAGGAGTGCGTCAGACCTCGGCAGCCGGCTCAGGTCATATCCTCGCCGCTAGATGGTGGCTTTATTCATTCCATTCCTGACCCGGTCGGAGACTGGAAGCAGGTTGTGGATTTTCATTTGTTTATTTATATATTTAAGTATTTATTTATTTACTTATTTATTTGCTTATTTATATACGTATTTACATATTTTTTACTTATGTATATTTATTTACTTATATATACATGTTTTTTTTTTTTTAATAATTTAACTATTTATTCATTCATTCATTTATTTACTTATTTACGTATTTATATAATTAGGTATTTAATTATTTACTTAGTTATTTATTTATTTACTTATTTATTTTTTAATCTGGCAGTATTATTAAAATCTCATTATTCTATTGGGGCAGATGGCTAATACGATACACCCTTTAAAACAACAAACAAGCCACCAACTGGTTACAAAATTTCTATTTCCACTGTTCTACCAGTCTGAAAAGTGACTTGAAATAAGGTCCTGTTGTTGATGTTGATTCTATTCGGGGCTTTGCGACATCAAGGCCATGTAGCCTCATGTACGTGAGTGAACATAAACTTTGTGTGATAACCTGTGTCACTGTGATGTCTGTTAGAGTGGGTGTATTAGCCTACTTTCGATTTTTGCAAAAAATGAAAGTAGACTTATGAGATCAACACAGGGCGAAAAAAGTGTGTCTGTCTGTGTGTGTGTATGTGTGTGTGTGAGTCTGTGTGTGTGTGTGTGTGTATGTGTGTGTGTGAGTCTGTGTATGTGTGTGTGTGTGTCTGTGTGTGTGTGAGTGTGTGTACTCTGAATGTCTGTCCCCCCCTATCAATTCGAACACGGTGAATGCGAATTGAACGAAATTTGGTACAGAGGTAGCACTAGCAAAGGACACCTCAGTGTCATGTTTTATATCGCCGCCATCTTGACGGAAACGTAATGGCGGCCACACAAATGTTCAAAGCTTAAATCAAATTACGATTAACCTAATCATCCGATCTCGACCAAATTTTTCAACAACATACCTTTATAGAGGAAGCATTCTTTGACCAAATGAATAGGTCATTAGCCTAATAGTTTGCGGATGGCGGCCATCCTTGTGTGAAAATCAATTCCCCCTATTAATTCAAACACGGTGAAACCGAATGGAACGAAATTTGGTACAGAGGTAGTACTAACGAAAGGCACCTCAGTGTCATATTTTATATCGCCGCCATCTTGACGGAAACGTAATGGCGGCCACACAAATGTTCAAAGCTTAAATCAAATTACGATTAACCTAATCATCCGATCTCGACCAAATTTTTCAACAACATACCTTTATAGAGGAAGCATTCTTTGACCAAATGAATAGGTCATTAGCCTAATAGTTTGCGGATGGCGGCCATCCTTGTGTGAAAATCAATTCCCCCTATTAATTCAAACACGGTGAAACCGAATGGAACGAAATTTGGTACAGAGGTAGCACTAGCAAAAGGCACCTCAGTGTCATGTTTTATATCGCCGCCATCTTGACGGAAACGTAATGGCGGCCACACAAATGTTCAAAGCTTAAATCAAATTACGACTAACATAATCATCCGATCTCTACCAAATTTTGCAACAACATACCTTTATGGGGGAGCATCCTTTGACCAAACTAATAGGTCATCAGCGTAATAGTTTGCGGATGGCGGCCATCTTTATGTCAAAATTGATTCCCCCTATTAATGCGAACACGGTGGAACCGAATGGAACGAAATTTGGTACAGAGGTAGCACTGGCAAAGGGCACCTCAGTGTCATGTTTTATATCGCCGCCATCTTGACTGAAACGTAATGGCGGCCACACGAATGTTCAAAGCTTAAATCAAATTACGATTAACTTAATCATCCGATCTCTACCAAATTTTGCAACTACATACCTTTATGGAGGGATCATCCTTTGACCAATCTAATAGGTCATTCGCCTAATAGTGTGCGGATGGCGGCCATCTTTATGTCAAAATTGATTCCCCCTATTAATTCGAACATGGTGGAACCGAATGGAACGAAATTTGGTACAGAGGTAGCACTAGCAAAGGGCACCTCAGTGAGATGTTTTATATCGCCGCCATCTTGACGGAAACGTAATGGCGGCCACATGAATGTTCAAAGCTTAAATCAAATTACGATTAACCTAATCATCCGATCTGTACCAAATTTTGCAACTACATACCTTTATGGAGGGAGCATCCTTTGACCAATCTAATAGGTCATTCGCCTAATAGTTTGCGGATGGTGGCCATCTTTGTGTCAGAATCGATCCCCCCTATTAATTCAAACACGGTGAATCCGAATGGAACGAAATTTAGTACAGAGATAGCACTAGCAAAGGGCATCTCAGTGTCATGATTAATATCGCCGCCATATGGACAGAAACGTAATGGCGGCCACACAAATGTTTAAAGCTTAAATCAAATTACGACTAACATAACCATCCGATCTCTACCAAACTTTGCAACAACATACCTTTATGGAGGGAGCATCCTTTGACCAATCTAATAGGTCATTAGCCTAATAGTTTGCGGATGGCGGCCATCTTTATGTCAAAATTGATTCCCCCTATTAATTCGAACACGGTGGAACCGAATGAACGAAATTTGGTACAGAGGTAGCACTAGCAAAGGGCACCTCAGTGTCATGTTTTATATCACCGCTATCTTGACGGAAACGTAATCGCGGCCACCCGAATGTTAAAAGCTAAAATGTAATTACGACCAACCTAATAATCTAGTCTCTACCAAATTTTGCAACACCATATCTTTATGTGGGAAACATATTCTGACCAAACTGCAAGAACATCAGCCCAATAGTTTGCAGATGGTGGCCAAGTATGTGTGCAAATCGATTCCCCCTATCAATTCAAACACGGTGAAACCGAATTGAACGAAATTCGGTACAGAGGTAGCACTAGCAAAGGGCACCTCATATTCATGTTTAATATCCCTATAGCACGTTGTATTTCAACAAGCTACTACAACCAACATTCAATCATACTCCTTGAAAAGTACAAAGAGTTATAACAATACCCATGTATTTAGGAGAAAGTAGGCTATATGTTCTTTACTGAACATCTTGTTTGTAATTGAGGTAGGGTTTGGCCAGGAAGTGGGAAAGGCCTTAAGGTTAGGTACCATTCCGCCATTTGCTTGTAATATAAGTGGGAAATCACGGAAAATCACTTACAGGGTGACTGAGGTAAGAATTGAACCCTCCTTTACTCAGTTTTGGCTCACGAGGCTAAGTGTACCCGTTCCAAAGTTCAGAGCAGAATTAAATTCCATCGCAGAGCCGTAAATAGAACCCGGGCCTCTACGGTGGAAGTGAAGTACTCACCCGTCATTTACCTGAAAAGGGGGTGTGAATAATCCGATCTATTCTGAGAAATACCATCTCGAATGGATGAAAACAAGTCTTTATCGGTCTCGCTTGTCTTCTGATCTGACTGAATTGTTCAGTGTGACTTGGGACGAGGTGAGAGGCGCGGATAAAAAGAAGATTAATAAATGGATTCGGTACGAGTATGATGTACATCATTATGATTTGTAGATGGTGGAATAAATGAAGTGGAAGATATCTCTTCGAAAAGGAATGATGGAGAAGACAATGGCAAAGAAATATATTGCTGTGAGATAGACCACGGCCGTGAATAACGATGTTACCTTCCCCCGTATTGCTGTGCGCTTCATTCTTGAACATAAACAAACAATGCCTGTACACCAATTTAAAAAACATAATACCGAACATTATATTCCAAAATGATGGTATATTGCCTTTCACGGCCAGTGAATTAAAACTCAGCAATTTTTCTAGGATTGTGCCATTTCTTATGTGGGGTTTCGCCTAGGGCATCAAGTTGGCTCATCAGCGGGCTCTTGGTGTCCCAGCCCGGATCCCCACAGGAATAACGAACTGCGCGGTATCTCCCTTTTTATGAAGCGCACCTGCGCCTCTTTACTGCGAGAACTTAAAGCTCAAGCAGCCATAAACTCCCTATGAAGGCTTCCAGAAAGATGGTATATTGGTTTTCACGACCTGTGAATTCCTAATTTTAAATAGCAACACGGGGAAGCGACCTTTGAATTGTGGCTTTATAGACGGATACTAAGAGTTCCTTGGACACAAAGAGTGACAAATGTAGAAGTAATGAGAAGAATGAACACAACACTAAAATTTATCAATATAGTGAAATGTCAAAAATTGCAATATCTACAGTAGGTCATACAAATTGATACGACCTGTTACAAAAAATACTCCAGGGGAAGTTCAACAGCAAAAGAGGTCCTGGACAAAGAAGAATATCATGGTTCGACAATCTTAGATACTGGATCAATATATCTTCACCTGAATTATTCCGCGTTGCCACCAACAAGGCAAGAATAGCCATCATGATCACCAACATCCGAACTGGATAGGCACCGATAGAAGACGAAGATGAAGATTATTCCTAATTTATAATTTTATCCTCAATCTACCTTATAAAATACTAGCTGTACCCGGCATGCGTTTCAATGCCAAACAATGAAAGTGTTGCCTTTGTAAGTTTGTTTGATGAAGTGCCTTTGGATACACAATATTCTTTTTCTTTTTCCGTTAACTGCATCTAAACTTTTGTAAAATGGATTTACTAATTCTGAAACATTCGTGGGAGTGTCCACAAAACTCACCAAAGTTTCATCTCAATCAGATGAATGGTATATGAACGCATACGGGTCTTTGTTGATACGATTCGCGTGCCATCACCCATTTGTTCAATCTATTCGTACGCTACCTATTGTAATATGGTTTTACTAAGTCAGAAACCTTCACAGGAGTGTACACAATAACTCAACAAAGTACCATCGCATTCAGGTGAATGGTTTATGAACGCATACCGGACTTTAGTTGAAATGATTCGCACACCGTCACTCATTTGTTAAATATATTCGTGCGCCACCTATTGTAAAATGTATTTACTAAGTTAGAAACAACAATTCACCAAAATGTTATTGCAGTGGTATGAATGGTATATGAACACATACAGGACTTTGTTGAAAGGAATCGCGCGATATCACCCATTTGTTGAAACTACTCGTGCGCTAAATATTGTAAAATGAGTATACTAAGTCAGAAACCTTCACGAGGGTATACACTACAACTCCCCAAAGTTTCACCGCAATCGGATGTATGGTAGGTATGAACGCATACGGGACTCTTTTTGAAACTATTCGCACGTCATCACCCATCTGTTAAATCTACTTGTGTACCACGTATTGTAAAATGGATTTACTAAGTTAGAAACCTTTGCGGGAGTGGGAACAACAATTCACCAAAATTTCATCACAATGGCATAAATGGTATATGAACACTGATACGTGCAAGTGCACGTCTCTTCGTTTTCAATCATGTATATTCCGGTGCATCATACTTCATGACATTTGAACCGACCGCCTGTTGTCGTGGTTCCGTTGGTCAACGCGAGATGGCTCCTGCTCTCGGACTTCGGCTTCCTCCAAGTAGTTCCTGCTTATTCACCAATAGAGTGCGTTGGTGTTTCCTTTAAAACTCTACCAATTCGTGACATAAGTGAAAAACAATTATGATTCTACCCCATAAAACAAAGAACGCTGTATATTCATGATACCGCCAAATTATGAACTTATTTATGACATTGTTGTATTGAGGTGTCACTCCGTGATTGGACAATTTATTTACATGTATACAGTTCGAAAATGACACGCAAAAATAGTTCTCCGCCATTTTGGGAGTCGCTATTAGTGGTCGCGAAGAGAAAGAAGAAGGACTGCTCGTGAAAGGTGTCTCCGCTGATGGGGGGGGGGGGGGGGGCGGTTGCCTCCCCCATCCTCTTCGAAATATAAATATATTCAAGAGAAGATATGAATGCCATTTCTACTTGGAAATTGCCTGTCGTCTTCAGGTTGTGAATTTCATCGTTTGGACGTGTGAAATGTGATTGCATCTCGACGCGTAACTTCGCATGTGATCTAAACGAAGCATGTGCTGGGCGGGCTTCTTCAGGGCAATCTAGTGCCATATTTTGTTTTATTTGGAACGTGTTAGTTTTTTGTTTTCATTGTGTCTCCGCTGTGGAGTTTTAAGGTACGTTTTTTTAATTTAATTTATCTAATTATTTTTTTTTGGGAGCTCCAAGTTTGGCCGTGTACGAATGTTGATCTTCTGTTGTGTTCTCGCTTGTAGGTCTGAAATTTCTTTTTCGTTTTAATAACGTTTCCTTATATATATTAAGTTTCTTATTTATTTTTTTGTTTACCTTCTGGAGTCACATTTATTAGTTTATTTCACGTTTAAATTATTATTTATTTTCGTTTGCCAATCTTATGATTGATATTGTATTCAAATTAATTTATTCATGATCCGTGCCCTTTACACTTGTAATAGTTTTTAAATGTAATTGTTTTCCGCCGTACATTTCCTTACGCTGATGATAAAATTTATTTTATTAATTGTTTGCCGTAATTTCGATCTGGCATGTTTTTGTGTCGCCATGTCTGCTGTTTGCCGTGATGCATTATGGTCTCGTTGGCAGTCCATTGGCGCGGGTCTAAAAAGCAGACGTGTTGTGAATTAACTTAATCCTTTTTTTTAATGTAATCTTGTTAGTGTTAGTTTTGTGATTTTTGGTAAATGTCCTTGTTTTTTTCGTCGGCGTGCTTATCATTTATTTATTTATTTTCTATCCAATTTAATTTTTTTAATTAAAGTTTAATTTATTTTCTTTCCTTATTTTTTGGCATGGCATCAACATCTGCATGTCGGATCGTGATTGCATTTCCTTGCAATTTATCAAGCCCTTTCTCATTGTGTTGTACATGTAATTTCTATTTTAACCTTTGGGCTGTTTAATATTTTTTTTATTTTATTTTAAATTAAGTCTTTCTTCTTCTTGGCTTTGCAAGCAAGCATGTTAGGGGCTATCTGGCCTTCTTGGAAATTTGTGTTGGTTGATGCATGTTCAGTTTATGGTGAAGGTGCTATTTAAATTTTTAATATTAAACCTTATATTTTTTTTCCTTTTTTAAATCTTTTGTTGTGGCATTATTTCACCGACGGGTGTTCTGTTGGTTATTGGGGGGTGTTTGTACGATAGCCTGTGTGTGTTGTCCCCTTCTCCTTCTTCCTTCCACCCCTTTTGGAGCTCTTCTGTCGGGACTTGTCTTCTGGAGGTGGTTTTGCTGCGGAAGTGACCCGGACCTCTGAATACAGGTAAGTTGGCCCATCCACGCTCCCCGTACTCGTCTCATTCTGGTAAGCAAAGCGTTGGCTATCGAGTTACCGACGTGCTGCTGGCCAGTGCCGTTAATGTGGGGGTTGCAATTTGGTAGCAGAGCGTGGTTATGTTCACTTCCGTAACTATCCCCTCCCCAGTACCCACAGGCTGTTTTATGGACCCCTCTAATGCCGATGGGTCAGTTGGTGGTGTGATTTTGTCAGGAAAGTGCACGTAATGTTGTGTAAAGCTAATCCTTGTCGTTTGTTTTGTTTCATGGTTGCCTCTGAATGTACATGTGGAATGCTGTAAGTGTCCTGTTATAAGCGAGGTGTTTCCTGCTGTAGTTTTATCCTGTTTGTGTGCAACATCCCCACTGAAGATGAAGCCCGGTGAGTGTCTGACATGTGTTCTTGGCATGGGAAATGGGATTTCTTAATGTTCTGATAGCCAATATGCTGCGTGTGAAGGCATCCTGGAGCCCCGTCGGAAGCTGGTAGCCTGATGTTTTGTGCCTATTTTTGTAAATTAGCTCCCTGTTCTCGAGCCAAGCTGGTGGTGACATGTGCAGTTCTGGACAGCATGGTGCATGATTTTGTGTAGTAGGGTGGCTGTGTTCGAGTGTCAGCCTAATCTTTGGTGATGGTAATTACTGGTTGTGGTACTGTTGTGAAAGTGTAAACTGTCCTTGTAAGTCCTGAAATTTTGTTTCCTTCTATATTGGCTGTCTGCATTCTGTGTTTTCCAAAATGGCCGACAACAATAGTGTTTCCAATTTAATTGACTTAAGCGATAACCTTGTGAATTTGGAGAGTTCTTCTGGGGTTGAACGTGAATCACCTCTGTTTACTAGGTCTGAGGTTTTGGGATCAATTACCAGTAGTAGTTTGCCTGCCCCTCTGTTGCCTGGCGCTGGCTCGTTCATACCACTTAATCCTGCATGCGGTCATTCTTCCCATGTTAGGTCACCTAGTGATTTCCTGGGTCCTGCCGACCCATTGCATCCCAGTTCTTTCTCTAGTAATATTAATGTTTTGTCGCCTGTAGAGGGTGTGCGAGCGGGCTACCCTGGTAACAATGTCCCTATTCCTAATGCTTCATTCTCGCCTACCGTTAATTATGGGTCGATTCCTCATCCTATTTCTGGTTTCTTAACTAAATTAAAGCATTTCAACCTTGATGACGTTACCCAAGTGGTACAATTTTTAAAGCAAGTGGTCGAGTTGGGCAACCATGCCTCGATTTTTGGGATGTCGGAAGTTCAGATTTTCCAACTTTTGTATCCAGTTGCATCCGGTATGCTGCGCGATAAGCTTGTTGAAGCTATCCACCTCCGCATGTCCTTAGCCATGTTTATTAGGGAAGTGTTGTGGTTTTTTGTCCCTGCGAGCGCCCTAAGTGCTCTCGAGCATAAGTTCCTGTATCGTGTCCAAAGGCTGGACGAGTCCCTTAGCGACTATGTCAGCGACGTTAAGGTGTATGCCCAGGTTTTTGCATCCCCTTTAACTGAGCGACAGTTGGTGTCATCAATTGTGAATGGGTTCTCGCCTCAATATAGGTCATACATGACTATGTGTACCAGGCCTTCGTCTTTTGTCGAGCTGAAACAGGTCGTTATAGAGGCTATGGCTGTGAAGCATGCAGATTCCCTTCGTGTAGCTAATGTTCCTCCTCCTTCCTTGATGTCTCGTCCCCCACCTAAGGTTATGTTTCATCCTCGACCTAATATTAAGTGCCACTCGTGCGGTGGAGTGGGACATGTCAAGAAGGTGTGTCCGAGTAACCAGGCTGTGTATCGCCAATGACGGAACGTTGAGGAGACCAATTCGGGTGTTACTTCCAAGGATATTTCTGTGTGTACGAATTTGGGAAAACCCTGTGAAGTTTCTGGTCGCGCTAACAATGATAGTCTTGATAGCTCGTTGAAAGCTAAATCTTTATGTGCTAATTCTGCTTATGTCGCTGGCCTACCTAACCTGTCGGTGAGCAATGGCGTGGCAAGTCGGCCTAATTCTGAACGTTGTGTGAAACCTGTGGTGCGGGTGTCCTCGTCACCTACTTGTAATCGTGTTAGAGTGAGTAATGATTTTGGAATTTCTCCTGTGGCTAAAGGAATATCCCCGTTTATTGAAATTTGTGTTAATGACGAGCCCGTTTCTGCGTTGCTTGATTCTGGTAGTGTCGCATCCTTTATAAGCGAGGACTGGTTTTTATCTATGAAGAGTGTTTGCAAATTTCCTGAGTTAGAGCCTAACAATGAATCTTTTATTTCGGCAAATTGTTCAAACTTAAGTATTTTGGGGAGTATGACAGTCAAAATTCATATTCTAAATTTTTCTTGGAAATTTAAATTTTTGGTTGCCAGAAATCTTTCTTGTGCTGTGGTCATTGGAGCTAATTTCATGTCACACGTTGGTATGCTTCTTGATTTTGGTTCTCGCAACTTATGGTTTAAGTTTAATCCACAGAGTAAATTATCATTTAACCCGCTTTTATCTTCTCATGCTGTCAATTCCGTTAGTGAACCTATGACTATTGAGGATCTCGATCTGGAAAATTTAACGAGTCTTCAAAAGGATGCCATTAAGAGGTTATGTCAGGAGTATGGCGATGTATTTACTGACAAGCTGGGTGTAACCCATTTGATGGAGTACAAGATTGAGCTAACCGATTCTGTGCCGGTGCGTTCCAGCCCGTATCGCCTTGCCCCGCCCAAGATGGCTGAACTTCGTAAGATTATCGATAAGATGTTAGAAGAAGGTGTAATCCAACCCTCTATCTCTGCCTACTCATCCCCTGTATTTCTTGTGCCAAAGCCTAACGGTGGTTTTCGGTCGGTGGTCGACTATAGGGCTCTTAATCAAAAGGTTGTTTTGCAGTCCATTCCTTTGCCGGACCTTCACACATGTTTTAGTTGGTTTCGCAACGCGAAGGTGTTCACGATCCTCGATTTAAATTCTTCCTACTTCCAAATCCCCCTCTCTCCTGAATCCAGGCATGTTACTGCTTTTTCCACTGACTGGAACCTGTTTGAGTATGCCCGTGTCCCGTTTGGCCTATCCACCGGAGCCGCTGTGTTGAGCAGACTTCTGGACAAGGTATTTACAGAAATTAAATTCAAGTTTGTGTACCACTACCTTGACGATGTGGTGATCTATTCCGAGTCCTTCGAGGAACACGTTGATCATCTGAAAATTGTTCTTGATCGGTTGCGTGACGCTGGACTTACCGTCAAATTGTCCAAGGTTTCCTTTGCCAAGCCCAAAATTTCCTTCTTGGGACATATTGTTTCTGAATCTGGTATCTCAGTGGACCAGTCTCGTACGCAGGCCATCAGAGATTTTAAACCACCCAAGAACGCCAAGGGTGTTGCTCGTTACATTGGTATGGTCAACTTCTTCCGTAAGTTTATCAGTAACTTTGCCGACCGTGCTGCTCCTCTAAATCAATTGCGCAAAAAGGCTGTGAAGTTCGAGTGGTGTCCCTCTCAGCAAGCAGCCTTCGAAGATCTTAAGCTTGCGCTCTCTAACGCCCCTGTGTTAGCCATTCCGGATTTTGGGAAGCAGTTCATTGTGCAGACGGATGCGTCTGGTCGTGGTGTTGGTTGTGTTCTACTGCAGGAATCTGATCTGGGTAGGCAACCCATTGCATACGCTTCTCGTACCTTAACGGACGCAGAGAGGAAATATTCCATTTACGAACTTGAGGGTTTAGCTGTGTTGTTCGCTCTAGAAAAATTCCGTATGTATCTTGAGCACACCAAGTTTCTCCTTGAGACCGATAACCAAGCCTTGAGCTGGGTCTTAGGGAAACCCCGCAAAACTGGGAGAATTGCTAGGTGGGCAACTAGGATTCTGTCGTTCCAGTTCAATGTCCAACATATTCGTGGGTCCGAAAATGCGGTAGCTGATTCTTTAAGCCGCATGTACGAGGAAACAGCTGAGGAGGATGTTCAGGAATGTGAACCCGTAAACCTTATATCTGCTGTAAATTGTGTCAATGCCGTTCTTAGCAATTCCCCTGTGCTTTTTGAGGATGTGAGACGATTCCAGAAGGAAGACCCCTCCTTATCTAGCCTTATTGACCGAATCAATTCTGGTGAAGTGATCAAGCCCTACTCTCTGAAGGACGGTGTATTGTGTTGTTCGTCTCGTCATGACCGCCTACCTAAAATTGTGCTCCCGTCGGTCCTCATTCCGGAAATCTTTCGTTACTATCATGAATCCCCTATTGGTGGTCACCTAGGAGTATTCAAGACCCGAGCTAAAATCAGACAGTTTTTCATTTGGCAAGGTATGGATGGCGACATCAGGAGGCTCATTAGGAATTGTGCTGCTTGCAGTATTAGCAAACCTCCGGTTTCTACTAAGGTTGGCCTGTTGTCATCTGAACCGGCGTCTAGACCCATGGAGAGGCTTTTTATCGACCATGTTGGACCGTTCCCTCGCTCTGGTCGGGGAAACCAATTTGCGCTTGTTTGCACTAACGGTTTCTCCCGGTTTAGTTGGATTTTCCCCACCAGACAGGCTACGACCAGATCCGTCATAAAGTGCCTTAATTCCATCTTCTCGTCTTTTGGGCCGTGTCAGTATCTGGTGTCAGATAATGCCAAGTGCTTTGTATCTCATCAGTTCCGTCAATTCTTGTTTGATTATGCTATTTCGCACGTAACCACCACTCCCTATTTTCCTAACCCGTCTCTCGCTGAGCGAGTCAATCGTAATCTCCGTTCTGCTCTGATTGCTTTCCACCACGACGACCATTCCAAGTAGGATTCTAATTTGCATTGGCTCAATTTTGCTTTCAACACCGCCGTGCATGAGAGCACGCAAGCTACCCCTTTTTCGCTAATGTTTTCCTTTATGGCTAATTCTCCGTTGTCCAACCTGTGGAACCTGCACGATCTCCTTCCTGACAGTTTCACGCCCGAGGATATGAGGGCGAAATTCGACAAGGCTAGAGAGAATATTAAGGTATCCCATGACCAACTTGCCAGGCGACACAATGCCTGTCACAAGCCAGCTGATTTGGAAATTGGTGATGTTGTGTACGTCCGCAATTTCGAGCCCAAGGGCGTCAGTAATCTTGTCTCAAGCAAGTTAACCCCTCGTTTTAAAGGCCCGTGTTATGTAGAGGCATTCTTGACTCCTGTTACTCTTCTTGTTCGAAACCCTAAGGCCAACAAAATTTCTAGAGTGCATCTTTCACACATTAAGCGAGGTGGAGAGGTGTCTAATGAGGAAATGCTACCGTAAATTTTGTAAAACAAATTTTGTATAATGTAGAGTGTCCCTAAAATTCATTGAAGCCTTCTGGTATCTGTTCCTTGTGGAATTTTGAATTTAATTGGGTTTGCAAACTCTGATGGGATACAAAATGTAAATGTTGGGAAGTTCCCATTGTAATGGTAAATTGTAAAAGTGTACCTAATTTTGATGTTTCATAGGAGTTGCTAATATGTAAGTTGGGCTCGGTGGGAGACCTAACTCATGGTAACCTTGTATTCCTGTTCCCTTTGGGAATTTTAGTGGTCATTCCTCTACCGTAGTTCCTTAGAAATGTATAGTCGTCTAACTCATGTAATCTTGAAATGTACTTCGAATCTGTAAAAAGGTAAACTTGTTAATGAAATTTTGTAAGCACGGATCTAGGGCTTGGTCAGAAATATTTCCTTCATTTAAATTCAACCTTGTTTCTCTTTTGTAAAATGTAGTAAGAAATTGTAAATTCTGTAAACATTTTTGAAATTAGATTAACTTTTATTTTTGTAAATGGCTGCCCACGCGTCGAATCTTATCTTGCACATTGCTTCCACCTACTGCGTCTAAAACGACCTACATAGGACTTGTTGAAAATGTATCTAACGTGTCTCGGACTCTGAAAGCACTGCTGGTGCTGGTGTACTGCGTTTCTGAGGATTTTTGGACACAGTGATGCTGTTGACTAAGTGGTTTGCGAGGTGATCAATTATCCCATCACTGATAATCTGACCCTGCATTCTTCCTAACCAAAACGATGCGGTTTCATCCATCAATTGGAGTTAACAGGTGAACATTTTCTTCAGCAAACTTGCTTGGTGAATCGACTAGTTAAGGAGTACTGTCTATGCCTAGGCATATTCGTGAACGGTGTTCACGCTTAAGGGAGGGAGACTGATACGTGCAAGTGCACGTCTCTGCGTTTTCAATCATGTATATTCCGGTGCATCATACTTCATGACATTTGAACCGACCGCCTGTTGTCGTGGTTCCGTTGGTCAACGCGAGATGGCCCCTGCTCTCGAACTTCGGCTTCCTCCAAGTAGTTCCTGCTTATTCACCAATAGAGTGCGTTGGTGTTTCCTTTAAAACTCTACCAATTCGTGACATAAGTGAAAAACAATTATGATTCTACGTCATAAAACAAAGAACGGTGTGTATTCATGATACCGCCAAATTATGAACTTATTTATGACATTGTTGTATTGAGGTGTCACTCCGTGATTGGACAATTTATTTACATGTATACAGTTCGAAAATGAGACGCAAAAATAATTCTCCGCCATTTTGGGAGTCGCTATTAGTGGTCGCGAAGAGAAAGAAGAAGGACTGCTCGTGAAAGGTGTCTCCGCTGATGGGGGGGCGGTTGCCTCCCCCATCCTCTTCGAAATATAAATATATTCAAGAGAAGATATGAATGCCATTTCTACTTGGAAATTGCCTGTCGTCTTCAGGTTGTGAATTTCATCGTTTGGACGTGTGAAATGTGATTGCATCTCGACGCGTAACTTCGCTTGTGATCTAAACGAAGCATGTGCTGGGCGGGCTTCTTCAGGGCAATCTAGTGCCATATTTTGTTTTATTTGGAACGTGTTAGTTTTTTGTTTTCATTGTGTCTCCGCTGTGGAGTTTTAAGGTACGTTTTTTTAATTTAATTTATCTAATTTTTTTTGGGAGCTCCAAGGTTGGCCGTGTACGAATGTTGATCTTCTGTTGTGTTCTCGCTTGTAGGTCTGAAATTTCTTTTTCGTTTTAATAACGTTTCCTTATATATATTAAGTTTCTTATTTATTTTTTTGTTTACCTTCTGGAGACACATTTATTAGTTTATTTCACGTTTAAATTATTATTTATTTTCGTTTGCCAATCTTATGATTGATATTGTATTCAAATTAATTTATTCATGATCCGTGCCCTTTACACTTGTAATAGTTTTTAAATGTAATTGTTTTCCGCCGTACATTTCCTTACGCTGATGATAAAATTTATTTTATTAATTGTTTGCCGTAATTTCGATCTGGCATGTTTTTGTGTCGCCATGTCTGCTGTTTGCCGTGACGCATTATGGTCTCGTTGGCAGTCCATTGGCGCGGGTCTAAAAAGCAGACGTGTTGTGAATTAACTTAATCCTTTTTTTTATTTTTTAATGTAATCTTGTTAGTGTTAGTTTTGTGATTTTTGGTAAATGTCCTTGTGTTTTTCGTCGGCGTGCTTATCATTTATTTATTTATTTTCTATCCAATTTAATTTTTTTAATTAAAATTTAATTTATTTTCTTTCCTTATTTTTTGGCATGGCCTCAACATCTGCATGTCGGATCGTGATTGCATTTCCTTGCAATTTATCAAGCCCTTTCTCATTGTGTTGTACATGTAATTTCTATTTTAACCTTTGGGCTGTTTAATATTTTTATTTTATTTTATTTTAAATTAAGTCTTTCTTCTTCTTGGCTTTGCAAGCAAGCATGTTAGGGGCTATCTGGCCTTCTTGGAAATTTGTTTTGGTTGATGCATGTTCAGTTTATGGTGAAGGTGCTATTTAAATTTTTAATATTAAACCTTATATTTTTTTTTTCCTTTTTTAAATCTTTTGTTGTGGCATTATTTCACCGACGGGTGTTCTGTTGGTTTTTGGGGGGTGTTTGTACGATAGCCTGTGTGTGTTGTCCCCTTCTCCTTCTTCCTTCCACCCCTTTTGGAGCTCTTCTGTCGGGACTTGTCTTCTGGAGGTGGTTTTGCTGCGGAAGTGACCCGGACCTCTGAATACAGGTAAGTTGGCCCATCCACGCTCCCCGTACTCGTCTCATTCTGGTAAGCAAAGCGTTGGCTATCGAGTTACCGACGTGCTGCTGGCCAGTGCCGTTAATGTGGGGGTTGCAAACACAAACGGGACTTTATTGAAACGGTTCGCGCGCTGTCACTCATTTCTTAAATCTACTCGTCAGCCACCTATTGCAAGATGTATTTACTAAATCACAAGAGCAGGAACAATAATTCACCAACACATACGGGATTTTGTTGAAAAGATTCGCGCGCCATCACACATTTGTTGAATCTACTCTTGCGCTACCTATTGTAAAATGGATTTTATAAGTCAGAAACCATTGCAGGAGTGTACACCGGGGTAGGTCTTGCAGACAACTGATAGGCAGATGCGGAGTCTTAGTGTGTGTGCAATGTGTTTTACTGAAATTACATAACTAGGGGCCGTATTTTTTGGTAATAGCGAAACGCGCGAACTCTTTTTAGCCTATTTTCAATTTTGAAAAAATAGGCTTATGAGATCACCTTTTGTTCGTGTGTGTGTGCGTGTGTGTGTGTGTGTGTGTGATTCGTGTGTGTGTCCCCCCCTAATAAAATCTAAACGGCAGGAGCGATTTCAATAAAACTCGGAAAGTTCATAGCACTATTCCCGGCGACCTCGACCGTGCCCTTCAAATTTTGTTACAACTCACCAATCCAACATGGCGGCTGAGCGAAATATTTCACCAGCATTCAATATCTCCGAAACTATTACCGATATTACCCTGGCATTTTCTATGGTGATAGAGGGAACTACTATAAGTTCACTTATGTGACTTTTGAAAACCTGGTAACTACAAAACCAACATGGAGGCCAAGCGAATTTGCGACTTTTAAATAGACGTTTCTCGTGATTTGACCAACCAAACGCAATGAAACTTGGTACAGTGTGTGTTTTTATACATTGTAATGCACCGACATCTAACTTCGTTCAATTGTTTACATAATCACAAGATGGCGGATGTGCGAAATATTTCACCGGCATTCTATATCTCTGAAACTATTAGCGGTATCTCCCTAAAATTTTGTACGGAGATAAAGGGCACTACTGGAAGTCCATCTATAAGACTTTCAAAAACCGGTTAACTACAAAACGAACATGGCGGCCAAGCGAATTTGAAAATTTTAAATAGACCTTTCTCGCGATTTAATGTTCCAAGCGCACTGAAACCTGGTACAGGAAATATTTATACACATTGTAATCCACTGGTATCTAATTTAGTTCAATTGTTTACATAACCTCAAGATGGCGGCAGTGCGAATTTTAAAATTAAGTTTTTATTTCTTGTGATGTAGTCATGCGATCGAAGTGAAAGTTTGAATAATGAACCTACGCAATAGTTTTCCTTTAATGGTACATGACTCTATGGCCTATACATTTAACAATCGAACATGGCGACCATCCGAAATATTTAGGCGATACTGAATATCTACGAATCTATTTTAGCAATCAAACTGCATTTTTTATGTTCATAGGGGCTATGAACTTAAGTTCACCTATAGGACTTTAAATAACCTGGTGATCACAAATCCAACATGGCGGTGACGTGAATTATAAATATTCACATGGACGTTTCTCGCAATTTAACCATCCGAGTGCAGTGAAACTTGGTACAGTAAATCCTTATACGAATGTTAATCCACTGGCATCTAATTTATTTCAATTGTTTCCATAACCTCAAGATGGCAGCTGTGAAAAATTTTAAAATCTCCTTGTTTTTTCTTGTGTCCTAATTATGCGATTGAAGTTTGAATACTACACGTTCACAATAATCTGCATGTAACAGTACATAACTCTAGGACCTACATATATAAAATCCAACATGGCGACCATCCGAAATATTTAGTCGGTTCTTAATATCTACGAATCTATTACAGCAATCAAACAGAAATTGTGTATGTTGATAGTGGCAATTAACATAAGTAGGATATATGAAAATAGGCTGTATAGTTCTTCACGGAACTACTTGTTATATCTTTTTTCTTGCCTATATATGACCTTCTAGGTACATTAAGTACCGTATTTTAGCAAATTGAACTCGCGAAATATCACGAAATCTTGATTTATAGCGCGAATTGTGCAAATAATCACGAAATATACTCCTACTTTGTACGAAAATTGCTAAGTATTATCGATAAACTCTCCAATAAACGTTTAAATGCTTGTGAGGAATTGACCGTCTTGGTTTCCTTCTCATTTGATTCATAGTGCTGCATATTCTCTCCACAAATGCTCACAAAACGGAAGTATGTGTATTCAGTTCCGCGATCTGTAAGGCTATCGATATCTTCTATCGGTTACATCAAATGGCGTTGTGGTCGTAGATACAGCAGTGCTAGTTCGCGACTGATAACAATTTGTATACCGTATTTGGTTGTTCTAAGTTTTAATAACAAGGATACATTAAAAGAATGCTCTTTTAATGTGTTAGATTTATGCCATACTATAAGGAAGATTGCAGAAGAAACATCGATCATTATGACAATTTATTTCGCGAAATACCCACCGAAATGGTGTCAGTTTTACCAACGAAATCAACAGTTTTATTTCACCAAAAAATAAGGGCCTTATACATAAATGTCTCAATGCTATTATTTCATATTATTTTTTACCATTTGAGCCGTGGTTTACGATGTGATATTACACAATGACCTCAAAGCTATGACCCGAACACTTACTAGAATGACTAACCTACCTGTGGTTCATGATGTGATATGAAATAACGGCCCCAAATGATATGACCCGTCAACCTATTAGATTGACCAGCATCATCATTCATCATCATCATGTATTGTCTTAACAGGCCATTAAGACCCAGGACAGACAATAAGAGCATAAACAAAAACTCATATACAAAACAACACAGGCATTACAACAGGAGGGACTGAGACTCTTCACAAGTATCGGTCGCAAATGGTCTTCCACCTTTCTCAGTACTTTGCATCCTCCACAGTTGTTGTTGGGGCCACCTTTATCAGTGACATTATCGCTCGATCCATCCATCTTGTTCATGGGCGGCCTCTCGTGCGTCTCCCAGTTGGTGTCGAGCTGAAAACACGATTGGATATGGAATCCTCAGCTCGAATGACATGTCCAAACCATTGCAACCTCCTCCACTTCAGAATCCGGTTGATTCTCGTCTTCCCAAAGCGTTAATAAAGTACTTTCCCACCTTTCTACCTCTGAATTATATAGTGGACCATATATTTTCCGCAAGACCTTCCTTTCAAAAAACGCACAAACGTTCTTCAAGCATTTGAGGCGTGGCCCAGATCTCAAAGCCATATAGGCCATATAGGACCACAGGCCTCCTTTGAAATCAAACGTGATTTGAAAAGATTCTTCAAGCTATAGAAAACACGATTCGCTGTAGTTATCCTTTGTTGTACTTCCTTTCCTATCTCATTCCCGTTCGAAAAGACCGATCCTAAATATTTGATATCCTCTACCATCTCAAAATTATGCCCATAAATATTGATCAATATCCCTGAACGCAAAACTAAAACACTACTGCACTGTCATCCGGCCAGAAGCTTTGTATGCAGCGGAATGTCTCTCCTTGAATAGAAAAGGAATAATGGAACAAGATGTTCAGTAAAGAACATATAGCCTACTTTCTCCTAAATGCATGGGTATTGTTATAAATCTTTGTCCTTTTCAAGGAGTATAATTGAATGTTGGTTGTAGTAGCTTGTTGAAATACAACGTGCTATAGGGATATTAAACTTGAATATGAGGTGCCCTTTGCTAGTGCTACCTCTGTAAAAAAAATCATTCAATTCGGTTTCACCGTGTTTGAATTGATCTGGGGAATGGATTTGCACACATACATGGCCGCTATTTGCAAACTATTGGGCTGATGACCTTGTAGTCAGCCATAAGATGCTTTCCACAAAAAGGCATGTTGTTGCAAAATCCGGTAGAGATCAAATTATTAGGATGGTCGAAATTTGATTTAAGCTTTTACATTTGGGTGGACGTCATTCCGTTTCCGTCAAGATGGCGGCGATATAAAACATGACACTGAGGTGCCTTTTGCTACTGCTACCTCTGTACCAAATTTCGTTCAATTCGGTTTCACCGTGTTTGAATTGATAGGTGGAATCGATTTGCACACATACTTGGCCACCATCTGCAAACTATTGGGCTGATGATCTAGCAGTTTGGTCAGAAATTGCTTCCCACATAAAGATTTGTTGTTGCAAAATGTGGTAGAGACTAGATTATTAAGTTGGTCGTAATTACATTTTAGCCCTTAAAATTTGGGTGGCCGCGATTACGTTTCCGTCAAGATGGCGGTGATATAAAACATGACACTGAGGTGGCCTTTTCTAGTGCTACCTCTGTACCAAATTTCGTTCCATTCGGTTTCACCGTGTTCGAATTAATAGGGGAATCGATTTTCACACAAAGATGGCCGCCATCCGCAAAATATAAGGCTAATGACCTATTAGTTTGGTCAAAGGATGCTCCCTCCATAATGGTATGTTGATGCAAAATTTGGTAGAGATCGGATGATTAGGTTAATCGTAATTTGATTTAAGCTTTGAATATTTGTGTGGCCGCCATTACGTTTCCGTCAAGATGGCGGCGATATAAAACATGACACTGAGGTGCCCTTTTGCTAGTGCTATCTCTGTACCAAACTTCATTCCATTCGGTTTCACCGTGTTCGAATTAATAGGGGTAATCGATTTTGACACAAAGATGGCTGCCATCCGCAAACTATTAGGCTAGTGACCTATTAGATTTGTCAAAGGATGCTTCCTCCATAAAGGTATGTTGTTGCAAAATTTGGTGGAGATCGGATGATTAGGTTAGTCGTAATTTGATTTAAGCTTTGAACATTTGTGTGGCCGCCATTACGTTTCCGTCAAGATGGCGGTGATATAAAAAATGACACTGAGGTGTCCTTTGCTAGTGCTACCTCTGTACCAAATATCATTCCATTCGGTTTCACCGTGTTCGAATTAATAGGGGTAATCGATTTTGACACAAAGATGGCCGCCATCCGCAAACTATTAGGCTAGTGACCTATTAGATTTGTCAAAGGATGCTCCCTTCATAAAGGTATGTTGTTGCAAAATTTGGTAGAGATCGGATGATTAGGTTAGTCGTAATTTGATTTAAGCTTTGAACATTTGGGTGGCCGCAATTACGTTTCCGTCAAGATGGCGGCGATATAAAACATGACACTGGGGTGCCCTTTGCTAATGCTACCTCTGTACCAAATATCATTCCACTCGGTTTCACCGTGTTCGAATTAATAGGGGTAATCGATTTTGACACAAAGATGGCCGCCATCCGCAAACTATTAGGCTAGTGACCTATTAGATGTGTCAAAGGATGCTCCCTGCATAAAGGTATGTTGTTGCAAAATTTGGTAGAGATCGGATGATTAGGTTAGTCGTAATTTGATTTAAGCTTTGAACATTTGGGTGGCCGCCATTACGTTTCCGTCAAGATGGCGGCGATATAAGACATGACACTGGGGTGCCCTTTGCTATTGCTACCTCTGTACCAAATTTCATTCCATTCGGTTTCACCGTGTTCGAATTAATAGGGGTAATCGATTTTGACACAAAGATGGCCACCATCCGCAAACTATTAGGCTAATGACGTATTAGATTTGTCAAAGGATGTTCCCTCCATAAAGGTATGTTGTTGCAAACTTTGGTAGAGATCGGATGATTAGGTTAGTCGTAATTTGAATTAAGCTTTCAACATTTGTGTGGCCGCCATTACGTTTGTGTCAAGATGGCGGCAATATAAAACATGACACTGAGGTGCCCTTTGCTAGAGCTACCTGTGTACCAAATTTCATTCCATTGGGTTTCACCGTGTTCGAATTCATAGGGGTAATCGATTTTGACACAAAGATGGCCGCCATCCGCAAACTATTAAGCTAATGACCTATTAGGTTTGCCACAGGATGCTCCTTTCATAAAGGTATGTTGTTGCAAAATTTGGTAGAAATCGGATGATTAGGTTAGTCGTAATTTGATTTAAGCTTTGAACATTTGGGTGGCCGCCATTACGTTTCCGTCAAGATGGCGGCGATACACACATCAAAAAAAGTTTTGCATCACCTCGGTTCCAAGAGTTCCGGAACCGTTAAATACAAAGGGAATAGAGATCAACACAAACAACATTTCAGCTCGTTTTATTGCTCATGAGACCCACACATTGCATGTTGTACCATCATACAGCTAGACTTTCAGCATTTGTGGTCCAGATTGCAGTACACACCACTACCTCTAATACCCAGTAGCACGTCCTCTTGCATTGATGCATGCCTGTATTCGCCGTGGCATACTATCCACAAGTTCATCAAGACACTGTTGGTCCAAATTGTCCCACTCCTCAACGACAATTCGGCGTAAATCTCTCAGAGTGGTTGGTGGGTCAAGACGTCCATAAACAGCCCTTTTCAACATATCCCAGGCATGTTCGATACGGTTCATGTCTGGCGAACATGCTGGCCACTGTAGTCGAGCGATGTCGTTATCTTGAAGGAACGCATTCACAAGATGTGCACGATGAGGTCGAGAATTGTCGTCCATGAAGACAAATGCCTCTCCAATATTCTGCCGATATGGTTGCACTATGGGTCGGAGGATGTCATTCAGGTATCGTAAAGCCGTTTCGGAGCCTTCCATGACCACCAGTGGCGTACGTCGGCCCCACATAATGCCACCCCAAAACATCAGGGAACCACCACCTTGCTGCACTCGCTGGACAGTGTGTCTAAGACGTTCAGCCTGACCAGGGTGCCTCCAAACACGTCTCCGACGATTGTCTGGTTGAAGGCATATGCGACACTCATCGGTGAAGAGAACGTGATGCCAATTCCGTGGGGTCCATTCAGCATGTTGTTGGGCCCATCTGTACCGCGCTGCATGGTGTCGGGGTTGCAAAGCTGGACCTCGCCATGGACGTCGGGAGTGAAGTTGCGCATCATGCAGCCTATTGCGCACAGTTTGAGTTGAAACACGACGTCCTGTGGCTGAACGAAACGCATTATTCAACATGGTGGCATTGTTGTCAGGGTTCCTCCGAGCGGCAATCCGTAAGTAGCGGTCATCCACTACAGTAGTAGCCCTTGGACGGCCTGAGCAAGGCCTGTCATCGACAGTTCCTGTATCTCTGTACCTCCTCCATGTCCGAACAACATCGCTTTGGTTCACTCTGAGACGCCTGGAAACTTCCCTTGTTGAGAGCCCTTCTTGACACAAAGTAACAATGCGGACGCGATCGAACTGCGGTATTGACCTTCTAGGCATGGTAGAACTACAGACAACATGAGCAGCGTACCTTCGTCCTGGTGGAATGACTGGAACTGATCGGCTGTCGTACCCCCTCCGTCAAATAGGCCCTGCTCATGCATGGTTGTTTACATCTTTGAGCAGTTTTAGTGACATCTATGAACAGTCAAAGGGACAGTATCTTGGATACAATATACACAGTCAACGTCTATATGCCGGAGATCTGGGAACCGAGGTGATGCAAAACTTGTTTTGATGTGTGTATAAAACATGACACTGGGGTGCCCTTTGCTAGTGCTACCTCTGTACCAAATTTCATTCCATTCGGTTTCACCGTGTTCGAATTAATAGGGGTAATCCATTTTGACACGAAGATGGCCGCCATCCGCAATCTATTAGGCTAATGACCTATTAGATTTGTCAAAGGATGCCCCCTTCATAAGGGTATGTTGCTGCAAAATTTGGTAGAGATCGGATGATTAGGTTAGTCGTAATTTGATTTAAGCTTTGAACATTTGTGTGGCCGCCATTACGGTTCCGTCAGATGGCGGCGATATAAAACAAGACACTGGGGTGCCCTTTGCTAGTACTACCTCTGTACCAAATTTCGTTCCATTCGGTTTCACCGTGTTCGAATTAATAGAGGCAATCGATTTTCACACAAAGATGGCCGTCATCCGCAAACTATTAGGCTGATGACCTATTAGTTTGGTCAAAGGATGCTGCCCCCATAAAGGTATATTGTTGCCAAATTTGGTAGAGATCGGATGATTAGGTTAGTCGTAATTTGATTTTAGCTTTGAACATTTTTGTGGCCGCCATTACGTTTCGGTCAAGATGGCGGCGATATAGAACATGACACTCAGGTGTCCTTTGCTAGTGCTACCTTCGTACCAAATTTCGTTGAATTTGCGCTCACCGTGTTCGAATTGATAGGGGGGGGACAGACATTCAGAGTACACACACACACACACACAGACTCACACACACACATACACACACACAGACAGACACACTTTTTTTCGCCCTGTAGTGATCTCATAAGTCTACTTTCATTTTTTGCAAAAATCGAAAGTAGGCTAAAAACTGGAGACCAAGGAAAGGAAGATATTGAGGAAAATCCTGGGTCCACTCAAAGAACACGGCGAGTTCCGAAGACGCCTCAACCACGAGTTGTACACTCACGTAGAGGAATTAACTGACGTGATGAGGAAAAGGAGGATTTCTTTTTATGGTCATATAACCCGAAAGAAATCAACACAGCTATCCAACAGAATTATTGCTTTTCTCCGTGAGAAAAAGACAAAGGGGGCCTGGTTCAGTGAAGTAGAGAAAGATCTGTTGGAGACTGGGATAACACGTGGAGATATCCAGGAGCGTGGCCCACTTAGGGAAAAACTTCAGAAACATCGAATTTTTCAACTTAAGACGAAGCTAACTACCGGGAAGGCGTGGACGACGGGGAGGAAGGCACAACATCGATTGCGAATGAAGGAGTACTGGGCCAACATTAAAATGCAGAAAAAACAGTTGAAATGACGTTGTCCTTAGTTGGCCGTAAAGAAGGAAGTAGAAGAAGATGCTATTAAGATTGTTCGGCCGACGAGACACCCTCAGATATATTGTTTTTAAGTCATTGACTACCAGACCTACCTTCCCTACTTCTGTGAATTTACAAAATTCAAATCGTAACTATTTGTATCCATTTCTTAAAATGTTGTTCTTGCTTTGTCCTCCGTCACCTTCACCGTTTCCCACATTTCTCACATGTTTATCGGAATGCCTAGACGTTTCCTTTTCTGAAGTTCGTGTTAAACCTACAGCTACAAACTGAATCGCAGTCTTTTCCATATTATTAATTAGTTAAGCATTATTATTTCACGTTTATGATGAGCAAACTCACTTTTTTAAAATTTCCCAGACTAATTAAAGCCTCAAAGTTTCGAGAAAGGGAACGGGGTACACCTAGCCTCCTAAGGCTAAACTGAGAAGAGGAGGGTTCGATTCCCACCTCAGCCATCCTTGAAGTAGTTTTCAGTGGTATTTCCCACTTCTACTCCAGGCAAAAGCTGGGATGGTTCCTAACTTAAGGACATGGCCGCTTCCTTCCTAATCTTATCTCCAATTTACAAATTCACAAACTAGTGCAATCAAAGGAGTGAAGGAAGCTTGTAGTTTAACGTGATCATTAATCCAGCGATCATGAGCCATGAGACCTCTTTTTACGTGCAATCCGAACCACAGGGCATGGCATTTCACTTCGAAAATGTCACATGAATTAACTGGGAATCGAACTCGATCCGCCTTCGTGAGAGTCACAACGTTCCTAGTACAGTCATCACAATATCACAGGTTATCACACAATTTTGTTTATACATTGAGACCTTAAGGCATATTGCATATCCATCTAGTCTCATGTTTATGTTTCCAACATCTATTCTATACGCAGACCGGCACAGCAGATGCAGAGTACAGAGGCGGCAAATACTTTTATTGGAGATGTGCAGAAACGTGAACGAAGAATGGCAGGAGGGATGAGTGGTCATAAATGCACTTAGCAGGATTCTAGGGAGTACCGAGGGTGTACGTGTACCGTGAGAAGACGAGCGAGGGCTAGGACGGCAGGTCGTTGAACGCAAGAATTTGTGTGAGAAAATTGCAATTTGGCAAGGACACAGCTTCAAGTTTTGGTACCGCCCAGATGCGACCTACTTAAGAATTAGTGACCGGAGAGCAATGAGAGTTGCATATATGGAAGCGGGAGACTCTCTACCTCCCAGAAATGTAATTTGGTGCAATTTGGATGTAAGGCTGATTTAATTCAGTATAAAATGCCTGATGTGGGAGCGTTTCAGCGTCAGCCAATGAGAGAATAAGCGTCACCAAGCCGTGTTTTGCGCGTAAATTGGCAGACAATGAGGGATGATTACTGGCTTCATTTGATAAGAAGCCCACGATCGATTATTGGAGAGGACATCACCAATGAGATATTGGGATTACACCGAGTTCAGTGATATAAGTCAATTCGGGACAGAGTTATTATTTTGGAAATAAATCTCATATTTCCCCTTCCTACGACCAGTTATGCTTCAAACACTTAAATAGCTCCATCTGGGAGAATGAAGTCAGTCGATTTTTTTATTCTGTTACGGACGCTTCACGTCAGTCGAGTTCGTGATTTTGACTCTGTTGTTTTACGTGTCCAGTGGTAAAAATTGAGACAGTGTGGCGCTGCTTTTGAGATCATGTCTAGATAGTATAAAATACGAGTGCGAGTTCTTGTCAGTGTCGAGATAAGATATTGATATGCGTGCTAGTTCGCGAGTGCAAGTTTGGCTGAGAAATAGGCTAGCCACTGTGCTAGGTAAACATATAAGTTGTGTCGATAGGAGCTACGGCAGACAATCTGGATGAATTGAGTAGTTCAGGTGGTAGCTATTTAGGTGAATGATAGGGTTATCGGCTCGTAACAGTGAGTGCGAGTTACCTTCTTGTATGCCGCATTAAGTAACTGTGTAATCTGTGTTCATCCTTACCACGAGGTACTGTACCCGATATCCGGATAGTAGGCTGTCATATATCCGCCCCCTCAATCGGATTGCCAATAATCAAACGCGCCGGCATAGCTACATCAATGAAAATGGCACTGACAGATACTATCGAGATTAGAGCACAATAGTTAACAAGAAAATTATTGTGGAACACACCAAAATATACGGGGGTTCATACTTACCTTTACTTACCTCTTAAATATATCTCGGGGACTGGGTTGTCAACTGGATCACTTAAAAGTATGTCCTCACAATAACCTCCACCATGATATTTAAAATGAACCAAAAACGAAGACGAGAAACTTTAAACTGCACAATAATTTATTTCACATAAAGAATGATTTTAACAAAAATGAAACAACAAAATATACGTGGCAATCAGAAGCCATCGACCACATAACCATGTCCTCCTGTAGGACCTGTATTCTCTACATATAATGTTTTAGCTTTCTCAAGCTCATAGCAACAAAAAAATAGTAATGCATATGGACTGGAAACGGGATTTGGGATGAGACACATATATCAATTGCTTTGCGTGTTCATATACTGCACATTTTATTTATAGCCACAAGGCTATTATGAAACGCCCTTGGCCTCGGTAACACAGTTGTCCGGACCAGCTGCAAATCACCTGTATAGTCAAAGCGGACACCCGTTCGTTCAACCCTAGCATAAGCGTGCTACCTCAGAGCTCGGCTCTCTTCCAAACACGTAAATGTTCACATCTCAACTGAAATATTATCACGCAAATGTCTTACATGCTTCATTCAAACACCATTGGATTACTCCAACAATCCCAAATCATGATTATTTGTTTAAACCACTTGCTTAACTTGCATTGTTTAGAGTATAAAAAAAACTCTAAATGTTAATAACAAAAGTTCATTAATTATTTATAACAATAATAAATTGTTTATAACAATGTATAATGACGATTGAAAATTTAATACACGCTTCTATTAATCACTATCATTCCAAATTATTTAACAAAGATATTTACAAAATTATTTTACAATATTAAATTGTTAATATTATTTATACAAGGAATACATTGAACCACACGTTTATCCGGTTGATAATTACTCAAATCGTGTTGATATAATCGACCAATGAAGGTTAGTTATATTAAACTGTCAAATTCAGGTTTAATAATGTTTAATAATTATTATTAATATTTGTGACTGTAACCTTTATTCAAAATCTTTATCTCAAATTATTTAACACTATTGTTAATTTTAACAGTATCTTCATATGAATAATCTTTCAAAGAACACGAACAACATTCAGCGGGAAAATACTTCGCTCATAACGCACAAAAATGGCACAACAATTGGCCCAAAATTCATCATATATCTTTATATATATGGCATAAAAATCTTCCAAACTACACACAAAAAAACCTCCACTATTAATTCATCAACTTCATTAATTATTGTGGGAACCTCCTTCATTATTCAAGGGCATTACTCAACAGCGACTTTTACACGTCCACTGAACTACCGATTATACATCCATTGTTCCTCTTTAAAAATTCTTATATTCATCAATTGTAATAATGACTGTTATTATTTAACCTTCGTGGGTTTCATTCATGAATCGATATGAAGTAAAAATTTGCCAATCACAAATAAATTTAATAGCAAATACGATTAGACACTCCTGCCTGGTCTATCAAAATTGAGATTAACATCTTCAAAGTAACGCAGTATAAAAATACTATCTTCAAACAAAGATCAACTAAACTGCAAAATAGTCGAATAGAATACAATTAGATTATGGAATGCAAACCTTATTATTCCAATCTAGAATTGAGAAAAATTCCTATCAAATGTTCATTACTATAGTGTATTCAATAAATTGTAATTAACGTTCATATTTCATAAAATTTTCTATAATGCAATGATAAACGTCTATGTTGCAATCATGTTCATAAGACGACTAGTATTTCAAAGATCGTCGATATCGTAGTAGATTTTAACGCTCTAAAATCTTTTAAATATTCTTCTTTCTTGAGGATGACAGAAAATTGGTCAAAGTAATTAACTGATTAGAATTACTTTAATAAAATGACACGCTGTCTGAATTCAAATCTGCCATAGCAAATCGTTAACTTTACAGTTAAATCGTGACTACAAAAATATGCAAATTACTGAAAGAATCTAAATCATCAGTCTCAACTGATCCAAAACTATTTAAGTATGCCAATGACATAACAATGTCTCAAAAATCGAAGAAAAAGGCATAAATCATCGAAGTGTACTGAGTACAAAAATATCAATCAAGAAAATGGGGCAAAAGGTAGGACAGAAAATATGTGAAGAATGGTTGCTCAAATATCGCTACAAAACTCAAATAATACAAGAAACGTTCACGACTACCTTATCTGCCGATTGAAGTTCCAGAGGAAAATTCCCCAAAGAAGACTGCTGATGGATCCATTTCACCAACTTAAAGATGAGCTCCATCCTCGAATTTGGAATCAGCGTCCTCGGAGAATCGAACTGCTTCCTCCTCCGAAATTGCACTGCTCCGTGGATACCAAAAACATCCTTCCGGCAAAATTCTTCATTGTGCGCCGGGATAACCCTGGCCTCTCTTGAAAGTTCTCTGAAGTTCTTGCAGGAATTCGTCATGAAGTTTAATGTAGTTATTTCCGCAGAAATATTCATAGTTGTGGAGTATGAAAATATTTCCACTGTTATCTGGTATAATTCAGCGATGGATTCACGATGCATGAGTGTAGTTGGATGTTCACTACATGCTCGCTTTTGTAGAAAGACGATTAACGAAGTTCCATGCTGTTACTTTACTCCAATAATATATGTCCCAATTGCATCAAAGCCTTAGCCTTCCATCTCAACTACGATTATAATCATCAAAAGCACTGCAATATTATAATGTTCCATAGTCGAATGTATCGTTGTAATACCAAACTGTTGCACTCCACGTGTCAGCCGTAGTGTATAATGTGGAATATAAAAGTGTTTCTCCTGTGGCGAGAAAATCACTTTTGTTGGCAGCCTAAAAGTTCCAATATCTTTCGAAGTATCACTGTGAAATTGTTCAAATCTTGTATACACCTCAATGTTATACTGCCTAATAGAATTATAATACAGGCTGAAGTTAGCGCTTGATATCTTGACTGGTGGAAACGTTAATGTGCGCGTTTCAACATCACCTAGTTTCGAGCAGCGTGAAATGGAACTGCTCCGAGTTCGTTTGATGCGCCAGGCTTTCACCTCACGCTAAATACACCTTACTTCACTGAATCACTTGAAAATAACTCTATATCACCAGAAATATATATGCGATCACAAGTATGAGATCTGAGCGTATGAGATCTGAGTATGAGAGCTCCTCTCTCCTGTGCACGACCTTTTATCAACTTCTTAAGGGGCGTATCCATCCCTACCATAGCCTGTTGCTGCGTCATTGCTGGAAGTTTTAACTTTGGCTATACTTGACGGATTTTCAAAATTCAAAAACCTCAAAATTAATTTCTTCAAAATTCCAAATCAATGCCATAACTGAAAATAGATTTCCACAAATCTGCATGCCAAAAGTAATCGAATATCGTAGTTTCAGCAATTTCCGTCTTCCTTCCAAACTATCGTTCATTGGTTCGCGTCTCTCCTCCAATAGCGTAGCTTCTTCCTTAGCACAATACCTTGTTTCCTGCGACTGCGTCGTAAATCTAAGATCTTTCTCGAATAAAATCATGACGTCACCAAGAATCTCAGCTCAATCAGCCTACTGGCATGAATTCTACGTCATCCGTGCCTACGTCATGAATATCCACGTCATATCTATGACATTCATAACTTTACTGATATTTTCCAATACAGCCATCGTGGTCTCAATATAATTCAATTTCCGGGGGCAGTACCCGAAGCAAGAAGAATCTGATGCTGCAATTGGAACAATGGGAGGATCTTCAAACGTGGAATTCGTCATGTGTGAAATGATGGCGTAAACCAAAACCGTGGGGCACGCTGCAATGATGGAGAGGATCTGGGACCCAGGAATAGTGATAAGTACAGCAAATTATCTTGCATAATTTAGTTAGGGGTGAACGGGTCAACATGAGTGCAATGGCAGTGTACATATTCATTTCCTAATGTTAGATGTGTTTTTGTTGTTGTGGTTCTTGTGGTTGTTGTGTTTGTTGATACAACGTGCGTGTAAATATGTATCGTGTGGTCAAGGGTTTCAGTGTAGTTTGGGGAGAGTAACATTCAGGGGAAATCTGGCCATCAGCTTCTGTCACTGTAAATACATTTTCAGTTAAGAAGGTGGGGGAGAGTTTGTACAGTGGTCGTAAGCAAACCAGAGCATATTGAATATATTTTTGTGGTAAATACGGTTCGTGGATCGCCTGTGGTAAGTCCTACCAAGTAATGGTTTTTTGCAATATTCGATCGGTGACGGACAATGCAGGCAAACCCGGCGATTTGAGGTATATAAATTGGAGTCTGACTGGGTGTACTAATGCATAACGGTAAGTCGTGGATGCTGTGCCCACGTGTATTTGGTTGAGTTGGTGAAGGATGGTGCCCACCCATATTGGTAAGTTGTGGATGTTCAAAACCACGTAAGTATTTTGATAATTCCATGGACGAGGTAATTCCCACGAGGTAAGAAAATCACGGCCGTGATGCTGGGGTTGGTCTGACGCCCGCAGGCAGCATGCTAAGTGATGATTCTGCGAGGCTTGTTGAATTGAGCCATATTGAGCACGTGCTACAGTCAGTACACGTCAGCTGTGGTTGTAGTGAAAGCAGGTAGCCACTCCTCGCCGCGGGGTGCCTTTGCTTGGCCTTGAGTCTGTCTGAGGTTATTTGGTGAAAGTTAAATGGCTGGTTTGTTTATATATTTTGTTGTTATTGATTCTGTTATTCCGGTTTGTTGTGCTTTTGATTTTATTGTGGACCTACGTTACTAGTGTATTAGATTATTACCCTCTGCGTGGCCGCTAGACGGTTATAATTGATGTCTTGATAAATGTTTCACACGGGAACAATTGTATGTGAATGAGGTAGGCACGTTGTATCTTAATGTAGTGTTTGTGTTGCCGCACTGCATGCTGACCGTACACGATCCTAACGGAGGTCGTGAAGGGAGGTCAGTTTGCCAAACGGAACGATCTCGTCTATACGATTCACTTTTTCCAAATAGAGAGCGTTAAAATGAGATTCCAGCTTGTGAAATTTAATTGATTTGATTCTCCGTTGGAGTGTATAGTGTTCTGATCTGATTAACGTAATGATCAATTCTTGTGGCATTAATTTAATCTTTTGATGTTGCATTTTGAACTCACCTGGGGTGAGAGCGCGCCACTTTGATTTTGATTTAATTTTATTTAGATTTGTGTTTCATCTGGAGTTCCATGATCCTGCAGTGTTTGGTCAGGGGAAAGCTGAGGCTTAGCCCGAATTAATTAGATTAAGGTACCCTGGTCGTACCATCTCTGTGGACTTTATGGCAGAGAAGGATAGTGATAACGCAGTTTATTTTGTTGTGGTTCTACGTTGGTTTTGGGTTGTTTATTAGGGGATTGGTCTTTTTTTCGTCTTGTAGTACTTCTGAGAATAAATTTAGTTTCCTTGTTCCCCTGGCATAGGATTTATAGTTTTAAGTTCCCATGATCCAAATTTCGAAATTCCTAGGATGTAAAGTGTTAATTAGCCTCCAAACGAGCCACGCCCGACATAAGATTCAGCATCCTAGAGGACCTTGGGAAGGGTACATAGGGAATATATGATAGTGCCTTAGCCATCCGTCCCTATTTGATTGCATTGTTATATTGATATCTAATTCATTGGATCATGTGGAAAGTCATATGCCTGTTTCGAGCTAGTCGGTGCTCATCGTAAAATCTCCCATCCGTGGTGGATTTTGCGTATGATTCCTACGGCTATGGTTTAGCCTATGATGACGCGCCAAGAGCTTGGGGCTGATTTATTGTAAATAAAAGGGCTGTAAAATCATGGAGTTTGTATTATAAATACAGTTGACATTATTCATGGCAAAAGTAAAGTAGAGACATGTCAGCTGGGCGCCCGATTTGAATTTTGATAGTAACAAACTCCAGTGAAAATGAAATAGGAAGGCTGGTAGCCTATAGATTGTTAATGTCTCTATTAGCAAGTCTGGGATAAATTAACGTAAAACAACGCGAGGGTAAGGGTGAAATAATTTATTCAAGGAAACTTTAAGGGAGTGTGCGTCGCATAGGAAGCTTAATATGCAGCTTGGATAGCTATTTGCTTACGGGATAGAATAACGTAAATAATTGAGCTGACTAAAGTAATTGGGGAGGCAGAACATGGAACAAAAAGGAACTCATTTTAGCGCTAACTGATTATCTCCTTATTAAGGCATGCCCCTATTTCTCAGATAAGTGTATTTTGTGTGGTGGAGGAGATGGCTTCTTCAGAGGAAGTGCGAGCCATTATGGAGGCGATGTGTGCCCAATTAAAGGCAGACTTGAAAGCTGACACCAGCGAACAACTAGAGCGCATGAAAACAGACAATAGCGAACAGTTAACTCAAATTATAGCCGAGAACAATGAACACCTAAAAGCAGATTTGAAGGCAGACAATAGCGAACAGTTAACTCAAATTATAGCCGCAAACAATGAACACTTAAAGGCAGATTTGAAGGCAGACACTAGCGGACAATTATCCGAACAATTCGCGAAGCTTACGCTAGACATTAATGCAGACGCGGGCATACAATTAGAGCGCATGGAGGGAACATCGAGAGAGGCGATCGCGCTTAGCGAGGAGAAGACATTCGCTAAACTAAACCAAATAGAGTTAGCATGCAATTTGAGAGCGGAAGGATTAAAACTGACGCAGGAGGAGATGAAAGGCAGGCTAGACACACTCGAAGAGGGAAATATCATAGCTCAGGGGCAGATAGCCAAGTTAAATAAAGCCGTGCGAGACATGCACAAAGACGTAGAAAGGGGAGAATTGCAAGCAGTAGAGAAATGGAACGAGTTAGAAGCAGAGCAGGCAGCAATAAGGGACAACTTGTGGGGGAGTAATGCTTTAATTGGCGAGAGGCTGAATCGGTTGGAAGAAAATAACGGAGCAGGAGGGAAGAATGACGAAGAGAGATACTTGAGAATGAAAGAGGAAATAAATAAGACTTGCCTGCAGATAGGAGTCGAAGGGAAAGAAGATAGGCAGAAAATATTTAAACAGATGGAAGAGAACCAAGAACGGATCAGAGATGTCGAGAAACAATTCCTAGCCAGAATGGATGAGCAAGATAAGAAAATTATTAAAGATGAGATACGAACTCTGGAACATGAAGATTTCATGTTGGAAATGAGAACGAATAGAAGCGATGGGATTACCGCAGCCACAGTACGTAGCGAAAGAGAAGCAAGCCAGGGGGGGACCGAGAATGCGACGGTAGGTGAGACTACAGAGGGATTCCACCAATTTCGCGGACAAGCATCGACACCAATGGAGAATAAGTTAGCCACGCAATAAGTACAGGTTATAATGATGGAAGAAGACAGACCTCGGAGATACACAGGTGATGGATCAGTAACACCCAAATCTTTCATTAAGGAGGTGGAATCATTCTTTGCAGTTCACGCATTACTGCCCAATAGACAGCTTAGAGCTTTAGAAAAAATGTTAGGGAACGAAGTATTGACCTGGTACCAGAGCTTCAGGTACACCTTCGAGGACTTAGAAGGATTTAAATCGGCGTTTCTAAGAAAATATTGGGGACTCTCAGCACAGCTAAGCCTCAGGATGGAGCTGTACAGTAGAAAGTACCATGCTACGCAGCCCACACACTACGTGGATTATTTCACAAAACAAATGTTATTGATGAGGGATCTGGATGTCGCTCCAGGAGAATCAGACATGATAATGACCATCGGCAAGCAATTACCCGCCAGCGCCCAGCAGATACTAGTGGCCGCAATCGTCAATAACGTGGTGCACGCCGACGAGGTGCTCCGACAGCTTGATGACTCTTCTATGCAACCTCAGATGCGGAACGTGCGAGCCATAGGACAGGTTATCACGACTGTGTTACCGCAAGACACTGGTACCAACAAGCGAAGTCAGGGTACGAACACCGAACCGCCAGCATACGAGCGAAGGGATGAAAATAATGCGCGGAACGGATACCAAGGATATGAATGAGGAAACTGGGGACAGCACCGCGGAAGGAACTGGCAGCCGTACCAACAGAGAAGGGATGAATGGCGAAGAAGAAATGGCCCTTACGAACAGGAGAGAGATGGGAGGTGGCCGTGGCACGGAAGGCGAGAAGAAAGGCGGGAGCCCACGCAAGACTATAGACAGGATTGGAATAGTCGGTACGAGGAGACTCAGCGATATTTAGGCGAGTTGCACCAGGAACAGGAAGCACAGAGAGAGAAATGGAAACATACCATGGAGAACAGGCATAACCCAGATATACAGGGGGCAGAAAGCGAGCTGGTGATGCAAGAGAGAGAGGAGCGCAATGGTACCGGACAGCAGGGCGCCGTGCACAAAAAAAGCCCGGCGGTAGACCAAGAAGACAGCCTCAGGAAGGAGCGAGAGGGAAATAACTGGATAGTCGCACACATACAGGAATGGGTCGCTATATCAGACGATTTTTTTAAATGAGCTCAGTGAACCAAAACAGCAGGGATTACGCAAGTTACCTATTATCATAGCAAGAATCGGTGGAGTCAGGGTCCGGTCTCTCGTGGACATTGGTTCACAATTGTGCCTGGCATCCGAAGCTTTAGTTAAGATGCTAAACAAGCAGAACAAAATACCTACAGTACCTGTCCCACAGATAAAAATCAGAGGAGTTATTCCCGAGAAGTCAGCAGTATGCAAATACCAAGTACATCTAGGTTTGGATATAATGGGCCATATTCTATCACAGAACTTCATGGTTATGGCCAACATAAATTTCAATATAATTCTTGGTGCGGATTTCATATGCGGCCACCAGGCAGTGATAGACCTGCATGAGAACACAATTACGTTCAAGAACGTGGAAGGGTTAAGCAACGTCAATTTACATATGAACGAGGTGAACTTGGAGCGCAAGGCAGATATGTGGATGCTAGAAACAATACCAGGAAGATACCAGCAACCCGCAGAGACGCATATATCTGGTGTTCTCTAGCCGCAGACTGCGCAAGCACGAGAAGAATTATACAGTCTCCGAGATTGAATTATTGGCGATAATTCATGCCCTAGAGCAATGGAGGAAAATTATCTATGGTTTTCCCATAATAATTAGAACTGACCATAAGGCGTTGACGTTTTGTTTCATATGGCTATGGTTTCTGAGAGGCTAAATAGATAATCAATTTATGCGCAGCAATTTGACCTACAGATGGAATTTTGCCCTGGAAAATTAAACGTGATCCCGGATATTCTAAGCCGGAACCCGGAAGAAGGCGGAAGCACCGTGGAAGCAAGGGTCCATCAGATTGAGCTCGCGCAGCAAGACCAGGATTTCCTGCGGGAGTTAAGCAACATTCAGGCGGAGCAGGAGAAAGAACCGTGGATGGGAATGATTGTCAGATATTTCAAGAGGGAATTGGTACCCGGAAGCCCGGAATACCGTGAGGCGGAAACTCAAGCTAATAATTACAATTATTTCAATAATCTCTTGCATAGATTTGTGAACCAGGGCCATACCATGATGAGGATATTGGTTCCTGCTTCTCTCCAGCGAAAGCTAGTGTGGCATGCGCACTATACTTTAGGCCATGTCGGGACAGACAAAACGGAAGCGACGCTAGGCGAGGCATTCACGTGGCCAAAAATGAGGAACACAATATGTGAAGTGTTAAAGACGTGCGATACGTGCCAGATGGTCAAGCCTAACAACTTCTTGATGAAACAGTACCCGAGACCTCTGTTGCCACAGAAACCATTGAAGCTCGTGGCCATTGACTGTCATGGTACGCTACCTAAGGGGAGATGAGGAAGTCGGCACCTTTTGGCCTGTGTGGACGTCTTTTCCAAGTACGTGGTACTTCGCGCCATCCAGAAAACAAATTCAAAACAGCTGCTCAATCAATTAAGAAATAAAGTCATACCTTGGATGGGAAAACCAGAGTTCATATTGTCGGACCTCGGTAGCTACTTCACCAGCGCCGAATTCAAGAGAGGATTAACGGAGCTAGGGATTAAGCATGTTTAAGTAGTGTCCGTTATCCCCAGTTGAACCCCTCGGAAAGAATTTTTCGGGAAGTGTCTAAATTTTGTAAAATCTTCATCCCCGACGCGCATTACAAGTGGGTGGACGCCCTGAAGAAAATAGAAATCTGCATAAATTCCACACGACATGAGTCGACCGGTCAAATACCGAGCGTTCTACACCTGAACGAATATCCAGTGAGATTATGGGAAAGAGTAATAAATTGTCCCATGGATCCTAGACCAGCACCAGCCCTGAGAGTGGTAAGGACAGCTGTGTATCTTAGAAAGCAAGCAGACCGGAGATTGCGCTGGGTACGAGGAAAGCGGTTTCACCGTGCACTGGAACTGGGCGAGTTAGTCCTTGTTAAGCGCCAACCTGTATCTGATCCAGCAGCGAAGGTATTCCATAAATTTATACCACCTTACACAGGCCCGTTCCGCATAATTCGAAATTTGGGAAACAACGCATACAAGTTGGAAGAGATCAGTACTGGAAACACTTCCATCTACAACTTTTTTAATCTAAAAATATATTATCCACTGGAACCATACGACGAGCCCAGGGCCGCAGCAGCAAACCATGCCGAGATCATAGAGTTAAATTAATAGCGAAATTCTGGAAGAACAGAACAGGTCAAGAGACGGACTTCAGATGTAAACACGGGCCGATGTTTACAGCGAGCACATGATTGACTCAGGCAGGTGGAGGCCATTGCTCGGAGAAAGAGAGAGAGGGGAGAGCCATTGTCTAGCGCACGCAGGTAGTCCAAGGAGCCAGGGGTCTGACCTAATCCGGCTGGCATACTAGAGAAGGGAGTGACGCGCCCTGTCATTTCAGTGCAACCCAGGAAGGGAGGTCTAAAGTATAGACGGAGGAATGGAACCTCGTAGCAGCCGTGTGGAGTGCTAAAAATTAAGTAATGCTTATCCTGATTTTTAACCTTGTGAGGGAGTAATGAGACCTTAAGGCATATTGCATATCCATCTAGTCTCAAGTTTATGTTTCCAACATTAATTCTATACGCAGACCGGCACAGCAGATGCAGAGTACAGAGCCGGCAAATACTTTTATTGGAGAAGTGCAGAAACGTGAACGAAGAATGGCAGGAGGGATGAGTGGTCATAAATGCACTTAGCAGGATTCCAGAGAGTGCCGAGGGTGTACGTGTACTGTGAGAAGACGAGCGAGGGCTAGGACGGTAGGTCGTTGAACGCAAGAATTTCTGTGAGAAAATTGCAGTTTGGCAAGGACACAGCTTCAAGTTTTGGTACCGCCCAGATGCGACCTACTTAAGAATTAATGACCGGAGAGCAATGAGAGTTGCATATATGGAAGCGGGAGACTCTCTAACTCCCAGAAATGTAATTTGGTGCAATTGGGATGTAAGGCTGATTTAATTCAGTATAAAATGCCTGATGTGGGGGCGTTTCAGCGTCAGCCAATGAGAGGGTAAGCGTCACCAAGCCGTGTTTTGCGCGTAAATTGGCAGACAATGAGGGATGATTACTGAGTTCATTTGATAAGAAGCCCACGATCGATTCTTGGAAAGGACAACACCAATGAGACATTGGGATTACAACGAGTTCAGTGATATAAGTCAATTCGGGACAGAGTTATTATTTTGGAAATAAATCTCATATTTCCCCTTCCTACGACCAGTTATGCTTCAAACACTTAAATAGCTCCATCTGGGAGAGTGAAGTCAGTCGATTTTGTGATTCTGTTACGGACGCTTCACGTCAGTCGAGTTCGTGATTTGGACTCAGTTGTTTTACGTGTCCAGTTGTAAAAATTGAGACAGTGTGGCGCTGCTTTTGAGATCATGTCTAGATACTATAACATACGAGTGCGAGTTCTTGTCAGTGTCGAGATAAGATATTGATATGCGTGCTAGTTCGCGAGTGCAAGTTCGGCTGAGAAATAGGCTAGCCACTGTGCTAGGTAAACATATAAGTTGTGTCGATAGGAGCTACGGCAGACAATCTGGATGAATTGAGTAGTTCAGGTGGTAGCTATTTAGGAGAATGATAGGGTTATCGGCTCGGAACAGTGAGTGCGAGTTACCTTCTTGTATGCCGCATTAAGTAACTGTGTATTCTGTGTTCATCCTTACCACGAGGTACCCGAAGCAAGAAGAATCCGATGCTGCAATTGGAACAATGGGAGGATCTTCGTCATGTGTGAAATGATGGCGTAAACCAAAACCGTGGGGCACGCTGCAATGATGGAGAGGATCTGGGACCCAGGAATAGTGATAAGTACAGCAAATTATCTTGCATAATTTAGTTAGGGGTGAACGGGTCAACATGAGTGCAATGGCAGTGTACATATTCATTTCCTAATGTTAGATGTGTTTTTGTTGTTGTGGTTCTTGTGGTTGTTGTGTTTGTTGATACAACGTGCGTGTAAATATGTATCGTGTGGTCAAGGGTTTCAGTGTAGTTTGGGGAGAGTAACATTCAGGGGAAATCTGGCCATCAGCTTCTGTCACCATAAATACATTTTCAGTTGAGAAGGTGGGGGAGAGTTTGTACAGTGGTCGTAAGCAAACCAGAGCATATTGAATATATTTTTGTGGTAAATAAGGTTCGTGGATCGCCTGTGGTAAGTCCTACCAGGTAATGGTTTTTTGCAATCTTCGATCGGTGACGGACAAGGCCGACAAACCCGGTGATTTGAGGTATATAAATTGGAGTCTGACTGGGTGTACTAATGCATATCGGTAAGTCGTGGATGCTGTGCCCACGTGTATTTGGTTGAGTTGGTGGAGGATGGTGCCCACCCATATTGGTAAGTTGTGGATGTTCAAAACCACGTAAGTATTTTGATAATTCCGTGGACGAGGTAATTCCCACGAGGTAAAAAAATCACGGCCGTGATGCTGGGGTCGGTCTGACGCCCGCAGGCAGCGTACTAAGTGATGATTCTGCGAGGCTTGTTGAATTGAGCCATATTGAGCACGTGCTACAGTCAGTACACGTCAGCTGTGGTTGTAGTGAAAGCAGGTAGCCACTCCTCGCCGCGGGGTGCCTTTGCTTGGCCTTGAGTCTGTCCGAGGTTATTTGGTAAAAGTTAAATGGCTGGTTTGTTTATATATTTTGTTGTTATTGATTCTGGGATTCCGGTTTGTTGTGCTTTTGATTTTATTGTGGACCCACGTTACTAGTGCATTAGATTTTGTACCCTCTGGGTGGCCGTTAGACGGTTATAATTGATGTCTTGATAAATGTTTCACACGGGAACAATTGTATGTGAATGAGGTAGGCACGTTGTATCTTAATGTAGTGTTTGTGTGGCCGCACTGCATGCTGACCGTACACGACCCTAACGGAGGTCGTGAAGGGAGGTCTGTTTGCCGAACGGAATGATCTCGTCTGTACGATTCACTTTTTCCAAATAGAGAGCGTTAAAATGAGATTCCATCTTGTGATATTTAATTGATTTGATGCTCCGTTGGAGTGTATAGTGTTCTGATCTGATTAACGTAATGATTCAATTCTTGTGGTATTAATTTAATCTTTTGATGTTGCATTTTGAAGTCACCTGGGGTGAGAGCGCGCCACTTTGATTTTGATTTAATTTTATTTGGATTTGTGTTTTATCTGGAGTTCCATGATCCTGCAGTGTTTGGTCAGGGGAAAGCTGAGGCTTAGCCCGAATTAATTAAATTAAGGTACCCTGGTCGTACCATCTCTGTGGACTTTATGGCAGAGAAGGATAGTGATGACGCAGTTTATTTTGTTGTGGTTCTACGTTGGTTTTGGGTTGTTTATTAGGGGATTGGTCTTTTTTTTGTCGTGTAGTACTTCTGAGAATATTTTTTTCCTTGTTCCCCTGGCATATGATTTATAGTTTTAAGTTCCCATGATCCAAATTTCGAAATTCCTAGGATGTAAAGTGTTAATTAGAAACCAAACGAGCCACGCCCGACATAAGATTCACCATCCTGGAGGACCTTTGGAAGGGTACAATATATATATATACACCTAAATACACAGGTCCATATGACCACCATGTCGCAGTTCCTAAAATAAACAACAACAACTATGTTATTGACCACCTCATCGTGGTGTAGTGGATAGCATTCAAGGCTGTCGTCCCAACGTTCTGGGTTTGATTCTCAACTCAGCCATCCTGGAAGTGGTTTTCTGTGGTTTCCCAGTTCTACTCCAAGCAAATGCCAGGATGGTTCGTAACTTAAGCCACGGCTGCCTCCTTAGCAATCCTCACCTGAACACAATTACAGACTCAGCAATAATACAGATTATCGGACAAGTTCTATATGCACCCAAGCACACGGTGACCACGATATCCAAATCGTGAAGTGAAACTAAAATAATGTCTAAGTTATTGACAACGATTTTGCGATAGGCTATTCACAGGAAAAATGAATCAAACGGTTGCTGTTAAATATTTCAGACAAGGCAAAAGAGGATTATGGCTTTAAGTGGTGCTCAGGTCATTTAGATATCGATCTACAAACAAAGCTTTAGCTTCGTTAGCATGTGCACTTCACTGTGCTAATCGCCCGTAATACTTGACTTTGATTCGGGCTGTTTAGTGGAGGTTTAAATTGATAACACTCACACTCCTGATTCTCAATTTTAATGGGAAGTATCATGCATTAATCTGAACTGATGGAGTGAGCAATAGCTTTCTCTCTTTATTGAGGATTGTATTCAATATTGAATTGAAATCTGAGGGAGCTGATTAAAATCCAATCGGAAATTACACTTTTACCCAGTTTAATATGATTTGCATTGAACAATACACAGAAACAAAGGATTGAGTGATAATCTGATTCATGATTGAATGATTAGGCCTACTCGTGAATGAATTAAAACACAGATTTGCATATCAATACATTCTATTACGGCATACGAGAGGATTCAAAGGGTTTCGGTATGTTAACACGATACGTAACGTGAAGAGGCTGGTAGAGAAAAATGCTGGGCTTTTAATAGAGTAACGGATCGTACACAACACAACCCGATGGATGGATGGATGGATGGATGGATGGATGGATGGATGGACGGACGGACGGACCCACGGATGGATGCACGGACGGACGCACGGTCTGACGGACCGACGGACGGATTGACGGATGAATGGATGGATGGATAACGGGCGGACGGACGACGGATGGATGAATGGATGCTTGGATGGGTGGATGGATAGATGGATGGATGGATGGATGGACGGACGGTCGGACGGGTGGATGGATGGATATGGATTGATTGATGGATGGATAGATGGACGGATGGATGGATGGATGGATGGATGGATGGATGGATGGATGGATGGATGGATGGATGGACGGACAGACGGACGGACGGATGGATGATGGATGGATGGATGGATGGACGGACGAACGGATGGATGTATGGATATTGATGGATGGATGGGTGGATGGATGATGGATGGATGGACGGACGGACAGACGGATGGATGGATGGATGGATGGATAGATTGACGGATGGATGGATAGATGGACGGATGGATGGAGGGATGGGCGGATGGACGGATGGACGAACGGATGGACGGACGGACGGATGCACGGATGGACGGACGGACGGGCGGATTGATGGATTTTTTGAAATATTTTAGTTAGTGAAATAGTCAACATTATCATCTGCACATTGGGTTTGAAACTTCATCCCCCTGCAATCTGATATATCAGAGGAAACTCGAAGGATGGGAGTTAAGACATACCTTCTGGACAATAAAACTTAATGTAATTCCCTCTGGAAATATCCTCACTAAACCGTATCGTTAACTTCTTACAATGTAATCTGCAAGCACTGGAAACTTCCATTAGCTGATCTTCGAATGAAGCAATTCCACGAGAGAATTTCAAGTGTTATTACAGTTGATAAGGCTGCAGATACAGTAGTTTCTTTGGTCAAAAAGCATGCATATGGCCAGGGTGAAATTCGCCAGTACGCTTAGCGTTCTTAAAATATTGCTTCAGTTTGATGATGTGGTCATCTTGTTCAACGGCCAATTTCCTTTTATTTGTGAAGTATCTGATATCAGTATTTCAGTGGTATCTGAAGAGTTGTTTACAACCATAATTATGATTATATATGGTTAGGATTGGTTGGTTGGTTCCTCAGTTTAGGGGCTGCAACAACGCGGTCATATAGCCCCGTGTACTTTGGGTGTGTGTAGAATCTGTCTGATAAACGGTGTTAATTGTGATGGTTGTATTAGTGTGTGTATCTGTTTTAATTCAAGTAAGGACTGCAGACATATATTTTTTCAAGTAGTTCCTACTTTTGACGCCAAACGCCGCCGTCAACGACCAACTAGTTAAGATCTTAGTTACCAGATGCCACCACAGTCGGCTCCTGACGACGAACGTAAGAACCTAAGAACGTTAGTCAAATGTTTAACCTATATATAATTTAGCTTCACACAGGTGTAATTAGTGGAAGGTTCTTTAACATGCCTTAAATCTATCACATGAGACCGCCGGCTTCACTTCCCCTCCAAAGAAAGGCTGAGGGATTTTTAACGTTCTTAGAAAATCCGACGACTTCGGCCGGTTTTGAACCCGCGAACTTGGGCATAGAAGCTGGTTAGTATTAGCTACGGGTTATTCAAATAGGGTATAATCTAAGAATTGTAGGTAAATAGGTAAATGAAAACCCAGAGGGAACATGCTGCAGAAGGATAGTGTAAGGAATCTAGGATATCCGATTGCTGCACCACCAGAGTTCTCCCAATAAACTTACACTTAAGTCAGACAAACTGCTCCTCAGTTCCGATTGGTCAAGTAGGCGAAGATGAAGGATGGAAATGGTGGTTTCGGAACCGCTATTTCCCGTAATGTGGCATTCTCGTTTATCTAGCATTGCCAGGTCATAAGGTCCTTTGGCGTGATGTGTAAGAATTTTCAGGGAAACCGTTTATTTCTTTGGCTTAATTTGCTGATATTGCTTTTCTAGTATTAGATAACTGTTTAAAAATCAGTTCCACATGCAAGCCAGTACACGTTTTCTTGTTTATATTTTAGAAAACTACAACCTACATTTGCATCCAGCATCTTTATCGTTCTATCATTGTCATTGCACGAAAGATGTGCAGATTCACTTTTTAAATGGGGGAATGCGACTATGGCGCACCACGGTGGACTATTCAACACATCAGGGAAGACCACAGTGTCAGAGCATATAGAGGAAATTTTGAGGAATTCCTGTTGGCAACCCCGAATTCCATCAAATTTATACAAGAACGTTTGTTTCTGATTGTTTAGAAATAATGGAATTTACAGTTGAAATGTACTTAAATGCAATACGCTAAATAGAGAAAATAAATTTATCTTTCAATAATTTCAGATTCCTAACTGCTAGTAGTACGTCTCGTGGCGTAGTGGCTAGCATACTTGGCTGTCGCCGCGAAGGCCCTGGTTCGATTTTTAGTTCAGTTAAGAAATGTATTTCTAGCCTGAGGGCTGAAACGGGGTATATTCATCCTCGTGAGGCGAAACTGAATAGAGATAGATTCATTTCCATCTTAGAAGTTGTTTTCCATGGTTTCCCACTTCTAGTCCTGGCAAATACCGAGATGGCACCTAACATAAGTCCATGTCCAAATCCTACTTCAATTACAAATTAAAATTGTACAGTTATCACAGTAACATAGGTTATCAGACGAATTCTCCACACATCCAAGTACAGGGGGATACATCATCACTATGTCTCAAAGCTCCTAATGAATCAACAGGAACAATAACAATCTGCTATATCCTTCTTCAGTGAGAGAAGTCTTGTTAATAATATCTATAATGTATTCCTTACAAAAGGGTCAAATAATACTGATTTATAGAAAGTAAGAATAAAGAATGGTTTGCATCACTGATTATAGTGGGCTTTGACTTGACAAGTGCAATGGCTGAAGTGAGCCTGGGTTTTAATTAAACAGTTGGTTGGTTGGTTCCTTTTCTTAGGGGCTGCGACAACGCGGTCATGTAGCCCCGTGTACTTTGGGTGTGTGTAGAATCTGTCTGATAACCGGTGTTAATTGTGATGGCTGTATTAGTGTAGGATATCTGTTTTAATTCAAGTAAGGACTGTAGAGAGTAATTTCAAGTAGTTCCTACTTTTGCTACCAAATGCTACTACTGTCCACGACACCAAGCTTGCGGACTTGGCTATTAGATGGCATCGCAGTCAGCACCTGGCGGTGAACGTTGGAACTAATATAGCTTTATCAATTCTGACTTACAAATTTTGGCTTCACACAAGTGTAGTTAGGGGATGGTCCTTTTTCATGCCATAAATCTATTACATGGGACCACCGGCTTTACTTCCCCTCAGAAGGAAGGCATACTGAGGTATATTTAACGCTCTTAAAAGACACTCACTAATCCAATAACACAGGTTACCACACTAATTGCACATACTCGCTCAATTACACGTGGCTATATGACCATAATGTCACAGCACCTAAAATAAGCAACAACAACGACATGTTGGTATGTTCGTGGAAGTGAAGAAGGGTCGTAGATGTTTGCATGTAAAAAGTTAAAATCCTAGAATACTTATAATAATAATAACCTCTGGCACTACAGCCCATGAAGGGCCTATGCCTACCAAGCGACCGCTGCCCAGCAATTTGGCCTGCAGATATTGGGGTGACGCGTGGTCAGTGCGTCGGGTCCCCTCGGCCGTTAATCTTGGTTTTCGTGACCGGGGAGCTGCCTCGATGTCAGACAGCTACTCAATGGTCATCACGAGGCTGAGTGCACCCCGTTCCAGCCCCCACGTCAGTTTCTAAAATCCCTGACGGAGCCAGGAATCGAACCTGGGGCCTCCGGGTGAGAGGCAGGTGCGCTACCCCAATACCATGGGGCCGGCATAATACGTATAAAGTACAAAATTCCTAACCGCTGGCACGTAACCAAAGAGTTGTTTTTGTTGTTGTTGATTCATTTAAGGGCTTTGACATGGTGGTCATGTACCCCGTGTACTAGGGTGAGAGGGATTTTTTTTTGTGTGATAAGTTATGTTTTCGTGATGGCTGCATTAGTGTGTGTATTTGTAACTCAGACTAGGACTGGGGAAAGAAGCGTTCATTGGCCTTAAGTTAGGTGCCATCCCAGCATTGCCTGGAACAAAAGTGGGAAACATTAGAAAATCACCTCTGAGATGGAAATGAATCCACCTTTATTCTGATTTGCTTCACGACACTGAGCATACCCCTCAGATCAGAATTAAATTTCTTGGCATAGCCGGGAATCGAACCGAGAACTCCGGGGTGACAGCTAAGAATGCTAGCCGTTGCAACAAGAGGTGGTCACGGAATTTAGGAACAGCCTGTAAAAATCAAGTTATTATTAGATAGGTTGTTTGGTTCCTTAGTTTAGGGGCTGCGACTACGCGGTTATGTAGCCCCGTGTACTTTGGGTGTAGAATCTGTCTGATATCCGGTGTTAATTGTGATGGCTGTATCAAGACCAACTACAATCCTCAGTCCTTAATGTAGAAAAAACATGGCGGCGATGGTTGCCCTACCAATAGCTAAGATCATGTCATCGGGCTTGTCAAAGTTCGTGTAAATTATAATTTTTACTCACCTAAGAGCATAAAAAATATCACAAGACGAGACTAGGTTCCGATGAAATATGCATCAATAATTTAGACTTACCTGAATTAATTTATCTATATAGTGCTGGCCTCGAATTATAGGTTGCTTCGTCTTCATCCAAGGGGCAGCTACAATAGTCTCACTGTTTCTGTGGTTGAATAAGACGCTTTTTGGCGAGTTATCACGCTTTGTATTTATGTTCAGTAATTATAGATTAATATTATTAGCATAAAATCAAACAGATTCTGAAGTAGGAGAGAAGAAAGTACCCGGTTACTGAAGTGCTGTCCCAGCACATGCAGAGTATTTGTGTACACAATCGGAATGAGAATAGTTGCCTGAAATAATCGAACCAACGCTATAGAGATACAATTCAATTAAGACCTCTCGTGGAATTGTCTAAAATCTCGGGTATAACATCACACCGAATTAGTGGATTGAAATATGCAAAGAAGTCGTCGTGTGGATATCTGAGCATAATTATGGAGATTACCACGCACAAAGGACACGATAATATGCTACGAACTAACCTATTAAACATTTGCTGTTACCGTTTGGAATAGTTGTACGGTGGAGATATTTGATTTAGTAAAGTAATGTAGGTAGGAAAGCACTATCTCCCTCTTACGGAATTATCGCGGCACACCATCTCGCAATATAAGTACATAATTGGCAAGTTACTCACAACACTTTATTACACACATCATAATTAAAAATAACTTGCAAGCTGTAAGAATCACAAAAATATGAATAATGACAGAACACAATGATTTCACTGTTTGGCACAAAGGAAACATCTTCCTTAACCAATAAAAAAGTTCACTGTATTATTTGGCGTGTAAACAAGGCAGTGTAGATCATCTGCCAGACTGGTAAGTATTTACGGAGACACATGTTGCTAAGTGTTCAACGTTCAACGTCAACGGTTTGGTCTAGGCGTAGATGCTCATTGCGTTTTCTCTTTACGTACTTAAGTTCGGCATTACGGCATTACTGAACTGTACTAAGCTATCATTATATTGTCACTAACTAGCAAACAATTGCGGTGTATATTCTTGAGACACTTCTATTAATGCTTTAGTCTTAGGTACTACAACATCTGCAGTAATAGTGACACAATGCCATCGGTCAACTGAACAATCATCACACAAACGAACTAGTCCATAATAAGCGTATTATCACATATTTACACCCGATTGCAGTACATTAACGCGAACTGGACTTCACAACCATACTGAAGACACTAAAAATTACAGATGAGCGTTAGTTTATCCCAACTTTCATCAAACGAAGCTAATCGAGGCTAATATTGTATCCCAGCAACGAATGTAAACAAACAATATCTCGGGCTTCCGCATACGCCATTTTCTCACTTTCGATACCTGCATTAAGGTCTGAGTATTGTAGTTGGTCTTGGCTGTATTAGTGTGTGTTATGTGTGATTCAGATAGAAGGACTGCAGACGATTAATGTTTTCAAGTATTTCCTACTTTTGCTACCAATTGCAACCGTCCACGACACCTAGCTGCAGACGTGGCTACTAAATGCCATCGCAGTCAGCACCTGGCGGCGAACGTTGGAATTAATATAGCGTTATCAAACTAACCTACAAATTTTATCTTCCACAAGTGTAGTTAGGGGAAGGTTCTTTTTCATGCCTTAAATCTATGACAGGGGACCGCCGGCTTTACTTCCCCTCCGAAGAGAGGCATACTGAGGGATTTTTAACGTTCTTAAAATATCCGACAACTTCAGCCGGGTTTGAAGCCGCGATCTTGGGCATAGAATCTCAGCATGCTACAAACTACGCCACTGAAGTCGCTTATTATTAGATATGCAGTGATTCAGGGTAGCGAAGGTTTTATCTCCAAAGTGAAGTCTCCTCAAGGAATACTGCTTAGCATTGATTAGCGAGGCAGTTCCTGAGACGGGCTGGGAGCAATTACAATTCATTCCCTCACCTTGCTACATGTGTGTAAGATTGGCATTAGTGGTCACAAAAAGCTAGTCTTAGAAGCTTCTACAAGTCCTAGCAAACTCCAAGCTATGCTTTGAAATTCTTGAATATGCATGAAAATGGTAATTGCTACAAGTACAGCCTCGCCTAAGAGGATTGCAACACAGCACAGCTGCGGTAGGCTAAACCACAAAAAGTTACAAAGATATTCACTTCTTGGAAGAAAATACATGTTTTGAATGCCTAGCTACTGAACATAGAAGCTGCATCGGATATCTAAAGTCAAGTATAACAATAATAATATCATATAATAATAATAATAATATACAACTGTAATCAAACCTGAAGCTCTCTATGCTTCAGAGACACTCAATCTCCAACACAAAACACTAAAACACCAAATAGAAGTGAAAGAACGTAAAATAATGAGAAAAATCCTTGTACCGAGAACAAATGATGGTGTACATTATCCAAAGCCTAATACAGAAATATACAAAAAGTTTCCAAAATCACAGACACAATGCGAATGCGAAGAATCCAATTTACGGGACACATAGAAAGAATGGACCCGAACAGGCTGACACACAAAATATATACTTTCTTAAAGAACAAGGCTACTAGACCGAATTGGTATACATTTACAGAGAGAGACTTAAAGGAATTAGAATCACCAAACTTACATGACCGGAAGGAAATCAGTAAAATCACTCAGAAATGGGGGTTTCGAGGAAGAAGAGAAGAAGACTACACAACATCGATGGTCAGAGCAACGGAAACAGACCCACTCGTTGCGAATGAAGGAATACTGGGCCAACAGGAAGGCTAGAAAGTGTTGATTTCGCGAGGTCCTAAGCGACCCATTCGTGCATAATAATAATAATAATAATAATAATAATTATAATAATAATAATAACAATAATAATAATAATAATAATAATAATAATAATAATAATAATGAAAATGAAAATCCACAGCCTGCTTCCAGTCTCCGACCGGGTCAGGAAAATAATAATAATAATAATAATAATAATAATAATAATAAAAATAATAATTGCCTAGGGATTGCTGGTAGGTTAACATTACCACAAATACTTCGTTTAAAATAGTTTAATCTATGCCCTGTATTGTGCGTTTATTACTCCGTTTACTCAAGTAGTCCAATTGGGCCCCTATAACAGATATTCATTGTGTAATGTCGTTTATTTCATTAGAAACGGAGGTTACGATCGAGTGAATTGATATCAGTTGGATCACATATGTACAAAGAACCCCGGTCGATCAGTCAAACTAACACACTGGCATTCACAGGAATGTTGTAAACCTTGCCATAGGTATAAAAGGCAATACTCAGTGTCTTACGACAATGGTGAATTCTGAATTAATTAAACGCCCGCTACCGGAGGATGGTCCGGGCACGTCTAGTTCTGGCGCAGGACGTGATAGTTTACAAGCCACCAGTAATGGCAAGTTGTGGATGCAGCGGACAACTGCCATTTCATCTGAAGAAACCCCAGCTGCCAACGAAAATTCTGCTGTTACCCAACATCAACAGATCAGCACCGCCGAAAGTGCTTTGCAGAATTCATTTGCAACCACCAAGGCTGGCCGCAGTAGACAACGCATGAAATGGACACGTGAAATGAATACAGACGTAATGCGTTTCTACTTCCTAGCTACAGACATGGAAAGTAATCTGACTGGATATAGAACTTCTCTGCATTCTAAGTTTATAAGTAAATCCTCCCATTTGAATATCACAGAACAGCGAGTAAGTGATCAGCGTAGAACCATAATAAGGAACAGTCTCCTAAGCGAACTTGAAATTCAACAGATTAAAGATGGGGTTCTCTCAGAACTACAACCCATGCAGGAGACCAATAATGAAGATAATCCTGCCGTAAACATAGACACCATACCACGTCAAGGTACTGCAGAAAGTAATAAATCTTCCGTAGTCGAAATTGAAGGCAATAGTAACACACTGGAGGATCGTAGAAATGTGATGAATATTTTACAGACAGAATTAATGAAATGGGAAGATAGTGATCCAAATTCAAGGAGTATTATTCCCAAGCTATGATTTAAAAATAATAGCAGAAAAATAACTGAGGATGTAAACAATTGCTTGGCAGCTTTCTTAGAAACAGTAGATAATCTTACGGACTTCCATTTGCCCATATACTGCGCAGCTGTTACTGTGTTATCACTCAATAACCAGGTGCCCAGCAACCAAAACTTCAGTCCTCGTACAGAAAGAATACCTCCATGGGAACGACGAATCAATAATAAAATAATGTCGTTGCGTAATGTAATAGGTCTGCTCACACAATATGCTTCAGATAATAGAACTCGAAAGATCACTTCAAAAATCATGAGGATAATTCCGAACATAAAAAACAAAGGGAAGCAAGAAATCCTGAATATCATGGACGACTACAAGCAAAAACTGGCAGTACAAGCAGCAAAACTCAAGAGATACAAGGAAAGTTATCAGAGAAGAACACAAAATTATCTCTTCAGAGCTAATGAGAAAACTTTTTACGCGAATCTTGATGGCAGCCGTGAACCAACAATCTCTAAAACACCGAATGAGGAGGAAATAAGCAACTTTTGGCGTAATGTGTGGTCAAACCCGGTGCAGCATAAAGAAGATGCAGAATGGATCCATAAAATCAACGAGAAGCACTCATGCATTAATCAAACGCAAGAGTTAGTCATTAATGAACAGGACATCCAAATAGCCATCAGCAAAACACACAGCAGGAAAACTCCGGGACCAGACAAAATTCAGAACTATTGGTACAAAATATTTACCAGCACACACAGAAAATTAGCTGATCTTGTAACTCAGGTAATCTATGATCCCGAAGAGTTCCCACACTTTCTCACAGAGGGACGAACCTACATATTACCTAAGAGTGCTGACACAGCTAATCCAGCAAACTACAGACCAATAACCTGTTTGCCGACGCTCTACAAGATCATCACATCGGTCATCACAAATGTAATTTATGGTCACATGTACCAGCATAGCATATTGACAGAGGAGCAAAAGGATTGTAAGAGAGGCGGCCAAGGCTGCAAGGAACAGCTCACCATTGACAGTGTGATTATACACCAAGCGCAGAAGCAACAACGTAACCTCTTCTTGGCTTATATCGACTATAGAAAAGCATTCGATACGGTGCCCCACAGCTGGCTCATCCATACCCTTGAGATATACCGAGTAAACAAGACACTCATCAACTTCCTTGCTATCATTATGCAATTTTGGCGTACCAAAATCATCTTGAAATCTAACATCACTACCACTGAAACAGAGGTCATACCCATCAAACGTGGTATATTTCAAGGTGATGTCTTAAGTGCACTGTGGTTTTGTTTATATCTCAACCCTTTATCAGAGATTCTAAAGATGAACAAATACGGATACCAAATAAAAGAAAATAAACAAAATCTTCTCAAAGTAAATCACCTCTTTTATATGGATGTCATAAAATTGTATGCAGCAAATAGGAACCAACTGACATCACTCATCAGTATAACAGATAACATTTCGAAGGACATTTGCATGGAGTTTGGGACTGGCAAATGCAAAATCAACAGCATCAACAAAGGACAGTGGTGTAAAACAGAGGGAATATGCATAACAGCTGATGAGCGAATAGACAGCATGGGTAAAGATGAAACATATAAATATCTAGGATTTCAGCAAGTAGTTGGAATCGACAGTAAATCTGAGAAGGAGAACCTCTACCAGAAATTTAATCATAGACTTCGACTTCTGCTGAAAACCAAGCTTAGTGCTCATAACCTAACAAGAGCTATCAATTCATATGCTATATCTGTGCTGATGTATTCGTTTGGTGTTTTAAAATGGTCTCAAACAGACCTAGAGAACATTAACCGCACAATAAGAACTATGCTTACGAAACACAGAATGTTGCATCCCAATGCTTGTATAGAGAGAGTAACAACACCCAGAAATGAAGGAGGCAGAGGTATACTTCATGCTATAGCTCTGCACAATCAACAAGTTATACATCTAAGGATATACTTTCATTCTCGGAAAGATACGAGTGTTTTACATCGAGCGGTAGCACAAGCTGACTTCAACCACACTCCTTTGAAACTCCATGAAGGAAATTTCGTCATGAAAGACAAGAACACACTGAACAGAGAGAAGGTGCAGAGATGGGCTGGAAAAGAAATTCATGGCAGATTCTACAACCAGTGCAGTGCAATGACAAGAATATTGACAAACAGCTTTCGAACACATGGTTGTCAATGGGAGAGCTGTTTCCAGAAACTGAGGGATTTAACCAGGCGATACAAGACAAAGTAATCACCACAAAAAATTATAGGAAACACATCCTGAAAAAACAGACTGTTATAAATGACGAATGCAGGAAGTGCAATACCGTTCCAGAAACCATAGAGCCTGTTACCAGCATCTGCAGAATTCTAGCGCCAACATCTTACACTGAGAGGCATAACGATGTTGCCAAAGTCATTCATCAAGAACTCGCCCTAACCCGATTTCTCATACACGACAGGACGCCTTATTACAAATACTCTCCAGAAAGTGTGCTGGAAAACGAAGATTACAAGTTGTATTGGGATCGCACTATTCAAACAGACAAAACAACTCCTCATAATAGACCAGACATAACTTTAATTGACAAGAAGAACCATCACACGTACTTGATTGACATATCTGTTCCGAATGACCATAATATCCGACAAAAGTACAGAGAAAAGATTGAAAAATATACTCCTCTAGCTATGGAGGTTGCTAGAATCTGGAGACAAAAAATGTGACGATTCTTCCTTTCCTCCTTTCTCCCACTGGCCTGACACCTAAATCCTTTTTAGCAAATCTGGCTACACTAAATCTTCCCATATTCACCCATACTATTGCACAAAAGGCTGCAATTCTGAAAACCTGCAGCATCGTTAGAGGGTTTTTGAATACACATTAGGATTTTTCTTTGGACCCTCTTGTGAAAAAGAGACGTGGAAGATAAGAAGAGAAGACAAAATTAACTGTCAAACATCTATGCTATTCGAAAATGTATGCTATAGGCTTAAGTGTTACTTGACTAATTTTCTTGTACGTAATGTACCGATATGAGTCATGGTACCGACTGTAAGTTGAGTAAATAAAGAGATAATAATAATAATAATAATAATAATATCGTAAGGCCTCGGGTGCCGGATGCCAGTTTTGTAATTTGACGCCCTAAGGGCAGCTTTCTCGTCGAATTTTGTTGTTCCTTGGAGCGCTATGAAATTCAAGGATGTTAAATATCTAAGCCCCTTGACACTAGCGCTTTCTAGTAGAGAAAGGAGGAACTTTAAGTTTGGCGAAAACCCCGAGATTCATTTTGCCACTATGAACACGGCCTACTGAATTCAAATGGGTTCTTTAACATGCCAACAACGTATAACATGCGTGTCGTGATTTTTATCGCCTTTCAAAAATCACATACCACGGCCAGGTGCGGACCTGCAAGCTTGGGGTTCGTACACCGATACGATAACCACTCACCCACCGTGGCAAGCAGGTATAACAAAAATGCTGTATCCGGAATGTAGAAAACAACTGCCGAGTAGCATAAGACTTGAAGAATGAGTTGTTGCTCTTGTTTATTTCAGAGGCTTGCTCAACGTGGTCATTTCAACATCGAGTATGTGGGATAGCGTAAAATTCGTCTAATAACCAGTTTTGTCTATTAGGGCTACACATACCATTCGAATTATAATACAATTTATGTTCGACCTTGACTACTGTATTATATGTCAGAAAACTGTATCATAATGATGGTCAATATAACACTATTTTTAGCCTATTTTCAATTTTGAAAAAATAGGCTTATGAGATCACCTGTTGTCCGTGTGTGTGTGCGTGTGTGTGAGGTGTGTGTGGGTGTGTCCCTAATAACTTTTAAACGGCTGGAGCGATTTAAATGAAACTCAGTAAGTTCATAGCACTATTCCGGGCGACCCCGACCGTGCCCTTCAATTTTTGTTACGTCTCACCAATCCAACATGGCGGCTGTGCGAAATATTTCACCAGCATTCAATATCTCCGAAACTATTAACGATATCGTCCTGAAATTGTGTACTGTGATAAAAGGTACTACTAGAATTTCATCTATGTGACTTTCAAAAACGTGGTTACTACAAAACCAACATGGCGGCCAATCGAAGTTGAGACATTTAAATAGACTTTTCTCGCGATTTAACCATCCAAACGTAATGAAACTTGGTACAGCAAATGTTTAAACACATCTTAATGCACTGGAGTCTAATTTAGAACACCAAGAGGCACCAGTAAACCACAGCATAACATCAGCTGCCGTATGAACTAACAATCCTTACGATGAGAGTGAATTTTATGGATTATCAGCGATTCACTCGCCCTGGGCTCACGCCCACCAGCTAAAATCAACCACGAACTTAGCTTGATGGAAGCACAACAAAAAAGCAACTACCTCAGGCCAGATCTAAGAAGAGCGAAGGCGAACCTGGTCATTCGGCTTCTGGGGGACCAGGACGTCATGCCGGGAAGGATCGAAGCTTCCCAAAACTCCTCAAACCTAAGCGAACGCAATTCATTGGTACACTAAACGTACAGACGCTGACCAAACCTGGGAAACTCAAGACACTGAAGGACACTAGCCACAGATTCGGAATTCTCATACTTGCAGTACAAGAAACACGATTCCGTGATTGTGATCACTTCGACTCCAGTGGATACCGTATCTATAAGGGAAAACCAGCAACTAAGCTAAGAAATAGTAATTTACATGTGTTCGGAACAGCATTCCTTGAGCACAACAGTATCCAGAACTCAGTGATAGACTTCACATCACCTTCGAATCGTGTCTCTCTACTCAGAGATAAATGCGCCAATAAGGCCTATTCATTTGTTAAACTCACATGCTCCAGTTAACAATGATCCTTACAAAAACAAAGTTGAGAAGTTCTGGTCTCAACTTGAACGGACACTTACTAAGACTCCTCAAAACCACATTAAGATCCTCCTCGGAGATTTCAATGCGCAAATTGGCAGAGAACGGGAACACAGACATATAATTGGGAATTTCTCGGCACACAAAAAGACGAATGCGAATGGGCTTCGCTTAATCATCATATGTGGAATGGCCAACCTACAACTAATGTCCACACATTTCAAGAAACCACTACGAAAAATGACTACATGGAAATCTCCCATAAACCACATCGGGGAGTATCAAATAGATCATGTAGCAATAACCAGACAATTCTCGCCAGAAATCATGAACGTGAGGGTACGCAAAGGTTAAGTAGAGGCCGACCATCATCTCTCGCAGATCAAAGTCCGCTTCATACTGAACCCGAGGGGGTCATGCTAACTGATATCGAACGTGGATCGCAGAGATTGTGATCTCAGTATAAAGGTTCCACCAGGGAACGAACCCGAGGTCTGTTGAGGGAGTTTCATGGTAAAAACCCCTAGATAAAATTATATATTTAATCACTGGTGTGATTTCAGTTGATAATGACATTATTTATTAAAATAATGCAGGGAAATTGAGCGGAATACAGCATCATTGGACTACTTGGAGTAGGCTATGCTGGACTTGGAGCACAGAAAGTGCAGAGTTTGACGTTTTACTAATAGGCCCAGAATTGTGGGAGGTGACCCTTGGAGCCACGTCAATCTTGCTGACCTAGTTAAGTCGTCTGGAAGAGGTTGGGGGCTTGAATAATGACCCAGTTTTTCCCCGACTGAGAATAGGACGAAGAAGAGTGGGGAGAGATCCCAAGGAAAATCATTGATTACTCGTGATTGGAGTAACGCAATGACATGAGAGTTGCGCACAGGTGAATCTTTAGCCAGGAGGCTAATTTTAGAGCCTTTAATCTGCGAAATAGACGCATATTTAATGGAGTGCGGAAGGACATAAGACTATGGTTGTTCGCGGCTGGGTTTGACGAGGTCGCCAGGGATTCCCAGTGAAACAGCGTCCCCACGCTATGGAGAAAGGAATTAATATTAATTAATTGGCCGAGCGATCCTTCAGCACGCAGATAGTTCTGGGATCAGTGAAGAAAAAGGAACCCGATGAGCATGGTTTCGAGACCAGAATCATGATGGGAGAGGAGTCGAGATAGCGCGGGAAATTTTAGCTCTACTTTTTGTGTGAAACCAATATAAGGGGAGTCGACAGTCGTCGCTACACAGTTTTTGTCAGAGAGTCAGAACACAGTTGTCAAGCAGTTGTTGAGGCGGAACGTATGTCGGTCCGGCTCATGGAAGGACGCTCAAACAAAGACTTGTACATTTGAGTGAACCATTATATTCACCGCACATCGTAATGCACCAAGTGAGAAGATAATAATGTATAGTCAGAAATTAATAAGAAGTACGGTAATCAACGAACTTTATTGTGTGAAAGGTGTATTACTGAAGGCAAGGAAGGAGGCCCGGACTTCGACTTGGGAAGCCGTGCAGTAAAACTTTTAGAAAGCTTTTATTAATATAGTCGTGCTGCAGGTGTAGTCAGCAGTACGAACAATGGTTTGTGATTCACTTAGGAAGCACCGTGTGAGATAAGTTGCAGAACTATTGAAAATAATAATCTGTGTAAAATTATGTACAATGTTAAGCGCAGTGTATAATGTATTGACTGATCATACATGTCTAATTACGCTGGAATGCGCTGGGAGAAACTTTACGAAGCATTTGGTAATGTCTTAAGAATACCAAATAGTAACGCTCAGGACGGAAGTCAGCATATTTATGCAAAGCAGGAAGCTTACCGTAGGAGTATGGATAAACTGTTGGTGAAATCCGGGAGCAGATGAACCAGACTTTCAATCAGGAGTTGGTAGGAGCACGGAAGATGCCGTCGACACCTGCAATTTTGATATCTTTGCTAGGGAATTTCAACCAATGAAAAGTGTAAAGAGTGACGTGTGTTATGTATAAATCATATGTGAAATATCTTTTAAATTAATGGTTTAATAAGTGTTATAAAGTGTCATGTGTTTTGGGAGCAATAGCTTCGTTATAGAAATGCAAAGTGTCGTGTGGTTATTGGAAGAAATGTATCATAAAATGTGTGTATTCAAGATGAAAATGTCGCACTAAATCTGCATATGGCAGGCGACCCGGAAGGATATGAGTGGTTGGAGCCACCATGATGAGCTTATATATGTGAGTACCCCACAAATTATGTTTAAGTAGAAGTATAGGCCACTGCATGTAATGTTATTTCAGAGTTATAAAGATGCCAGTAAGAAACAGTAGTAGGAGATAGACCCTCCAGGTTTAATCATTATTGTGTTGATTTTAATAGAGTTGAGATGTTATTTTGCATCAGTGAGTGGATATATCGTTACCACTATTAATTAAAAATGGCAAATCAGTTATGTAAACGAAACGAACACGGTTGTTCGGTTTTTAAGATGATTAGTTGTGTCGGATTTTGGTTATTTATGTCAGTGAGAATAATAATAATAATAATGAATAAAATAAAGGTATGAATGAACGCATCAGGTATAAATGTTGTAAGCAAGAAATATTTACGCTATGGGAAGACTTATCGATCTAAGCAGTAAGATTATACAGTAAGATTACATTACGGGATTTAGAAAAGAGTTTTATATCAGAATATATTGTATTAATGGGAATGTAATTATGCCAGGGAATGGAAGAGCTTTCTAGTGAATTGAATTTGCAGCTTATGGAAAAGCTTATACAGTAATTGATAGATTTCTCTTAATAATTGTAGGACGAAGGTCATAACATTAGGTAAGGAACCAGGTGGTCTATTCGACGTATGAAATCTCGTATGCTGTGGGCATACTGGGAGATATGCTTTGTGCCAGAGTGTAATTAGTGTTTGGACCCTAACTCTGATGATGGATATGGAATGTTCCGGGTTCGAATCCCGTGATAGGTGAGAGGCAAACGATGGACACCTCTGCACTCTATCTGATTCCCCGAGAACTTATTGTTGAGTGATTCGGCTCGTTGAAGCGAATCTCATGACGGCAGCATGTGCTGACCGCTGCATTTATTTAAGATACCGGTTACCTACTAGACCAATGTTTTATGAACCTCGTACCTTCATATTGAAATGGGCCTATTTGGTGCCAGTTATTATTATCCTCAGGGTAGGAATAAATGTTAAAGCTCATCCAGTATCTGTTTGCATAATATTCAGTTTAAATCCATTGGGATATGTGTGTCACTGGGACCACAGTATTTGTCTTGTAAAATCTTATACTGCTTGGGAAGAAAGCCTTGAGACAGGAAACGAGGGTCGAGGTAATGTTGGAAGCTCACTCCACGTCTATTGTGTACAGGCCGCTCCGAAAAGGGTTGGGCCGTCAAGCGAACCGTGAAGGAAAGAAGGTTTAAAAAGGGGCAGATTTTAGACCCTGTTAATGACATGAAATGAAATATTGTTATATTGAGTAACGAAGCCATGTGGTTTAAGAACACATTGATAACTATAGATCACCCTGATGGTTCATGATATTAGCTATCTAACGAATGGTTAGACGTTGCATTTGTACTGTCACTGACAACTTCTTCATAAGTTGGTTACTCGATGCCACAGACTACGCGCGCAAGGTAGATTAATTGTACTATCCGACACAGCAATAACTTAACGTTTTTTAAGATGAAATCACAAACGGCATGCAGTGGAACTATATAAATAGAGGAAGTGTATGGGTAGCTTACATAATTATGGAGTTGCACGTAGATTGCTGTGCAACACCAGAATAGGCTAATGCATGTAAAGCATTTGGTGGGAAGAGAAAGATCAAAGCACACACGGTACACATAATTGTCAAATTAAGACGAGGTTTAAGGAATAAGTAATGTTGTGAATTAAAAAAGTCACATTGGATGACAGTAGAATTAATGTACAGTCTGTTTCTGAAGTTGTATGTGCATCAGCGCACTAGGGTATCATTGTTGTGAATTTGATATAAGGGTAAAGGTTTGTGTTATGATATGATTTTATTATGATAATATTATGTTAATATCAGTGGATTGTGGAAGTAAATTTTGTTTGCTTTTGTTTTTAAGGTTGTGGGGATTGTTTTGTTTGTTTTAAGCCATGATTTTATTGCTGAATTAAAGTTTTAGAGTAGAGTTGTGCCTTATCATTGTAGAGTTGATAACTTATAGCCTCAAATCCAAAATATGCAACTGCTCAATGGGGGAACGGTACACGCTTGAGTCCTGACGCTAGCTGGAGGCGGAAGCATATTTTCCATCGAGATCACTCACATGGGTACATGGAAATTGATGTCCTGTACAGTGATTTGAGCTATAGGTACAACTAAAGTCTGTCTAGATCTAATGCACACAACTCTATTAAAGTAACAATTAACATGAAGTAGGGAATGACCGCGCCTAACCCTAGCTAAGCTCCGATACGAACAATATAAATTTTGATAACCTTATTCTATTTATCATGGCGAGACCCAAGTGGGGCATTCGACAGTACAACCGAGACCTTGGAGAGTTGCTGCGATGTCTTAACGTGGACCACCTCCCATGGTATTCTATTTATCATGGCGCCCAGGTTCGTGGAGCTTATGGGATTTAGGGAAAACCCATAGATTTTTTTATGGTATTTCATGGGGAAAACCATAGTAATTGTTTTTTTTTTGCCTCAAACTGTGTTTGAGTGATTTTTGAGTTCAGTAGGCTTTTGATGTAACGCAGAATCTCTCTATTGAGAAGAGGATTACCCAAGGGTACGAACGCTACATACCAGATCCACAATTTATCATAATATTGACAGGTTTTGTACGATTTTACAATATGTGTACAGTGTTTGATGTTTCTCTTCAAAACGTATCCACACATATTTCCAGGAAGCCTACCTGCATCTCAAAGTATATTATTGTAAAAATGTCAGGTACAGAGGAGATCCTGCAGGTTATTGCAGGGTTGAAACAGCATTTTGACGCTGTTAATATACAGAATAGGCTGGAAGCCAAGGCTTTCCAGAATGAAATAAACACTCGTTTAGATGCCAATCAGCTGGCAATTAATGCAAATCAGGTTGCAATGAATGACAACCAGGTTGAATTGAGTAATCGGTTAGATGCCAATCAGCTGGCAATGAATGCAAATAAGGTTGAATTAAATGATAAGTTAGGTCAAATGCAAGAGGTAATTAAGACCGAAGTAACAGAAACTGTTGTAAGCATTGTATCAGAAATGCAGGTTAAAACAGATAAACGTTTCGAGGCTATAGAAGCCAAGCTCGAAAGTAATTTACAAGCGTGTAAGCATGCTCAGGATGAAACCAACAGTAGGTTAGATGCGCTGTCTAATGACATTAAGGATATTCAAATCCAAAATGAGGCGAATCTCGAACGCCAAGCGAAACAGTTTTCAGAATTTACGAGAACGGTAGATCAGAGGTTAGAAGAGAACGACTCTAAATGGGACCAGAAATTGAAAAGCTATGCTAGAGCAATTAACGTTGATCTCAAGAAACAGGATCAGAACATATTAGATCAATGTCAGGAAATAAGCGAGATTAAGGCTATCGCTAATGAAAGTAAAGAGCTGGTAAGCAACGTGAAAGGTCAGATGGGCAAAGTTCATCAAGAACTGGACCAAGTTCAAAGTGACATTGTGATAGTTAACAAAAGGCAAGAGGAGAATAGAGGTGAGATCATCAAGGTCCGGAATGAATTGTCAAAAGTCAATGGACACATTCAAGAGGAAATTAAAGGGCTGAGAGAAGAACTCGAAGTAAGAGAAGGCCAGAAGACAAAGGCAAGCGACAAGACCCTTGCTCAAATTAAGGAAGATGTAGAGGATGAAATCTCCCATATCAAACAAAGCCTGAAAGAAGACAAGAAGAAAATATTTCAAGTGACCGAGGAAAATCGAGATAGGCTTACCAGAATCGAGAAGGAGGTAATTACTCGACTGGAAAGAGCGGAGATGCGCCACAATCAAATGGAGACTAGGATAATCACACAGGAGGAAACCCTTATGAAAGATCCCAAGTCAAGTGAAGGCAGCATGGAAGATATGAGGAAAACAAGGTGGGCAGACTTAGAAACCCAACCTATAATCAGGAATGCTACAGGCCCAGGCGAAAGTCCATATATGACGCCAGGTGCACCAGTTGCAGCATCAACGCCACATGAAAATGCTATGCACACCCAGGTGATAAACGTAATCAGGGCAAGCGAAGAAAAACCAAGGAAATTCCAAGGTAGCCACTGTAATATGACACCAAAATATTGGTTGAAGGAAGTGTCTGAATATCTGAATGATGCGCGGATACCGCCAGAGCGCAGGCTACGAGCCATTGAGAAACTAACAGAGGGAGAATGTGCATTATGGTTTCGCAGTTTCCGGTATACTTTCGATACCGTTGAGGAGTTTCGAGAGGCATTTTTGAAACGGTACTGGGATCCAGCCACACAGCAAAATTTGAGATTGGATTTGTATCAACCAAACGAAGTATGCAGAATTTTTTATATCGCAGATGTGTCGGTTCAAAGAACTGGATCAAAAACTGAGCGAGCTGGAATTATGTATTGCTATTGCCAAGCAGCTTCCATACGAGATCCAAAGACTGCTAATCTCGGCTAATTCGAAAACTGCTATAGAAATGGAGACAGTTCTTAGACAACTGGACCTCACAACAGCCAATACGATGCGTCAGAGTCGAACCGTGGAACAGGTACACGTGACCAACACGCAGACTGACCAACATCAAGCTCCAAGGAACAACAAAGCTACGAGCACTGAAACGTTAGATTCCTACGGACGGCAATGGGAACAGGAACCCAGAAGATGGCAGCCGAAGTACAAAGGGAATGCTAGTAGAGGAGGAAGAGGCCGAAATTCGTGGAATAAGCAGAATACCCGGGGTAGACCGTACCAAAACAATGGAGGTAACAATGGCCAAGAAGGCAACAATAGAAATTGGAGACCCCAAGAAAGAAGAAGTAACTTCGATGACGAGGTAGAGGAACGATATCACGCTTCATTGCGATACCTCGAGGAAAGGGGAGAGGAGCCCCAGAAACAACAAGTCCGCTGGCAAGAAGTTATGCAGAACAGGACATCGCCAGACAGATATGGAGATGGAGCTAAGAGTTTGGAGCTACAGCGCAGCGAACAGGAGAGGAGAAACTCCAAGGGGACGGGCGCTGAAGAAAAAAAAACGCCAAAATTAGAAGAGTTCGAGACTGATGGATGGAAGTCTGTTAACATCATCAATTGGATAGCCAAACCAGAAGAGCTAATCGAGGATACAGGAGGATCACAGGTCATGGTCAAGAGAGAATTGCCTATTATAATAGTAAGAGTGGCAGGATTGAAAATAAGAAGTCTGTTAGACACGGGTTCAACAGTGTGCCTTATGACACAAGCTTTATATAATGAAATAGCCCAGAGAGAGAATATTTTGAAAATACCGATCTATAGTGTCAAAATAAAAGGGGGTAATTCCAGACAGAACGATGATATGTAAATATCAGGTATTCCTAGATTTACAGATAGGAGGCTCTATATTCTCACAGAGTTTTCTATTAGTAAACAAACTGCCTTATAACCTACTTATTGGGGCAGAATTTATAAGGGAATACAGAGTGATAATAGACCTAGCACAGGACAGGGTTATGTTCCATGTGAATGAGGAAGCCGAAGGCTTGGAGGTCGCACTCAATCAGATTGAACCAGGGTCAAGTGAACAAGTATGGCATACATACAGAGACGTGGCTGAGAAAGAAGTGTTAGTTATGGAGCAGTTAGAAGGAGAACTGAAAACACTAGCCGCAGACTTGGAAAAAGATCTGGAACCCGAACTGGAAGAATATATTTCGGAAAAACTAGAAGAAGCGAAAATTGGGCTAAAAGAGAAGGAAAATTTAAAGCAATTATTACTGGAACAGAAGGAAGTCTTTGATTCGAGACCTGGTCGTATAAAGAACTTCACTTATGCTTTTCAAGTCAGTGATTGGACACCATTTAGGCAGAAACCCTACCCTATAGCCAAAAAGCATTATGCTAAAGTGAAAGAGGCAATTCAGGAGATGTTGGAGGCCGGTGTTATTGAGAAGACACCTACGCCTTATGTAAGTCCATTGGTAATCGTACCTAAGACAGACGGGACTGTCAGAGTATGTCTGGACCTGAGACATTTAAATTTGAAGGTTATTCCGGAGTTTGACCAAGTGCCACCTATTAAAGAGATCCTCAGGAAGTTCAAAGGGAAGACCGTATTCACAAACTTGGATATCACTTCCAGTTTCCACCATCTTGAATTAGAGAAGAAAACTAGTCTGTTGACAGGATTCATGTTTGATCAACACACATACACGTTTTTAAGGCTACCTTTTGGTTTGAAAACAGCTGGTTCAGCACTGATAAGAGCGTTAGATCGCAATCTATCAGATGATGTGAAAGAGAGTACCATCAGATATGTAGACGACATTCTACTCACAGCAGAATCTCTGGAGGAGCACATGAGAGACTTGAAGAAGTTGCTAGATGACCTTCGAGAGGCTAACTTTAAGGTTAATATCAAGAAATCGCACTTCTGTCAGAGGGAAGTTAAATTCCTAGGGCATGTTTTTGATGCAAATGGAGTTAAGCCTAATCCAGATAAATTGGAGGTAATTCGAAATTTCCCTCGACCCACGAAAGTGAAGCACATCCGACAGTACTTGGGAGTAATTGGATTCTTTTCGAACCACTGCCCAAACTATACTACGACAGTAGCACCCCTGCAGGACCTATTGAAGAAATGCAGCAGATGGAATTGGACGGAGCGATGTCAGGAAGCATTCGTGAGGTCAAAGCAAATGCTTTTGGAATATGTGAAGCTGGGATACCCGGATTATACCCAGAAATTCATCATACAGACGGATGCATCACTTAGTGGGATAGGAGCGATGCTATTCCAGGAAAATGTTGATAAGCCTGAAAAGAAAGTTTTTATTGCCTTTATAAGTAGGAGGCTGAAAGCCCATGAGAAAAACTACACGATTACAGAGATAGAGTTGCTCGCAATTTTGTACGCGTTGCAATCATGGCATAAACTCGTGTATGGCTTTCAAATAGTCCTCAGAACAGACCATAAAGCTTTAACATTTTTGTTAAAGACAGACTTGTCTAGCCAGAGATTGACAAGATGGTCCCTGTATATTCAGCAATTCAATGTGGAAATAGAATACTGTCCAGGGAAAGAGAATGTAATACCGGACATATTAAGCCGTTACCCTAGAGAAGAGGAAGCGCTAGCTGTCCAGATTGAGAATCGAGATCAGAAGACGTTGGATGACTTGAGGAATCTTACCAACCTACAACGCGAAGACCCGTGGTTGAAGATGATGATCGATTACTTTGAGGGACGTTTAGCAAGGGGAACTGCAATATACAGAGAGGCAGAGGCATTGGCAACAGATTATGAATGGTATAATCAGATACTGCACAAGTGGGATGATGTAGATCATACACGTCAAAGGATTGTGATTCCTGCATCTTTGCAGAGGAGATTGGTGTGGCTAGCACACAGAGCATTTGGACATCCCGGAATAGACAACATTTGTGCTCTGTTGAAAGAAGCATTTACTTGGCCAAAGTTGAGAGAAACGGTGAGAAATGCCATTAGGACATGTGATTTGTGCCAAAGGTTAAAGCCTAATCCCTTTTTAATGAGACAACGACCTATCCCGTTGTTTCCGGAGAAGCCAAGGCAGCTATTGAGCATAGACAACTTTGGACCACTGCATAGAGCACGTAGAGGCAATAGACACATTTTTGTTGCCATGGATGTATTTTCGGAAATGGTGGTATTATGCCCCATACAGAAGACAAGTTCAAAGCAGGTATTGAAACGCCTGAAAGAGAGAGTTATTCCGATTCTTGGGAAGCCGGATAACATCCTCTCCGACCACGGAAGTTGCTTCACAAGTGCAGAATTTCGTCGGGAACTGGAAAATCTAGGAATTAGGCAGATTTTATCTACCATTCGCCATCCTGAGGCAAGTCCAGTTGAAAGAGTAATGAGAGAGTTCCAGAAATACATGAAGATCTACTGCTCTGAAGAGAATTGGCGTTGGATTGAATTCCCTGAAGTAATTGAATACTGTATAAATAATACCGTACATGAGGCGACAGGTCAGGTTCCCGTGACTCTACATTTGGATCAGAGACTGGAGAGACCGTGGACTGGTGTCATTCCATTACCAGTAGACGCACAGCCAGGACGAGAATTGAGGATCCAACGAACCTTCGAATATCTCAAAGCACAGGCGGAGAGACGTCAGAGGAGAAATCGTGCGAAGAGGTATCACAGACCGCTTCTCGTCGGAGAGAAAGTGTTAGTGCGGAAACCCGCCAGTTCAGATCCAGAGGCACGGAAATATAAGAAGTTCATTTTTGCATATCATGGCCCGTTCGAGGTGATCAGAGACCTACAAAATAATGCATACAGGATAAAGCATTTAGAAACAGGAAACGAGGTCGTTATGTATGGAGCAAATTTAAAAATTTACCATCCGCCAGAAGAATTCGACGAACAAGAAGAAGTATTAACAGCGCACACCCAACTGAACGTGGATAGCGAAGTCAGCCAGGCAGTCAGACCTGAAAGTTCACGCGGCGAGACGGAACGAGAAGCCGACAGCTTGCCCAGTGGAAGGGACAAACAGCAAGAATGCCAGTGCCTGCGAGAACTTTACAAAGAAATGGTCGAAGCGGCGAGGGAAGTCGAGGCCATAAATGAAGCCCTCCGTCAAGAGAATGAACAGCTTAGAGCTGAGCGCAGTGTGGAAGGGGGTGCTGGACTAACCTACTCGCAGCCAGACGAGGTGAAGGACCCCAGATGTAAACACAGACAGTGGTAGACAGTCAGCTGATTACTTACAGAGAGTCACTTGTAATTGACTTCTATAAGTTTTGCAAGACGAATATGAACCCGAGGGGGTCATGCTGACTGATATCGATCGTGGATCTCAGAGACTGTGATCTCAGTATAAAGGTTCCACCAGGGAACGAACCCGAGGTCTGTTGAGGGAGTTTCGTGGTAAAAACCCCTAGAGAAAATTATATATTTAATCACTGGTGTGATTTCAGTTGATAATGACATTATTTATTAAAATAATGCAGGGAAATTGAGCGGAATACAGCGTCATTGGACTACTTGGAGTAGGCCATGCTGGACATGGAGCACAGAAAGTGCAGAGTTTGACGTTTTACTAATAGGCCCAGAATTGTGGGAGGTGACCCTTGGAGCCACGTCAATCTTGCTGACCTAGTTAAGTCGTCTGGAAGAGGTTGGGGGCTTGAATAATGACCCAGTTTTTCCCCGACTGAGAATAGGACGAAGAAGAGTGGGGAGAGATCCCAAGGAAAATCATTGATTACTCGTGATTGGAGTAACGCAATGACATGAGAGTTGCGCACAGGTGAATCTTTAGCCAGGAGGCTAATTTTAGAGCCTTTAATCTGCGAAATAGACGCATATTTAATGGAATGCGGAAGGACATAAGACTATGGTTGTTCGCGGCTGGGTTTGACGAGGTCGCCAGGGATTCCCAGTGAAACAGCGTCCCCACGCTATGGAGAAAGGAATTAATATTAATTAATTGGCCGAGCAATCCTTCAGCACGCAGATAGTTCTGGGATCAGTGAAGAAAAAGGAACCCGATGAGCATGGTTTCGAGACCAGAATCATGCTGGGAGAGGAGTCGAGATAGCGCGGGAAATTTTAGCTCTACTTTTTGTGTGAAACCAATATAAGGGGAGTCGACAGTCGTCGCTACACAGTTTTTGTCAGAGAGTCAGAACACAGTTGTCAAGCAGTTGTTGAGGCGGAACGTATGTCGGTCCGGCTCATGGAAGGACGCTCAAACAAAGACTTGTACATTTGAGTGAACCATTATATTCACCGCACATCGTAATGCACCAAGTGAGAAGATAATAATGTATAGTCAGAAATTAATAAGAAGTACGGTAATCAACGAACCTTATTGTGTGAAATGTGTATTACTGAAGGCAAGGAAGGAGGCCCGGACTTCGACTTGGGAAGCCGTGCAGTAAAACATTTAGAAAGCTTTTATTAATATAGTCGTGCTGCAGGTGTAGTCAGCAGTACGAACAATGGTTTGTGATTCACTTAGGAAGCACCGTGTGAGATAAGTTGCAGAACTATTGAAAATAATAATCTGTGTAAAATTATGTACAATGTTAAGCGCAGTGTATAATGTATTGACTGATCATGCATGTCTAATTACGCTGGAATGCGCTGGGAGAAACTTTACGAAGCATTCGGTAATGTCTTAAGAATACAAAATAGTAACGCTCAGGACGGAAGTCAGCATATTTATGCAAAGCAGGAAGCTTACCGTAGGAGTATGGATAAACTGTTGGTGAATTCCGGGGGCAGATGAACCAGACTTTCAATCAGGAGTTGGTAGGAGCACGGAAGATGCCGTCGACACCTGCAATTTTGATATCTTTGCTAGGGAATTTCAACCAATGAAAAGTGTAAAGAGTGACGTGTGTTATGTATAAATCATATGTGAAATATCTTTTAAATTAATGGTTTAATAAGTGTTATAAAGTGTCATGTGTTTTGGGAGCAATAGCTTCGTTATAGAAATGCAAAGTGTCGTGTGGTTATTGGAAGAAATGTATCATAAAATGTGTGTATTCAAGATGAAAATGTCGCACTAAATCTGCATATGGCAGGCGACCCGGAAGGATAGGAGTGGTTTTAGCCACCATGATGAGCTTATATATGTGAGTACCCCACAAATTATGTTTAAGTAGAAGTATAGGCCACTGCATGTAATGTGAATTCAGAGTTATAAAGATGCCAGTAAGAAACAGTAGTAGGAGATAGACCCTCCAGGTTTATTCATTATTGTGTTGATTTTAATAGAGTTGAGATGTTATTTTGCATCAGTGAGTGGATTAATCGTTACCACTATTAATTAAAAATGGCAAATCAGTTATGTAAACGAAACGAACACAGTTGTTCGGTTTTTAAGATGATTAGTTGTGTCGGATTTTGGTTATTTATGTCAGTGAGAATAATAATAATAATAATAATGAATAAAATAAAGGTATGAATGAACGCATCAGGTATAAATGTTGTAAGCAAGAAATATTTACGCTATGGGAAGACTTATCGATCTAAGCAGTAATATTATACAGTAAGATTACATTACGGGATTTAGAAAAGAGTTTTATATCAGAATATATTGTATTAATGGGAATGTAATTATGCCAGGGAATGGAAGAGCTTTCTAGTGAATTGAATTTGCAGCTTATGGAAAAGCTTATAGAGTAATTGATAGATTTCTCTTAATAATTATAGGACGAAGGTCATAACATTAGGTAAGGAACCAGGTGGTCTATTCGACGTATGAAATCTCGTATGCCGTGGGCATACTGGGAGATATGCTTTGTGCCAGAGTGTAATTAGTGTTTGGACCCTAACTCTGATGATGGATATGGAATGTTCCGGGTTCGAATCCCGTGATAGGTGAGAGGCAAACGATGGACACCTCTGCACTCTATCTGATTCCCCGAGAACTTATTGTTGAGTGATTCGGCTCGTTGAAGCGAATCTCATGACGGCAGCATGGGCTGACCGCTGCATTTATTTAAGATACCGGTTACCTACTAGACCAATGTTTTATGAACCTCGTACCTTCATACTGAAATGGGCCTATTTGGTGCCAGTTATTATTATCCTCAGGGTAGGAATAAATGTTAAAGCTCATCCAGTACCTGTTTGCATAATATTCAGTTTAAATCCATTGGGATATGTGTGTCACTGGGACCACAGTATTTGTCTTGTAAAATCTTATACTGCTTGGGAAGAAAGCCTTGAGACAGGAAACGAGGGTCGAGGTAATGTTGGAAGCTCACTCCACGTCTATTGTGTAGAGGCCGCTCTGAAGAGGGTTGGGCCGTCAAGCGAACCGTGAAGGAAAGGAGGTTTAAAAAGGGGCAGATTTTAGACCCTGTTAATGACATGAAATGAAATATTGTTATATTGAGTAACGAAGCCATGTGGTTTAAGAACACATTGATAATTATAGATAACCCTGATGGTTCATGATTTTAGCTATCTAACGAATGGTTAGACGTTGCATTTGTACTGTCACTGACAACTTTTTCATAAGTTGGTTACTCGATGCCACAGGCTACGCGCGCAAGGTAGTTTAATTGTACTATCTGACACAGCAATAACTTAACGTTTTTTTAAGATGAAATCACAAACGGCATGCAGTGGAACTATATAAATAAAGGAAATGTAGGGGTAGCTTACATAATTATGGAGTTGCACGTAGATTGCTGTGCAACACCAGAATAGGCTAATGCATGTAAAGCATTTGGTGGGAAGAGAAAGATCAAAGCACACACGGTACACATAATTGTCAAATTAAGACGAGGTTTAAGGAATAAGTAATTTTGTGAATTAAAGAAGTCACATTGGAAGACAGTAGAATTAATGTACAGTTTGTTTCTGGAGTTGTATGTGCATCAGCGCACTAGAGTATCATTGTTGTGAATTTGATATAAGGGTAAAGGTTTGTGTTATGATATGATTTTATTATGATAATATTATGTTAATATCAGTGGGTTGTGGAAGTAAATTTTGTTTGCTTTTGTTTTTAAGGTTGTGGGGATTGTTTTGTTTGTTTGAAGCCATGATTTTATTACTGAATTAAAGTTTTAGAGTAGAGTTGTGCCTTATCATTGTAGAGTTGATACCTTATAGCCTCAAATCCAACATATGCAACTGCTTAATGGGGGAACGGTACACGCTCGAGTCCTGACGCTAGCTGGAGGCGGAAGCATATTTTCCATCGAGATTACTCACATGGGTACAAAACCCAATCGTAAAAAGCTTCCAAATTCCAAACTCCCACGCATAGATCCGGAATACCTAAATGAGCACGCACAGGAGTTTACACAATCATTACAGACTAACACGGAAACATGGGATGAACTTCTCAAGGCCATCCAAGAATCAACAAGAAAACTCGGCAAACCACCAAGGAAACGAAAACACAGATGGTGGAGCATAGACTGTGATAAAGCCCTAGAGTCCCAAATCCGAGCCTGGAAGACATGGAATAGCAACCGAACACCAGAACATTGGCAGAACTTTTTAGAAACGCAGAAGCAAACATCCAAAACAATCAGACGAGTTAAACGCATGTACCACCTCAAACGATTGGAAGAAATCGATAATTACTTTAAGAGGAACAACACACGAAATTTCCACAGGACATTTAGGGAAGAACTGACGAACTACAAGCCGCCCAGTCTTTGTTTTCGCCGCCCTGATGGCACATTTGAGACAAACACAAAGGCCAATTGTGATATCCTGAAACAGTTCTTCGAGGAGCTTCACAATTGTCAACCACCTGCAGAGAATCTCCAACTCCACTTTACTGCCCCAAACCAGGACTCAGTACCACCAACATATGATGAGATACAAAACATCATATTACATCTCAAAAACAACAAGGCACCAGGAGAAGACGGTGTAATCGCCGAAGTGCTCAAGATTGGAGGTGAACTCTTGACTGACAGATTACAAAACATCATTGCTAATATATGGGAGAGTGACACCATACCGGTTGATTGGAAAACTGCTTTGATTCACCCACTACACAAAAAGGGCGACAAGACAGATCCGAATAATTACCGAGACTTTTCACTCCTGCCAATCGCCTACAAGGTACTCTCACGTGCCCTCCTCACCAGATTGGAGCAACAGACAGAGCACATGATCGGTGAATATCAGGCGGGATTTCGACCACGTCGATCGTGTGCAGAACAGATCTGGAACCTCAAGATGGTACTCCAACATCGCCAGTCGAATCGCACAGTTGTCATCTTCGTAAATTTTAAGAAAGCATATGATTCAATCGACCGCGCAACTCTGTTTAATATACTTCGTGAATATGGTGTGGACAACAAAACAACTACATTAATCCAACAGACCTTGACATATACAACTTCTAAAGTTAAATTTATGGGTGAAGTGTCCGAACCTTTTCACATTAGAACAGGCGTAAGACAGGGTGATGGGTTGTCCCCACTCCTATTCAACCTGGTACTAGATAAGATCATCAGAACATGGGAGAAAGAAATACCTGGAATAAGTATGGGAACAAAAGAACAAAGAATCAACATAAAATGCTTCGCCTCTGCTGACGACCAAGCAATAATTACCCGGACTCCAGAAGAAGCCGGACATGCCATCGAGAAGCTTCATGAGATATCAATCAGAACCGGCCTCCATATCTCTTACGAGAAAACACAGTACATGGATTCCAAGAGCACAAACCTGGCATCAATTACAACCAAATATGGCGACATCACACAAGTTAAGCACTTCAAGTACCTAGTTGAAATTATCGGGAACAATGGTAACGAAAGAATGGCTAACAAAACACGTACAGAAAATTACGCAAAGCTTACACAATCACTTGGAATATTTACAACAAGAAATCACTTTCCACTAAAACCAAACTCCATCACTACCACACAGTCATCCTCCCAGAGGCACTCTATGCGATTGAGACGTCATCGTTAACCATCAACATCAAATACATTGAGAAGATAGAACGACAAATACTGAGAAAAATCTTTGGACCAAAGCTTCAGGACGGTATCTGGATGAGGAAAAGCTCAGACGAACTGTATTCACGGACTGAACGATTCGCCTCACTCGCACGTAAAAGACGCATGAAATTCTATGGACATATAGCTCGAATGGACAACTCCCGACTGACCAAGAAAATCTTCCTCATAGTCAATGGAAACCGACAAAACAAAGTACGCTGGCTAGCAGACACCCAGAAGGACCTCACTGAAATCAATATTGACCCACTGACAACGACGCAGACTGCATATAGACAAAAAGTAAATTCGTATAAGTTTCCACCCAAGATCCCTACGGGACAGAATTTGAAACTTAAAGCTGCATGGACACAAGAAAGAAGACAGGCACATAGCAAAAGGATGAGGAAGTTTTGGGAATATAAGAAGAACAAGAAGACCAATATTAACTAATGGTTTTACGTGCTCCTTAGAGGGCCAAACGCATTATATATATATAATAATAATAATTGCCTAGGGATTGCTGGTACAGGTTAGGTTAACATTACCACAAATACTTCGTTTAAAATAGTTTAATCTATGCCCTGTATTGTGTGTTTATTACTCCGTTTACTCAAGTAGTTCAATTGGGCCCCTATTACAGATATTCATTGTGTAATGTCGTTTATTTCATTAGAAACGGAGGTTACGATCGAGTGAATTGATATCAGTTGGATCACATATATACAAAGAACCTCGGTCAATCAGTCAAACTAACACACTGGCATTCACAGGAATGTTGTAAACCTTGCCATAGGTATAAAAGGCAATACTCAGTGTCTTACGACAATGGTGAATTCTGAATTAATTAAACGCCCGCTACCGGAGGATGGTCCGGGCACGTCTAATTCTGGCGCAGGACGTGATAGTTTACAAGCCACCAGTAATGGCAGGTTGTGGATGCAGCGGACAACTGCCATTTCATCTGAAGTAACCCCAGCTGCCAACGAAAATTCTGCTGATACCCAACATCAACAGATCAGCACCGCCGAAAGTGCCTTGCAGAATTCATTTGCAACCACCAAGGCTGGCCGCAGTAGACAACGCATGCAATGGACACGTGAAATGAATACAGACGTCATGCCTTTCTACTTCCTAGCTACAGACATGGAAAGAAATCTGACTGGATATAGAACTTCTCTGCATTCTAAGTTTATAAGTAAATACTCCCATTTGAATATCACAGAACAGCGAGTAAGTGATCAGCGTAGAACCATAATAAGGAACAGTCTCCTAAGCGAACTTGAAATTCAACAGATTAAAGATGGGGTTCTCTCAGAACTACAACCCATGCAGGAGACCAATAATGAAGATAATCCTGCCGTAAACATAGACACCATACCACGTCAAGGTACTGCAGAAGGTAATAAATCTTCCGTAGTCGAAATTGAAGGCAATAGTAACACACTGGAGGATCGTAGAAATGTGATGAATATTTTACAGACAGAATTAATGAAATGGGAAGATAGTGATCCAAATTCAAGGAGTATTATTCCCAAGCTAAGATTTAAAAATAATAGCAGACGAATAATTGAGGATGTAAACAATTTCTTGGCAGCTTTCTTAGAAACAGTAGATAATCTTACGGACTTCCATTTGCCCATATACTGCGCAGCTGTTACTGTGTTATCACTCAATAACCAGGTGCCCAGCAACCAAAACTTCAGTCCTCGTACAGAAAGAATACCTCCATGGGAACGACGAATCAATAATAAAATAATGTCGTTGCGTAATGTAATAGGTCTGCTCACACAATATGCTTCAGATAATAGAACTCGAAAGATCACTTCAAAAATCATGAGAATAATTCCGAACATAAAAACAAAGGGAAGCAAGAAATCCTGAATATCATGGACGACTACAAGCAAAAACTGGCAGTACAAGCAGCAAAACTCAAGAGATACAAGGAAAGTTATCAGAAAAGAACACAAAATTATCTCTTCAGAGCTAATGAGAAAACTTTCTACGCGAATCTTGATGGCAGCCGTGAACCAACAATCTCTAAAACCCCGAATGAGGAGGAAATAAGCAACTTTTGGCGTAATGTGTGGTCAAACCCGGTGCAGCATAAAGATGATGCAGAATGGATCCATAAAATCAACGAGAAGCACTCATGCATTAATCAAACGCAAGAGTTAGTCATTAATAAACAGGACATCCGAATTGCCATCAGCAAAACACACAGCTGGAAAACTCCGGGACCAGACAAAATTCAGAACTATTGGTACAAAATATTTACCAGCACACACAGAAAATTAGCTGATCTTGTAACTCAGGTAATCTATGATCCCGGAGAGTTCCCACACTTTCTCACAGAGGGACGAACCTACATATTGCCTAAGAGTGCTGACACAGCTAATCCAGTAAACTACAGACCAATAACCTGTTTGCCGACGCTCTACAAGATCATCACATCGGTCATCACAAATGTAATTTATGGTCAAATGTACCAGCATAGCATATTGACAGAGGAGCAAAAGTGTTGTAAGAGAGGCGGCCTAGGCTGCAAGGAACAGCTCACCATTGACAGTGTGATTATACACCAAGCGCAGAAGCAACAACGTAACCTCTTCCTGGCTTATATCGACTATAGAAAAGCATTCGATACGGTGCCCCACAGCTGGCTCATCCATACCCTTGAGATATACCGAGTAAACAAGACACTCATCAACTTCCTTGCTATCATTATGCAATTTTGGCGTACCAAAATCATCTTGAAATCTAACATCACTACCACTGAAACAGAGGTCATACCCATCAAACGTGGTATATTTCAAGGTGATGCCTTAAGTGCACTGTGGTTTTGTTTATGTCTCAACCCTTTATCAGAGATTCTAAAGACGAACAAATACGGATACCAAATAAAAGAAAATAAACAAAATCTACTCAAAGTAAATCACCTCTTTTATATGGATGACATAAAATTGTATGCAGCAAATAGGAACCAACTGACATCAATCATCAGTATAACAGATAACATTTCGAAGGACATTTGCATGGAGTTTGGGACTGGCAAATGCAAAATCAACAGCGTCAATAAAGGACAGTGGTGTAAAACAGAGGGAATAAGCATAACAGCTGATGGGCGAATAGACAGCTTGGGGAAAGATGTAACATATAACTATCTAGGATTTCAGCAAGTAGTTGGAATCGACAGTAAATCTGAGAAGGAGAACCTTTACCAGAAATTTAATCATAGACTTCGACTTCTGCTGAAAACCAAGCTTAGTGCTCATAACCTAACAAGAGCTATCAATTCATATGCTATATCTGTGCTGATGTATTCGTTTGGTGTTTTAAAATGGTCTCAAACAGACCTAGAGAACATTAACCGCACAATAAGAACTATGCTTATGAAACACAGAATGTTGCATCCCAATGCTTGTATAGAGAGAGTAACAACACCCAGAAATGAAGGAGGCAGAGGTATACTTGATGCTATAGCTCTGCACAATCAACAAGTTATACATCTAAGGAATTACTTTCATTCTCGGAAAGATACGAGTGTTTTACATCGAGCGGTGGCACAAGCTGACTTCAACCACACTCCTTTGAATCTCCATGGAGGAAATTTCGTCATGAAAGACAAGAACACACTCAACAGAGAGAAGGTGCAGAGATGGTCTGGAAAAGAAATTCATGGCAGATTCTACAACCAGTGCAATGACAAGAATATTGTCAAACAGCTTTCGAACACATGGTTGTCAAGGGGAGAGCTGTTTCCAGAAACTGAAGGATTTAACCAGGCGATACAAGACAAAGTTATCACCACAAAAAGTTATAGGAAACACATCCTGAACGATCAGACTGTTATAAATGACGAATGCAGGAAGTGCAATACCGGTCCAGAAACCATAGAGCATATTACCAGCAGCTGCAGAATTCTAGCGCCAACATCTTACACTAAGAGGCATAACGATGTTGCCAAAGTCATTGATCAAGAACTTGCCCTATCCCGATTTCTAATACACGACAGGACGCCTTATTACAAATATTCTCCAGAAAGTGTGCTGGAAAACGAAGATTACAAGCTGTATTGGGATCGCACTATTCAAACAGACAAAACAACTCCTCATAATAGACCAGACATAACTTTAATTGAAAAGAAGAACCATCACACGTACTTGATTGACATATCTGTTCCGAATGACCATAATATCCAACAAAAATACAGAGAAAAGATTGAAAAATATACTCCTCTAGCTATGGAGGTTGCTAGAATCTGGAGACAAAAAATGTGACGATTCTTCCTTTCCTCCTTTCTCCCACTGGCCTGACACCTAAATCCTTTTTAGTAAATCTAGCTACACTAAATCTTCCCATATTCACCCATACTATTGCACAAAAGGCTGCAATTCTGAAAACCCGCAGCATCGTTAGAGGGTTTTTGAATACACATTAGGATTTTTCTTTGGACCCTCTTGTGAAAAAGAGACGTGGAAGATAAGAAGAGAAGACAAAATTAACTGTCAAACATCTATGCTATTCGAAAATGTATGCTATAGGCTTAAGTGTTACTTGACTAATTTTCTTGTACGTAATGTACCGATATGAGTCATGGTACCGACTGTAAGTTGAGTAAATAAAGAGATAATAATAATAATAATAATATCGTAAGGCCTCGGGTGCCGGATGCCAGTTTTGTAATTTGACGCCCTAAGGGCAGCTTTCTTGTCGAATTTTGTTGTTCCTTGGAGCGCTATGAAAGTCAAGGAGGTTAAATATCTAAGCCCCTTGACACTATAGCGCTTTCTAGTAGAGAAAGGAGGAACTTTAAGTTTGGCAAAAATCCCGAGATTCATTTTGCCACTATGAACACGGCCTACTGAATTCAAATGGGTTCTTTAACATGCCAACAACGTATAACATGCGTGTCGTGATTTTTATCTCCTTTCAAAAATCACCTGCCACGACCAGGAGCGAACCTGCAAGCTTGGGGGTTCGTACACCGATACGATAACCACTCACCCACCGTGGCAAGCAGGTATAACAAAAATGCTGTATCCGGAACGTAGAAAACAACTGCCGAGTAGCATAAGACTTGAAGAATGAGTTGTTGCTCTTGTTTAATTCAGAGGCTTGCTCAACGTGGTCATTTCAACATCGAGTATGTGGGATAGCGTAAAATTCGTCTAATAACCAGTATTGTCTATTAGGGCTACACATACCATTCGAATTATAATACAATTTATGTTCGACCTTGACTACTGTATTATATGTCAGAAAACTGTATCATAATGATGGTCAATATAACACTATTTTTAGCCTATTTTCAATTTTGAAAAAATAGGCTTATGAGATCACCTGTTGTCCGTGTGTGTGTGCGTGTGTGTGTGTGTGTGTCCCTAATAACTTTTAAACGGCTAGAGCGATTTCAATGAAACTCAGTAAGTTCATAGCACTATTCCGGGCGACCCCGACCGTGCCCTTTAAATTTTGTTACGTCTCACCAACCCAACATGGCGGCTGTGCGAAATATTTCACCAGCATTCAATATCTCCGAAACTATTAACGATATCGTCCAGAAATTGTGTACGGTGATAAAGGGTACTACTAGAAGTTCATTTTTGTGACATTCAAAAACGTGGTTACTACAAAACCAACATGGCGGCCAATCGAAGTTGAGACATTTAAATAGACTTTTCTCGCGATTTAACCATCCAAACGTAATGAAACTTGGTACAGCAAATGTTTAAACACATTTTAATGCACTGGAGTCTAATTTAGTTCAATTGTTTACATAACCTCAAAATGGCGGTTGTGGGAAATATTTCATTGACATTCTATATCTCCGAAACTATTACAGATATCATTATGAAATTTTGTACGGTGATGAAGGGTACTGATACAAGTTTATCTATGTAACTTTCATAATCCTGTAAAGTACAAAATGAGCATGGCGGCCAAGCGATTTTGAAATATTTTAATATACTTTTCTTGTGATTTAACTCACTGAGCGCAGTGAAATGTGCTACAGGAAATGTTTATACACATTGTAATGCACTGATATCTAATTTAGTTCAATTGCTTACATAACCTCAAGATGGCGGCTGTGCGAATTTAAAAATTAAGTTTTTATTTCTTGTGTCGTAATCATGCGATCGAAGTGAAAGTTTGAATAATGAACCTACGCAATAATTTTCCTTTAATGGTACATGACTCTATGGCCTACACATTTAACAATCCAAGGTGGCGACCATCCGAAATATTTAGACGGCTCTGAATATCTACGAATCTATTATAGCAATCAAACTGATTTTTTTAATGTTTTTAGTGGCTATGAACTTAACTTCACCTATAGGACTTTAAATAACCTGGTGATCACAAATCCAACATGGCGGCGACGCGAAGTATAAATATTCACATGGACATTTCTCGCAATTTAACCATCCGAGTGCAGTGAAACTTGGTACAGTAAATCCTTATACGAATGTTAATCCACTGGCATCTAATTTATTTCATTTTTTTCCATAACCACAAGATGGCAGCTGTGCGAAATTTTAAAATCTCCTTGTTATTTCTTGTGTCCTAATCATGCGATTGAAATTTGAATGCTACACGTACACAATAATCTTCATGTAACAGTACATAACACTAGGACCTACATATTGAACCCTTATTGATCTTCGATAAATAAGTATTCATATTTATTATTATTATTACTACGGCCTAGGCAGCACATAAGGAAGTCGACTTGGATATTAGGGAGGCCAGCATTTCGTAACGATTGCAACAGAAGCTGAGTTGGTAGCTATTCCTGGGGACGGCCAGAATTAGTCGAGTTCAAGGCCAAATTGTGCAACTACTGTACCAAAATTGGAGACATAAAGGAAGAATCACGAGGTCCTCTCAACGAACATACGATTGAATCAGCCAATCGCAAGAGACCAAGCCGTGACCACGAGGTGGACGGCGTCAGTAGTAAAAAGCGCGCGGAAGTGTGTATCTAAGGAACCGCCGAACGGATTAATCTCCGCTCGAGTAATTTGAGACGTTGGATTCATTTGGAGAAGAATGACACTAGCCCCATCTTTGTGAGACAAAAACTCTGGAAGTTTTTATCCGACTCCGCCCCACTCCACCGCCCTTGTCAGTTTCTCATAAATAGTCTGGCCTGACGCCAATCTAAGTACTCAGTTGTGGAGCCTTCAGAGGCATACTCCACGCCAGTTTGTAGTGTGATTTTGACGCTCGAATTTATCTAAGTCTTATTGTGTGGAGCCTTCAGAGGTATACTCCACGCCAGTTTGAAATATGATTTTTACGCTCTAAAATCAGTGAAGCTAATTTTATTTTCTGAGCTCTGGGAAGCTAAAGTCGCAACGTTTGCAGTATCGAATTTTAAAAGCTATAATACGTTTTGTTCTAAAATCAACTAAGTTGTGTGATCTAAATATTTCACGCCAGCGCGTGATAAACTGTAACATTCTTTTAAAGACGACGAGTTCAACTTTAAGGGGGAAGTATCGTATCACCCTCATTAGCGCTTACCAGAACCGAAGTCCACAAGACGGGACGGAAATACCGGATGAGATAGCGACTGCGAGTGCAGCCAGGATTTTGAACTTGTTAACGAGCCAGTGGCGCGGACTCGAGATGTATATTTTATGTATAAATTGTGTGTATTGTATGTGTTTTTATAGTGCGTATGTGCGATATAATTAGGGCCAGTCTTCGCTATTAATCGCAGTAGGACAATTGTGGGTGAACTGAGTAGCCTGCAAGCGATTATAGATAGGCAAATATTTAACATTGAACTTTTCTGCCAAGGAGTCGAGACCAAGATGATCAGCACGTGGTTTGAAGTTGGGATGAGCTTCAAGAAATCAACGCAGACGACTACTATGGAGTGCTAAATTGTCCATAGGGCAATGGGTTGAGAAGGATGTCCTTAGTCCTACATGCAGAAGCGGTGATGTACTAAAATTGGATTATTTCAATTATGTAGTTAGATTTGGCCGGGGAACTTTGTAAATAGTCTTGTTTTTCTTTCTTGTGTTTTTAGCTGTTTTTCTTGTACCGACACTATATGTTTAAATGTCCGTTGGCGCGTGGCCAAAGTGTTTGTTGATATTTTGATTTTTTTCTTGAGTCATATGTAATGTACGCGGCGTGCGTGCGTGATTTTTATCCTTGCAATTGCGGAACCCGTTACATTCGATAAATGGTGCTTTATTAACGTTAATATTTTTGAAATAGGAATGGGAGGAAATGATTGTAAAACATTTTGCTGAACAGGTTATTATTCATGTTAGGGTAGCCGAGTGCACCAACTTAAAAGTAATTGTAGAACACCTTCGTTCTAATTTTGATAGATTTTTCTTGAGTCCTTTTCAGGTGACTAGTCACGGCATAGAACGATGGCGCCAGCATGTGGATATTATTTGTGTCTTTTATTTCAGGGTCTGTCACAACCCATACGTGTGATTCAGTGTGTGTTGATGTGTCTTGTGTGTGTTGATTCTACGTGAGGAGGGGGTAGTTGTCCTACCGCCTATATATATTTTTGCTGCTGTTGTATTTTTTTGATGGAAAGACAGAGTGCTCTTGGGAGACTGCTGATTCTTGTCCATATGTTTTTCTGACACACACGTATTATTGTGCTTTGGGGCACATTTCTTCGAGGTTCGACCCCATGCTCTGGGAGGTCGAGGTTATTGACACGTGGGTTGACAGACATGCAGAGTTCCACAACCGCCCGTTTTGCCTGTGACTTATTTTGATAGGCAGTCCTATTTGTCCGACTGAACCCTGTAAGCTTTCATATAGCAAACCTGTTCATTGTGATGGCTAATTTTAAGCCAGAATTAATTGGGGAGTTCGCCATGTGCGTAACGGATTGTTGTACCTTGTATGGATAAGAATATTGTGATTAACGTAAATGTTGGCTGTTTGCCTATTGCTTTGTTGATGACTCGATTTCATGTAATTTTGTTTGTCACACCCGTGTGGTGTAGTGGTAGAGTATTTGTAAATTTGACAGCGGTCATTTGAGTATTTTTTTCTATTGGTCACGTGTTAATGTACTTGTGTTGATTTGTGTGAGAAGTCCTAAGATTTTAGGCAGTAAATGTTGCTACGGCAATTTAAGTCCAATTTCACACGGAAATTTTGTGTTTGTTTATAGTAGATTTAGGAAGTGTCGGTTTAATTTAATGTATTGTAGTTGTGTTCCCTTGTGTCGGTCTAGCTCTAGGAAATGCGGATTCGTTGTTTGAAGGGTCATTCTGGATGATAACGAATCACGCATTCAAAGTACACATCGTGGTGCATGTAGAACGGCATACGCACTTATATGGTCACTTTTGTATCTTTTATTTAAGGACACTTGGTCCAGGTAATTAATCTCTCCAGAGATATCGCCTAAGTTTTTGGCATTTCTATTAAGCGGGAGTCAGTGGGAGTTTTTATTGTTAATTGTTTATGTAAATATGGTGATTTGTTATTAAATTCAGTTGTTTTAACCCTGGCTTCACTCTTTCCTGCATGTTATTTTGTTATATGTTACCCTGCAAGTTAATGAAGCGCCCTGACAGCAACTTACGAATATGACCTGTTACGCCCCGAATCTGAGTCTCATATGCTTCTTTGCAAGGGTTCAATATATAAAATCGAACATGGCGCCCATCCGAAATATTTAGTCGGTTCTCAATATCTACGAATCTATTACAGCAATCAAACTGAAATTTTGTATGTTGATAGAGGCAATTAGTATAAGTAGGATATATGAAAGTAGGCAGTATAATTCTTCACGGAACTACTTGTTCATTATGAAACAGTTTCTCCCACCAATCAGAGCTCAAGAAACAGTTGTTTGACCAATAGCATATCACCTGCACTGAGTTCCACGGGCTTCTAATTTAAATTTCACTGCCTGGCCTAGTGTCATAGTAGGGTAATCGAGGAGGCCATGGTCAAATACAAGGCATTCTCTACGTCCCATGCGTTCTGTTCAATACATACAACGTGCGAAATCTCGACAGATATTTATGAATATTTATATTCGAACATAAAATAGTAATAATAATTATCGTCGAACATAAACAGTCGTGTGCAACTCGCCCATAATGGTAATTAAGACACTCGTATGAAAATTTTAAAACTCGCATACGCTCGTTTTATAAACACACTCGTGTCTTAATTATTGCCTTTATAGGCTCGTTGCATAATGTACTAGTATATAACCATAAGTCAATATATTTAGTACTTAATTATCGTACCGGTTTCAGTCATTTTGTGTCCTTCCTCAGCGTAATTTAGGACATGAAAAGGTGTAAGAACATATACTTAATATAGTTTTGCCATAACAAGGGATTCTAAAAATATTGTTACGGGCGTGAGTTTGTTTCATCGCTCGCCACATGAGTCACAACTGCCCCAGGGCTGGGCTCTGCTCTGCCTCAGTGTATTGCGTGCGTCTTATGCAACAGGACTACTAGGACAAAGGGAGGGTCCAGAATATTCGTGACCCAGCCAGCGATGGAAACCTCGAGAAGCCGTGAACACTGGATGGGTTTAGAAGCATTTATTGAGTCACCGGCCTGCTATATAAGAGCGACCTGTCAAGCAGTGTGTGTGTGTTTTTACGAGCTAGTGCGAGCGTTTATCCTGAGCGACAGAAGTGTGGTGACTTGCGAAACCCCCAGTGAAGCCGATTCTCTTGACAGCGAGGGAGTGAGAAGCATACAGGGGACTGCCTGTGTTTTGAGGGAGTGTGATTTCACTGAGCGACAGAGGTATTGTGGTGAAGTGCCGTGCGAGTTACGAAATCCAGTGACATTGTTTCCCAGCTCGTGGGCAGCGAAGCAGCGCGTAGCAGGTTATCGTAAGTAACTGTAGTTTGTGTACATAAGGGAGAGGTGCATGTAGTTTCTGTCAAGGCCACCGGACTCTTTAGGACGGATTAACTTCTGTGGTTTGTTGACAAGTGAAAGGGGGCAAGAGCTCTCCATAAGGAAGAGACTTGAGGAAACTGGAGTAAGGTTCTAATTGCTTGTATTTGCTGATGAGTAGTGTATCTTTCTGGCCGCAATAAAGTTAATTATTTATTTAAAGGAACAATCTGTGTTGTGCTTCAACCCACCGTAATCCAGTTAACAAAAGTGTCACTAGGGGGGTGGCACGTAACAATATTCTTCTTCCAAAAGCTCACAAATTAAAATATAAAAAATAGATCTGTTACAAAATTTGTTGAAGTGAGAAAAACTTGAAGAAAGTAAGTCTTGATAAGAACAGCGTGGAATAGAAGAGATGTGGAAGTGAAACTAGATAGATTGAAACAGCTATGTTAAAACTGATAGTTTGGTTAGTTTTTGCGAGGCAGAGAAATAATGGAATGAAACTTTCGGTTAAGTGTTCCGAGTCAATGTTATGAAAGGTACGATATTAAAGTACTATATACCCTGTATAACAACAAAATAAACGACGCACCGGGAAGGCATTGTCCGATTGTAAGGAAATTACGTATGCAAAGGCATATACGGACCTAACATGCAACTGATTAAAGCTTCGTGTCCAATAAATGAATAGCGGGTGCGCATGCATCAGGTTTATATAAGGCGCGATTCTGAACCGTATGCTCCAAGTAGCTGTTGCAATTCACTGCGATACCTGAACGTCGCGTCGGCTGTAAGAATAACACACCGAAAGATTCGTGCTCATTACTAGCAGATGTCAGAGTTTGAAAGAGGTCGTGCGATCGGATTGAAAGAAGCTGGTTGATCGAATAGAGCACATTTGGAACGTCAAGGGAAGACGATGGCGAACATCCCGGAATGTCGCCAATTTAACCCAACAGTTGGAGACCATTTGGCACGAAATTCCGCAGGACACCATCCGGGAACTTGGTCAGTCCATGCCACGTCGAGTGACAGCCTGTATCCTGGCCAGGGGAGGACCAACACCTTATTGACGTCCTCACTTTGTAACGCTCTAACTCGGCAATAAATCACATTGTTCTGCACTTTTGATAGTTTGTTTGTCGTGCTATGTCTGTTCCCATTCACCGATTTTTATTGCCATCGGACAATTCCTTCATGGTAAGTCGTTTTTTGTTGTTGTTATACAATGTATATTGACTTATGGTTATATACATTTTACTATAATTACATCGTCAATAAGGAATCAAGCTATCATGGTCATTTTATGTCATTCTATACCATTCTATACCATTTCAATATTCGATTAATTCGACAGCTTGGAATATTCGCCTAGCCCGAATATTCAAACAAACAAACAATCCAAATCCTTGGCTGTTCGAATCATTCAAACATTTGAAGTATTCAAATACTTCCAACAGTCGACTAATAAAATAAATTGAACCGTTCAAACAATTGAAGTATTCAAAGATGATAGACTAAGTTCACAAGAACCTCGTTTATCCGGATTGTGGGACCGAAACTGATCCGGATAATCAAAATTCCGGATATTCCGAAAAGAAAACATAGCGAGGCTTACAGTAGTCGCATATGATGTGTAACATTTTGATGGATCAGCAATGATGCAAATCTCGTCCGGATGACTTGTGTCTGCCCGGAGCGCAAATCCCTTGTTAACAGTGAACTCTGTTGGTCATTGAAATAACTACTTGTAAAACTCCAGTGCCAAATCCTGACCGGTGCGCATGCGCGAGGTACGTCGTGGTACCAATGATTTATTATAGGAATATCTTTAGTGGGGCCTCCAAACCTTGATGAAAACCGTATGTGATATACAATCCACAGCAAAAGTATGAAGATTTAATAAATCATAATTGTTTTCAGCAAATGTGATATAATGGATATTTTCACACCAAAAAATGACAACTTGTAGATGATTTATTGTAGGAATATCTTTAATGGGGCCTCCAAACCATACAGTAAACCGTATGCGATATACATTCGACATCGGGCTGTATGTTGGCCGACAGTTCCTCGAATACTTACATTAAATAAGAATACAGCAAAAGTATGAAGATTTAATAAATCATAATTGTTTTCAGCAAATATGTTATAATGAACATTTTCACACCAAAGAATGACAACTTGAAGATGATTTATTGTAGGGATGTCTTTAATCGGGCCTCCAAACCTTGAAGTAAACCGTATTTGATATACATTCCACATAGGGCTGTATGTTGGCCGACAGCACGTCGTGGTACCAATCTCCGTCACCGCGCGCGCTCATTGTTTCCTCTTACACATTTCTGTCCCATTTCTGTCCCTTTTCCTAAATCACTCGCACAAAAAAGAAATATAAGAACATATTTCTTACATTTTCGACTTAGTTTTTTGCACTAAATTAATGTGATTTTTTTCAGTTTTACATTTGTATAGCTTTTCCGCGCAGCACCATCACGAAGACGTTTTACTGATATCAGTTCTCACTTCCAGGCGAATGCTGGGACGGTACCATTCATAGACCGTGGCTGAATTACTTCCAATTCCTGTCCTTAACTATCCTTGGCGGAAAAGATATTCAAGAAGAGTCGACCCCGTAAAAGAAATACTGTACAGTAAAAATAAATTTGTATTAATTTCGATCCGGATAAACCGGAGGTCCGGATAAACAAGGTTTTTGTTCGATGGCGTAGTCGGTAGCATGCTGAACTGCTGTGTCCAAGATAGCGGGTTCAAACCCGACCGAAGTCGTCGGATTTTTTAAGAGCGTTAAAATCCTTCAGTATGCATTCCTTCGGAGGGGATGTAAATCCGGCGGTCCCTTGTCAAAGATTTATGGCATGTAAAAGATCATTCCACGGACTAAACTTGTGTGAAGCTAAATATCTAGGTTAGATTTCGTTGGAACGCTCTATAAAAGTTCCAACGTTCACCCACTAGGTATCATTGGCATCTGGTAGCGAAAGTTGGAACTACTTGAAATTGAACAGAACTTGTAGCTCACCCTAAGGGTGTCCACTGGAAGCAGCTACAGACTCAGGCGAGCCGAACATGTCCTCGGACAGTCCTGGCACTAAAAGCCATACGATAAATAAATAAATTAATAAAAAGTACAAAAAGATTTGTAAAGAAATATGTCCAGTGGATGTTTTTTTTTAAGCACGGGCGTTTCCTAAGGGTGAGATGGGGCTTCACGCAATCCCCATTCAACCTGATAGATCCTTATAAGTTATTATCATTCAAAACAAGCATTATCTTAATATATATATATATAATTCTTCGTCACGTTTGTATGTGACTGAACTCCTCCTAAACGACTGAACCGATTTTGAGGAACCGATTTTGATGGAATTTGGTATGTATATTAGTGTGGGTCCATGTATGGTTTAGATTCACAATCCGACCCGGTAGGTGGAATGAACACAATTTTAGAACCACAATTTACACTCAATTTTAGAACCACAATATACAGTCAAAAACAGTCGTCATGGAAAACACTAGCCTTGGCCTTCGTGAAAGCTGATGTCTTTGGACGGTTTGTCTGTACACGTTAGAGCCACCTGGTCGCAACCTGTGCAACTACCGCCATTACATACACTCCGCCCGTGGCGAGAAGTTGTGTTTTATACCAAAGGTGGCAGTGATGTCGAATTCTACTGTTTGTCTCTGCACGTTAGAGCGTTTCAAAGTCCCGTATGCGTTCATAGACCATTCATCTGATTGCCATGAAACTTGGGTGATATGTTGAGTGAGCTTCAGGGAAGGTGTTTGGCTTAGTAAATCCATTTTACAATAGATAGCGCACGACTAGATTTAACAAATGAGCGACGACGCGCGAAGCGTTTCAAAAAGGTCCCGTATGCGTTCAAATACCATTCGTCCAATTACGATGAAACTTGGGTGAGATGTTGTGTACACCCTATGGAAGGTTTCTGGCTTAATAAATCCATGTTACAATAGGTAGCGCACGAGTAGATTCAACAAATGTGTGACGGCACACGAATCATTTCAACAAAGTACCGTATGCGTCCATATACCATTTATCCGATTGCGATGAAACTTTGGTGAATTGCTGTGTACACTCCAGGAAATGTTTCTGTCTTAGTAAATCCAGTTTTTAATAAGTAGCGCACGAGTAGATTCAACAAATGAGCGACGGCGTGTGAATCGTTTCCTCAATGTCCCGTATGCGGTCATATATCATTCATAAGATTGCGATCAAACCTTGGTGAATCATTGAGTACACGCCGGAGAAGGTTTCAGGCTTAGTAAATCTATTTTACAATAGGTAGCGCATGAGTCGATTCAATAAATGAGTGACGGCACGCGAATCGATTAAAGAAAATCACTTATGCGTTCATATGTCATTCATCCGATTCCGATGAAACTTTGATGAGTTGTTGTGTAGGCTACACGCCAGGGAAGGTGTTCAACTTGGTAAATCCATTTTACAATATTGGTACCGCACGAGTAGATGTAACAAATGAGTGACGACGCGCGAAGCATTCCAACAAAATCCTGTATGCGTTCATATACTATTCTTCGATACGATGAAACATTGATGAGTTGTTGTGTACACTTACGTGAAGCTTTCTAACTTATTAAATCCATTTCACAGTTAGTAGAGCGCGAGTAGATTCAACAAATGAGCGACAGCGCACGAATCATTTAATCCAAATTGTCTATGCGTTAAATGCCACTTATCCGTTTGCGATGAAACTTTGGAGAGTTGTTGTGCACGGTCCAACGAATGTTTCTAAATTAGTTCATGCAATTCACGATAGTTTAGAGGCAGTTAACAGAAATTGAAAAAAATATTGTGTGTCCAAAAGCACTTCAAGAAACGAAGTTACAACACTTTCTTTGATTGGCAAGACAACGTCTGCCGGGTCAGCTTGTTTGTTATATAGGCCTATTTATTTCGTTCTTACATTTTCCCTTAGTTCTCTCTTTGAAGTTTAAACTCGAATATAATTTCAGTAGTATAGATCCCTCCTGCGGCGCTCACAAGCGACCGATCGTGACAAAAATGACTTTTCAAATGAAAGAGAATGGATATTAGCAGTGACAAATTGCACTCTAATTTCATAAATATCTATAATTCTTTCATGAAATGACTTTCAAAAAAAAAATCCTCTCGGCGCGCCGGAAGGCGGAGGTAGATTTCACCGGGCAAACTAGGGGATAGGCTATAATAGGCAAAATATGCAGGTTTTCGTAGAAGGATCAGACCTCATTTATTGCGAGAAAGTATTTTACAATGTAATTGGAGCTCAATTAACTTTTCTTTCGTCTTACTATGCATATTTTTAACATTTTATTGTCTTAGGGGGACGGTAACCTTCTTGTCATTTGGGGTCCAATTTTATACTTATGGTCACACCGTCCTTATGCAAGGTTTGGAACTGATGTGTAACTCTCTAACAGTCTGTTACTTCTTCACGTCAAATTTTATCTCCCGCAGAGATGTTGGTTGATTCCTCAGTTTAGGGCTGCGACAACGCGGTCATGTAACCCCGTGTACTTTGGATGTGTGTAGAATCTGTCTGATAAACGGTGTTAGTTGTGATGGCTGTATTAGTCTGTAATTCAGGTAAGGACTGCAGACGGTCAATTTCAAGTAGTAGTTCCTAATGTTGGTACCAAATATACCGTCAACAACACCTAGCTGTGAACTTGGCTACTAGATGCCACCGCAACCAGCAACTTGCAACGAACGTTAGACTTCCCCTCTGAAGGAAAGCATACTGAGGGATTTTCATCGCTCTTTGAAAATCCGACGACTTCGGCCTTTTTGAACCCGCGACCTTGGGCATAGAAGTTCAGCATGCTACCAGCTAGGCTACGTCACCAGAGCCGCTTCCCACATAGTCAGATGGAAAACTGAATGTGATATCGTTGTCATGTCAACCTCTGATAGCTCATCCCTCATCAATTTAGAAGCGTTGTCATGGTAACCTCTGATGACTCTTGGCATTTTCTTCTAATTCCGAAATCATTTTTCTCATCCCTTGGCGTAATGGTGGGTTGTATCAAAAATTCTTTCAAGACAAAAGTTTTAGGTAATTATTAGGATAATATCGTCCATTTTGTACGGTTTTGATATTGTGCCTATTAAGAGAGATATGATTAATGTTTCCCGAAAAACCCATTAAAATAGTTAGCTTTCTAATGAAATCTACGTAAAATGTACGAAGTGTGCGATTAGCAGATACTGTTGCTGTAAGAAAATACGCTCCATAATTGCTGTCTACTTCACATTTTGGCCGCTGTGACGCATGTTTAATACCATTTTTAGCCTACTTTCGATTTTTGCAAAAAATGAAAGTAGACTTATGAGATCAACACAGGGCGAAAAAAGTGTGTCTGTCTGTGTGTGTGTATGTGTGTGTGTGAGTCTGTGTGTGTGTGTATGTGTGTGTGTGTGTATGTGTGTGAGTGAGTCTGTGTGTGTGTGTGTGTGTGTGTGAGAGTGTGTGTACTCTGAATGTCTGTCCCCCCCTATCAATTCGAACACGGTGAATGCGAATTGAACGAAATTTGGTACAAAGGTAGCACTAGCAAAGGACACCTCAGTGTCATGTTTTATATCGCCGCCATCTTTACTAAAACTGAATGGCGGCCACTCAAACGTTCAAAACGTAAAATCAAATAACGACTAATCAAATCATCCGATCTCTACCAAATTTGGTAACAACATACCTTCGTATAGGATGCGTCTTGTGACCAAACTACATGGTCGTCCGCCATACCATTTCAGGATGGCGGCCGTGCGAATTATGCAAACTTTATAATCCATATCATGGGATCCACCAGTTCCGATTATCGAGCCGAGAATCGTTTTAACTGTTCTAAAGGAAGAGGCACGTTCGAAATTAAAAGTTTATTTTGTAATACTATAGTGCAGACGTGATTTTAAAAAGCTGAGCCGATTCAGTAATAAGACAAGATGGCACCGGATATCTTGTGCCTGACTTATATTTCACTAATTTGAGTATTGCATGCAATATAGCGTACTGATACAAAATAAATAAGCTTTGCATGAAATGCTTTATATATAAATAATATACTCCAGTGATGAAATCGTTTAGTATAAATCATTATTTGCTAACAAGTTCTATGTAAGTCATTTTATATAGAACGATATTCGTTGACACAATTAGCTCAGTGGTAGAGCGTTAGCCTATCGCTCAAATGCCTATGGTTCAAACCCGATCAGAGCTAGGTTTTTTGCTTGAAATGTTATATGTTTATTGTTTTGTAATGACTCTGATGTTTTAAAATTAAGCGTTATATTGTGCATATTATGGTGTAAAATATATATTTAATTAAAACATAATTCGCCAGCAGATTTACTCGAGACATCTAGCTGCCAAAAAGGTAACTGCATGCCTACTTATTAACTTCCAGATTTTATTGAAAAGTTTCTTCTCCTGGTCGCTAGAATGCACTCGCTCTGTTAGGATTATATTGTTCGATATTTCACCACTAGATGTCACGACTAGTCTACGTGGGGCTCCATTGATTACTATACCATTGGCATTCTATGCGCATCGAATTTGAAGAATGACAAGATGATACTACGATACATTTTTACTTTTTATTTTAAAGGGTTTGTAACAGCCTATTTTGCGTTACTTGAAAATGTTATTTGAAGTAAAGAACAAAACGATTTCACATAGTAACTGAATTCAAGCCGTTGGTGTTAGTTCAGGTTATTAATTACTACTTTTATTTCAGGCAAATAGCAATCGAAAATATCCACATAGTTTGTATACACACGTCTCTGTAGGGTCATGGAATGATTTGTTAATTCAATTAGGGTTGTGAAAGCCATGCTCAACCAGGCGAGTAAAGACATGCCTCAACTCAAAGTTGGATGGTGCCCACGGCAGGTCGTATATGTAATAATAATAAAAATAATAATAATGTTATTGGTTTTTCATCCCTTTTAACTACTGCTGCTTTTAGAGACACCGGGGTGCCGGAATTTTGGCCCGAAGGGGATCTTTAACGTGCCAGTAAATGTACTGACACGGCTCCCTCGCATTTGTGCACCCTCAAATGTCAGCTGACTACGAACCTGCAACCTAGGGCCCAGCAAGCGAGAACGTTACCGCTGAGCCACGCAGCCAGTCTGGTCGATTATGTCTCCAGATCCATAACATTCTTGAAATACTTCTTATCTTTCTTTCTTCAATGATGGTAGCAGTTTTTATCTAGGTTGTGGCGTTTGGTAGAGGTAAATCGTTTCTAAGGTCTTCAACAAAGAATAGTTCTATTATACTCTTTGATAATAACAACGAGTTATAACTATACTCATACATTTAGCAGAAAGTAGGCTATATGTTCTTTACTGAACATCTTGTTATATTTTGTGATCTGTCCTTTATCATTTTGTATGGATTTCAGAAACAGTAATTCAAAGTAATGAGTATTCAGATCGTACAATTTCATAATATCGAATAACCGGTGAGTGTTACGATGATCCCATTTTCAGTGATTACCGTCGTAAGTTAGGGAACGTAGAACTTGGAATTCTAACTGAAATGTAAATAGTGTTCTTTAATCGATGGTATATTGGCTTTCACGGCCAGTAAATTAAAACTCAGCAATATTTCTAGGTTTGTGCCGTGTCTTGTGTGGGGTTTCGCCTAGGATACTAAGCTGGCACATCAGCGGGCTCTTGGTATCCCCGTCCGGTCCCCACAGGAGTAGCGAATTGCGTGCTACTTCCCTTTATGTTTGTATAGAGTGCAACTGCACCTCTTACCTGCGAGAATTAAAAGCTCAAGCAGCCTTAACCTCCCTATGAAGGCTTAAAAAAGATGGTATTAAGGCTTTCACGGCCAGTGAATTAAGACTCAGCAATTTTTCTAGGTTTGTGCCGTGTCTTGTGTCCCCACCCCACACAAGAGACGTCACATACCTAGAAAATTGCTGAGTGTTCTATAATCATTTGGTTGAAAAGGAAAATATATATATATATATATATAACAATGCTTCCCCTTAAGTCTCTCATTATAAAACTATTGGGGTCCGCTAGTCCTTCAAAACATGCATTATTGTTGTCTCTTTCTTTCTTTCTTTCTTTCTTTCTTTCATTTTCCCTTTGAGCTCTCTTTGATGTTTGAACTCGAATGATTTAACTTACTCGTCGAATCACTAAATTATCGTGTTATTTCACTAATGCGAAACCGGGTGAATTAGCCGTGGTCGTTACGGCGTGGCTGCAGGCAGTCGCTCACATCCGGGAGACGAGGAGGTTCGAATCCCCTCGCCGGCAACCTTGAAGATGGTCTTCTGTGATTTCCCATTTTCCTTCCAGGCAAATGCCGGGGTTGGTCCCTAACTATAGGCCACAGCCGCTACCTTCCAACTACTCGTCCTTACACTCTAACTTTCCTCCCCAGACAACACTCCACACGCGACGGTACTTCCCAATGGTTGTCCGCATAGAAGCAGCTACAACCCCTGGCGAGCCAAAGATGTCCTCGAACACTGCTGTTGTTGTTTGAGTATTCAGTCTTTTGACTGGTTTGATGCAGCGCTCCATGACTCCTTATCCTGAGCTAATCGTTTCATCTCTACATAGCTACCACACCCTACGTCCGAGGCAATCTGTTTAACATATTCTAACCTAGGTCTACCCCTACAATTCTTGTCCACGACCCTTCCTACCATAACTAAGCTTGCTATTCTTGGGTGTCTTAGTATGTGTACTACCAACCTATCTCTTCTCCTCATTAGCAGTCGCCGGAACATCTCTCCTCTCCCACTAGTCTTAAAACCTCTTCGTTTGTAACCCTATCTACCTATCTTCATCATTCTCCTGTAACACCACATTTCAAACGTTTCAATTCTCCTCTTTTCTGCTGCACCAATAGTCCAAGTTTCACTTCCATAGAGCGCCACGCTCCAGACTAAGACCTTCAAAAATGACTTCCTAACACCTACATCTATATTCGATGTCAACAGATTCCTTTTCTGTAGAAATGTTTTCCTTGCCTGAGCTAACCTACTATTTATATCCTCTTTACTTCGTCCATCACTGGTTATTTTGCATCCTAAGTAACAGAAGTCTCCTACTTCCGTTAGCTTTTCACCTGCCAATTTGATGTCCATAGAGGTTTCTGATGTATTTCGGCTGCATTCCAATATTTTTGTTTTACATTTATTAATTTTCATCATGAATTATTTCTTCAAGACGGAGTCCATACCATTCAAAAACTCATTCAAATCCTCAGGCGTGTCGGCCACTCCCGGCACTAAAAGCCATACGCTTCAAACAAAAACGAAACAAACAAAAAAAAACCTAATGCGAATATTTCAAAATTCGAATGTTTGAATAGTTTGGAAATTGAAATTGTTCGAATGTGCCACTAATTCGAATAATGGAACTATTCGTATGATCGAAACAAATATTCGTTTTCGAAATTATCCAATATGTACAGTCCTAGTGTCCTAAGAAATGTGTACATTTGAAACGACCCCCCGGGGCCTCACAACTTGCGAGACGTGGGTTGGCGACCACGGGACCTCGGCTGAATCCGGCACTGCTTCCACTTACTAGTGCCGGGCTTCTCTCCGTCTACTTTCCTGTCGACCTCTCTTGGTCAATTCTTGTTCTTGTTAAAAGGAATTAGTATCTCTGCTAAAGATTTAGAATATTTGTCACGTGTAAGACCTATTCTGGAATACGCCTCGGTGGTTTGGGATCCATATCAAGTAGGGCTCATAAATGAGTTGGAAATGGTACAAAGAAAGGCCGCTGGATTTGTACTCAGTGACTTTAATCCCAGGAGCTGTGTGAGCAGTATTTTAAAGAAACTTGGGTGGGGATCACTTGAGGCTAGGAGGATGAAATCTAGACTCTGCGCAATGTACAACACGTATACAAATCAACCAGAATGGGGTGAGCTTAGCAAACATATGGGAAAGCCCACTTACATGAGTAGGAGTGATCATCCTTTCAAAGTTAAGGGCCGACCACAGCGAACAAATTATGGTAAATATTATTTCGTAAACAGTGTCATTGAAACCTGGAACTCTCTACCTGCCGCAGTCTTAGAGCCTTTTCCCAAACATATAAGTGTGTTTAAGAAAAGAGTGTCTATTTGTGTAAATACTTCAGTTTAATTGTTATTGAATTGCTGTGTATATTTATTAATTAGTTATGAATATCCAATTTGCCACCGAGGGACACACCCCCCAATTGCAAATAAATGAATGAATGAATGAATGAATGACCCCGACGGTATTAGGGTATCCGAGGCTTAGGGAGTCTTTCACTTTCCCGCCTTCATTGGTCCTTGCCTCATCTTTCCTGATACGCTTATTCTTCGAGGTGTCAGCCTTCTTTTTCTTTACATATTATCCCCTGCCTTCTGCCAAGGCCCTCGGGGAGGCAGGGTGTATGTAACCCGTTCACTTCTGGTTGCACCCTGGATAGTGCTACACCCTCAAAGACTCACGGCTGGTGAGTTTGCGAGTTGACGACCCCCGAGGGATTCCTGAGCTGGGTCCGTTTTGTCCCCCTTTTTCCTCTGACTTTGTGGCGGGCCCTATCCCCTTTCCATTTCTTATCTGCCTTTCATGGCTCCCCTTCCTTTCAAGTCCCTCAATCCGCATTCTTCGGGGATTGAGGGCATTTATTTTCTTCCTGTCCTTTATTTGCCTTATCCTTTATTTGTTTACCATTTCTTCTTCTAGTATGTAAGTCTATATTAGTATTAGTTATAGTTTTCATTCTCATCTCATCTTTCACTATCACCCACACCATTAGGGGCTGATAACCTAGATGTTAGGACCCTTACAACAACAATTATCATCATCAACATCATTTGAAACGAGGATTTGGAAGGGAGATCCTACGCCCTTAATTTAGGAACCATCCCTACATTTGCTGTTGGCGATGAATGCCAAGTTCCTAAATAGAATTAACGATATCAATGCGTAGTTACCCCGGTTGGTTCTTAGAGTTTGCTAGTTGGAGCCTATACAGTATTTGGTTTCTTTAATATTTTCAACTCGCTTGCTTATGCAGAACACATCTGTCAGACTACATTCTAGTCCCCTCGCGTGCTTGCTGGGAGGTTCAATGGGATAGAAATGAAGCGCCGTAAATTGAAAAGGATTCTATGGCAATGTGGAGGTATTCCCGGCAGGGCGACAGGTGTGTAGACCCCCGAGCTCTCCCTAGGGATGTTCTGGAGGTGAATGGGGTCCTGACGCTAGTAAACAACAATATTCACTTTGAAGCTGGGGAAAACCCCAGGGACGAATATCTACTTTAGAGAGAACGGAGGAAGGTAATATACAAGATAAATATGGAATAAAAACGAAAGCTACAAGAAAATACGAGACAGAAATAAGAAGAGTGGATGCTGATGTAATGTAAGCACCATACGAAATTCATTCCGTGAATCGATATTCTTTGAACCATGCTTATCATTTTCTAATGGATCTGTCTGCTAACAAACAAACCTTTTGATAGGGGTAGATATAATCCTTAAAACCTGCCTTAAACGGGCCCGTTATTAAACGGAAACTTGCCTTAAACGGAAATATTTGACGATCCTGTGAACTTAGGGGTGAAAAACTTGTTAGGTTCCCTTCATTAGACGGAAAATATTTTGCACGAACAACGGAAATTAAAATACAAATTTTAAAAGAAAATTTCGAACTTCCGTAAAACAGTGTTAAGAAAATTTTCTGGCATCCTGTGAAATTCTACCTTATCTGCTGTGACAGTTGATTCTAGCTAACAAGGAATGTGCAAATAGGTCTTTCTTCTTTTGTTCTCCAACTTACACGTCAAAGTATACAGTTAATTGCCCGTTTCCTGTTCCTCAAGCTCGCTTTAATGAGCTGACAGTCACCAAATGCTTGTCTTTTTGCCCTTGTCAATCAGCTTAGAATTCAGCTTCTAACTGAGCACTTCACATTACTAACATAGTTCAGCAGTAGTCGGTATGGCTTCAAAAGCAAGAGGTGTTCTTTGTCTTAACACGGGAGTTAAAGAGATACAGTCCTGTATGAGGCTAATTCGTAGGAGAAATGAAATTTCAACATAGAACAAGGTATGTACTGTCCCCGATATTACATGTGTCAGGTTGATAGAACGCACCCCATAAGTTAATGGTGGACTGATGACACAGAGAAGCATGGTTATGTTAAAACTGTGAGATATTAAATTAATGACACTTGAATACGCAACTTCGGTGGCGTAGTCGGTAGCATGCTGAGCTTCTATGCCCAAGATAGCGGGTTCAATCCCGGCCGAAGCCGTCGTATTTTTTAAGAGCGTTAAAAATCCCTCAGTATGCCTTCCTTCGGAGGGGAAGTAAAGCCGGCGGTCCCTTGTCATAGATTTATGGCATGTTAAAGAACCTTCCACTAATTGCACCTGTGTGAAGCTAAATTGGATAGGTTAAGAAAGTAAACAACGCTCTTAGGTTTCTACGTTCATTGCCAAGAGCCGACTGCGGTGGCGTCTAGTAGCTAAGTTCTGAACTTGGCCTAGTAGTCGTTGACGGTGGCGCTTGGCGGCAAAAGTAGGAACTATTTGAAAAATTGTAAGTTGCAGTACTTAAATTAAAAAACAGATCATCACAATTAACACCGGTTATCAGACAGATTTTACACACACCCAAAGTACACGGGGCTACATGACCGCGTTGTCGCAGCCCCTAAACTTAAGAACCAACCAACACTTGAATACGCTGGATAAACCTATAAAGAAAGCTGGACTATGAAATGAAAAGAAACACATAATAATAATAAATTTGTGCAAGAAATTGAGAAGACTATTATATGCATCATGGCGGCATATAAAAAAGTGGAGAAAGTTGACCACGTGACGAGATACCACGCTATAGAGTGCTCTGGGGTCTCGAAAGCGAGGCTTGATGGTAAGCTGATAGCAGCAATGAGACCACTTCTTGTCACACACCGACCGGTGACGGTATCCTTAAGAACGGATGGTTACATAAACACAGTTAATAGTGAGCAAACGTGTCGAATTACATTGCCATTACGGTAGAGGTGGAAAGTGATTCCTGTAATATATCAAGAGCGGACTAACAGTATACAGCATTTACGCAGTACGATAATGTTACGCGGTACAGAATGTTTAAACAAGATTTTCAGTAAAGAACATAATTATAGCCTAATTTCACCTAAATGCATGGGTATTGTTATAACTCTTTGTCCTTTTCAAGGGGTATAATTGAATGTTGCTTGTAGTAGCTTGTTGAAATACAACGCGTTATACGGATATTAAACATGAATATGAGGTGCCCTTTGCTAGTGCTACCTCTGTACACAATTTCATTCAATTCGGTTCCACCGTGTTTGAATTCATATGGGGAATCGATTTTCACACATACATGGCCGCTATCTGCAAACTATTGGGCTGATGACCTTGTAGTTCGGTCAAAAGATGCTTCCTACAAAAAGGTATGTTGTTGCAAAATTTAGTAGAGATCAAATAATTAGGTTGATCGTATTTTGATTTATGCTTTTAACATTTGGGTGGCCAACATTCCGTTTCTTTCAAGATGGCGCCGATATAAAACATGACCCTGAGGTGCACTCTGCTAGTGTTACCTCTGTACCAAATTTCGTTCAATTCGGTTTCACCTTGTTTGAATTTATAGGTGGAATCGATTTGCACACATACATGGCCGCCATCTGCAACTATTGGGCTGATGACCTTGTAGTTTAGTCAAAATATGCTCTCCATATAAATATATGTTGTTGAAAAATTTCGTAGAGATCGGATGATTACGTTAGTCGTAATTTGAAATAAGCTTTGAACATTTGGGTGGCCGCGATTACGTTTCCGTCAAGATGGCGGCGTTATATAACATGACACTGAGGTGCCCTTTGCTAGTGCTACCTCTGTACGAAATGTCGTTCAATTCGGTTTCATCGTGTTCGAATTGATAGGGGGGGCCACAGTACACACACTCACACACACACAGACTCACACACAGACAGACACACAATTTTTCGCCCTGCGTTGATCTCATAGGTCTACTTTCATTTTTTTCAAAAATCGAAAGTAGGCCAAACACGTGTGCTGTAATAGCCGAGAGATTGTAACAGAATGTATACACGTATAGGATGTATAACTGACATCGCACGGGTTATTGAAATATCAATTTAATAAGTGGACGGAGTACCGTACAGACATTTACCGGTGTGCATTCACGAAACGTCAACAAAGCCGAGTGGGTGCTACTTGTCAAGGATAACCAGGTGTGACGTGTCAGCCGAACAGCTGTGACTCACAGCCGAGCGCTGCAGAACATTACGAAGTATTTTGAGCTCATATCTCTTTACGAAAAAACGGCCAGTGTTGGCGAACGGATGACTTATCAAAGTGCGGGTTGCGCGAATGACATCAGAGAACCACGGGCTAAGGTATTAGATTGACAGAAAAACTCATGAAATTTCGACCATCATGGCTTTCAGCCACTGTAACCATTCATTTCTCGTGATAAACTTCTACTACCACGCGATGGGTCACTAAATAACAGGCGGCATCGGGAGTTTCGGAGACAGCTGACCTTATGGAGGCGAGGATGGAGTCGTACGACCGAAGACGAGTCTACCTAGAGACCTGGAGATGGGTGGAGTCCAGGCGAAAATTAACTGGACGTATGAGACGCCATTTTCTCTACAGACACCTCAGGTATCTTCTTGATTGATTCGAAGGTACAGACCACGTCATGATAACTCGTAGAACCTAGTTTATTTAGTGAAGTATATTTTAGTGGTTTGGAAATTCTATATCAAATTCTATTACGATGATCTTGGAAGACCCCGTATTCATGAGTTTGAGCACAGGAAAGTCAGAATTATTTTACAATCTACTGAGGCATAGCGAATTAACCATGGGATCGTGGTTGTTTAATTTCAGTTAATTAGCAGTAGAAATAATTATTAATAGAGAGAAATAAGTCATTGAGACGTGGAGAGGAGGCTGTAAATATAATCATTGCTGTTACACGATCATCATCATAATCTTGCACAGTTTCCAGCCACTGGCCGGGTCTGTTTGGAACACAAGCCTCTCCAATGCCTTCTGTCTTCCCACCATCTCTCAGCCTCCTCCCTTGTCCAGTCTTCCCCTCTCTTCCTCACGCTTTCTTCCACCCCCTTCAGCCACATGTCTCTCGGACTTCCTCTCGGTCTCTTTCCTTCCCATTTCATCTCGTGTATCCTCCTGGGTATCCTCTTCTCCTCCATTCGATTTACATGTCCATACCATCTAAGTCTGGATTTCTCTATTCCATCCTGTAATGGTTCCTCCTTCATTAATTCTCTAGCCCTCTCATTTCTTAATCTGTCCATCTTTGTATCTCCAATACTGCTTCTCAAGAACCTCATCTCACTGACCTGTATTTTGCTCTTCTCCCTTCCTTTCATAACCCAGGTCTCCGAGGCATACGTCAGGATAGAGACATAGTACGTCCGATATATGATCTTTTTGCTGTTCTGAGGGACATCCTTGCTCCAAACCATGCTTCTCACACTCCTCCGGAATGCTTCTGCCTGTGTCCCCCGCTCATTTATTTCTCTATCGTTTCTTCCATTATCTTGTATCAGGCTTCCCAGATACTTGAAACTCTCCAATTCCTTCAGCTGTTCCCCACCAATTGTTATTCCCGTTGTGATTCTTTCCTTCTCCCTTGTTGTGATCACCATTTCACTCTTATTTATGCTAAATTTCATCCCATATCATTGTATTATTCCTTCCCACACGTCCAACTGTTCCTGTACCTCCTCCTCCTTGTTTCCCCAAATCATCTCATCATCTGCAAACACCATTGCTTTCATATTTCCTTCCCCAATTACGTGTGCCACTCAGGTCATTATATCATCCATCACCACAATGAAAAGTAACGGTGACAGTGCACTTCCTTGTTTCAGGCCGTTTCTCTGTTCCAACCAGTCCGATCTCTCTCCTCCCACATTCACACAGCACACGCTTCCCTTGTACATCTCCTTTATCCTCCTTATAGTCCATTTTTCTACTCCTCTATCCTCCAGGGACTTCCATACTTTGTTTCTGCATACACTGTCATATGCTTTCTCAATGTCCAGGAAGGCCATCAGTAGATCTGTTCCATACTCATAGTGCTGTTCTTGTAACTGCCTTACAGCAAAAATCAAATCCACTGTGGACCTTCCTGCTCTGAAGCCATGTTGTTCTTCCCTCATCCCTCCTTCTATCCTTGTCCTAATTCTCATTTCAAAAACTTTCTCAATCATCTTTGCACAATGACTCATCAGTGTTATTCCCCGAGAGTTTCTGCATTCTGTTCTAGTACCTTTCTTGAAGATTGGGACAATTATTCCCTTTTTCCAGTCTTCTGGGGTCTTCCTTTCCTTCCATGCTGTCTTCATCACTCGGTACAACCACTGTATCCCCACCTCTCCTGCCACTCTCACCATCTCCACACTCAACTCATCCACACCCGGTGCCTTCCCTCCTTTCATCTTCCTCACTGCATCTTCCACTGCTTTGCATGTTAAGTCCTATTCTGTTTGCAGTCCATCTTCCTCTTCCCCGATTTCTTCCTCCTCGCCTTGGTCTCCATTTGGGTTCAGAAGTTCTTCAAAATATTCTTTCCACATTTTCTTCAGTTATTCCCTATTTTCTATCTCATGTCCCCTTTTGTTCGCCATTCTAACATAATCCGTAGGATCTTTCCACCTCTTATTTCTTACCATCCCATACAGGACCTTTTTTGTACCTTCACTATCCTCCTTCATCATCTTTGTCCACTCTTCCATCCACTTTCTTCTCTCCTTAGCCACTACTCTCTTTGCCTCCTTCTTTCTTTCTTTCTTGGTACTCTTCCCTTGTCTCTACCGTCCTATTTTGATACCACCTCCTAAAGGCTCTATTCTTTTCCCTTACTATATATTTTGTCTTCTCATTCCACCATGGTGTTTCCTTCCACCTCTTCTTACTACTTGTCCTCCCACATACTGCTTCTGCTGCACCTACTAGTGTCTTCTTAAATCTAGCCCATTCCTCTTCCACCCCTCTTTCTTCATCTGTTGGAATTCCTTTTTTACCATTTTGAGGTACTCGACCCTTCTATCTCCTTCTTTCAGTTTCCAAATCCTTATACGTCTTTCCCGGTTCTCAGTACATTTCTTCTTCTTAGTCCCTCTCAGGTTAATCACCAGCAATCAATGGTCGCTATCCAAGTTCTCCGATGGTATAACCTTGATGTCCGTGATGTTCTTATTTAATTCTTTCTCATACAGTATATAGTCGACCACCGACGTCCTGGTCAAGTCATCACTGTACCATGTGAATGTGTGGGTCTCTCTTTTCTTGAACCAGGAGTTCCCAACTAGCAGGCTGTTCCTTTGACAGAAGTCCAACAGTCTCTTTCCTTCCTCATTTCTTCTGCCCCAACCCTCTGGTCCAAGCACACTCTCATACCCTTCTCTTTCTCTTCCTACATGGATATTCAGGTCCCCCATAACAATCATATTCCTTCCTCCCAGCAGCTTCTGCAATTTCTCTTCAAACTCCTCCTTCTCTTCAGAGGCGCAGCCTACTTGTGGAGCATACACTTGCACTATTTCTACGGTCTCTCCCCTCAGTGCTACTTTCACTTTCATCATCATATCACTTATTCTCTTCACTTCTTCTTTTAAACCATCTCGTACTACAACTCCCACTCCATTCCCCTTTCCCTCTTCATTCCCACTCCAGTACAATATATAGCCTTTTCTCAGTTCTCTCCTTCCTTCCCCTTTCCACTTTGTTTCTGCCAATCCCAATAAATCCAACTTCCTTCTTTTCATCATATCTACTATCTCCTCCACCTTCCCCGTCATCGTTATACTATAACATATCTCAAATTAGCTGGAGACATGTTGTCAGATAGAAATTCTTTTGAAACTGAGGCCACATAATTGGGATTACCCCAACACCACAGAGTATCCCCTGAATCACACTACTAAGTTTATTAATGTTATTTAAACCCACACGTAGGTTTAATATGATGCTTCTATGAAATAATTGAGAGATTAATGTTAGTAAATGATAAATTGGAATTCAATTAATTACATGGTTAAATGGATCATGGATGTAAGGAGAAATGAAACGCAATTAGGTGGTTAAAGAACCACTGTGATACTAGTGTAGTATAATAAGGCATGAATTTAAGTGAAATTATGAGAATTGTTAATGTATTGAATGAAGGCATGCAAATGAACATACCAAAGTAAGGCCATTTAATAACTGTGAATACGTTTTTTGTGTAATTATCAAACAGAATCCAGAGCATCAAGGATTCGAATTCACGGCATTTATATGTATTTTATCTAATCATCTTGCCAGTCAATAATGTGTCAGCCGAAGCATATAACATCCAGTGAAATGTCAATGGAAATGGTAGTTTTGTCATGATTTATGAATTGCTGTAACCATCAAAGTAATGAGAAAGAGTCGGGATTAAAGCGGTGCTAAGAGAGCACAATGATTCAAAGAATCTCGTTGTGACAAGGACACGAATAATTATAGAAGTGTAAATATTATAAATTGATTCTAGAATAAGTATGGACATTCGCGATGCATAAGCAACTTATAATTTAGAAGGAGATCCAATGGAACAGCGTTATTGATGTTTTGAGTGCATAATAATTTCTTTCACTTTATAAACCATCCAAAAATTGAACTCTGGATTAAGAGATGGATGAAATATAACAGTGTGTGTAAACATTCAGTTCCTAAAAGAAAATTTAGGCTGGATCTCCGTCAGTTCATTTATATCGAAAAATTGGGCACTTGGAGATTTTGTCCCGATTAAATTAATTTATTCATTTTTCTAGTTCCATTGCACATCAAGACTTTATTTAGTTGATTTCCAAGTGTAGGGGTATTAGAAATCACTTCTAGTATTTGTACCCAGTGCATCCCTGAATAAAATGTGGAATTTTATCTAAATTGTGTAATCTTTTTCATAGCCTTCGCAACGTAACTTGGATGCTTGGAGATAACTTTAGGAGGCTACCTATGAACCCTAGTTCCTAATTTACGCCCTGAGGTCACTTAGATCTCGTCCTTCCGGATTTTCTTCGTATCTTCCAACCTGAGTATATTTAATCATACCAGTATTTTCAAAATTTTGTACCGAGTTTTAAATGCGGATTGTGATAATGAACCGGGCCACGCAATCCAAGGTTGAAATATCGGGCACAGCAAACAATTTTATTTTCAGTTCCTAGTCTAGACTATTGTAAATATTTCCGTTGCTGACATAACCAGTCGTAAACTTTTCACATAGTTTACTCGCCACATCTTGCTGATATCTTCTCCCAACGTTGCACATTTGTTTGTTTTTTTATGCCTGAGTGGTCTTTAGGTTTTGGCTTAGTGGTACCGCGGTGTCTATCATACAAACCTTTTGATTTGTATTGTTAAAGTACACGATATCTGATCGATTTGCCAAGATTTTCTGATCTTTAGGTTAGGTCTGTTTTAGTACAGTTTGTACACCTCGATTTTAAGTATGTTGGACGGATGATTGGTTGTTTCCAGAAGATATTTTTCAACTGATTATTTATTATTATTATTATTATTATTATTATTATTATCATTATTATTATTATTATTATTATTATCATCATGGAAGATTATGGAGGAAAGGTATTTAACACCCAGATATTCTAATAGAAGGTTGTTGATGATGATGATAATTGTTGTTTTAAGGGGCCGAACATCTAGGTTATCGGCTTCTAATGGTGTGGCTGATCGTGAAGATGAAAATGAAATGTCAACTATAACTAAATCTAACTACTAACTTATATAGCCTACTAGAAGAAGAAATGGAAAACAAAAGGAGAATAAGGAATATAAAGGACAGGAGGAAAAGAAATGCCCTCAGCCCTCGAAGAATGCAAATTGAGGGACTTGGAAGGAAGAAGAGCCATGAAAGGCAGATAGGAAAGTGAAAGAGGAGAGGGTCCGCCCCATAGGTAATGGATAAAAGTGGGAAAACCGAACCCAGCTCAGGAATCCCTCGAGGTTGCCAATTCCCGAACTCACCAGCCGTGAGCCCCTGAGGGTGTAGCAATATCCAGGGTGCACCAGAAGTGGTGGGGATACATACACCCTGCCTCCGTGAGGGGCTTGAGCAGAAGGCAGGAGATAACATGAAATGAAAAAGAAGGCTGACCCCTCGCTGAAGGAGGGTATCAGAAAAGATGAGACAAGGGCCAATTAATAAGCCGGGAAAGGAAGAGACTTCCTAGGCCTCGGATACTCTAATACCGTCGCAGTAGGAAGAGAACAAGAGTTGACCAAGTGAGGTCGACAGGAAAGATGACGGAGAGGAGCCAGGCACATGTAAATGGAAGCAATGCCAGACTCAGCTGGGGCCCCGTGGTCGCCAACCCACGTCCCACTAGATGTGAGCCCCTGGGGGGTCTAAAAGAAGGCAAGTTCCACATGTGGATCTGTATACTTGACAAGATACAGTTGTATGCACACAGAAGGCGTGAGGAGCCGAATATGACTTGAGTTCATCACATATTCATGAATGGAAATTCTGATGTTGAAAGTTCTAAAGGTGTCAGAACATCATTTGCTTCTGACTCATGCCTTAAGTATACAATCAACAGGTCAGAGAAGAGCGCTTCTGTAATGACCGGATCGATAGGCGGGAATCCACACGTAAATGGCTGAGAGGAATGATGGTATCGAAACAATCTTGCTATGAAAAACTCACAAACTGCTAATACGTATAACAGATTCTCGAAAACGTTTACAGATCATAATGAAATATTTTGGAAAAATGTCGTGTGACAAAGCGGATAGAATGCGGTGTTTTGATTGAGGCTCTATCTAAAATAAGTCATGCGATTAAAATGACTTTTTACCGCTAATGCACACAGGTTTTAATAGGTCGAAAAAGATTCGACATATTTCCACATAAATACGGTCGTAGACATATGCACATTAGTTCCAATTCATTGCCAAATTCGCACGTTAGGCTGATTAAGTCTATGTTACAAACTCACCGGTGACAAAACATGTTCAAACACACATAGCACTAGTAAATGCTAATACTTTGAAACAAAAATCACAAAATGTATCGCATTTTACATTCATCTGCATGATTGTTGACAACACTGACAGCACGGGAGCGTTAGCAGTCGGCAATGATAGTGACCGATCTGATAGGTCAGACTGGATCGTAGATGCAGGCCCAAGTGCTATAAGCATGCGTTGAGTCTGGATGGAGGATGGACTCTTATTCGAATGCTCATTCAAGGGTCAAATACTCTGAAGGGGGGAGCTCTGTATTTGCCTGTCATAGGAAGAGATTTCGTCGTGAGGAATGGGCGCGTTAAATGTGTCGGTCTCGAATCGTGTGTTGGGGATCGGCACTCAGTTTATAAGGCGGAGAGATAGTAACAGACATTCCTGACGATTAACTGAAACATTCAGGAAACGAAATACCTTTTAAAACACTGTCAAATATCCATTATATAGCTTTGGGGCTGTTAGGTCAAGTGGAAATTTTAAGTGCCGACTTTTCGAGACAATCTTTGTCAAGGTTTGTAATGAAAGAAGCAATGAGTAAACAATGGCATATGGCATCCATAGATAGAAGGTATAAGATGGGAAGCCATGTCGAAATAGTTACTCCATGACCTCCCAAGACCAATAGGAAGTTGGTAATGAAGCTATAGAGGGCAGCCATGATCTACTTAAGGGATAACCAGTGAGGCACGAGCTAGGCAGGGCCATCCAGCGGCCGCGCTCGGGGAGCACTGGGCAATCAGACTATACTCTGTGAGCTACCAGAATTGGATTGACAGATCTCGCCTCGCCATGTGGTCTGAGAACGAAGTTGCCAAACTGTACAAGCCAGAGATATACAGCTGACCAGGCACTGAAGCACGTGGGCTGTGATATTGCAACGCGGAGTATTATGACATCAACTATGCGAACATGGATTGGTCAAGAGGCAGAGGCGTGATGACTGACGTGGAACTTCCGGCTAAATGTCAATCCTATTCGGGCAGCTCACAGAGAATAGTGCTCCTTCCCCTACCACCACTACACTGTGGCAGCGAGGAGACGGACGATGTTCGGACCAGGCTGACTAGATACGTACGTACAGTCATGCGGCTGACGGCTCTTGTGGGATTTGTAACATATTGATAGGGCTGTTTTCCCATAACAAATATACCGCATATACAAATCGAATGGTACTCCGATGTATGGAATGTGCAGGAAACGAACACAAGTGTTAATAAAGAAGATTGTGATTTATTCCAAACTGAAATGTGAACATATTAGAGAGGAAAATTCAACAACAAATTGTGTTCTTTTTAACACATTACACTCTGTTGCACACTAAACATTTGGCATGCCCTTTATAAGCTGTATAGAAAAATGAAATTTCCCATTCTGCTTTAAAGACTGCTGCTTCACCACTCCTTTTGTTGTATTCTGTTCAGACAAGACCACTGAGAAACTGATTTTACTTACACGCTGTCAACAAAGCGCATTAGACTAGACTAGCGACTCATGGATCGGCTGCACACTTCAGCGCGATCAGCCAGCCAAGCTCCTTCCACCTCTTCTGAAACTACCTTCCAACAAAACGCTCGGAGCACTGGTCTAGAGCACGGCCTGAGCGCTAACGCTCGGGGAGCGCTGTCTGCATGGCCCTGTGCTAGAGCGTTAGCGATAGTTCTAAAAGCCTGGTAGAGTACAACACACATTGCATCATCCATACTGTTGTCACATCCGCTCGCACAGTTAGCTTGAAACAGCTTGCCTTCGTTCAATTTTACCACTTCAGCGAACTATTCCTTGGAATTCGCCTCACGTAGTGTTTGACTTAGTTTGTGCGTTGCTGATTACGACAGTGTGGACTATAATGCCCTGTCGACCCAGGAAGTAAATGATAGCTCAGACTGCACCCTTTCGTGACTAGACTAAAACCTTGGAGATGAGATTATAACAAGTTTCTGGAAGTATCAGATCCCTCGAGGCATAATTTATTATTAACATCTTGAGTTACGGTTTGATTTCAACTTACCCCACGGCCAAGCCGTGCGTTTTAAATTGCTCTCCATGACCATTATACCGGGGTGCTGCAGCAAGTCGAATCCCGGCACTTATACCAGTTGCCACGAGTGTCCCTCGGGGTTTTCCATACGATCTTCAGGCTAATGCCGGGATAATATTTAATTTCAAAACAGGGGAATGGCTAAGGTAGAAATAAGCACTAGTCGACCATTTTTAGCCTACTTTCGATTTTGCAAAAAATGAAAGTAGACTTATGAGATCTACACAGAGCCAAAAATTGTGTGTCTGTCTGTGTGTGTCTGTGTGTGTGTGAGTGAGTGTACTCTGAATGTGTGTCCCCCCTCCTATCAATTCGAACACGGTGAAACCGAATTGAACGAAATATGGTACAGAGGTAGCACTAGCAAAGGGCACCTCAGTGTCATGTTTTATATCGCCGCCATCTTGACGAAAACGTAATGGCGGCCACCCAAGTGTTCAAAGCTTAAATCGAATTACGACTAACCTAATCATCCGATCTCTACCAAATTTTGCAACAACGTATATTTATATAGCGAGCGTCGTTTGAATAAACTACAAGGTCATCAGCCTACTAATTTGTGGATGGCGGGCATGTATGTGTGCAAATCGATTCCCCATATCAATTCAAATACGGTGAAACCATATTGAACGAAATTTTCTACAGAGGTAGCACTAGGAAACGGCACCTCCGTGTTATGTTTTATATCGCCGCCTTCCTGACGAAAACACTGGTCACCCAAATGTTAAAAGCTTAAATCAAATAACGACCAACCTAATCATCTGATCTCTACCAATTTTTTCAACATTATACCTTTATGTATTTGAAAAATTCTTTGACCAAACTACAAGGTCCTTAGCCAAATAATTTACGGATGGTGGCCATGGATGTGTGCAAATCGATTCAAATCGATTGACGGAAACGTAATGGCGGCCACCCAAGTGTTCAAAGCTTAAATCGAATTACGACTAACCTAATCATCTGATCTCTACTAAATTTTTCAACAACATACCTTTATGTGGTGAGTATCTTTTGACCAAATGACAGGATCATCAACCCAATAGTGCGCATATAGCGGCCATGTGTGTGTGCAAATCAATTCACCATATCAATTCAAACACGGTGAAACCGAATTGACTGAAATTTGGTACAGCGGTAGCACTAGCAAAGGGTCCCTCATATTCAAGTTTATTATCCGTATAGCATGTTGTATTTCAAGAAGCTACTACAACCAACATTCAATTATACTCCTTGAAAAAGACAGAGTTATAAAAATACCCACGCATTTAGGATAAAGTAGGCTCTATGATCTTTACTGAACATCTTGTTTCGTTATACTGAATGAACGATTACTCCATCATAACTTTTCTAGATTACACAAATTAGCCAAGTTACTTGTAGTAATGGTCTGGATATTGGGCAGTAATATATGTTTACTCGTCCACTGTCTGTAAACCATCCCACCAACCCGATTATGATCACGACTTATATACAGGGTCATTATCATTGTGCGCCCCGATAAACACGGCAAGCTTGTAGAAACCGAACTTTTAGTAGGTTACAGAGACAGCTTCTAGTTTGGTTTGTTTTATATTTATTATTTTTGTTTTATCAGGTTGCCAGCCATGGCCGCCTGTTGGTGGAGCGCCATGGAGAATCTTGTGTGTTCAGTGCCCATTGGATTCTTTTATGGTGGTCTACCAATAGGTGGCTTTGCATATGGCAAGGTTTATTTTGGCTTTGGGCTAGGGTTCCATGAGGATTTGTTGATTTTGATAGTGAGGCCATGCAGAATGGAGGCTGGTTATTGATGAAAATGTGATGGGAAAATTGTTGTGCTCTCTGGTCTAGAGATTGGTGTTTGGGGGTTGAGGAGTGTGATATGTTTTATTGATGCTGGCAGTTGGTTTGGAGAGAGAAGAATGCAAGTTGATGTGGATAATGAACAAGAGATGCAGGTAATTGAAGAGTGCTTACATGTTGACAAATAGATATTGACAGTTTTTGATGGTCAGAGAACGACCACAAATGAAGTACTTGTAAGTGGACTTCCAGGGATCAACCCCTTGGAGAAGAATTATTATTAATAAATAGTGTATTTTGTGAAGTTGTTATTGTTCTTTGTGTGATGTTGTTTTAGCGAGTAGATCGCCTCACTGCCCTGAGGTGGCAAGCTTGGAGGATTATACAGGGTGGCGCACGAAATGTCATACACTGGAAATTGTTTATAGAATATTTAATATACAACATATTTAATAAAGAATTGCATTACAACATTCACTGAAATGTGCATGATTAGCCAGTATGCAAGACATGTTCAATATGCCCACCTTCTCGGCATACAACAGCTTCGAGACGAACCTGCATGTTTGTGACCACGCTATGACACATGTCCTCACTCATCCCTCGGAAGAAAGTCACAATGGCCGCTTGCAATTGCAGTACATTTTCTGGTTTCTGGTGGTAGATTGTCTCCTTCAAATATCCCCACAGGAAGAAGTTGCAGGGATTAATAATATCGGGCCAGATTGAGCCGCTCTGAAAACGTTCGGGATATCGATGGGACATCACACGGGGCCCGAAATTTTCATGCTGTGTGCAGACGAGCTCCATCCTGCATGAACCATTGTGTCTCTATTGGTAGTCGTGATGCAAAGAGTTGTGGAAGGAAACTGATTTGCAGCATGTCATGTAACGCGCACTGTTGACTGTGTCATTGATAAAGATTGGCCCAATAATTCCATGACTGGAAATTGCAGCCCACACACACACTTTCACACCATGACTTTCAACTTCGTGCACAATAGCAGGCCGTTCTTTCGCCCAAAACAGGAAATTCTGTTTGTTCACAGCACCGTTGAGATAAACGTGTGCCTCATCACTGAACCATTCGTTGTGCAGTACGGGATCACCTTCTGCAATAGACCACCCAGCAAACTGTACTCGCCGTTAGTTTATGACCTGTTGTCATTTTGTATGGGAATTGGTCAAGCTCAGACTGCAGTATTCTCTGAATTGACCGACGAGAGATGTCCAGACGAACACAGGCAGTTCTGGAGGTTTTGGAGGGGCTCCGAGCCTCAGCAGCTCTCACAGCTGCAATATTATCCGGTGAGCGGACTGGCTTGAGACGGGTTCGTTTTCTCTCCAGTATATTGCCTTCTGTTTCAAACTGGCAGGCCAGTCTATACACCGTCTGCCAGCAGGGAGCCCACCGGGTACGGAAATGAACACGAAACCTTTCCTAAGTCCGAGTTACACACTCTTTGTTTCCGCATAAAATAACACTTTTCACCTTCTGTTCGCGCGTTAGTCTCCCTTTGTCCGCCATGCTGTAGAACTGGAAGCTGGTACGCATGCGCGACATGTGCTTCTGTCTGTCGAATCACGCATGAAATAAGGTTTCTGTGCACGAAAGGACATGGTTGTGATCCTAGATTTACACATTTTATAAACCATTTTCGATGTATGACATTTCGTGCGCCACCCTGTATATATTTTTATTACAAGCTAAGCCGGCTTTGACTGGCGCAGACCGCAGGTGCGCCAGTTATGTATTCCGTCTAGGGTCGAACTCCAGACCCCATTCTAAACTAAGACTTATGATTATTATTACTGCAGATGTGTATCTGTCATTCTGTATATCTCGATATGATCACCCCACTATCTATGAGTGTGCACTTCATGGAATTCCTGTTATCGGAACCATGAATCAATATCCTGTATGACACACATGGCTCTCTCCCTTGTGAAGGGAGGATTTGTATAAAAGCCCCTATTCAGAGAATTCTTATTCTCGGAACCAAGGAAATGACACACTGCATATGAGTGTTCGTTTGTATTCAATTCAGAGAATTCTTATTCTCGGAACCAAAGAAATGACACACTGCTTATGAGTGTTCATTTCATAGAATTCCTGTTATCGGAACTATGAGTCCATATGCTGTATGACGCATATTGTCCTCCCCCTTGTGAAGGGTGAGTCCATATTCTGTATGACGCACATTGTCCTCCCCCTTGTGAAGGAACTGTATAAAAGCTCTGCGCTGAGGAGCTCACACGCTCTTCCAGTTACAGCAGCGACCGAACAGGTTGACTGTCTGGTGTTAACTTGTATATATTGGATTGTCAAAGATTAATAAATACATCTACAAAACTAACCAACGAGTTCTCATTCATAGAAAGCAGATACTACTCATCAGAAGTAAGAACCACGAGACCTACTGACTTAGCAGTAGCGACAACTTCTTAGTACATCACTAAAGAAGACTGTTAAGCGACAAACTTAACTGGGGGCCCAGTCCGAGAATAGGTAACGATTATCCTTGCCAGATAATCAACGAGTAAGTTAGTACAGTGTTCTGACAAACCTCACAAGGAGGCCTTTCGTCACTATACTAGCGACACCAAGGTACCTATCTTCAGTACTAGATGCCGTCATCGTTTCTATGAATCAGCCAGCAAGCCAGGAGTGGTACTGACAACCTCAGGGAGGCCTTTCGTCCACAAACGACTTCGCCAGCTTGAAGGAAGCAAGTTAGAAGTGGAACTGACAACGTACCAAGAGAGACGCCTTTCGTCCACAACCAACTTTGCTAACTTAACGGAAGGAAGGAAGTTCGCCGACAAACGTTCCAAGAAGCTCACGGTCCAAGTAAACGCCTTTCGCAACAACCGACCGCCATCGCCGTACGTGCCGACAACGCTCCAGAAGCGCTTTCCGACCACACGACGACACAAGAGAACTAACCGACTCCGCAGTTCCAAGAGGATGCAGCCAGCACTGATCATCTTTTCTTGTCTGTAAGTCAAACTCCAAATAATACCTTATTTGTGAACTAGAGTATTATTAGTGAAGCTTGGTTTAATATTTCAAGTAACAAATTGGGAGAGCAACAACAATAATAATAATAAAACCTAAATAATACATTCTTTCCCTTTCAAACGGAAACAAATTACAGTAAACTTTAACTAGTAGAGTTTGCCTTGTCATTTCGATTTGAATTAAACTTAATAAACTTAAAACAAACAATAAATACTTAATAATAAATATTCATGACTTTCAAGAGGAAATAATTTAGTGGGCTCTAATTAGCAGACCTTACACTCTTTATTTACTTTTGAATTAATATTGTAACTAAACAATTAAAACAATAAATAATAATAAAGTTATATCATTTCCTAACAAAAGTGAGTTAGTGCAGCCCATACTGGTCTTTCGCTTGTCACTATTAGAGTAATTAATAAAATAATTAAATATTTATTATCATCATCAATCATCATCCTCATTTCAGAAGACATATAATTAATTTTATCATTTTACTAGTTCATATTGTGGAGAATCTAAACGAGATATCCACATATCATTAATTTTAGATTAATAATAATAATAACTTATTTCCTTTATTGTGAAAACCTAACCGGGGCTCTTTCACATATATTTTGATTATTAATAATAATAATAATAATAATAATAATAATAATAATAATAAGTTATTTCTTTTATTGTGAAAACCTAACCGGGGCTCTTTCACATATATTTTGATTATTAATAATAATAAGTTATTTCCTTTATTGTGATAACCTAACCGGGGCTCTTTCACATATATTTTGATTAATAATGATAATAATAATAAGTTATTTCCTTTATTGTGAAAACCTAACCGGGGCTCTTTCATATATATTTTGATTAATAATTAACACTTATAAGTAAGTAATTAACTTTTAAAAGTAACCACTGTTACAAAATTTAATCTAGCAAATTAAATATTTATTATAAACAATTTTGAAACCCGTCTTTATAAATTCAAACAAGATGCCTGAAACCGAGTTACTTTCAAAATTCGAATATGCTCAGATACAGCTTTTGCCTGAATTTATCGGCACTAATTCTTGCAGTCTTGACTATTTCTTAGCAAGAACAGAATCGTTTCTAAACACTCATAAGAGAATAGCGTCAGCTACAAACTCAGTATTAATAAATGACTTCCTATTTAACGTCATAAAGTCAAAGCTAAAAGGTGAAGCATGTAGCATTCTTGACTTAGAAGCCAACAGTACTTATGAAAAATTTAAAGATAAACTCATAAGAAAATACGGTAACGTCAAAGACGAGAGACTTCTCATCCAGGAGATCTCTAATTGCTACCAGAAATGAAACGAATCATACAATGACTATCATGATAAATTAGAAGGATTGACTTTGCAATGCGAAAGCTTATGCAAACTCAATTACCAAAATCAGATTTTGGAATTGAAATTAAGAGAACTTGAAGAGTTAAGCCTAAACACGTTTAAAGCAGGAGTTTTGGAACCCTATCGTTCATACTTAAGATATGCACAGATTACAGACCTGAATCATTGTCTCAGGTTATGCAGGTCTTATGATAACGATCGTGCCCATGAAGATTACATGGACCAACTAAGAGGAAAACTACCTCCTAGCAAGTTTCCAACAGCTCGACCACTAGGCCACTCAGCACACAATCCATTCTCGAATTCTAACCCCGCTCCACCAAGGAACCCATTTAACCAACCTTTCATGCAAAATCAAACCCACAGACCCTTCTTTAAAGATAAACCACAACCAATTTTCGGACATGCTCAAGCTCCGAACACTCAGCTTTTCAAGCCACCAAACCCCATGAATCGTCCTCACCCAACTCCCAATAATATTGGCCGACGTTTCACACCCACTAACCAGCAAAGATTTCCACAGCCGATGTCAGGAGTTTCAACCATTAGAGGTAATCTGAACGCTCACTTAGAACCTTCAGAAGACATCGAACAGGAAGCTATAGGTCCCATACAGCAATCACTAGAGTATGTAGATGAGTACAACATACAAAACTACCCGAAAGAGTACGACACTCAGTACTATGAATATGAGTACGATACAGAGGAACAGTCTCAGGATTTTCGCTTGGCCCAGCCATCAAAATCGAAGACTTAAATAATTTAGGTAGCGCAGATTTCGCTCAATTAGACGCAAAGATTGACTACGCCTCGAACCTAGTCACTCTCAACAGCACAGACATACCGTTTCACTTTCATTCTTCACATAATCAAGTGAATCATTTTCAACCCACGGTAGATACAGCTAACACTGCGATTCCTGTCAATATCGAAAAAGAAGAAGAGTATGTTCTGAATTTTAAATATGCTGAAATGTATCTCTTAGATGCCAAAACTCACCAAGCCATACAGCCCACAGAGAGACAACTAAAACACGAGTTTAAGGAACCAATTTTAGTTGAGCCAATGGAAATAAATTCCATTACATACGGTAACATTCAAGAATATCCCCACACAAAACCAGGAGAGTCTGATTACGTCAAAGACAAAACTAACTATGTCGCAGACGCACTCTCTAGAGTAGAGATTAACATGGCTGATGAAGCAGCTTCAATCATTGCCATCCCCGGAGATGACACCTACCAAAATGATATGGATAATAAAACTGTCCATTCAAACCAAGCAGACCACATATTCACATTGAAAATATCTGAACGGAACTTAAACCAAAACCGCAATCAGATTACTGTAAAATATGGTAATTATCCCAAGGTACTTAAACAAAACATGTTTAAAAAATGTACCAGACACATAATGATTGTCACAAAGAAGAATCTTCAGGAAGATCTAGCAAATCATCACCTCAAAATAATAGTAACTTCAAACAAGTACGCTACCTATTTTGACGATATCACTCTCGAGATCCCATTCATCAGGGCATGCCAGAAGCTATTTACTTCTGAACTAATCATTATCAGGTCATCCAAATTCTTGGAAGACATTGAGAGCCCCGAAACTCAGAGACAGCTGATTTCACACTATCATTCTGAAAACCACAATGGTATAGTAGAAACTTACGAACATCTTAAGACCAAATACTACTGGCCTCATTTAAGAGAACAAATTAGGACAATCATCAATCAATGTAACCTCTGTCAAAGAAACAAATACGAGAGACACCCTAACGAGGTATCGAACCAAGGTCCCATCACCGCCGATCACCCTTTCTCTCAAATTCACATCGACACGTTTCACTTCGAGCAAAGTCGCATATTAACTATAATTGACATTTTCTCAAAGTATGGACAAGCCTACATTTTACCAAATGGTACAGGTCTGGCCACACTAAGCCAATTACAAGTTTACTTTTCCCACCATGGATTCCCAAGGAAAATCACACATGACCAAGGAGGAGAGTTCGAAAACAATGTCATAAAAGAATATTGTAAAGCCACGAACATCGAATATCACGCTACTACCCCTTTGAATTCTTCATCTAATTCTCCAGTAGAAAGACTGAATTCGACCCTTCTAGAGAAACTTCGTATCTCCAGAGATCACGATAAGTTCACTCCGCTCTCAGAGCTCGTGACCACCATAATCACGAATTACAATTCTTCAATCCATTCCACTACTAAACAACCTCCTTTCAACGTTCTATACGGACCATACTATAAAGCTTTAGACCACGTCTTCTCGCCATGTCCCAAAATCAATGAATACATTGAAAGACAAGGAAATCAGTTGAAAATTGTAAAAGAGAGTCATACTAAACCAAACACCGACACATTCAATCATAATTACCAAATTAATGAAACCGTCTACGTATTAGATCCCCTCACTAGAAACAAGAAATCAAAAAACCTGTACAACGAAGGTATCATTACCAAAATTGAAGAAAACAGGGTATACTGTAAAATGAGTAACGGTAAAACTCATGTAAGGAATTTTCGGGACATTAAACCAAAAAGAACATTTCTTATTCCAGATTCCTCCCTGGATATGGCACCATCATCACACAGCCCATCCAGACACAAGGATTCTATGCCGACTCATTAGGACCAGCCTTAATAATTAACGATTATCACCGGTTCATGTTTCATTTCAATTTAACGAGTTTAAAAGAATCTTATAATAATATTCAAGACACTATCTCAAGTCTCGTATCACGAAGCAATAATACTTTTCCTTATCTAATATCAGAATTAAGAGAATCAATTAAAGAAACAAAAAAGGAATTAAATAAGTTGCTGCCTGCTACACCTAGAAGTAAGAGAGGTCTTATAAATGGTTTAGGTAGTATAATTAAATTCATATCAGGTAATCTAGACCAAGATGATCTAGACAATCTACAGGAACAATTAAAAGCATTAAAACAAAGTAACGCCAAAGAAATTAAACATATTAATAAATTAGTATCATTCAGTAACTCCATTGCTCAAAAGTTCTATAATGAAATGAACCATGTAAACTATAATATGAAGGTAATTAAAGGTATTTTACAAGAAGAAGACTTCAAGATTAACCTTCTGGAACATCAACAATATGTGCTCTTGTGTACGAACAAATTAGATAAAATCATACAAGTGATGCAAGATACAATTAGCTTGTCATTTAATGAAATGACAAATATCAAGATGTTCTCTCAAAAGGATTTAACAAATGTTGTAAAACATTTACAACTAATCTACCCAACAAAAACTATAATTCATACTGACCAGTATCATCAATTTGAGAACCTTAAACTGTCAAAAACGCAAGTTCTCATGATGAACGAAGAAATGGTTGTAATATTATATATGCCAATCACTGATGCTAAAACTTATACATTGTATAAAATTTCTCCTGTACCTAGCAATAATTTAATATTAATCCCTCCGGAAAAATATTACTTGCAAGGACCTACCTTAAGATGGTCTAACGCACCTTGTATAAAAATTACTCAATATTACGCATGTATACTCTTTAATACTAGAATAACTTCATGTAATTTAACGGACACTACCAGATGTCAATTTGCCACTGTAAAAAACGAGGTACAACTATTTCAACCACTAAATAAGAAGCATAGCATTTTCTCTAGCAAAATTCCTCAAATAATCTTGCAAACCTGCCCAGAATCTCAGAGAACTATATAATTAGCAGGATCATATGATATCTACTCAAATGAGTCTTGCCCTATTACGAGTATGGGCATATCTTTGCAACAGCAACCTACAAATTATGTGCACCTGTTTCCACTCCTGACAACTCCAAGTGATCCATACGTTAAGACCGAAATAAATTTCCATTCATCCCACCTCGATGTGAAAGGAATGAAGTTAGATTTAAAACCCATTGAAGAATATAATACTAAAATGAAGACTTTTGTGTCTGTGAACACAAGTATTATAATACTTATTTTCTGTGTTATCCTGTTAATAAATAGGACAAGGATAAATCAATGTATTAAATCTGTAAAAAATAGATTTAAAAAATTGTTATCGAGGACAATAACGATCAACAAAGGGTGGAGGAGTTATGTATTCCGTCTAGGGGCGAACTCCAGACCCCATTCTAAACTAAGACTTATGATTATTATTACTGCAGATGTGTATCTGTCATTCTGTATATCTCGATATGTTCACCCCACTATCTATGAGTGTGCACTTCATGGAATTCCTGTTATCGGAACCATGAATCTATATCCTGTATGACACACATGGCTCTCTCCCTTGTGAAGGGAGGATTTGTATAAAAGCCCCTATTCAGAGAATTCTTATTCTCGGAACCAAGGAAATGACACACTGCATATGAGTGTTCGTTTGTATTCAATTCAGAGAATTCTTATTCTCGGAACCAAAGAAATGACACACTGCTTATGAGTGTTCATTTCATAGAATTCCTGTTATCGGAACTATGAGTCCATATGCTGTATGACGCATATTGTCCTCCCCCTTGTGAAGGGTGAGTCCATATTCTGTATGACGCACATTGTCCTCCCCCTTGTGAAGGAACTGTATAAAAGCTCTGCGCTGAGGAGCACACACGCTCTTCCAGTTACAGCAGCGACCGAACAGGTTGACTGTCTGGTGTTAACTTGTATATATTGGATTGTCAAAGATTAATAAATACATCTACAAAACTAACCAACGAGTTCTCATTCATAGAAAGCAGATACTACTCATCAGAAGTAAGAACCACGAGACCTACTGACTTAGCAGTAGCGACAACTTCTTAGTACATCACTAAAGAAGACTGTTAAGCGACAAACTTAACTCGCCTACACGGTTCAACCGGTGGTAGGCACACACTTTTACACGTTTACCAAACACGTTCAATGTGTACTTACAGTGCTCATAGTCGATGCTGAAAATGTCCTCCCTCTCTTGTAACACACACCTGACATCTTCTGATGAAAGTATGGACAACAATCTCACCTACTGTAATTTTTGTTCTGTAAGCACGCAACGTTGTCTGTCAACTTTTTATTTTTCTATTTATGGATATACACACGTTCGCGCAATTGAATTGGTGTCTAAGCATGACCAACAATCACAGTAATCACAATACTCACTCACTCCATCACTGTCATTAGTGTTGTTTCAACAGTAACATTTGTTCAATCCAGACCAATGGATTTTGCCTAGCTCAATATTATAATCCAGACCAATGTTTTTTGTGGGCCGCGTTAGGCAATATAAACACCACTGGATATTGTCACGCACAGTGGAGGTAAACACGCATGAAAAATTTTCATCTAAACCAATGGTTTTTGACAATAGTTACAGCCTAACGCGTCCAGACCAATGCTGTTTTGGCAACGGTGCCCCGCAAGCTTCTTGCGGCCAAGGCCACACATCAACCCGACCATTATAACCTTCGTTTTGTCCAATCCAATGGTGTTTGATAATGGTTACAGCCTAATGCGTGCAATCGAATTGTTTTTGACAATGGTTACAGCCTAATGCATCCGATTTTGTCAACCGTGCCCCGCTACCATGTTACGTGTGTCGTGTGGTGTATTTTGTATCGGACATGTTGGCAACTAGTGACCATAATGTGTGCGTTTCGTTGTGAGTATTTTTGGCGTCATTTTAACATATTAAACACTGTTATACCCTGGGGTTCCCACAGGGTGTAGTCACCCCTTTTCCGTCCACTTTCAGCCCCATTTCATGCCACAACCCCTGAAACGAACCAACAGCAACAAGCTTGTACACCGGCTTGACAGGCCTACTCCTACACACACATGTGGTAATTCTTGCCACACAAATACAAACACCTAGCTACCTGGAATGTAGGATAGGAATCTGCTGACCACATTACACAAACACTGGCAATTTGCTTAAGTACCAGTCACACCAAGAACTTAGCATCGTTCGTCCACCGAGTTGCTGTCCGACGTCTTCTCGACCGCTCTGCAGTTCTGGTAAGTGTGACTCAAGGTTCTCCTAAGTAATTCCTTTCTGTTCCAAACCTAGTACTTGTAATCATCGCATTCATTCTTATGCATTTTACGTCGCTAAGCTTAACTAACGACTCATTGCACATCACACTTTTAAGAATTAAACCATTCACACCCTCTTAAACTGCCTCCTTGTATTTATTGAGCCCTCTGCTCGAACCCTGGCTTGCCACTAGCAAGCCTTTTCTCCGCTGCGCCGCACAGGCTTGATCGCTTGTCAGGTGTTTAACGCTTGTAAACACTGAGTCAGCATTCGCTATCCGCTCCGTAAGCAAGGCCAGCATTCAGCCTTCCTGTCTCATTCACACTCATTCACACTCACGTGCTTGTCCTGCATACGAGTTTTAATGTTTTTTAGTAAACACCGCCCAAATTCGAGCTACCAACCCCCATAGGGCAATACAGTACGCAGTCGAAAATTTGACTGCCCTTGTGAAATGAGCAATAAGTAAAGACACATATTTACGTGATTTAGCACATATATCCGGTGCAGTCGGTGCAGAAGTGACCAAGGTTAGTAATTAAAATTTATAATGCCCCCTTGAAAGATGAAATAAGGTCTAAAATTATTATATTGTTACGAGAGCGGGGTTGCTTCATTCCCTCTCGCATGACTCACAGCCGCCCGAGGCTACCTCTGGGCTCTGTCGGCCGGCAGCTTGCAGCGGGAACAAAGACATGGTCTGGAATGTTCGCGGCCCACCTGGTGATGGAATTCTCGGGAGGAGCCGTGAACTCTTCTACTCTGGAAACATCCATTGAGTCACCATCGCGCTATATAAAGTGACTTGGCCAGCGAGGAACGGACTGAGATTTGAGGAGTGTGTTCTTACCAGTGCGATAGAGGTGTTACGGTGACGTGATAATTTCGAAACAGTGTGTATGCAAGAACAGTGAGTGGCAGACTGTGGCTTGTGTACAAGAGAAAGAGTTGTAGTTACTTCTAGCCGAAAACACTGGTCTCATTAGAGAGGGGATTAACTGCATGAGCAAGTGAAAGGGTGAGTGTGCTCCATAAAGGAGGAAGCTTCTGTATGACAGCTAATTGTTCCTACTTGCTTATTGTGTGGTGTAACTTTCTGACCTGCAATAAAGCTAATATTTCTTTAAAGGGCCATTTGTGATGTGTTTACCTACTTTGGTCCAATTAACGAACTTGCTATTAGGGGTAGCACGTATCAATAATATCGAAATGAAAGCGAAAGAAAATGACTGACCGTTCATTCATAATTAACTCGCGAGGACTGGTGCACAACTACTCTCATGCTGTGATAGCACAGCACGTTGGAAAAGGTGAATGCTGGATTTAGTCAGAGACTGGTGCCCGTAAACCAGGCTCCTTTTCCTCTGTTTTGAGTGGAAGACTTGATAATAATAATAATTCTGAAGATTGAAATATTACTTCTGGCAATGATATGTCACTAACCAATTGCCAGCATATTTATTTGGCCTCGTCCAAAAAAGATTAGCCAGTCGTACAAGGTTATTCAGTTATTAAGCGGAGGGGCCGCGACAGTGAACGAGCTGGCTTCGAAGATTCACTAATTAATTAATAATTAGTTAATTAATTAGTTAATTAATTAATTAGGTTGCTATGGTGAGAGGGGAAGAGCATAGCTTGGCTGCAACTCGGGGTGATGGAATTTGCTTGATGGGGAAGGTTTGGCAGGTAGGGTGAATGTTAATAGCTTGGCTAGGGAGGTGACTTCAACAATGGGTAAGCGGTTAGACTGGGGGATTGTTGATTTGAATTTGGGAGAGGGATAGATAATTGGTTATGGGTAGGCTTGATGGTAGCGATGGTTTGAAGACTCGAAGGTAGGTGGACCATCAGTTTCATCAATTCTCTATTACGTGAAGTTCGTGGCGGGAGCTCGGTGCAGTAGCGTACGACTTGTTTAACAGCTAGACTCGGAATATGTCGACTGGCGCATGGTTGACCCGAGGCTTAAATAATGCTCTATATATTCGTTTTGGTCCACCCACATTTTCTGTCGCTTGTCTGGCTGCGTGGCTCAGGGGTAACGTTCTCGCTTGCTGAGCCCAAGGTTGCAGGTTCGAAACCTGGCGCAGTCAGCTGGCATTTGAGGGTGCGCAAATGCGAGGGAGCCGTGTCAGTACATTTACTGGCACGTTAAAGATCCCCTTCGGGGCAAAATTCCGGCACCCCGGCGTCTCTAAAAGCCAGTGTAGTTAAAAGGGACGTAAAACCAATAACATTATTATTATTATTATTTCTGTCGCTTACTGTACCTTCCTTCCTAGCCTTGAATTTATCTCTGCAAAAGAAACATATCCATATTGTGACCGTTTAGTTGATGTCAACAACCACGATGACTCAACTAACGATACATAAATCGAATAAAAAGAAAGTACCGTGAGGATCAGGTGACCTTCCATAAAGGCTAAAGCGGCACGAGAGTCCGTAGTCCACAGGGATCGTGGTACATGGTGACGATGGTCATAGACCGCCTAAGGAAAGGTTCACCTTAAAACTAGACTGAGAAAATAAACATCCAGACTCATGTAAAACACCGTGAAAATTTATTAAAATTCACAAGCCCCTAGCCTAGTTCGGAGGGTTATAATCGGCTAGTCCGCAAATTAATAAATAAACTAAGATAAAGAACAGGTCCCCTACCTGAGAAGTTACTGAAAACCCTCGCGAAAGATCTAACTCACAATGATAAAGCAACAACAGCAACGCTAGGAATATGGCACGACGCAAGTCCCTAGTTCAAGTTACAAGACCAAGCTAATATCTGAATTTACATTTAACAGGGTAGCAAAACAAATCTAGGTTAGGATGGTACCATTTCGACATTTAAATTTAACATTAATTCAACTAGCTAAGCCCTATCAATTAACAAAATTTACGGCGATGACGTCCGTAAAAGAAAACAATTACATCCAAAAGCTAAGTGTACAGCCATGAAAAACAAACAATTTAATTATGCTTAATAACTATGTGCTAACAGCACACAATAAAGTAACATGTAGGGTTTAATACACTTGGCATCATAAATTAATAACGAAATAGACACAGTATTTTTATTAAAAATTCCTGCCTACACCTTGGTTTACTCTTTGTAAACCATAGTCATCTAATGTGTATAGTTACGGTGACGAATGCGCAGTTGAGACCACGTCTGACATCGCATGGCCTGAGCTCCACAAGCTACGAACTCTAGGTTCGCACATGCTTCAGCTCGCTACAAAAATGTCAACTGTCCTAGTCATTTCCTCACAAGGAAATTATCTTCAACTGCACGGCTATGTCAACAGTTCCAGAATGCAAAGAACAAAGTTAGATAGAAAGAATCGTTAGTTAGGCTTGTTTTACAACAATTATGCATTTTATTATTAGAATGTCGGTTTATAGGTTTATCGTAGGTTTATGGCGAATAACATTGACAATAGCCTGGGCACGGAGTGTCTCCAACTGAGATCATTCTCCACCAAATAGCCTCGACTCAACAGTCGGAATATAATCAACGAGTATAACAACTCGGACACACAATAACACGGGTTACCAGCGGCGCTAAGCTCGCGTTCAATAACTCTGGGATAGGCCTGTACAACAGTTACCTTCCAGTAACATCTGGTCAACGGGATCATCCCCGGACAAATCATACAATAACATCCTGACATAACAGGGTAGACTTCACCATCCTATAGAAAACCTTACATAACTGTACCTGTCATACGACAATACACGCAACAGAGCGTTAAACTAACAAAAACCGATCCATAAAACAAGTGATCAAATACAAGAGTGGAAACTGATTTCCATAAGCAAAGTAGCAATGAAAGGAAAAGCGAATACAAATTGTACTCTGTCCTCGTCTATAGTAGTTTTGTCTCACAATGAAGCAGGCGTGCTCTAGGTCACTGGGTTACATAACCAGTTTATTCAAGGCCGGCGATTTAATCAATACAAAACCTGCACTTGGCCGGTTCATAAAAAACATTACCATATGTTACGGATCTCTACAGAGTCCGTATATCAAACGCACGCTATAAATCTGAGTATAGTAATACACTTCCGTCTTTCTACCAAAGACGTCTAAATGAAAGTAAACTTACAATAACTGAAGCTCTTTGCTTTAAAAATGCAACTCAGTAGTTGCTAGAACATCAAATAAAAACGTGTCTCACACGACACAAGAAAAATATGATAAATGTGGCACAGATTCACACACTAGATCTGCTTAATGATACGTTGGGAACCGCGTTCGATGCTAGGCAACGAAACATTCCTTCTAGTTGTTAGGTTCAAACATGACCAAGAATAGCTTCTGAGCTTATTCAAAATGAAATATAATGCATTTACAAACTGGTAGTTACTGTCGACTACCTAAATGATACGACCGTTCTAACGACAGTCAGGGGTGTAACAAAGGATGGCTGCGAAGAATGCAGTCAATTAATAACCAAGGCATCTGATTGCCATAACTACAGTCAGCAAAGACTTGAAAATTACCCCAAGTAGGGTTGAACAAAATAGCCTCAAAATGACTACGATCAGGTTCAGCAAAAAGTAGGCATTGACGTTCCACGACGTTCACCAAGCTGCACCAGGGCTGACCAAAATGTCTGACCCCAAAGGTGTCTCACTCTAAACTGAAATAAATGACATCTAACTAATCTAGTTACATCCCTACCTAGAAAAATGGCTGACACTGAGTGTGGTTGATTCACAAACTACATTAAAACTACTACACCACCAGAAACTAGAACAAAGAAGGGGTGTGACAAAAACTCACGAAATGGAGGAGCTCTCACTCAGCTCTCTATTCCACAACAAGGGTTGTACATAAACCTCTCTGGCTCTCTGGATCGGTATCCTCCTCATCAGGATTCCCATCTGGACTCCCCCAAAGACCAGGGTTCGATTTGTCCCTGTCGACATCTTCGTGGATATGCCTGGAAATGGCATTTTGGCTCCTTCCCTCTCGTTCATCGTTCTGGAAGTTCCACCATCACGCTGGTTCCTGTAGAAACGTCACCCCCCCCCATACTGGGATGGTATTAGCCCATGGTGACTGCTTCAACCATGGTGAATAAAAGTCCAATCACGTGGGTAGCGAAATAAGTTGCGTGATTATTCATCCTCTCACTTCCAAAATTATAATGTCCGTCGTGACTATTATGGGCTTCAATTATAAGATACGACACAGCCTTAATCTTGCAGATGTGGATTAGCATGTGAGCTAATACTATTTTATAATGCGGCACGTGCTAGTGACGCTACTTTTGTATCACGCAGCATCCGTGAATTATACGACGTTTCAAAGATGAAATTTCCACTTTGGCAATTTAAATATCTCATACAATTATAATCACACTTATTCAGGATAATTGTAACACTATTACCTGTATATTTCCACTAGGCATCTGCCCTCCACATACGCGTGGGTAATATGTGATGTCACAGCAATGTTGTGCAATACACTATACTTGCCAATAATTATTTCCCAAGCTTCTTATTTAATTCACTGGACTTCATCGACAGTGAATATTAGTATTTGCTTGCTCGATGGCACCTTATAATCACTTTTAACGCTAAACAGCGGATATTCTTCTACGTCTCGTAGGACAAATGTAATTCCACGCCTACACAAGGCGGATTCTCAAGACGCAGTGCTCCGGTACTGGGTGTCTCTAGAAAGTAGGTCGTCAAAACGAAAACGTTGAGCGACTACTTACGTTCCTTTTTGCGTATCTGCAAGGGTATTACCTTACCTAAAGTAAAAATAAACATTCTCCAAAATGTTTTAATAATGCAGCATGACGAAATGGAATATTCTGAGTCTCGTAGGAAAGATAAAAATAATTAATAAGACCTCAGATAATAATGAGCAGTTTACACCAAAGTCAAAAGTGCGATTCACCGCTACTTCAAAGTATCGCGTGATCTCTCAGCTTCACGTGGCTTCCTGGGTGTGTTCAAAAGTACAACATCCCATCATAAATGCTCCATCATAAAAAAAAATATCACATGAACCATAGCTTAGCGGGTTCATCATCTTTTTGAACACTCAAGTTATTTCTATATTATTAACGGCTGGGTCAGATTTACCCATGGCGCCAGTCCTCGCGTGACAATTTACGGCTTACGTAAGTCGGGACAATCTGTAAAAAATAAGGGGGAAAATCCAACTATTTTTGTGCAGCAAAATCTCATATCTCACATTCTTGTAGATCCACGTTTAAGGTCTAGGGACACCTTGGTCAACAGCTCCTTTGTTCAAAAAATCGAGATGACTCCTTTGCCGCGTATCAAGGCCCATTATACTGTTACGAAAATTATTGTCATTTTTCTGCATGTTAAAATTGAAAAATATAAATAAACCACATTGTATATTGGGAATAGTTCATAGGAAGACACTAAGTGAAAAATTACTTCATTAAAATACTTCTTTTCTACGCGATCAGGCCCAGTGGACCGCGCGCTGCTACAAGTTCCCTTCTCCATCGTCTCCTATCCATACCTGCCTTCCGCCAACTGTCCACACGTATCGCTGCCTGTTGCAGATCTTCATGGAATCCATCACTCCACCGCTCCCTTGGTCTCCCGAGTGGTCTTCTTCCTGTGGGGATGAAATCCAGTAGCATCCGTGGCCATCGGTGGTCTTCCATCTAGGCTACATGTCCAGCCCACTGCAGTCTTCTGGTTTTGATGGTTCCAGCTATGTTGGCATCATGCTACAGGTATTCTACTTCCTGATTGTGTCTAGTCCTCCATTCACCCGTGTGTACATCCCTCACCGGTCCGAAGATCTTCCGAAGAACTTTTCTCTCAAAAACGAGTAGTTTATGAAAGTCCTGTTTTAGGATACTCCATGTCTCACATCCAAATAGTACAACGGGTTGGATGAGAGTTTTATACAGACGAATTTTGAACTGTCTGGAGAGACATCTGGACCGAAGAAGCCGTGTTAAGCTGTAGAGAGTTCGCTCTCCTGCTTGGATCCTGGCGTTGATTTCTGCCTCACATGATGAGTTCTCCGTGAAAAGCTATCCTAGGTACTTAAATTCATGGACCCTCTTGGAGGACTGGTCCCCTACCCGGAGTGACTGTAGTTGCCCAAAAACGTGGCCTTGCCCGCGAGTCATATTGAGGTACTCCGTCTTGGTTTCATTCACGATTAGCCCAAATTTGTTGGCAGCTGCCTTGAGTGCTCTGGTTATTTGCCTCAACTGTTCCTGACAGCTGGAGAGTAAACCGATATCATCTGCGTAGGCAAGGTATGCTAGGTATGTTTTAAAATACTTACGACTACAAAAAAAGAGATTGACAGACTATGGGTCAAAATGACCCAACTCCAGTCCTCGCGTTATAATTTTTCACGCCATTTCTCAAGGGTTAATATTTTGTTCAGATACTGTCAGGCAAGAGTGCGATCATTAAGACGCTAGGCAGCCAATCCAGCCTATCTGTATACCAGGGAGGCGCAACGGCGTGATAGTTAAGTTCCGTTAGTTCAGTTGACTGCAGCCTGCGCTAGTGTGAAGTGTTTGACACGGTGTGAAGATGTGAAATATAAATGTTGAGGACAGCAAGAGACATTTCCTCTCAGAGTACAGAGAAAATAAATTCAGTGATAAATAATTGTTTGGATTGAGACTCAATGTACTTGTGTTAGCGTGAGTAATTTAATTCAATGTACAGGGTTATTCAATATGATTGTCGGGGTTTCGTGATTTTTTGTAGAAACAATGGACAATTTACCATTGTTATTGTTGCAGTAACGGTTACACTAACTCTCAAAGTTTTGTTCTACATCGATTTAGTACCATGTATAACCACCAGATGGCAGTAACAGAAGTATTTGACAAAATGGCGGTCAGCGGTAAGGGGAAGGCGTTTTGTACTCTCGAATTTTATCAACACCGGTCCTTTACCATAGACCAGCGCCATTTTTCTACGACGTACGGAAAGACCCTCCCTCCGACAACTCTATTCGCAGATGGTATGCGCAATTCGTGAATACCGGTTGCTTGTGTAAAGGGAACAGCTTTGGCCGTCCCCGCGTGTCAGAAGCAGGCGCGAATCGGATCAGGTATGTTTATCTCTGTAGTCCTAAATATCGACTACAAGAGGCAGGGAACTGCATGTTAGAGCATATTTAAATCAAGAACTTCCATGACAAAGGATTGGACGTGGAACGGAACATGATCAGATGCTCTTACCCTGGCCACCAAGGTCACCAGACTTAACACCGTATGAATTCTTCCTGTGGGGGTATGTCAAATTCAGGTATTTGTTTCTCCTCTACCAGCGAATATTCTGCAACTGAAGCAGCGTATCTGAGCCGCCTTCGACACCATCACGACTGACATGTCGGGGCGTGTGTGGGAAGAGATGGACTTTCGAGTTGATGTGTGTAGGGTGACCAGAGGCGCACATATCGAGCATTTGTAATGCATGTAAAAAAAACTTTTTGAGTTACAGTACACAATAAAACACGATTCATCTTCCTACGTCAATTGCACTGTGTGTTATGAATTTTTGTAACCCCGACAATCATTTTGAATAACCCTGTATATTATTGTAAGTTCTTATACAGGGTGATTATTTTGCCGGAGCGGGGCCAGCGACATGCTGCCGAGCGCGCGCACCTTCCGGCACCCAACCGAGCTCGTACCGCGGATAGCGACCAGGTGAGAACCGTAACAAAGTACACTAATTAATGGTAGATTCACCAGCAAATCATGATTAAAGAACTTACCTATCCACAGGAGATGCTGAGAGTGTTCTCCTGTAACTGACAGACAGGCGTTGTACCATAAATAAATTAGCATTTACACATTGTGATTCCCTTCTGTTGTGAGGGATATCTGCTGCCTCTTCAGCTCCACTAGAGTACGGGAATTGATCTGCACACTTTGTATTTTAAATTACCCCACAATTAAACATCAAACGGGCTTAGATAATGCTTTGATTAATAACAGTAAACACGCAGGTTGGTACAGGAGTAGCTACATAATGTAACTTCCAAAGTTACCGTCTGTCAGAAGAAGGGGAACATTTTTAGTATATTGTGTGAAAAAATAAGTTCTAACCTTTAACTGGTGACGTGAGGTCATCCAGCCCAAGAAATAAAGTTAAAAATTACAGTCAGTCTGAAAGACTAGACGTTATATCATTTCAAATGACGCATGCTACAAATGCTACACATGTTAGAAAGGCTCAGGTACTCTTTCAACAGACTCCATTACCCATTAATTTAGCCTTCCCGCGCGGGCACCTCTTTAAGGGCCACCCTGCATTTGAGTCTCACATCTTTTACAACTCTTTAAGGGTCACCCATTATTTGAATCTGATATCTTGCAAACCTCTTTAAGGGTCACCCTGTATTTGAATTGAATCTAACATATTGCACACCTCGTTAAGTGTCACCCTCTATTTTGCTCTGACATCCTGCACACCTCTTTACGAGGCACCCTGTATTCTTATCTGGCATCTTGTATATCTCTTTAGAAGTCACCCTGTATTCTTGTGTGACATCTTGTACACCTCTTTCGGAGTCATCCTGTATTCTAGTCTGACATCTTGTGCACCTCTTTAGGAGTCACCCTGTAGTCTTCTCTGCCATCTTTTACACCTCCTTAAGAGTCACCTTGTATTCTTATCTGGCATCTTGTATTTCCCTTTAGGAGTCACCCTATATTCTTATCTGGCATCTTGTACTGTATTTTGCTTTGACATCCTACACACCTCTTTACGAGGCACCCTGTATTCTTATCTGGCATGTTGTATATCTATTTAGAAGTCACCCTGTATTCCTGTGTGACATTTTGTACACCTCTTTAGGAGTCACCCTGTATTCTTGTCTGACATCGTGTGCACCTCTTTAGGAGTCACCCTGTGTTCTTCTCTGCCATCTTGTACACCTCTTTAAGAGTCACCTTGTATTCTTATCTGGCATCTTGTATATCTCTTTAGGAGTCACCCTGTATTCTTATCTGGCATCTTGTACACATCTTTAGGAGTCACCCTGTATTCTTTTTGCTTCCCTTGAAGCCCTAGGTCGCTCGACGCCCCAGGACTCTTTCAACAGACTCCATTAACCATTAACTTAGGCTTCCCGCGTGGCCGCATGACGTCACGCACTCGCCGTCCATCAGCCATTAACTTAGGCTTCCCGCGCGGCTACATGACGTCACCGTCTCCGTAACGCATAAATTTTGACTCAAGCATAACGATGAAGTCGACAAGATCATTTGAAATGATAAAAACATCAGTGCTTCTTTAATTAAATCTTGCAGCTGTTGTTTATGTTACCTTCTTACCTGTGCACTGATAATACACACTCTCGTTGATGACAGTTTAGTGACTTAATGACTTTAGTGACCCTGGGTTGCTCGCCAACGCCTCACGCAATCCTGCGGCCCCAGCTTGGTTGGCTGGCGGAAGACGCGCGCGCCCGGCAGTCGGCCGCCAGCCCCACTCCAGTGAAAGAATCTCACTGTAGTAAATAAACAATTACACAGCAGTGCAAAACGTACGGCGAGATAGATGAAGCCACATAACTAGGGACCCTGATTTATGGTAATATAAAAGGCTTCAAAGCGGTGAAATAAATTGTTCAAAGTGATGAAATAACAAAAGCGAGGTGTGAGTGAGCTTAATAACCATGTGTACGGTGCACGGAGTTGGTTAAATAATGATCACTAGACAAACATTTGGAGGTGTAACAAACAATTTATTCTTGGTTGTTTTTTTTTCTTGTCCCTTTGACATAATTTGGATAAAATTCATGGGCCAGTCCATAGGGATCAGTCCAAAGGACCCGCCCACAGGGACCCGTCAACAAGGACCCGTCCTCCGGGACCCGTAAAAAAATTCAAAAAAGGACCCGTCCAAAGGGGCTGGTCAACAGGGACCAGTCCAAAGGGATACATCAACAGAGATCAATCAAAAGGGGTCAATCAACAGGGATCAATCAGTTATGCTACGGCAGCCATTTTGGAACTTTTTGATCACACCTCGTAGGGTTAGGTTACGTTGAGTTAAGCTACGACCGCCATTTTGGAACTAATTCGTAGTTTCCAAAATATTGACAATTTTGAAAATTGGACTTTCTTTTTGAAAAAAAATGAAAAAATGTTAAGTTTTGTTCTAACGTTAAAGGACTTAAAGGACATTTGTTTGAGTCTATATATGACTTTTTAGAATGATTAGTTTTAAAAATATCGTCTACTTTCAAAATTGAACCTTTTTGGATTTTGTCCCAGAGACCTGGGACTTGGTTTGTGCGTAGAATGGGTAAATACCTGTCATTTATGTCAAACACATTTTTTTTGTGTTATTTATAGTTTACAAAATATAGCCCATTTTTTTAAAATGATCAATATTTGGAAAAAGGTCAAATTCCATGTTTTGTTCTAACGATTAAGGACATAAAAGCCATTGGTTTGAGTCTACATATGACTTTTTAGGATGATTAGTTTTCAAATTATAGCCTACTTTCCAAATATTTTTTGGAAAAATGTAAAGAATATATATATATATATATATATTTTACTGAGAATGGGATAGACGTAGGGGATGGAGTTAGCATGATTATTAGTTTAAATATATAGCCTTCTTTCTCAATTTACCTTTTTTGAAAAAATTGAAATGTACACACATCAAAAAAAGTTTTGCATCACCTCGGTTCCCAGATCTCCGGCATATAGACGTTGACTGTGTATATTGTATCAAAGATACAGTCCCTTTGACTGTTCATAGATGTCACTAAAACTGCTCAAAGATGTAAACAACCATGCATGAGCAGGGCCTATTAGACGGAGGGGGTACGACAGCCGATCAGTTCCAGTCATTCCACCAGGACGAAGGTACGCTGCTCATGTTGTCTGTAGTTCTACCATGCCTAGAAGGTCAATACCGCAGTTCGATCGCGTCCGCATTGTTACTTTGTGTCAAGAAGGGCTCTCAACAAGGGAAGTTTCCAGGCGTCTCAGAGTGAACCAAAGCGATGTTGTTCGGACATGGAGGAGGTACAGAGATACAGGAACTGTCGATGACAGGCCTCGCTCAGGCCGCCCAAGGGCTACTACTGTAGTGGATGACCGCTACTTACGGATTGCCGCTCGGAGGAACCCTGACAGCAATGCCACCATGTTGAATAATGCGTTTCGTTCAGCCACAGGACGTCGTGTTTCAACTCAAACTGTGCGCAATAGGCTGCATGTTGCGCAACTTCACTCCCGACGTCCATGGCGAGGTCCAGCTTTGCAACCCCGACACCATGCAGCGCGGTACAGATGGGCCCAACAACATGCTGAATGGACCCCACAGAATTGGCATCACGTTCTCTTCACCGATGAGTGTCGCATATGCCTTCAACCAGACAATCGTCGGAGACGTGTTTGGAGGCACCCTGGTCAGGCTGAACGTCTTAGACACACTGTCCAGCGAGTGCAGCAAGGTGGTGGTTCCCTGATGTTTTGGGGTGGCATTATGTGGGGCCGACGTACGCCACTGGTGGTCATGGAAGGCTCCGAAACGGCTTTACGATACCTGAATGACATCCTCCGACCCATAGTGCACCCATATCGGCAGAATATTGGAGAGGCATTTGTCTTCATGGACGACAATTCTCGACCTCATCGTGCACATCTTGTGAATGCGTTCCTTCAAGATAACGACATCGCTCGACTACAGTGGCCAGCATGTTCGCCAGACATGAACCCTATCGAACATGCCTGGGATATGTTGAAAAGGGCTGTTTATGGACGTCTTGACCCACCAACCACTCTGAGAGATTTACGCCGAATTGTCGTTGAGGAGTGGGACAATTTGGACCAACAGTGTCTTGATGAACTTGTGGATAGTATGCCACGACGAATACAGGCATGCATCAATGCAAGAGGACGTGCTACTGGGTATTAGAGGTAGTGGTGTGTACTGCAATCTGGACAACAAATGCTGAAAGTCTAGCTGTATGATGGTACAACATGCAATGTGTGGGTCTCATGAGCAATAAAACGAGCTGAAATGTTGTTTGTGTTGATCTCTATTCCCTTTGTATTTACAGGTTCCGAAACTCTTGGAACCGAGGTGATGCAAAACTTTTTTTGATGTGTGTATAATGTTTTTGACTAGGCGTGGAATGGAGTTGAGAGACCATCATTAACCTTAGAGTACTTTGGATTCTTGGAATTTTAGTGTGTTGTTGTTGCTTACAAACATGACGGTAAGCATTATGCTATCATAAAAAGGGTTGAGATACTTTCCATGAACAAGAGAAATATCCTCTAAATACATTGACAAAAACAACTTGTGAAATAAGCCATTACGAATAGGGTACCACAAAAAAACTTGTCAAATAAGCCATTACAAATAGGGTACCACTTTTACACCCCACTTTTGCACTCACTTTTGCACTCACTTTTACAACTACTTCTACACTTACTTTGCACTCACTTTTGCACTCACTTTGCACTCACTTTTACACCCCCTTTGCACTCTAACATTACATCATCTGACATAATAAAAATAGGCATGGTTGTTGTCGAGACCGAGATAAGAGTGGGGGGTCATGAATTTATAGTGATAGGATCGGAAAACCCATTATCACTTTAGTATTGACATCAAGCAAAAATTTTAAAAAATTATATCGTGTTTTTGACAGAGTGGGATAGACATAGTTATAAGAGTTGAGAGTCGATAATTAATCTAAAAGTACTCTGGAATTCATGGAATCTTAGTGTGTTGTTGTTGTTGCTTACAAACCGGTATGGTCACGGCAGGTGAGGTTAGCTAGTATTAGATTAGGATATGTTCAGGTAGTTTCCATAGTCACCTCTAGATAGCGGAAACATACTTTGCGTGTCGCATGTGGCTATTTGACAAAGTTTTACTGTGTGAAAAAACGTGCTTGTATAATCTGTGTATATAAATTTAATATACAAATAACCACTAAGTGTTTAGAACTAACATGTATAGCCTAGTATAGGGAATATAGGGGTCCTTAACAAGATAGAGTGTCTAACACACGAGTGTACAGCCTTTTGATATGCAGTAAGTACCTGATCACACCTACTATCAATTGCACCTACCATTAATCGCGTCTGATATCAATTGCGCCTACTACCAATCACGCCTACTAGGACATGACTTTTCATTAAACCAAAACATTTCCTTTTTTGTCAGCCTCCCACCCCTCTCATCAATCTATGACGTCATAGTCATAGTCAGCCTTACAGCAAGTCTAAACTTGAAGAACATGTCACGTGACAAAGTTAGGTTAGGTAAAGTTAGGTTATGCTAGGTGAGCTGAGGTTAAGTCTTAGAATACCCTCCCTCTGCCTTGTACTTTGTATAAACATTGACACTGTAACTTTGTAATATCAAAAATGATCTAAGTCGCGCCCATATCAATCACATCTACTATCAATCGCGCCTACTAACAATCACGTCTACTATCAATTGCAACTACTATCAATTGAGCCTACTATGAAATGCGCTTACTACAAATCACGCCTACTATCAATCACTCCTAGTATCAATTGCGTCTACTATCAATCAAGCCTACTATCATTTGCGTCTACTATAAATCGCGCTCATGTCAAATCGCGCCTACTATCAATTACACCTACTATCAATCGCGCCTACTATCAATTGCATCTACTATAAATCGCGCCCATGTCTAATTACGCCTACTATCAATCGCGCCTACTATCTTTCGCGTCTACTATAAATCGCGCTCATGTCAAATCACGCCTACTATCAATCACGCCTACTATCAATTGCGTCTACTATTAATCGCGCCTACTATCAATTGCGTCTACTATAGATCACGCCTACTAGGACATGACGTTTCATTAAACTAAAACATTTCCTTTTTTGCCAGCCTCTCACCCCTCCCATCAATCTATGACGACATAATCAGTCTTAAAGCAAGTCTAAACTTGTAAAACATGTCACGTGATAAAGTTAGGTTAGGTAAAGTTTGGTTATGTTAAGTGAGCTGAGGTTAAGTCTTAAAATACCCCCTCTCTACCTTGTACTTTGTATAAACATTGACATTGTAACTTTATAATATCAAAAATGATCTAAGTCGCGCCCATGTCAAATTACGTCTACTATCAATCACGCCTACTATCAATCACGCCTACTATCAATTGCATCTACTATCAATTGAGCCTACTATGAATTGCGCTTACTACAAATCACGCCTACTATCAATCACGTCTAGTATCAATTGCGTCTACTATTAATCACGTCTAGTATCAAATACACCTACTATCAATCACGTCTACTATCAATTGCGTCTACTATAAATCACGCCTACTAGGACATGACGTTTCATTAAACTAATACGTTACCTCTTTGGCCAGCCTCTCACCCCTCCCATCAATCTATGACGACATAATCAGCCTTAAGGCAAGTCTAAACTTGTAGAACATGTCACGTGACAAAGTTAGGTTAGGTAAAGTTTGGTTATGTTAAGTGAGCTGAGTTAAAGTCTTAAAATACCCCCTCTCTACCTTGTACTTTGTATAAACATTGACATTGTAACTTTATAATATCAAAAATGATCTAAGTCGCGCCCATGTCAAATTACGTCTACTATCAATCGCGCCTACTATCAATCACGCCTACTATCAATTGCATCTACTATCAATTGAGCCTACTATGAATTGCGCTTACCACAAATCACGCCTACTATCAATCACGCCTAGTATCAATTGCGTCTACTATTAATCACGTCTAGTATCAAATACACCTACTATAAATCACGTCTACTATCAATTGCGTCTACTATAAATCACGCCTACTAGGACATGACGTTTCATTAAACTAATACATTACCTTCTTGGCCAGCCTCTCACCCCTCCCATCAATCTATGACGACATAATCAGCCTTAAGGCAAGTCTAAACTTGTAGAACATGTCACGTGACAAAGTTAGGTTAGGTAAAGGCTTAAAATACCCCCCTCTCTACCTTGTACTTTGTATAAACATTGACACTGTAACTTTATGATATCAAAAATGATCTAAGTTGCGCCCATGTCAAATTACGTCTACTATCAATCGCGCCTACTATCAATCACGCCTACTATCAATTGCATCTACTATCAATTGAGCCTACTATGAATTGCGCTTACTACAAATCACGCCTACTATCAATCACGCCTAGTATCAATTGCGTCTACTATTAATCACGTCTAGTATCGATTACACCTACTATCAATTACGTCTACTATCAATTGCGTCTACTATAAATCACGCCTACTAGGACATGACGTTTCATTAAACTAAAACATTTTTTTTTTTGCCAGCCTCTCACCCCTCCCATCTGCAAAACGTGCTTGTATAAGCTGTGTATTTAAATTCAATATATACAATTAACCACTAAGTGTTCAGAACTAACATATCTAGGGTATATATGGGACCCTTAGCAACAAACAAACAAAAATACGGTGTAACTTACGAGTGTATGGTCTTGTCATACGCAGTAAGTACCTGTTAACCTTGACTAGGGTATGTGAATATTGTCAGTTGACTACTGCCTGTTACAGTGTTCACATCGTGAAAGACCGTCTCACCTACCATTCTCCAGCCTAGTCATACGCAGTAAGCAGCTGTTGACGGAAAACAACACCATAAATCTTGACATTTAGGAAAGTGTGTGTGTGTGTGTAAATCACTCGTAATCTAAAGATTGTTCATGTGTCTTTACTAAAATTTAATTCATATGTATTAGTTGATATGGAAGTCTCAACAACCAGTCATGGCAAGCCATGTGTCTTCTATAAAGGATATACATATATTGTAAAAACAACCAATAAAGATGGAACTGTTATTTGGCGATGTTCAAAACAACGATCCAAAAAGTGTCGAGGAATGATTAAAACAAAAGACTCCAACGTACTTACTTCAAAAGTACATCATTGTGAATCTCAAATTAATACACATTTAAATACGCAAAATACTCTAACCCAGGTAAAAAAGCAAGTCCAAGAAAAATATATTGCTGCTCAAGATAGTGCATTGTTTGTTAAAAAGCATTCATCATCACCTCAAAAAGACATGTTAGGACAAATACCATCGTTCAAAATACCCTTAACACTATCAAAAGCAACGCAGATTCTACAAGAGGTCCCTGTGGAAATCAAACAAGAGGAATTGGATAGTTCTAGTGATGTTGAGAATGATGATGATGATGATGATAATGATGGTGACAATGACTATAATAATTTTGATGATAATATTCATAATGATGATGATGATAATTATGAAAAAGAAGAGGATGAGGGTTTTATGTTTATAAAACCATTGCGGCTTCCCCAGTTTTTAAGAGCAAGAGTACCTGGAGAAAGTTGTAAAAGGATCTATAACAAGCGTTGTGTTTAAAAATCTATATCGAACAATGGTAAAGAGATAGAGTTGAATTCAGTGTATGTAACTATTATAAAATGAATTTAATAAAAATATTGTATGGGTATTGTCTGTTTTTCTTAATTACTATCCCCGTGTCCCACTATTAATACAATTGTTAACCATCAACAGTCTGACTATGTTCAGAAAGAGAGTGGCCTTAAACAATACACTATATCTATGGTTTGTGTACCGAGTATCATAATAATGCAGTGTGGCCAAGCCATGTTAAGGCAATAGTTATGTCAGGTAAGGGATTCGAACCCTTGCTTCCATATACAGAAAATTTGATCTTAGTCAAACACCTTAACCACTCGGTCAACCTGACAGTTACTAATTTAATTAGTCTTGAGGACTTCAGTGTTTACAAAACTTTTTCCAGTATACATTGACTAAACCACTTGCTTGTTTTGAAATATAGATTTTGTTTTGTTTTACCATAACATTGCAGTTATGAGTCTTGTGAACTGGGTGTTCAATATAGGGTTAAAGGCATTTTAAAATCATTTTAGAAAAGCTCTTAGGTATCGTGTCATGGGTTTTAGTAATGCATTACTGTTCGTTGACTAACATTTACCGTTACACAACATTATTTCAGTGAACTTACATGTTGTTGTTTGAGTCTTTAGTCCTTTGACTGGTTTGATGCAGATCTCAGCGCCTATCTGTCCCGAGCTAATCGTTTCATCTCTATATAGCTACCACACCCTACATTCAAGGCTATCTGTTTAACATATTCTAAACTTGGTCTACCCCTACAGTTCTCGTCCTCGAACCTTTCTTCCATAACTACGTTTGCTATTCTTGGGTGTCTTAGTAGGTGTCCTACCAACCTATCTCTTTACTTCATTAACAGTCGCCAGATGCATCTCTTCTCCCCCACTCGTCTTAATACCTCTTTGTTAGTAACCCTATTTACCCATCTAATCTTCATCATTCTCCTGTAACACCACATTTCAAACACTTCAATTCTCCACTTTTCTGCTACACTAATTGTCTAAGTTGTACTTTCATAGAGTGCCACGCTCCAGACAAAGGCCTTCAAAATGACTTCCTAATACCTAAATCTATATTCAATGTCAACAGATTCTGTAGAAATGCTTTCCTTGTCTGAGCTACATAAGAATCCTATTCGTGTCTGGTATAATGTCTTGTTTAGCAAACATAGTCACTCAAAAGGTCTAAGCATTTTTTGTATATAACCCAAAATAGCAAACAGTTTTTCTAAAACCCTACTCATTGGTCAATAACAAGCAGAGTCGCCAAAGTGTTTCGTTGGTAGTTAACTCATGTCTGGTTAATCAATTCCTTTCATATTGTTATCCAATTGTAGTAGTAAGGACTGGTGAACAACGTCAGTTCAACACACTGCTTTACGCACAAATGTAGTTAGGCCCTTTGATATAATTTGGAAAAAACTCATGGGCCGGTCCATAGGGACCAGTCCAAAGGGGCCGGTCTAAAGGGACCCTTCCACAGGGACCCATCAACAGGGACTTGTCAACAAGGACCCATCAACAATGACCCGTCAACAATGATCTGTCATCAATGACCAGTCAACAATGACCTGTCAATAGGGACCCGTCAACAATGACCCGTCCACAGGGACTCATCAACAAGGACCCGTCAGCAATGACTCGTCAACAGGGACCCGTCAAAAAGGACCTGTCAAAAAGGATCCATCAAAAATGACCCCCTGTCAAAAAGGGCCCGTCCAAAAGGGGCTAGTCAACAGAGACCAGTCCAAAGGGACAAATCAACAGAGATCAATCAACAGGGATCAATCAAAAGGGGCTATCACCTCAAGGCCTGACATATCCCTCTTTGATTATTGGTTTGCCAATCGACAAGCGTCACTTAAAATACTTTTTGATCACCACTCGTGGGTTGGGTTAGGTTAGGTTACACTACAGCCGCCATCTTTTAAAAAGCCCGCCCTCTTACAAAAGCCATGAGTGGGCATGCTAATTCATAGTTGCTTTCCACCGCACACATGTCTCTTGTGTAGAACAACTTTTCATTCCATATTAGAATTCAAACTCTCACATGTTGCAATTGGAAAGAGAGATTCTCTAAAAAAATACAATTTCACCACCTAGTAGGGGTAGGTTTTATTTTTGGGGTTGATATATGTTGTCCATAGGAAAGGGGGTATCAGCCCGAGTTCAATGACACCTCGTACAAGTCTCTAGCCTGATTGGTTCGCGAGATATTGCCATTTTGGTATTCCAGCGGTGGAGCGGTGGCGGTGGATATAGAACTCTCACAAAACCACTACTCACACTGATAATACACATTTTATATGACCTTTGCTTCACAAAACACACGACACTTTTCATTTCTATGATGAAGCTATCGCTTCCTTACACATAACACTTTATAGCACTTGTTATAATATTACTTTAAAAGATATTTCACATATGATCACTACCAAACACACGTCGCTATTTACATTCCTTACTGGTTGAAATTTCCGGGCAAGATATCAGAACTGCAGGTGTTGACGGACTCTTCCTCGCTCCTACCACATCTTGATTGAAAGTCTCGATTATCTGCCTACGGATTCACCAACTGTCTATCAATTATCCTTCGATAACCTTCCTGATCTGGCATGAATATGCTTACATATCGTCCTGAACGTTAATTATTGGTACTCTTATGACATTTCACCAATCGCATCATAAAGTTTATCCCGGCGCAGTCCGGCATACTAAGATCTGTATAACCAGTCAATATTTTATACACTGCGCTCAACATTGTACATTGTATTTATACAAATTATTACTTTCAATAGTTCTGCCTAGTATATCACACAGTACTTCCTATGTGAACACTAACAATTGCTCGTACTGCCGACTATACACATACGGCACGAATGTTCTTAATAACAAGTATTATAACAGTTTTACTGAACGGCTTCCAAAACTGAAGTCCGAGCCTGCCTCCTTGACTTCGGTAACGCGCATTTCGCATAATAAAGTTTATTGATTACAGTACTTATTATTACTTCATGACTATGCATGATTATATTATCAATTGGTGCATTACACTGCACGGCGAATATACTGATTAACACTAAAATGTTCAAGTCTTTATGTGCGCGTCCTTTCCTGTTCCAGAGCGACATACGCTCCGCGCTCGAGTCTGTTCCAACTGACTACAACTGTTTGACTCCATCCCCTTATATTCGTTTCACAAGAAAAAGTAGACCGAGGATTCCCTCGCAGTGTCATCTCCTCTCCCAGGATGATTCAGGTCTTGAAATACTGTTCATATGGTTCCCTTTTCCTCGCTGATCACATATCTGAATGCGTGCTCGAGGATCGATCGGCCAATTAATTAATATTAATTGCCTTTGCCATGGCGTGGGTACGCGGCGTCCTGTAAAAATCCCCGACAGCATGGTTATAACATTCCGCTAACTCCCAAAGTAGTGTGTCCTTGCGCATTCCATTAATTATGTCTTGATTTCACTGTTTAATGGCTCGATAATTAGCCTCCTGGCTAAAGATTCACCTGTGCGCAACTTTCATGTCACTGCGTTGCTCCAATCACGAGTAATCACTAATTTTCATTAGGATCTTCCACTCATTTTCCCTGCATTAATTTAATAAATAATGTCAGCATCAGTTGATATCACACCAGTGATTACATATGTAATTTCCTCTAGGGGTTTTTACAATTAAAACTCCCTCAACAGATCTCGGGTTCGTTCCCTGGTGGAACCTTCATTCTGAGCTCAACTTATCTCCGAGATCCACGTTCGATACCAGTCAGCCTAACCCCCTCGGGTTCAGTACACATAATTATCAACGCATTGGTCAAAATGACTGAAAATGCAGTAACATGGTCGCCCACAAGTGCATAGCAACCGGGTGTGCTTCGTTGACATCCGCACATCGGCGTCACTGTTTGAACCAACGTGGAGTGAGGTTGCGTGCTCTTCTCAAATGAGAGCAAATTCAGTCTGCGCAGAGATTCGAGACGTACCCTCATCTAGCGAGAGGTGGGATCACGTAATACACCCAGGAACATTATCGAACATGATCATTTCAGTGGTCCAAGTGGTGTTGTGTGGGGAGGCATAATGTTGCAGGGACTTACGTGTAATGTATTGTCTCTGTATAGCCCCCCGGGGCCACGGCTAGTGGGACGTGGGTTGGCGACCACGGGGCACCAGCTGAGTTCGGCATTACTTCCACTTACTTGTGCCGGGCTCCTTTCTGTCACATTTCCTATCGACCTCCCTTGGTCAACTCTTGTTCCTTTCCGACCCCGACGGTATTAGGGTATCCGAGGCCTAGGGAGTCTTTCACTTTCCCGCCTTAATTGGCTCGTGTCTCATCTTTCCTGATACCCTCATTCTTCGAGGGGTCAGCCTTCTTTTTCTTTCCATGATGTCTCCTGCCTTCTGCTCTAGGCAGGGTGTGTGTAGCCCCACCGCTTCTGGTGCACCCTGGATTGTGCTACATCCTCAAGGGCTCACGGCTGGTGAGTTCGGGAGTTGGCGACCCCAGGGGATTCCTGAGCTAGGTCCGGGTTTCTCCCTTTTTCCATTGCCTCTGGGGCGGACCCTATTCTCTTTCACTGTCCTATCTGCCTTTCATGGCTCTCCTTCCTTCCCGGTCCCTTAATCCTCATTCTTCGAGGGTTGAGGGCGTTTCTTTTCCCCCTGTCCTTTATTTGACTTATTCTCCTATTTTCTTCCATTTCTTCTTCTAGTATATAAGTTAGTAGTTAGTTTTAGTTATGGTTTACATTTTATTATCATCTTCACGATCACCCAAACTATTAGGGGCCGATAACCTAGATGTTAGGCCCCTTAAAACAACAATTATAATCATCATCATCAATTTTATTTTACTGACCTTAGAAACGTAACAATAAATATCAGTATTGACTTACAAAATATCTCCAAAATAGTCATCAGATGCCTATCAATACATTTATTTTCACAATAAACTTCATGAAATATCCCTGCGTGGCTCAGCGGTAACGTTCTCGCTTGCCAGGCTCGAGGTTGCAGGTTCGTATCTTGGTACAGCCAGCTGGCATTTGAGGGGGCGTAAATGCGAGGGAGCCGTGTCAGTAGATTTAGGCTACTGGCACGTTAAAGTTCCCCTTCGGAGAAAAATTCCGGCACCCCGATGTCTGTAAAAGCCAGATTATTTAAAAGGGGCGTAAAACCACTAACAATGTTATTTCATTAAATATCCGTGAACATGCTTTAAGGCGGCTCGGTGGCGTAGGTGGTAGCACACTGAGCTTCTATGCCCAAGGTCGCGGGTTCAAACCCGGCTGAAGTCGTCAGATTTTTAAGAGCTTGAAGAATCCCTCAGTATGTCTTACTTCGGAGGGGAACTAAAGCCGAAGGTCCCATGTCATAGATTTATGGCATGATAAAGAACCCTCCGCTAATTGCACTTGTGTGAAGCTAAATTATATGTTAGATTTGACTAACGCTCTTAGATTCCAACGTTCGTCGCCAGGAGCCGACTGCGGTGGCATCCAGTAACCAAGTTCAGAACTAGTTGGTCGTTGACAGTGGTCTTTGGTAGCAAATGTTAGAACTACTTGAAAATCGAATGTCTGCAGTCCTTACTTGAAAATTATAAACAGATAACCCTCAGTAATACAGCCATCACAATTAACACCGATTATCAGGGTGATTCTACACACTCCCAAAGTACACGGGGCTACAAGACCGCGTTGTCGCAGCCCCTAAACTGAGGAATCAACCGACCATCAAGGATGCTTTAAACCTCGGTTGGTTCAACGTCAGCATGAAAACTATATAAAAGTAAAACTTAAAATTAACATCCCTCCCTATATTATTCTGCTAAGGTATCAATCCAGTTTTGTACAGAAAATAAGGTCCCATTAACACGAATCTACACATATAGGATACCTACAGGTTCAGCATAACCCAATGCGTAAGCGAAACGCACTCACTTGCTCTTTAAATGCCTCACAATTAAATAAATACCTTAAAACATGTATATTTACTATGAAATAATGAAAGAATGCAACACGGTAACTATGGTAACAGAATCTCACAGGTAAGACGCAATGCAATTCCAATTATTACATTACTGTGAAAGTTTCCAGACGGTTATAAGGTTATCACTGAACCAAATTAAGCTGTAAAATTCATCAATACATACAGTATATTGCGCTTAAGGGGGTCAAGGGGCACTCTAGAATTTTCACGTGTGTGAGTGGCACGAAAAGTCTTTTTCACACGACTATAAAGGGTCTCCGAAATCCACATTTAAAGGTCCTTAAATTAACAGTGTCTGTGATATTCCCAGAAAACTAACTTCGCTCTGATATACCTATGAAGGAATGACTAACCCGTAACCACTGCGCCAGTAGCTGAATTGATAAAGTCTGATTATTCATACCAAGGATAAATCAGTCATGGCATTCATGATTGAGATTTTGCTAAGTGTACTCTTTACAAATAGAATATTCGCGAGCGAAGCCGCGACGGGTAATGCTAGTAATTATTATTAATTTAAGCCCACTAACGAGCGCTTATGACTAGTTCTTCTTCGAATTTCTACTTCGTTCCCGAAATCTGTTGAGCCCAGTTGATAGTTTTTACTTTCTCTTCTGTGAGGCACTTTGGGTGGTGTGGACCAAGAGAACAACACATCACCAAACTTGGAACTATCTTACACATCGAAATCAGAAATCCCAGAGGAATCCAAATCTTTTCGTACTTCATTGAGCCACAGGCTTCCTGTCTTATAGCTTTTAACCAAGGAGAAGATCTTCTTGGTAAGTCTGTTGTAGAACGTTATTCATCTACGCTGCAAGTTGGTATTGACCGTTTCCAATCGTCGATACAATTTGAGTCTTCCAAATGCAAAACTCGGTTAATCCACTTGTGAATAAGGATCATGTCGTAAAATTATTTATTTATTAATTTATTTATTCGTTAATTCCCCATATTGAGAGCGTTACAACACAATCAATGTTCATGTTTTATTCTGCCCCTTTCTTCCCTTTTCCCAAAAACCTCTCATGTATACACTATGCTTCCTTATTTAATCAATTATTTTATTTTATTTTATTTTACTTTACATTATTTTACTTTACTTTATTTTGTTTTGTTTAATTTTATTTTATTTTGTTTTATTTCGTTTTATTTTGTTTTTGTTTTGTTTTATTTTGATTTTGTTTTGTTTATTTAGTTTTATTTTGATTTTTCAGAAAACAAACCCAAAACCAATAACAAAAAAACACGAAGCAAAAAGCAAAATTCTAAAACAAAACCAAAATCAGCAAATAAGAAACAAGAAACACAGAGCAAAAAGCAAAATTCAAAAGCAAAAACGCAAAGCAAACACAAAACCAAAACCAAAAAACACAAAGCAAAAAGTAGAAAAAAAAGATACGAGCCTTAGAGTAGTCGCATATGATGTGTAACATCTGATATGTTATCCTACTCGTATACTACACAGCTTGAACCTTCATAAAATGTTAATTTACACTCCATTTTCGTACTGGTACTATGATGAATGTATAGATTGAATTGGAGATATGCTACTGTCACATTTGTGGCGCAGCGGTCAAGCTGTTAGTCTCTCTCCCGGTCAATACATGTGATATTTTCGAATTGAAATGCCATGTCCTGTGGTTCGCATTCCACGTAAAAGGGAGGTACCGTGCATCATGATCGTGAGATTAACGGACACGCAAAACTTCAAGCTTCCTTCCTTCCTTTTACATTAATAATTCATAATAACAAAGTGACACACAACGTCGACAGTACTCTCAAATACTGTGAGCACATTTCTCAGTAACTATAACATTCATTATTCTCAAGGCTCTCATACAGTTCGTCGTAAACAATCAAAACATGGCTTCCTACAATCATGAAATGACCTAGTCTCACTTATGATGAAAATACAGCTTTTATTCCACTCATATAACAACATTCTGTTATGCATTTAATATTTGACTACTCACCAACAGCTTGACAATAATGCCGATTACTTAAATGTCATTTGTAGTCTTTGTACTGGGAACAAATACAAAGAAAGAATAATGCGGAAATTTGTATTTGTCCTACCCCATGTGATATTCAACCTTAAACGTGAAGCTTCATAAACTGCTCAATGACAAATGAAAGTCAGTGAAACATTTGCCACTATGCTCATCAAACCAGTGCCTGCTAAATGCACTGCCTACTGTATTGCAATAACATTCTCGCGCTACAGAGAAGGCGCTACTGCCTTGTTTCCAATACACACATTATAAATGGTACATCCAGCTGGCAGTGCGTCTTCACTTCCGTCCGATCCACTTCCGTTCGATCCACTTCCTCCCGATTCACTTCCGTCCCATTTTTCTGGCAGTGCGTCTTCACTTCCGTCCGATCCACTTCCGATCGATCCATTTCCGCCCAATTCACTTCCGTCCCCAATTTTCAAAATCACTCTCACAAAACTATCCAGCAACCGAGCGGAAAGTTGTCACACATCAAAAACAAACACAAAAGATACGTGAGCCAAAGTCCAGAGAAACGTTTCTCATTAAAATGATTCTTATTCACAAGTGGATTAACCAAGATTTGCAACTGGACGACTCATTTCGAGTTTGCTTTCAGTCAGTAGGTTCCATCTGGGAACAAATACTAAGAAAGAATAATGCGGAAATTTAAATCACACATCGGATGCGTTATTTTTATATTTCCGTATTCTATTGAACTAAGTAAATAATGTACATACACACAACTGCCAGTTCTTCTAAATACTTTGTTTATATCATTTTAAGCTTTTGCTATGACAAAAGTATTCTGTATTTCCCTTCCTTTATAATTATGTTCCAGAAAATCTCAATCATAGCAAAATACGATCATTGCTGCACGGTACTTGCTCTGTCTGACATGTTTCTCCGGGGCGAAGCCCAGTGTGTGCATGCACGAGGACCAATTCATTTCTTGCCCATTCAAAACATTACCTCGTAGCACTTATTCCATCGTTTTAATTCCGTTATTTCTCCATTACTTCGCAAATACATACCAAACTATCAGTTCTAACCTACCTATTTCCACTTATATAGTTTCACATCCACATCTCATCTATTCCACGCTGTTTTTACCAAGACTTATATTTTTCTTCTCTCTTTATTCCTTATCGCATTTTGTAACAGATCTGTTTTTGTTTATTTATTTATTTATTTATTTTATTTTAATGTGTGAGCTTTTGGACGAAGATTATACTGTATTTAGAATTTCTGATAGCATCCTCTGTTATGGCAAATTTATATTAAGCATATGTTCTTGCACATTTCCATGTCCTAAATTACGCTGAGGAAGGTCAAAATGTTACTGAAACCGGTACGATATTAAAGTACAATATATATTGACTTATGGTTATATAAATTATATTACAATTACATCGTCAATAAAGAATCGGGCTATCATGGTCATTTTTATGTCATTTTTAAACTAAAACATGTTTAGACAATGTGATAATGAACCCATGTACAATTGGTTCAAGGGGTCGAATCCATGTATTTTTGTAAAAGGAAGGAAGGAAATATACAGTCTTCAGAAGAACATAGAAAGATTTTATACAAGAAGGCTAGCATAACGTTGTGAAATAAACTGAAGCCAGGTGGCCAGGATATGAGATCATGCCTGACGCATCGATAAGGAGCCAGTCACGAATATAAATAGAACGAGTGGAATTTTCCAAGCAAGTGACAAAGAGCGTGTTTCGGAAATCGCCCTTACCTTGCAGTAAAATGGCAACCGCGCAGCTCTGCCAGAAGAAGAACAATTAGATTTAACCCATTTGCAAGAATAAAATTAACTAAAGAAATACAGCATTGTGAATCATTTCGGAATAGAGATTTTTGTGTGGAGTAAAAGGTTTTAATAATTGCCCAGGAGAGAAGTGCAAACGTGGCCATACGTCATTGGGGGTTTCCCGATACCCGAGGAGTGGGGAATTAAAAATTAACTGTAACACCCACACAGCTGAAGACTAAATTTTACTTAATATCTCAGAAATGCACGATCGATTTTCATGTGCAAAGAAGTCAGTTTACGTTTAGAAAACGAGCTTTCCAGAGATATAATTTTAAATAATGTGCGACCATTACTTCAAAAGTTGGTTCCGAAAAAGACGTAGAATTTATCTTTTTGTCGCCGATTTGTATAAAAGCCCTGGCAGGGCCAGGCTAATCATGCAGTTATTGTCAGCCTGCGGGCGTGACACTGTGTCACTATCATCGTGAATGCAGTTTCAAACAGCCAGAGGGGGCATCACTGTGCTACATCACATCGAATGCAGTACTTACTAGACCTCGAGAGGTCGTGATATTCTGTATCAATCACCAGCGAGCACCCGTAAGGAGTGGCCGAGATGTATCATCAAAGTATCGTCGTGTGGAGAATTAGGAAAATCCTAATACAGGATTTAGTTCCGCCAATATCAGTCTTACAGTGAAAAGTTCAGTATAACAGTCGACGTAGGCTGCGAACTTAAAGAATAGGCGATAGGTCTTCAATAACAGTTTATTTAAACGACCAAGTGTATCGTAACGTTTCTAAGTACCGTAACAGCGAAACAAACATTCTATCAACGTTAAAAGAACCCGATCACGGTCGGACAAAAATAAGGTCTGCATAGCATTCTGGAAATATAGGAATTAGAGGACAGAATAATCAGAAGGGAGAATTAAATTCAAGACGTTGTTTCAAGGTAACGAACGAACTATAAAAAAACTAAGTTACGAGGAGTATTAGATGCTAGAAAGTAATAGGTCACCGATAGAGTATTTGGGAGACCGAGAACAAGACAGACTTTCGCTAGACGACAAATAGTGTCTAGAAAGAAGCAGGTTTGAGCTAAAAATAATAATAGCTGATCATCAGGAAACCGGATTCGAAGAAGTACCATTCCAGGGAGGGGTAGAGTGTTCGAGACTTTCATATTCTGGTCAGATAGGAAGCCGACATCTACTAGTTCACCCTTGGAGACGGGGAAGCAAATATCACGTGTGCAAGGCATAATCAAAGCCTTAGTGATTAGAATCAGTGTAGTGTAAATATATAAAATTTGTGTTAGATAGTAATTTTTCAGTGATTTTATTGTGTGTAAGAGAAGAATACCGAAGTGTTTTTTAAAATGTTACCAGTGCTTAAAGTATATAAAGTATATGTGTGTCATGATATGTCAGTGTATGAAATGAATTTGAGCACGATGGTGTAATCACAAATAGTGGGCAAAAATGAAACATCGTTGGAAAGCACGGTATTGGACCATCAGAGCATGTAAGTAACTATTTTCATTATGTTATGAGTTGGGGGAATATTTGTGTACAATCCATCTGAGAATGATAAATAGGGATGTTTTTGAATAACAAATAACAAGAATAAGAGCGCGGTCTGAACAACTAAAAAAAATTGAGAAATTATAAAATGGTTATGTGAAATGAATGAATCCTTAGAGGAAATGTATGAAGTAAAATATCAGTGTATTTGATAAATGTTATGAAAGCAAGCGTAATAATAATATAAATTATATAAATGAAGATTAAGTTAAATTATATGAAAGTAATAGCTTTTGAGCTTTTGTAAAGGAATAAAGGCATGGTGTGAATACATGTTCTTAAAGTATAGCGATTATTGTCACGGGAGAGGATTAATATGAAAGTTTGAGATATAGATCAAATGTTGATTTTGAATTTATTAGTTCTCTGGAAGACGCTAGGCCTTAAAGTAATGTATAGCGCATTGTCGCGCATTAAAGTAAATTGTCACGCTAGGAAGGCGTTGAATCTAAATATACTTGGCAAATTAATTGTGAGGGACAGTTGATTGCGGTAATTGAGCTATGATAAGTCCTCCATCTAGTGATGTAGATCACGAGGCGTTGTATAAGGGTGCGAATTTATTGTATTGATAAGCGCATTTTAGACCGAGGTCGCCCTAAGCCGCTAATTTGTTGTAAAGTCCTCCAGTATGGGATTGGTTCCCGAGGCAGTTGGGAGAGTCGAACCCAGACTAGTATAGTTGTTGAAGCCCCTAAATATTGTTGTTGTATTGAATTATTCTTACCCATCAATGATGATACTTCATAATTATTAAATGCCAAGGTTACGAATGTGGTCTATGAACCTAAATAATGTTGTTTAAATGAATGAAAGAAACGCCAGGTCTGTTCAGAGAACTGTGTTTGAGAAATAGCTGTTTTAAAGCATGAGTAGAGCGGTCCCGCGTGGGCGATACTGAAGGTCTCCCTCCCGGGCAATAAATCAAGTCGAGTGTTACGGTACAACCCCTCGCTATTGAAAGTGCGGTAGGTCAGGGGAACCGTCTATTTGAAGTGATAATAAACCATGAATGTTTAGAGTTTGTTAATGACCCGGGATTCGAACCGAGGTTCTTGTAGATGAAAGATACCGCTTGCAAGTTCAGATCGTTTGCTTTCTTATGAGATGATGGTCTTTAAGACAGATAATAATAAATATAAACCCCTAATGTAATGAGATATTGATGTAGGATTTCACGAGTTCAATGAAGACAATTATATTTCGGGAGTGATCATAATTTTTGACTTTGTTCAAGTAGTCTTTTATAACTCGGGAGTACACAAGTATTTTTCCGATCACTGTAGTGAATTTGTTAACTTGAGAGAGGTGGTATCATGAGAACATTGTGAAATGCCCAAAAATTTAAGTAAAGGAGTAACAATTACTTTGAATAAGATTATATATTGTTTTGATTATAAAAAAACTCATAAAATAGATATTGAGGTGTGTTAAAGAATAACACAGTTTATAGTGGAAAGTATTGAGCCATTGGAGCTCGTGATTGTAGTGAAATTTAAAAGGGATACTTTATGGAAGTGAAAGGAATTATGAGTTTGTTGGTTTGAAGGAAACCATGTATTTGGATATAACATTTGGTTGATTTTATGTATTCCTTGTTCACTTTGAACAAGTTTGGAAGGATTGGTCAGTAGTTCATTTGTTTAATTTGTTTGTAGCGCCATATATTTGGTAACTTAAATGTTTTATAATAGGAGTTGATTTTGTTTTTATTTTTGGAAGTGTATCCTCTATTTAATCCAAAATGTGTAAGTCACAGAGTGGAAGAACATAACAAAACCCCGAAAATCCCGATTTGTGCATTGCTGGCATACTGTGATTTGCATATTTCTTGATAAAAGGGCACAGGGGGACATAAAAGTACTGTGCTTGGATTAATAATTAGAGGATCACTTAAGACGGTCATATCATGTACAGTAAAGTAATGATAGGAATAGCTACAACATATAATGTTAACTGACCGCATTGGGTCCCTAGAAACTCACACCGAGCAGCCCTGAATATATATAAATATGTATAAACAAACCCCCCCCTAAACACCTCTTTTTGGCGCCCAGTACGCAGGGATGAGTTTTCCTAGGGAAAACCCGAGTTTTCTTGAAAATCAAAATTTTCATTTTTTTGAAAAAAATGGTTTTTCGAAATTTTGAATTTTTCAATACTTCCATAAAGGTTTTGAGATTGAATGAGTATATCAAAAGGGTACGTTTTAGTAAACACCCGTACCAAAGTAAAATTTTGGAAATTGGGACACAATAGTTCGGATTACCATCTCTCAAGCATGTACCAGCGATGTGGCATCGTAGCCCACTGTATTTTTATATTGTGGATAAGATGTGGACAATAAGGGATTTTAAGGAGTGCCTGGAGGAGCAATTCAATAAGCCTATGGAGGAGATGAGGAGAATAAATAGGGAACAAGTGGGAGTTGTAGAAGTAGAAAGTGAAGATAGATTTGAATCTATCAATGATAAAGTGAACCTCCAAACAGATGATAAAGAGTACCCAAGTAAAGAAAATGTAGAAGTTTCTTTAGGAAGCATGCGTGCACCTGGAGGCATAGTTACACAAAGAGAAGGTAACATGTCTCAGACAATAGGGTAAAAGTTGAGCCTGGGGAGCTCCAAATAGAAAAAGTAAAATGTGAACCGATTCCAAGGGAATGTGTAACTAGTACAGAAAATAATAGTGATAAAGATAATTTAAAGTCTCATGTATTAAGGCAGGTTCAAGTAGGCTCGGAAAGCAAAGGGGAAAAGAAGAATAGCTTCCGCGTTCAGGATCAGGAAAAGGTAGAAATGGCGACTTGGATCGAACTAAATGAATTCTCAAATATAATGATAGGAATGCTAAGAGAGTACAATAAGATGTGGGGTGAACTTTGGAAATTAAGAGATGTAGACTTAAGTAAGAGCAAGGAAATTGAAGGACAAAGAAAAAGTATCTCTGAGGGAATGAAGAATATAGGTGAACTTATGGATAGGATAAGTAAAAATAACTATCAGATTCCTAAACAGGAATTAGAGGAATTATACAAAGAAATCCCTAAGGTTAAAGAGTCATTAAGAGACACGAAAAAGAAATTTGCGGAACGCATGGTGAAAGAAGGAAAAATAGAGTTAGCTCCGTGGGAACAGAAAATAAAGTTACATGATGAAATAAGTGAGATAGGGGAGCAACTATGGAAAATAAGATATGAATGGGATAAGATTTGGTGGAAGACCGATTATAAAGAGCGTGAAAGGCGGAAATATGTTAAGGAGCAGAAAGATTATATAGCAGAGGAAAAGAGTAAGATGCATCGGTTCATAATGAGCATATATGATGAATATGAAATAATAAGCATTCAGGAGTTAGCTGAATTGAGAGAAGTCAAAATTCGGGAATACAAAGAAATATTAGAGGCCACTCAGAAGAGATATGATGAATATATCGTAGCACAGAATCATCAGTCAAAAGAAACTGTTATCCAGACTGAAAATGAAACAGTTATTGTAGAAAAACAAGAAGCCAAGATGCAAGAGCCCGAAATTGAGATTAGAGAAGAAGAAAAAGAAGTAGAAATCGTGATGACTCCAGTGGAAACTGAGAAAAACTTTGAGATCCTTTCTGAGAAACAAATGGAGACTCAATAGGAAATGAAAATTTCAGGTCAGGACGACAGCCGAAATAAAAACGAGCTGCAAATGAAAGAAGATCATTTTATGAAAAGGTTGAGCGGGAAGAGCAAGATAAAATCCCAGAACAAGGGATAACAAAGGAAGTGACAGTTGGGGAGACGGAAATAATAATTCCTGAAGAAACGAAGAAATTGAATGAAACTCAAAGAGAGAGTATCGTCGAGGAAAAAATGGAAGCAGAAGTTCAAGATTTCACAGAAACGGAAAAGGAAAACCCAGAAGAAATTCAGGAGGTGAAGAAAGAGAAGATACCATTAAAAGAAAAAAAAAGAACAGTTGAAAGCACAAATTCTTGAGTTAATGAGGGATTATCAAGAATGTCAACGAAAGGAAAGAGAAATGGAAACAGATCCAAATGAGAGCCCTGGAAACCTCAAAGGAAAAGATGAGATTGTTGGAAATAATGAAGAAAAGAGAAGAAGGGTCTTTGAAGAAAATCAGGAAAGAGGAAGTAGACCGCAACTTGTAGTCGGTTTACAAGAGAATAGATACCCCATGGAAATTAGGAGAGGAGGAGAGACGACGTATAATGCCTTGGAGAAAGAGGACGCACAAGCGTATATCAGTTGGAAACTTCGTAAAAAGAAATGGAATAATAGAAGGAAGAGAAAGGAAGACGATCTGAAGGAACTCTGGAATTGGAAGAGTAGGAAAAAGAAATACTCTTTGAAAATGCCATCTCGATGGGAGATGAAGGAAAAGGGTTACTCTAGCATAGCTAACGGGTTAAGCCGTATGCACCCGTTAAAGAGTAAGAGAGAATAAAGGGATTTTTTTTCTTGAAAATGCCATCTCAAGAATAGATGAGGGAAACGGAAGAAAACCAAGAAGAGTCGGGTGAGGATAGACCGAGCACTTAAAGACAAAATGAAATTCTACAGACTTGGAGTCTGAAAACAAGAATGAAGAAGTAACGGGTTAAGCCGTATGCACCCGTAAAGTATTTAAAGAAGGTTAATAGGTTGACAGTACATAATGAGAAAAGAGAAACAGACCGGCAGAATGCCCGTCTTATGAAACAAGAAAGGAAACAAAACTGTTTGACCCAAGTTTGGAGAGTGCCCGCCAGACTAAAGGAGAATCATAAACACCCGAACGAGACGAGTAATTTATAGCCCTGAGTGGAGACGTCCGCTAAGGGAAATGAATGAATGGGAACTTTGAAAGACCCAAAACAAGCCAGAGAGGAAAAGGAATTTGGAAATAAAGAAAGAAACAAAAGGTACGGAGAAATGTTAGGATGGCTTCGACAATTAACGAAAAATAAGATTTTTTGAATAATTGAAATAAATTTCCTCAAAATTTTTCGAAAATGTATTTACCTAAGGAGGGGAGAGATGAACCCATGTACCATTGGTTCAAGGGGTCGAATCCATGTATTTTTGTAAAAGGAAGAAATGAAATATACAGTCTTCAGAGGAACATAGAAAGATTTTATACAAGAAGGCTAGCATAACGTTGTGAAATAAACTGAAGCCAGGTGGCCAGGAAATGAGACCATGCCTGACGCATCGATAAGGAGCCAGTCACGAATATAAATAGAACGAGTGGAATTTTCCAAGCGAGTGACAAAGAGCGTGTTTCGGAAATCGCCCTTACCTTGCAGTAAAATGGCAACCGCGCAGCTGTGTCAGAAGAAGAATAATTAGATTTAACCCATTTGCAAGAATAAAATTAACTAAAGAAATACAGCATTGTGAATCATTTCGGAATAGAGATTTTTGTGTAGAGAAAAAGGCTTTAATAATTGCCCAGGAGAGAAGTGCAAACGTGGCCATACGTCATTGGGGGTTTCCCGAGACCCGAGGAGTGGGGAATTAAAAATCAACTGTAACACCCACACAGCTGAAGACTAAATTTTATTTAATATCTCAGAAATGCACGATCGATTTTCATGTGCAAAGAAGTCAGTTTACGTTTAGAAAACGAGCTTTCCAGAGATATAATTTTAAATAATGTGCGACCATTACTTCAAAAGTTGGTTCCGAAAAAGACGTAGAATTTATCTTTTGTCGCCGATTTGTATAAAAGCCCTGGCAGGGCCAGGCTAATCATGCAGTTATTGTCAGCCTGCGGGCGTGACACTGTATCACTATCATCGTGAATGCAGTTTCAAACAGCCAGAGGGGGCGTCACTGTGCTACATCACAACGAATGCAGTACTTACTAGATCTCGAGAGGTCGTGATATTCTGTATCAATCACCAGCGAGTACCCGTAAGGAGTGGCCGAGAAGTATCATCAAGGTATCGCCGTGTGGAGAATTAGGAAAATCCTAATACAGGATTTAGTTCCGCCAATATCAGTCTTACAGTGAAAAGTTCAGTATAACAGTCGAAGTAGGCAGCGAACTTAAAGAATAGGCGATAGGTCTTCAATAACAGTTTATTTAAACGACTAAGTGTATCGTAACGTTTTGAAGTACCGTAACAGAGAAACAAACATTCTATCAACGTTAAAAGAACCCGATCAGGGTCGGACAAAAATAAGGTCTGCATAGCATTCTGGAAAGATAGGAATTAGAGGACAGAAAACTCAGAAGGGAGAATTAAATTCAAGACGTTGTTTCAAGGAAACGAACGAACTATAAAAAGCACTAAGTTACGAGGAGTATTAGATGCTAGAAAGTAATAGGTCACCGATAGAGTATTTGGGAGACCGAGAACAAGACAGACTTTCGCTAGACGACAAATAGGGTCTAGAAGGAAGCAGGTTTGAGCTAAAAATAATAATAGCTGATCATCAGGAAACCGGATTCGAAGAAGTACCATTCCAGGGAGGGGTAGAGTGTTCGAGACTTTCATATTCTGGTCAGATAGGAAGTCGACATCTACTAGTTCACCCTTGGAGACGGGGAAGCAAATATCACGTGTGCAAGGCCTAATCAAAGCCTTAGTGATTAGAATCAGAATTTGTGTTAGATAGTAATTTTTCAGTGATTTTGTTGTGTGTAATAGAAGAATACCGAAGTGTATTTTAAAATGTTGCCAGTGTTTAAAGTATATATATGTGTGTCAAGATATGTCAGTGTATGAAATGAATTTGAGCACGATGGTGTAATCACAAATAGTGGGCAAAAAAGAAACATCGTTGGAAAGCATGGTATTGGACCATCTGAGCATGTAAGTAACTATTTTCATTATGGTATGAGTTGGGGGAATATTTGTGTACAATCCATCTGAGAATGATAAATAGGGATGTTTTTGAATAACAAATAACAAGAATAAGAGCGCGATCTGAACAACTAAAAAAAATGAGAAATTATAAAATGGTTATGTGAAATGAATAAATCCTTAGAGGAAATGTATGAAATAAAATATCAGTGTATTTGATAAATGTTATGAAAGCAAGCGTAATAATAATATAAATTATATAAATGAAGATTAAGTTAAATTATATGAAAGTAATAGCTTTTGAGCTTTTGTAAAGGAATGAAGACATGGTGTGAATACATGTTCTTAAAGTATAGCGATTATTGTCACGGGAGAGGATTAATATGAAAGTTTGAGATATAGATCAAATGTTGATTTTTAATTTATTAGTTCTCTGGAAGACGCTAGGCCTTAAAGTAATGTATAGCGCATTGTCGCGCATTAAAGTAAATTGTCACGCTAGGAAGGCGTTGAATCTAAATATACTTGGCAAATTAATTGTGAGGGACAGTTGATTGCGGTAATTGAGCTATGATAAGTCCTCCATCTAGTGATGTAGATCACGAGGCGTTGTATAAGGGTGCGAATTTATTGTATTGATAAGCGCAGGTTAGACCGAGGTCGCCCTAAGCCGCTAATTTGTTGTAAAGTCCTCCAGTATGGGATTGGTTCCCGAGGCAGTTGAGAGAGTCGAACCCAGACTCGTATAGTTGTTGAAGCCCCTAAATATTGTTGTTGTATTGAATTATTCTTTTCCATCAATGATGATACTTCATAATTATTAAATGCCAAGGTTACGAAAGTGGTCTATGAACCTAAATAATGCTGTTTAAATGAATGAAAGAAACGCCAGGTCTGTTCAGAGAACTGTGTTTGAGAAATAGCTGTTTTAAAGCATGAGTAGAGCGGTCCCGTGTGGGCGATACTGAAGGTCTCCTTCCCGGGCAATAAATCAAGTCGAGTGTTACGGTCCCACCCCTCGCTATTGAAAGTGCGGTAGGTCAGGGGAACCATCTATTTGAAGTAATAATAAACCATGAATGTTTAGAGTTTGTTAATGACCCGGGATTCGAACCGAGGTTCTTGTAGATGAAAGATACCGCTTGCAAGTTCAGATCGTTTGCTTTCTTATGAGATGATGGTCTTTTAAGACAGATAATAATAAATATAAATCCCTAATGTAATGAGATATTGATGTAGGATTTCACGAGTTCAATGAAGAAAATTAGATTTCGGGAGTGATCATAATTTTTGACTTTGTTCAAGTAATCTTTTATAACTCGGGAGTACACAAGTATTTTTCCGATCACTGTAGTGAATTTGTCAACTTGAGAGAGGTGGTAACATGAGAACATTGTGAAATGCCCAAAAATTTAAGTAAAGGAGTAACAATTATTACTTTGAATAAGATTATATATTGTTTTGATTATTAAAAAAAACTCATAATATAGATATTGAGGTGTTTAAAAAATAACACAGTTTATAGTGGAAAGTATTGAGCCATTGGAGCTCGTGATTGTAGTGAAATTTAAAAGGGATACTTTATGGAAGTGAAAGGAATTATGAGTTTGTTGGTTTGAAGGAAAACATGTATTTGAATATGACATTTGTTTGATTTTATGTATTCCTTGTTCACTTTGAACAAGTTTGGAAGGATTGGTCAGTAGTTTATTTGTTTAATTTGTTTGTAACGCCATATATTTGGTAAATTAAATGTTTTATAATAGGAGTTGATTTTGTTTTTATTTTTGGAAGTGTATCCTCTATTTAATCCAAAATGTGTAAGTCACAGAGTGGAATAACATACCAAAACCCCGAAAATCCCGATTTGAGCATTGCTGGCATACTGTGATTTGCATATTTCTTGATAAAAGGGCACAATATGAATAGCAAGAAAGGAAAATTGGAAAATAAAAATACATGTCTGAGGAGGGATTCGAACTCCTTTGACGATGCAAAATTCAATTCACTGTCCGCAATGTTAGCCTCTGTGACACCCAGGCAACGGATTTCCAGTGCAATAATAAGTTGTAAACAACAAACGCATTCGACTGCCAGTTGAAGTTCTCCAATATTTCCCTTCTTTTGTGATTCTATTCCAGTATCTATCGTGAGAACATCATAAACGATATTCCCCATCTATTTAATTCTCGTAAACAAAGATCACACTACGATGCGGTGGTTCCTTATCCGCCATGTCTCTCGTGAAGAAACGCATTGTGCGCACGCACAATTGCCACAAATATTACATTTGTCATTAATCATTCAAAAATTTACCATAACATATCTTTTCCTTTTAAAGACACTCTGAAAATCTACAGGCCAAGAGCTTTCGTTAGAATGCTTTACGAAGTCAATTCATTGTGCCATTTTCTGAATCTCGCGGTAACAAAATTCACCTTATTGTTTTAAATGCTGAATACAGATCATTATACTAAGCATTTTCTCACTTTGTGGTAAGACCATTTGACTACGATTATTGAAAAGTGCGAAACATAACTTATGCTATCAAAAAATATCCAACAATGTACTTATTAGCCTATTTTCAATTATGAAAAAAATAGGCTTCTGAGATCACCTTTTGTGCAGGTGTGTGTGTGTGTGTGTGTGTGTGTGTGTGTGTGTGTGTGTGTGTGTGTGTGTGTGTGTGTGTAATATTAACGTTTTAATAGCTGGACTGATTTCAATGAAACTCGGTAAGGTCATAGCAGCATTTTGGACGACCCCGATCGTGCCCTTCAAAGTATATTACATCTCACCAATCCAACATCGTGACTGTGCGAAATATTTCACCGGCATTCAATATCTCCAAAACTATTACCGATATCACGCTGAATTTTGTACGGTGATAAAGGGCACTACTGGAAGTTCTCCTATGAGACTTTCAGAAACCTATAAAGTACAAAACGAACATGGCGCCGAAGTGAAGTTGAAATATTTTAATTGGTTTTCTCACAATTTAACCATTTGGGCGCAGTGAAATATGGTACAGTAAGTGTTTGTACACACTGTAATGCACTGGCATCTAATTTCGTTCAATTGTTTACATAAACTCATGGTGGCGGCTGTGCGAAATTTTAAATTTAATTTTCATTTCTTGTGTCGTTATCATGCGATCGAAGTGATAGTTTCATAATGAACCTACGCAACATTTTTCATATAAAAGTACATAGATCTATGGCCTATAGTTATAACAATCTAACATGTCAACCATCCGAAATATTTAGACGGTCCTCAATATCAACCAATCTATTACAGCAATCAAACTGAAACTTGTTATGTTCGTAGAGGGTATAAACATTCGTTCACTTGTGGGACATTCAATAACCTGGTGAGCACAAAACCAACATGGGGGTGACGCGTAGTAAAAATCTTTAAATGGACGTTTCTCATGATTTAACCATCCGAGTGCAGTGAAACTAGGTACTGCAAATGCTTATACAAATTTTAATCCACTGGAATCTAATTTATTTCATTGTTTTCATAACCACAAGAAGGCAGCTGTGTGAAGTCTTAAAATCTCGTTTTTATTTCTTGGGTCCTAACCATGCGATTGAAGTTGGAATACTACACCTACACAATAATTTTCATGTTATAGTACATTACTCTAAGACCTACATTTATAAAAATGCAACATGGCGACCATCCGAAATATTTAGAGAGTTCTCAATATCTACAAATCTATTACAGCAATCAAACTGAAATGTTGTATGGTGAAACAGGCAATTGACATATAAGTAGGATATATGAAAATAGGCTTTAGTTTTTCACGGAACTACTTGTTTTATAATTATGTTTTAATCCATTATAATTTGTTTCCTCAATTTGCTAATATCTGATTATTATTATAGGCTATCAAACTAGGGATCGAACCCACGTTATACTCAATTGTCCTCACGAGGCTTTATTGACCTGATTCTAGCCCTCTAATCAGAATTACATTTCTTGGAAGAGCTGGAGTTCGAACTCAGAACCTGAGGCAAGGTTAACAATTACATCACGAAGCTGTGAGCAGGAATGGAAAGATGAGGAGTAAAGGATTATTGTCACAACCCATCCCTATCTGACCCATAAAACAAGATGTTCAGTAAAGAACATATAGCCTACTTTCTCCTAAATGCATGGGTATTGTTATAACTCTTTGTCCTTTTCAAGGAGTATGATCGAATGTTGGTTGTAGTAGCTTGATGAAATACAACGTGCTATAGGGATATTAAACATGAATATGAGGTGCCCTTTGCTAGTGCTACCTCTGTACCAAATTTCGTTCAATTCGGTTTCACCGTGTTTGAATTGATAGGGAGAATCGATTTTCACACATACTTGGCCACCATCTGCAAACTATTGGACTGATGTTCTTGCAGTTTGGTCAGAGTATGTTTCCCTCATAAAGATATGGTGTTGCAAAATTTGGTAGAGACTAGATTATTAGGTTGGTCGTAATTACATTTTAGCTTTTAACATTTGGGTGGCCGCGATTACGTTTCCGTCAAGATAGCGGTGATATAAAACATGACACTGAGGTGCCCTTTGCAAGTGCTACCTCTGTACCAAATTTCGTTCATTCGGTTCCACCGTGTTCGAATTAATAGGGGGAATCAATTTTGACATAAAGATGGCCGCCATCCGCAAACTATTAGGCTAATGACCTATTAGATTGGTCAAAGGATGCTCCCTCCATAAAGGTATGTTGTTGCAAAGTTTGGTAGAGCTCGGATGGTTATGTTAGTCGTAATTTAACTTAAGCTTTGAACATTTGTGTGGCCGCCATTACGTTTCTGTCAATATGGCGGCGATATAAAACATGACGCTGAGATGCCCTTTGCTAGTGCTACCTCTGTACCAAATTTCGTTCCATTCGGTTTCACCGTGTTTGAATTAATAGGGGGAATTGATTTTCACACAAAGATGGCCGCCATCCGCAAACTATTAGGCTAATGACCTATTCATTTGGTCAAAGGATGCTTCCTCTATAAGGGTATGTTGTTGCAAAATTTGGTAGAGATTGGATGATTAGGTTAATCGTAATTTGATTTAAGCTTTAACATTTGTGTGGCCGCCATTACGTTTCCGTCAAGATGGCGGCGATATAAAACATGACACTGAGGTGCCTTTTGTTAGTACTACGTCTGTACCAAATTTCGTTCCATTCGGTTGCACCGTGTTTGAATTAATAGGGGGAATCGATTTTCACACAAAGATGGCCGCCATCCGCAAACTATTATGCTGATGACCTATTAGTTTGGTCAAAGGATGCTCCCCCCATAAAGGTATGTTGTTGCAAAATTTGGTAGAGATCGGATGATTAGGTTAATCGTAATTTGATTTAAGCTTTGAACATTTGTGTGGCCACCATTACGTTTCCGTCAAGATGGCGGCGATATAAAACATGACACTGAGGTGCCTTTTGTTAGTACTACCCCTGTACCAAATTTCGTTCCATTCGGTTGCACCGTGTTCGAATTAATAGGGGGAGTCGATTTTCACACAAAGATGGCCGCCATCCGCAAACTTTTACGCTGATGACCTATTAGATTGGTCAAAGGATGCTCCCTCCATAAAGGTATGTAATTGCAAAATTTGGTAGAGATCGGATGATTAGGTTAATCGTAATTTGATTTAAGCTTTGAACATTCGTGTGGCCGCCATTACGTTTCAGTCAAGATGGCGGCGATATAAAACATGACACTGAGGTGCCCTTTGCTAGTGCTACCTCTGTACCAAATTTCGTTCCATTCGGTTCCACCGTGTTCGAATTAATAGGGGAATCAATTTTTACATAAAGATGGCCGCCATCCGCAAACTATTAGGCTAATAACCTATTAGATTGGCCAAAGGATGCTCCCTCCATAAAGGTATGTTGTTGCAAAGTTTGGTAGAGATCGGATGGTTATGTTAGTCGTAATTTAACTTAAGCTTTGAACATTTGTGTGGCCGCCATTACGTTTCTGTCAATATGGCGGCGATATAAAACATGACACTGAGATGCCCTTTGCTATTGCTACCTCTGAACCAAATTTCGTTCCATTCGGTTTCACCGTGTTTAAATTAATAGGGGGAATTGATTTTCACACAAAGATGGCCGCCATCCGCAAACTATTAGGCTAATGACCTATTCATTTGGTCAAAGGATGCTTCCTCTATAAGGGTATGTTGTTGCAAAATTTGGTAGAGATCGTATGATTAGGTTAATCGTAATTTGATTTAAGCTTTGAACATTTGTGTGGCCGCCATTACGTTTCCGTCAAGATGGCGGCGATATAAAACATGACACTGAGGTGCCTTTTGTTAGTACTACCTCTGAACCAAATTTCGTTCCATTCGGTTGCACCGTGTTCGAATTAATATGGGGAATCGATTTTCGCACAAAGATGGCCGCCATCCGCAATCTATTACGCTGATGACCTATTAGTTTGGTCAAAGGATGCTCCCCCCATAAAGGTATGTTGTTGCAAAATTTGGTAGAGATCGGATGATTAGGTTAGACGTAATTTGATTTAAGCTTTGAACATTTGTGTGGCCGCCATTACGTTTCCGTCAAGATGGCGGCGATATAAAACATGGCACTGAGGTGCCTCTTGTTAGTACTAACTCTCTACCAAATTTCGTTACATTCGGTTGCACCGTGTTCGAATTAAAAGGGGGAATCGATTTTCACACAAAGATGGCCGCCATCCGCAAACTATTACGCTGATGACCTATTGGTTTGGTCAAAGGATGCTCCCCCCATAATGGTATGTTGTTGCAAAATTTGGTAGAGATCGGATGATTAGGTTAGTCGTAATTAGATTTAAGCTTTGAACATTTGTGTGGCCGCCATTACGTTTCCGTCAAGATGGCGGCGATATAAAACATGACACTGAGGTGTCCTTTGCTTGTGCTACCTTTGTACCAAATTTCGTTCAATTCGCATTCACCGTGTTCGAATTGATAGGGGGGGACAGACATTCAGAGTACACACACTCACACACACACACACAGACTCACACACACACATACACACACAGACTCACACACACACATACACACACACAGACAGACACACTTTTTTCGCCCTGTGTTGATCTCATAAGTCTACTTTCATTTTTTGCAAAAATCGAAAGTAGGCTAACTAGTTCAAAGATCTTTATTGGTGCTTTGAATCTTAGAATATTATAAACAGCACGATTACGTCAACATGGGCGAAACATCAGTAGTTGATTCTGATGGGCGACTGCGAGAAATGACCCAAATGAAGAAGGTTAGAGACATACACAGTTGCTTCCTCCCATACAAAAGCTGCCAGGACCACAGTCGTCTGAGCAACATTGTTCCAACTCAACTGCAAAGAGAGAGAGATAATAATAGAACCTATAGGACTGAATCGATATTCAAACAAAAAGAATATCTCTACAGGATCACATGGAACCACATACAGCAAGATATTCATATATCGTTAGGCAATATTAAGGCATTACAACAAGGTATCAAACCTTAAGCACTATTATGTATACAAAAGGTCATTAGGGGAAAGTTTCTATTTAAGTAGAATTTTCGAACTCAGCAAGGTCACATTATCTTAAAAAGTCCTGATGCCCAAATGTTATACGATTTGCGTCTTGTTTTCTTAAAAACGAAGTTTTACCCAAAAGCGGCCCCGTCTAAGATGGTATATTGGCTTTCACGGCCAGTGAATTAAAACTCAGCAAATTTTCTAGGTTTGTGCCGTCTTGTGTGGGGGTTCGCCTCGGTCACCAAGCTGGCTCATCAGCGGGCTCTTGGTGTGGCCGCCCAAACAACAGCAGGAGTAGCAAACTGCGTGCTACATCCCTTTTTAAGAAGCGCACCTGCGCCTCTTTACTGAGAGATCTAAAAGCTCAAGCATTCATAACCTCCCTATGAAGGTTTCCAAAAGGATGACATATAGGCTTCACGGCCAGTGAGTTAAAACTTATCCATTTTTCTAGGTTTGTTCCGTGTACTGTGTGGGGTTTCGCCTAGGACACCACCTAGGCGAAACCCCACACAGTACACGGAACAAACCTAGAAAAATGGATAAGTTTTAACTCACTGGCCGTGAAGCCTATATGTCATCCTTTTGGAAACCTTCATAGGGAGGTTATGAATGCTTGAGCTTTTAGATCTCTCAGTAAAGAGGCGCAGGTGCGCTTCTTAAAAAGGGAGGTAGCACGCAGTTTGCTACTCCTGCTGTTGTTTGGGCGGCCACACCAAGAGCCCGCTGATGAGCCAGCTTGGTGACCGAGGCGAACCCCCACACAAGACGGCACAAACCTAGAAAATTTGCTGAGTTTTAATTCACTGGCCGTGAAAGCCAATATACCATCTTAGACGGGGCCGCTTTTGGGTAAAACTTCGTTTTTAAGAAAACAAGACGCAAATCGTATAACATTTGGGCATCAGGACTTTTTAAGATAATGTGACCTTGCTGAGTTCGAAAATGCCTGATGCCCACTCAAGAAATGGACCGGAAGTCCACAATTCAAGGTGGGGTCCAAGATGGCGTTTTTTTCCCGAAGTTTGCTACTTTGAGCTCGCGAGTAAAATCTATTCAGCATTTGCGCCGTTTTTCTTCGCAGATATTTAGAGGAGGCATGCAGCTACCTGTTACATACTATGGTTATCCTGAAACTTGGAATTTTAACCCTGGAATCGTACCTGAAATCTGACCTATGGATTTTTAGCCTATTTTCAATTTTGAAAAAATAGGCTTATGAGATCACCTTTTGTCCGTGTGTGTGTGCGTGTGTGTGTGTGTGTGTGTGTGTGTGAGGTGTGTGTGTGTGTCCCCCTAATCAAATCTAAACGGCTTGAGCGATTTCAATGAAACTCGGTAAGTTCATAGCACTATTCCCGGCGACCTCGACCGTGCCCTTCAAATTTTGTTACGTCTCACCAATCTAACATGGCGGCTGTGCGAAATATTTGACTAGCATTCAATATCTCCGAAACTATTACCGATATCGCCCTGAAATTGTGTACGGTGATAAAGGGCACAACTAGACGTTCACCTATGAGACTTTCAAAAACCTGGTGACTACAAAACCAACATGGCGGTCAAGCGACGTTGAGACATTCAAATAGACTTTTCTCGCGATTTAACTATCCAAACGTAATGAAACTTGGTACAGCAAATGTTTATACACATTGTAATGCACTGGAGTCTAATTTAGTTCAATTGTTAACATAACCTCAAAATGGCGGCTGTGCGAAATATTTCACTGTTATTCTATATCTCCGAAACTATTACAGATATCACCCTGCAATTTTGTACGGTTATAAAGGGTACTGATACAAGTTAACCTATGTATATTTCAAAATCCTGTAAAGTACAAAACGAACATGGCGACCAAGCGAATTTGAAATATTTTAATAGACTTTTCTCGTGATTTAACTCTCTGAGCGCAGTGAAATGTGGTACAGTAAATGATTTGGCAGATTGTAATGCACTGCCATCTAATTTTATTCAATTGTTTACATAACCGCAAGATGGCGGCTTTGCGAAATTTTAAAATTAAGTTTATATTTCTTGTGTCGTAATTATGCGATCGAAGTGAAAGTTTGAATAATGAACCTAGGCAATAATTGTCCTTGAATGGTACATAACTCTATGGCCTATACATATAACAATCCTACATGCCGAGCTTCCGAAATATTTAGAAGGTTCTCAATATCTATGAATCTTTTACAGGAACCAAACTGAATTTTTTATGTTCATAGAGACTATGAACATATGTTCACCTATAGGACTTCAATAACCTGGTGAGCACAGATCCAACATGGCGGCGACACGAAGTATAAATATTTAAATGGACGTTTCTCGCGAATTAACTAGCCGAGTGCCGTGAAACGTTGCAAGTTAAATGCTTATACAAATGTTGATCCACTGGCATCTAATTTATTTGAATTGTTTGTATAATCACAAGATGGCTGATGTGCATAATTTTAAAATCTCGTTTTTACTTCTTGTGTTCTAATCATGCGATTGAAGTTTGAATACGACACGTACACAATAATATTAATGTAATAGTACAAAAATAAAAATCCAACCTGGCGACAATCAGAAATATTTCGACGGTTCTCAATATCTACGAATCTGTTACAGCAATTAAACTGAAATTTTGTATGTTGACAGTGGCAATTAACATGAGTAGGATATATGAAAATAGGCTGTATAGTTCTTCACGGAACTACTTGTTTAAAAGTTATTTTTGTTTCGCTTTGATTACGGAAAACGTACCCGGTAAACGAATATTTGTGACTGTATAATACTTGTAGTCCCAACATTCAGCATTACGTTGCGTAGTCGCTGATCCCGCTGCGTCAATTAGGAACTGCAGGAGGGCGTTGAAAGTGCAGCCGTGCGCGCGCGGCAAGCCTGGCGGTACCTGATCGATGTGCACACGCATTTCCCGGCACTGCCTGCAGATGAGTTTTATCATGCTTCATATTGGACGCTATTTGGGACTTATAATTGACACTTGTGATGCAAAATGGTTAAACAGGAAATGCTGGTTGCTTTCCTGGAGTAAATTTCCGTCATGTTGGCATGACATATCCAAGTCTCTCACGGAGCTTCCCTACATAGCACGCTATGACCACGGCAATTTTGTCCGTCTATGGCCGTGTATATATCTGATATGAATGAATTGAGTCCAGTAGTCAAGGACGCATTTTTAAAGGATGATTTCGTTGTCTTGAGAAGCTCTAACAATTTTAGTCAAGTTGATCCAGACCAGGCACAGGAATGGATAGTTGGAGTCTGCAAGGATGAAGGGGGCATCGTAGGAATCACTCAAAATACGTTCTCACTCCAGCGGTGGGAACTTTCCTTTCATTGGCGGAGTGAAATCTCGAAGTTGGTGTGTGAAATGTATGGCGTGCGCTCGGTGGCCACCTGCTGTGAACTGCTACCAGGGTGCCGGAAGGGAGACAACACTGATGAAAATTCTCTCCTGCGAGTAATGGAGGCCTGCGATCTGCTGAAACAGGATAAAGGCATCTGTAACATTGCCAACAAGGACCAAGCATCGAGAGAATTCGAAGAATCTCTTCTGAATACCAAGGCGGAAGGACAGGCAGCAGTCCGGACTCTGTCCGTAAGCAATTTCTCATTCAGGAGAAAGGACTGCCTGAATTAAGTTATTACGCCAGTATACCTAAGTGCAATGCACTTATCCACTCCGATCTATATAAGGTCAATGTCACAAAGGACACTGCGAGTGCCCTTCAGGCGGACAGAAAAGTAATGCGCCGCCTCCTTGTTGCATACGAGGGTGGACGAGAGGTTGAACTACGGCACGGCCCATTATGAAACACCAACTACTTCCGATTCCTATAACCCTCTGCGAAATGAATGGTGACCTCAGAAGCGCCAGTGATAAAAGTACTCTCACTTCTCTCATTACTTCTGGAATTGACTGCCCCGGAACCATTCCCGTCGATAACGATACGTCTGTTTTGATTATTGATGGACAAGGACTGGTAGTTGCACTTTGAAAGCCTTCTAAGTCGCAGCCTACTTTCGGAGATTTCGCTAGCCGCTTCGAAAAGAGGGTAGAGTACTTGGAAAGCCCTACACAAGGGTTGATATCGTATTTGACCGCTACAGGCCTTTTTCAGTGAAATCATCAACCCGCAAGAAAAGAGCAAAAGGTAAAACGCCAATACGACGAAAAATAGACAATGCTTCTGTGCCATTACCACCAGACTGAAAGGGCGTCTTGGCTTTGCCCGAGAATAAGGCAGACCTAGCCAATTTCTTGAGCAATGAACTAATGAAGTATCCTTTTGGTGATCTGGAAGTAGTCACCACATGGGGCTTCAAAAATGAGCGACGAGTCGCATATACACGCCCAGGCACTCCCGTCCAGCACCTTGCCGTGTCCCATGAGAAAGGGGACACAGACTTTCCTGTCAGAGTAATAATGGCAAGAGACACTGACATAATCCTGCTGGCCGTGCATCATTTTGACAGAATGAAATGCTCAGAGGTGTGGGTGATGGCTGGATCGGAAAATAAGAGAAAATACATTCCGGTCCACACCATTGCATCCACACTGACACCTATTCAAAGGGAAAACATTTTGGCGTTCCATGCGCCCACAGGTTGTGACACCACCTCTAAGCCAGCCTCTATCAGTAAAACAGCAGCATGGACTCATTACTTGAAGCATGCTGAGCTGCTCTCCGCACTCGGAGAGCTTCCGCTCTTGGAGTCCACAATCTCAAATGTGGAAAAGTATTTCGTGCAAATGTACAAGGTAAGCACACATAACTAAAGGTTTCCTTGAACCCCATCGAAAATGACAGTCTCTAAGCAGAATTTTTCTTGCATTTAGGTGCCACTAGAAACCTGTACTGCTGATGAAGGTAGGTATCTAATGTTTGGTCTTGTGGATCAAGAAGGGCTTCCCCAAACTGAGGCTTCATATTTTAAGATGTCATTATCAAGTGAGTATTCAACGTACACAATACGCACAGTATTATTATTTGTGACTCATAGTAAATTAATTTGTCATTTTTCTCTGGCAGGCTTGTGTTTGGAAAAACGCTCATATGCCCGACCCTGTCTTACCCAATCCACTGGAAACAGGATGGCAGTCTACGGATGGGAAGTTGACTGCTGTACTTATGACCCGAGAGCCAGTTCCAAAGAAATGCGACGATCTGATTACGTGCGGGTGTGAGACCGAATGCGCCACCGACATATGTGGTTGCAAAAAGAGGAAACTATTATGCATAAAGACGTGTCGTTGCAAGGCCTCTTGCTGCAACATACGTAAATTATAAACTATGCATGTAATATAAACGTGTGAAATAAAAGTATAATTTTGCTATGTACAACAACCTTGTTCTTCGCTTCAGCAAACAAACCTCCGCTTAACCTACAAATAAATCAACTTAGTAATATTTCACTTTGCATGGGTGCGGCCGCCCGCGCGGCTGCAGTTTCAACACCCTCCTGCAGTTACTAGTCGACGCTGCGGGCTAGGCGTATACGCATCATAATGCTGAATCTAGAACTACAATAAATGTACCGTCCCAAAGTTTCGTTTACCGTGTACCTTTTCCGTAATCAAAGCAAAACAAACGTAACTTTAAAAGAATCATAAGTCGGATTTCAGGTACGATTCCAGGGCTAAAATTCCAAGTTTCAGAATAATCAAAGTATGTAATAGGTAGCTGCATGCCTCCTCTACATATCTGCGAAGTAAAACGGCGCAAATGTTGAATAGATTTTACTCACGAGCTCAAAATAGCACACTTCGGTAAAAAGCCGCCTTCTTTGACGCCATTTTGAATTCTGGACTTCCGGTCAATTTCTCGAGTGGGCATCAGGCATTTTCGAATTCAGCAGGGTCAAATTATCTTAAAAAGTCCTGATGCCCAAACGTTATACGATTTGTTTCTTGTATATCGTTTTTCAGAAAAGCGGCCCCGTTTATCTAAATGGGGAAGAAATTTCACCTTTTACTAAAACTGAAGTTTCTCGACAAGTAATAGTGCTATGATGATATTCGTTCGCTGGAGAGACGATGCACGCTACGCATTATGCATTGATCCCTAACTTAGTAGATTCTGTCATTTGCGTCGTGAAATAATTGTGAATATTCATTTCACTCAGGTCTTTCTTCTGGGTGAACTGAGTAATGAATGTTAGCGAAGTTCCCCTCTTAACCGCCAGGTAGTACCCAGCATTCCAATGGTGCAATGTCGTAGGACCGACTGACTATCGCCTGACTCCAGCCAACTACCCATAAACCTATGTGTGTTGTAGCAGCTCAGCTATTACAGACAGATTTCGTACAATTGCCATAGATTTATGGCATGTAAAGGAACTTTCCACTAACTAAATTTGTGTGAAGCAAAATTTGTAGGTTAGAATTGACTATTGTTCTTAAGTTCTAAAGATCGTCAAAAGCCGCTAGTTGCGATGGCATCTAGTAGTACCGATGTTAACAGCTAGGTGTCGTGGACGGCAGCATTTGCTAGCGAAAGTAGGAACTACTTAAAATTGTAGTCTGCAATCCCTTCTTGAATTAAAAACAGATTCTACACACACACGAAGTACACGGGGCTACATGATCACGTTGTCGTAGCCCCAAAACTAAGGAACCAAACAACCATCACTTTACATAGACACCATTGTATCGTGTGATGGTGGTCAAGAAGGTAAAACGCTCGAAAATTATTCGCGCAACGAAATTCAGACTAAAACTCAGCAATTATTATAGGATTATGCCGTGTCTTGTGTGGGGTTTCGCCTAGGATCACCAAGCTGGCTCATCAGCGGGCTCTTTGTGTCCGTGCCCGGACTGGCCGTAAAAGCCAATATACCATCTATTTTATTTTTAATTAGCCTATTTTCATTTATGAAAATATAGGCTTATGAGATCACCTTTTGTCCGTGTGTCTGCCTGTGTGTGCGTGTGTGGAGGTGTGTGTGATGGTGTGTGTCCCCCCTAATAACTTCTAAGAGGAAGGAGCGATTTCAATGAAACTCGGTAAGTTCATAGCACTATTCCGGACGACCCCGATCGTTCCCTTCAAATTTTGTTACGTCTCACCAATCCAACATGGCGACTGTTCGAAATATTTAACCAGCAATAAATATTTCCGACACCATTACCGATATCACCCTGGAATATTTTACGGTGATAAAGGGAACTACTATAAGTTCACCTATGTGACCTTTCAAAACCTGGTATCTACAAAACCAACATGGCGGCCAAGCAAAGTTGCGATTTTAAATAGACGTTTCTTGCGATTTAACCAACCAAACGCAATAAAACTTGGTACAGTATATGTCTATACACATTGTAATGCACCGACATCTAACTTCGTTCAATTGTTTAGATAACCTCAAGATGGCGGCTATGCGAAATATTTCACCGGCATTCTATATGACTGAAACTATTAGCGATATCACCCTGAAATTTTGTTCGGAGATACAGGGTACTACTGGAAGTTCACCTATAAGACATACAAAAACCGGTTGACTACAAAACGAATATGGCGGCCAAGGGAATTTGAAAATTTTAAATAGATCTTTCTCGCGGTTCAATGATCCAAACGCAATGAAACTTGGTACAGGAAATGTTTATACACATTGTAATGCACTGCTATCTAATTTAGTTCAATTGTTTACATAACCTCAAGATGGCGGCTGAACGAATTTTAAAATTAAGTTTTTATATCTTGTGTCGTAATCATGCTATCGACGTGAAAGTTTGAATAATGAACCTAAGCAATAATTTTCCATTAATGGTACATGACTCTATGGCCTATACATATAACAGTCCAACATGGCGACCATCCGAATTATTTAGATGGATCTCAATATCTATGAATCTATTACAGCAATAAAACTGAATTTTTTAATGTTCATAGGGGCTATGAACATAAGTTCACCTATAGGACTTTCAATAATCTGGTGATCACAAATGCAACATGGCGGCGATACGAATTATAAATATTCACATGGTCGTTTCTCGCAATTTAACCATTCGAGTGCAGTGGCACTTGGTACAGTAAATCCTTATAAAATGTTAATCCACTGGCATCTAATTTTTGCAATTGTTTCCATAACCACAAGATGGCAGCTGTGCGAAATTTTAAAACTCGTTTTTACTTCATGTTTCCTAATCATGCGATTGAAGTGTGAATACTACACGTACACAATAATCTTCATGTAACAGTACATAACTCTAAGGCCTACATACAGAAAAATCCAACATGGCGACCATCCGCAATATCTAGTCGGTTCTCAATATCTACGAATCTATTAGAGCAAACAAACTGAAATTTTGTACGTTGATAGAGGCAATTAACATATGTAGGATATATGAAAATAGGATGTATAGTTCTTCACGGAACTACTTGTTTTAATGTGTGAGCTATTGGACGAAGAATATTTTAAGAAGATTTGATAACATCCTCTGTTATGGCGAATTTATATTAAGCATATGTTCTTGCACATTTTCATGTTCTAGATTACTCTGAGAAAGGTCGCAATGCGACTGAAACCGGTACGGTATTAAAGTATAATATACATTGACTTATGGTTATATAAATTCTACTATAATTTTATCGTCAATATGGAATCGGGCTATCAAGGTAATGTTTATGTCATTTTAATGTAAAACATGGTTAGACAATGTGATAAGAATAGCAAGAAAGAAAACTTGGGAAATAAAAATACATGCCTGAGGAGAGATTCGAACTCCTTTGACGATGCAAAATTCATTTCACTCTCCGCAATGTTAGCCTCTGTGTCACCCAGACAACGGATTTCGAGTGCAATATTAAGTTAACAAACGCATTAAACTGCCAGTTGAAGTTCTCCAATATTTCCCTTCTTTTATGATTCTATTCCAGTATGTACCGTGAGAACATTATAAACGATATTTCTCCTCTATTTAATTTTCATAAACAAAGCTCACACTACGATGCGGTGGATCTTTTATCCACCATTTTTCTCGTGATGGAAGGCCATTGTGCGCACGCGCAATTGCCACAAATATTAAATTTTTCTTTAATCATTTAAAAATATACCGTAACATATCTTTTCCTTTTAAAGACACTCTGAAAATCTACAGGCCAAGAGCTTTCGTCAGAATGCTTTACGAAATCAATTCATTAAACCATTTTCTGAATCTCGCGGAAAAAATTCACCTTATTGTTTTAAATGCTGAATACAGATCATTATACTAAGTATTTTCTCACTTTGTGGTAAGACCATTTGACTACGATTATTGAAACGTGCAAAACTTAACTTATTCTGATCTGGATGATAACCATATTATGATATTTTGAGGTTAGAAAATCTAGTAAATTAATATAAATTGTAGTAAAAGAATATTCAGAACAGAAGTAATATTGGCTATTTTAGGAACACTTCATTCAATTGTTCATCAACAAAATGCTCCTTGAGAATAGCTAACGTCTGAAAGTTAATCTATATAGTTCATTAGTATTAGAATAGAATGCTATCAAAAATAAATCCAACCAATGTACTTATTAGCCTCGTATTTTCATTTATGAAAAAATAGGCTTAGGTAAGGACATAGCAGCATTTTGGACGACCCCGACCGTGTCCTTCAAATTTTATTACATCTCACCAATCCAATATCGTGGCTGTGCGAAATATTTCACCGCCATTCAACATCTCCAAAACTATTACCGATATCACGCTGAACTTTTACACGGTGATAAAGTACACTACTGGAAGTTCTCCTATGAGACTTTCGGAAACCTGTAAAGTACAAAACGAACATGGCGGTGAAGTGAAGTTGACACATTTGAATAAGCTTTTCTCACGATTTAACCATCTGAGCGCAGCGAAATATGGTACAGTAAATGCTTACACACTGTAATGCACTGGCATCTAATTTAGTTAAATTGTTTACATAACCTCATGATGGCGGCTATGCGAAATTTTAAAATTTAATTTTCATTTCTTTTGTCGTAATCATGCGATCGACCCAAAAGTTTGATAATGAACCTACGCAACAATTTTTATATAATGGTACATAACTCTATGGCCTATACTTATAACAATCTAAGATGGCGACAATCCGAAATATTTAGACGGTCCTCAATATCTACGAATCTATTACAGCAATCAAACTGAAAGTTGTTATGTTCGTAGAGGCTATAAACATTCGTTCACATGTGGGACTTTCAATAACCTGGTGACCACAAATCCAACATGGCGGTGACGCGAAATAAAAATATTTAAATGGACGTTTCTCTCGATTTAACCATCCGAGTTCAGTGAAGCTTGGTACGGTAAATGCTTATACAAGTTGTAATCCACTGGAATCTGATTTATTTCATTGTTTTCATAACCACAAGACTGCAGCTGTGTGGAAATTTAAAATCTCGTTTTTATTTCTTGTGTCCTAATCATGCGATTGAAGTTTGAATACCACTCCTACAGAAAAATGTTCATGTTATAGTACATTACTCTAAGACCTACATTTATAAAAATGCAACATGGCGACCATCCGAAATATTTAGACAGTTCCCAATATCTACGAATCTATTATAGCGAACAAACTGAAATGTTGTGTGGTGATACAGGCAATTGACATATAAGAAGGATATATGAAAATAGGCTTTAGTTCTCCAAGGAACTACTTGTTTTATAATTATGTTTTAATGGATTATAATGTGTTTCCTCAGTTTGTTAATATCTGATGATGATTATTATTATTATAGGCTATCAAACTAGGAATCGAACCCACGTTATACTCAGTTATCCTCACGAGGCTGTATTGACTCGTTTCTAGCCCTGAAATCAGAATTACATTTCTTGGAAGAGCTGGAATTTGAACTCAGAAGCTGAGGCAAGGTTAACAATTACATCACGAAGCTATCAGCAGGACTGGGAAGTAGAGGAGTAGAGGATTTTTGTCACAATCCCATCCCTATCTGACCCATAAAACTAGTTCAAAGATCTTTATTGGTGCTTTGAATCGTAGAATATTACAAACAGAGCACGATTACGTCAACATGTGCGAACCATCAGTAGTTGATTCTGATGGGCGACTGCGAGAAACGAGACAAAGGAAGGATGTTAGACACATGCACAATTGTTTCCCCCCATACAAAAGCTGCCAGGACCACAGTCGGCTGGGCAACATTGTTCCATCCCATCTGAAAAGAGAGATAATAATAGAAACTATAGGACTGAATCGAAATTCAAACAAAAGGAGGTCTCTACAGGATCACATGGAACCCCATACAACAAAATATTCATATATCGTTAGGCAATTTTTAGACATTACAACAAGGTATCAAACCTTAAGCAGTATTATGTATACAAAAGATCATTAGGGGAAAGTTTCTATTTAAGTAGCCTATTGTATATACAGGGTCTTAATATTTGCTTGGAAAGGACATTCTCGCTCACGCGCTCCCTCAGTGATGGCTCAGTTGCCGACTACCGCGCGCGTATATGTACGGCAGAATACAGTGCTTAAAATCAGTATCATATATGTTTAGCCTATTTTTCACATTTTGAAAAAAAGAAAAAAAAGTAGATTTACGAGATCGATCCGGGAAAACGCGTGTCTGTCTGTCCTTCTGTCTGCCTGGCTATGTGTGTGCCCCCCCCCCCCATCAACTCCTAAACGGCTGCAGAAATCGAAACCAAATTTAGTATGAGTAAAGATGTATACCGGAATATCTCACGTCCATATTTGAAAATGATGTCAGTGCTACCAACAGCTGAAAAAACGCAATAGAAATTTGAGCTCAATGTTGCACATCTTGGAAGATATGCATGGGAGCTATTCCATAATTGGCACACATGTAGATAACACTATTTCAGTTTAATTTCCAGGAGGCCATACATGACAGTGTTGCCAAAATAATTTTAAGCATTCTGATTAGTCCAATTTTTTAATGCCTATAACTTCCACACTATCAATTGGATTTCAACCAATTTTATATGTAATATGTGTACATAAGCAGATATGACTGAGCGTATTCTTAAGAGCCACCAGGGCTGCCAAGTGTTATTAATTGATCTCTCAATTCTATTATCCAAATGCCAATATTTCAGAAAGTATTCAAGCCAACAGCTTTAAACTATGCACACGTATAGTACCTGACATTTTAGATAATTTTGGAGTAACTTATACACTTCAGTGCTGCCACCATGATTTTATGCCTGCTGCCATGTCCAATTCTAAAATACATGTAACTTCTATACTAACAAATGGATTTCGTCCAGAATTGGCACAACAAGATATCATAATATTTCAGATTAGGCTATTTCTGACCAGCAGACGCATGACATTGTTGCCAAATTGCGTTTACACGTGCTGATAAATCCAATGACTAAGTGCATGTAACGTCCTTTGGACTTCAACCACATTTTGTATTCTGTACCTTAGGAGATGGAAGTAAGAATATATTCAGTCACCAGAGCTGCCAACTGTATTGCTCTATTAGGCTACATTATGCCTAGTATACCTTATTTGGAACTAATTAAGACATTTCGATATTACCCACTTAATTTCGTCATTATTCTAGATAGGTTCATATACTGTAGATTAATCTTTGGCATGAATCTTAATTTTAAGAAAAGTAGGCTCTTTAGTTCGTCACGAAACTTCTTGTTCCATCTGACTATGAGGGAAGCGGCTAACTGGTAGCATGCTGAACTTCTATGCCCAAGGTCACTGGTTCAAAGCCGGCCAGAGTCGCCGGATTTTCTAAGAGCGCTAAAAATCCGTCAGCATGCTTTCCTTCGGAGGGGAAGTTACAACGTTCGTTGCAAGTTGCTGGTTGCGGTGGCATCTAGCAGCCAAGTTCACAGCTAGGTGTCGATGAAGTTAGTATTTGGTACAAAGTTAGGTACTACTACTTTAAATTGACCGTCTGCAGACCTTACCTCAATTACTGACTAATACAGTCATCACAAATAACACCGTTTATCAGACAGTTTCCACACACACCCGATGTACACGGGGTTACATGACCACCTTGTCGCAGCCCCTAAACTGAGGAACCAACCAACATCTCTGCGGGAGATAAAATTTTGCGTGAAGAAGTAACAGACTGTTAGATAGTTACACATTAGTTTCAAACCTTGCATAAGGACAGTGTGATCTCAAGTATAACAAGAAGTTCCGTGAAGAACTATACAGCCTACTTTTCATGCCAATGATTATTCTACAGAATATGAACCTATCTAGAATAATGACGAAATTAAGTTGCTAATATCGAAATTTCCAATTAGTTCGAAATAATGTATACCTGGCATAATGTATCCTAATAGAGCACTACAGTTGGCAGCCCTGATGACTGAATATATTCTTAGTTCCGTCTCTTAAGGTACAAAATACAAAATTTGGTTGAAGTCCAATGAATAGCATGGACGTTACATGAAGTTAAACATTGGATCTAACAGCGCGCGTAAAATCATGTTGGCAACAATGTCATGCCTGTATTGGACAGAAATAATCTGAAATAATATGATCTATTGTTGTTCCAATTTTGAATTAAATCCATTAGTTAGTATAGAAGTTACATGCATTTTAAAATTGGACCTATCAGCAGGCTTAGAATCATGTTGGCAGCACTGACGTATATTCGTTACTCCAAATTCATCTAGAATGCCAGGTACTATACGTGTGCAAAGTTTAGAGCTATTGGCTTGCATACTTTCTGATATATTGATATTAGGGTAACAAAAATAGGGCAGCACATATTAACAGTTGGCAGCACTGGTTGCTCCTTAGAATACGCATAGTCATGTCTGTTATGGTACACATAGCACATACGAAATTTGGTTGAAATCCAAATGATAGTATGGAAGTTACATGTATTTAAAGTTGGACCTGTCAGCAGGCTTAGAATCATGTTGGTAGCACTGACGTATATAAGTTACTCTAAATTAATATAGAATGTCAGGGACTATACGTGTGCATAGTTTAAAGCTGTCGGCTTGCATACTTTCTGATATATTGGTATTTGGATAAAATAAATTAGGAGCATTTATTAACAGTTGGCAGCCCTGGTAGGTCTGAAGAATACGCTCAGTCATATCTGGTTATGTACTGAGACCGTTTAGTTGATGTCAACAACCACGATGACTCAACTAACGACACATAAATCGAATAAAAAGAAAGTACCGTGAGGATCAGGTGACCTTCCATAAAGGCTAAAGCGGCACGAGAGTCCGTAGTCCACGGGGATCGTGGTACATGGTGACGATGGTCATAGACCGCCTAAGGAAAGGTTCACCTTAAAACTAGACTGAGAAAATAAACATCCAGACTCATGTAAAACACCGTGAAAATTTATTAGAATTCACAAGCCCCTAGCCTAGTTCGGAGGGTTATAGTCGGCTAGTCCGCAAATTAATAAATAAACTAAGATAAAGAACAGGTCCCCTACCTGAGAAGTTACTGAAAACCCTCGCGAAAGATCTAACTCACAATAATAAAGCAACAACAGCAACGCTAGGAATATGGCACGACGCAAGTCCCTAGTTCAAGTTACAAGATCAAGCTAATATCTGAATTTACATTTAACAGGGTAGCAAAACAAATCTAGGTTAGGATGGTACCATTTCGACATTTAAATTTAACATTAATTCAACTAGCTAAGTCCTATCAATTAACAAAATTTACGGCGATGACGTCCGTAAAAGAAAACAATTACATCCAAAAGCTAAGTGTACAGCCATGAAAAACAAACAATTTAATTATGCTTAATAACTATGTGCTAACAGCACACAATAAAGTAACATGTAGGGTTTAATACACTTGGCATCATAAATTAATAACGAAATAGACACAGTAGTTTTATTAAAAATTCCTGCCTACACCTTGGTTTACTCTTTGTAAACCATAGTCATCTAATGTGTATAGTTACGGTGACGAATGCGCAGTTGAGACCACGTCTGACATCGCATGGCCTGAGCTCCACAAGCTACGAACTCTAGGTTCGCACATGCTTCAGGTCGCTACAAAAATGTCAACTGTCCTAGTCATTTCCTCACAAGGAAATTATCTTCAACTGCACGGCTATGTCAACAGTTCCAGAATGCAAAGAACAAAGTTAGATAGAAAGAATCGTTAGTTAGGCTTGTTTTACAACAATTATGCATTTTATTATTAGAATGTCGGTTTATAGGTTTATCGTAGGTTTATGGCGAATAACATTGACAATAGCCTGGGCACGGAGTGTCTCCAACTGAGATCATTCTCCACCAAAAAGCCTCGACTCAACAGTCGGAATATAATCAACGAGTATAACAACTCGGACACACAATAACACGGGTTACCAGCGGCGCTAAGCTCGCGTTCAATAACTCTGGGATAGGCCTGTACAACAGTTACCTTCCAGTAACATCTGGTCAACGGGATCATCCCCGGACAAAGCATACAATAACATCCTGCTATAACAGGGTAGACTTCACCATCCTATAGAAAACCTTACATAACTGTACCTGTCATACGACAATACACGCAACAGAGCGCTAAACTAACAAAAACCGATCCATAAAACAAGTGATCAAATACAAGAGTGGAAACTGGTTTCCATAAGCAAAATAGCAATGAAAGGAAAAGCGAATACAAATTGTACTCTGTCCTCGTCTATAGTAGTTTTGTCTCACAATGAAGCAGGCGTGCTCTAGGTCACTGGGTTACATAACCAGTTTATTCAAGGCCGGCGATTTAATCAATACAAAACCTGCACTTGGCCGGTTCATAAAAAACATTACCATGTGTTACGGATCTCTACAGAGTCCGTGTATCAAATGCATGCTATAAATCTGAGTATAGTAATACACTTCCGTCTTTCTACCAAAGACGTCTAAATGAAAGTAAACTTACAATAACTGAAGCTCTTTGCTTTAAAAATGCAACTCAGTAGTTGCTAGAACATCAAATAAAAACGTGTCTCACACGACACAAGAAAAATATGATAAATGTGGCACAGATTCACACACTAGATCTGCTTAATGATACGTTGGGAACCGCGTTCGATGCTAGGCAACGAAACATTCCTTCTAGTTGTTAGGTTCAAACATGACCAAGAATAGCTTCTGAGCTTATTCAAAATGAAATATAATGCATTTACAAACAGGTAGTTACTGTCGACTACCTAAATGATACGACCGTTCTAACGACAGTCAGGGGTGTAGCAAAGGATGGCTGCGAAGAATGCAGTCAATTAATAACCAAGGCATCTGATTGCCATAACTACAGTCAGCAAAGACTTGAAAATTACCCCAAGTAGGGTTGAACAAAATAGCCTCAAAATGACTACGATCAGGTTCAGCAAAAAGCAGGCATTGACGTTCCACGACGTTCACCAAGCTGCACCAGGGCTGACCAAAATGTCTGACCCCAAAGGTGTCTCACTCTAAACTGAAATAAATGACATCTAACTAATCTAGTTACATCCCTACCTAGAAAAATGGCTGACACTGAGTGTGGTTGATTCACAAACTACATTATAACTACTACACCACCAGAAACTAGAACAAAGAAGGGGTGTGACAAAAACTCACGAAATGGAGGAGCTCTCACTCAGCTCTCTATTCCACAACAAGGGTTGTACATAAACCTCTCTGGCTCTCTGGATCGGTATCCGCCTCATCAGGATTCCCATCTGGACTCCCCCAAAGACCAGGGTTCGATTTGTCCCTGTCGACATCTTCGTGGATATGCCTGGAAATGGCATTTTGGCTCCTTCCCTCTCGTTCATCGTTCTGGAAGTTCTACCATCACGCTGGTTCCTGTAGAAACGTCACCCCCCCATACTGGGATGATATTAGCCCATGGTGACTGCTTCAACCATGGTGAATAAAAGTCCAATCACGTGGGTAGTGAAATAAGTTGCGTGATTATTCATCCTCTCACTTCCAAAATTATAATGTCCGTCGTGACTATTATGGGCTTCAATTATAAGATACGACACAGCCTTAATCTTGCAGATGTGGATTAGCATGTGAGCTAATACTATTTTATAATGCGGCACGTGCTAGTGACGCTACTTTTGTATCACGCAGCATCCGTGAATTATACGACGTTTCAAAGATGAAATTTCCACTTTGGCAATTTAAATATCTCATACAATCATAATCACACTTATTCAGGATAATTGTAACACTATTACCTGTATATTTCCACTAGGCATCTGCCCTCCACATACGCGTGGGTAATATGTGATGTCACAGCAATGTTGTGCAATACACTATACTTGCCAATAATTATTTCCCAAGCTTCTTATTTAATTCACTGGACTTCATCGACAGTGAATATTAGTATTTGCTTGCTCGATGGCACCTTATAATCACTTTTTAACGCTAAACAGCGGATATTCTTCTACGTCTCGTAGGACAAATGTAATTCCACGCCTACACAAGGCGGATTCTCAAGACGCAGTGCTCCGGTACTGGGTGTCTCTAGAAAGTAGGTCGTCAAAACGAAAACGTTGAGCGACTACTTACGTTCCTTTTTGCGTATCTGCAAGGGTATTACCTTACCTAAAGTAAAAATAAACATTCTCCAAAATGTTTTAATAATGCAGCATGACGAAATGGAATATTCTGAGTCTCGTAGGAAAGATAAAAATAATTAATAAGACCTCAGATAATAATTAGCAGTTTACACCAAAGTCAAAAGTGCGATTCACCGCTACTTCAAAGTATCGCGTGATCTCTCAGCTTCACGTGGCTTCCTGGGTGTGTTCAAAAGTACAACATCCCCTCATAAATGCTCTGTCATAAAAAAAATATCACATGAACCATAGCTCAGCGGGTTCATCTGCCTCTCTGTCGTTTCAAATAAAATGTTGGGATAACATTTTTATTTGCTTTGAAATTCATTCAAGAGTGATATTTTTTTAGATTGGCTGCATTAAAGGTTCCAATGCGTTCTCCTGTCCTAATGTCTTCTATCACATAACTTCCATTGTTTAAAGGCTGTCGGATACGACTAGGGCCATAATACAAGGATAGAAATTTCCCATATATGCGGTCTATAGGACTAGAAATTCCGGGTCTCCTTATAAGGATAAGGTCTCCTTCTACTAGTGGTTCTCTAAACCTCTGGCGTCTAGTTCTTCTCAAGCGCTTGGCAGCTTGTCTGTCCATAGTCTCTCTTGCAGCTAAAAGTCTGCTGGCATGTGATGGTTGTAAACAAGGTGGATTTACAATCACACGATCCCATATTCTCAGCGGCATCTGGTTCAAATGCAAGACCATATGTATTTGACCAGTGCTTTCATGTACTGTTGAATTAATACATTTTGCCATAATAACAAGGACTTCAGTCCATCGCCAGTGTTCTTCTTGACAATATAATCGACAGAATTTTGCGATAATAGACATCACGCATTCTGCTGGGTTGCTCTCTGGATGTCGAATAGATGATAAAATATGACCTATTTCAAGCTCATTCATGGCATTGGCAAATTCTGCTGAGGTGTACTGTGATCCGTGATCAGTCAACAAGAATTGTGGCTTTCCTGCCTCCGGTATCACTTGACGTCTAATCCTCTGAATAATCTGATGTGCAGTAGCTTTTTGAATTGGATGAAGCATCGTATATTTCGTGAACACATCCACCGTTACAACGATGTATCGATTCCCACGACGAGCCTTAGGTATTGGGCCATACAGGTCCTGTGCATACAACTCTCTAGGTTGAGTTGGTAGTATTGGTCTAGGTTGTTCCTTCAGCAAGTGTGACGTGTATTTGTTCCGCTGGCATGCGTCGCAAGCACGTAAACACTGCCTAACGGTGGCTCCTAACCCTTTCCATGTGAAAGACTCCTTGATAGTTGCAATGGTTTTGTCTGTTCCACCATGTCCAATGGATAAATGTACCATAAGAATAACAGATTCTTGGTATCTCCTAGGAATAACTGCACGCAGTTGAGTGTGGTCCTCGTCTACAAACTTGTATAAGACACGATGATAAATCAAATAATCATCTGCAACAGCAGCAATCCTTGCATAATGATCATCCTGTGGATCCATTCTTCGTTCTAGGAAACGGATAATATGTCTGAGTTCCTCCTCACGTCGCTGTCCTTCAGGTAAATGACGAAATCGGCGAAGGTGTTCCTCGCATTCTCCCTCGATGTCTATGGCATTAACAGTAGCTTCAGGATTCCGGCTGAGGATGTCGGCCAACACATTCTCTCTGCCTGGTCGATAAACTATTTCCAAATCGAACTGTTGGAGAAACAGCGTCCAACGTGTGATCCTGTCGCTTGCCAGTCTTGTTCTCAAGATGAAGGTCAACGCATGATGATCGGTTCTCACAATAATCCTCTGACCTAACAGAAGTTTCTGCCAGTATTCAAGTGCGTAAACAATTGCAAGTGCTTCTATCTCGGTCGTGAAGTAGTGAGATTCATGTGCTCTTAAACGTCGGCTTAAGAAAGCGATGTAATGACGTTTCTTCTCATCATCTTCTTGCAGTAAAATGGCTCCTATACCAATGGCAGATGCATCAGTTTCTAGAATAAAGTTCCGAGAGTAATCTGGATATTCTAACTGAATTGAATCCACAAGCATCTGTTTAGCTCTCCTGAAAGCTATCTCGCATTCATCATTCCAGTTCCACCTGCAGTTCTTTTTCAATAATCCTTGCAGTGGTGCAACAGTTTCGGAATACTTCTCACAATGAGCAGCAAAGAATTGGAGAATTCCTAAGAATTGTCTCACGTGTTTCACACGGGTTGGTGTTGGAAATGCAGCAACAGTTCTAATCTTTGCCGGATTCGGTCTATATCCTTCTCCATTGATTATGTGTCCTACGAATTTCACTTCTTCCTGAAAAAATCGACACTTGTCAAACTTGACCTTAAAATTTGCCTGTCGGAGATTCTCAAAAACAAGGCGCAATGTCTTTAAATGCTCTTCTTCTGTTCCCGAAGCTATGATTATGTCATCCACATAACATATTACTTCCTGCTTCACTTCATGAGTCAGCTTGGCATCAAGTGCTCTGATTAATGCGGCTCCGGCATTTTTCAATCCAAATGGTAGTTTTTGGAATACATAAGTAGTCTGATCAAACAAGAATCCAGTATATTTCTGAGTATGCTCAGATAATCTGATATGGTAATAAGACTGAACCAAGTCTAATGATGAAAATATCCTTTTTCCTTTGAACTTCCTGAGAATGTCCCTAATCTTGGGTGGTCTGTCGTGCTCAGGAGCTAGGCGTTCATTCAAGGCTCTGGCATCAAGACAAAGTCTCAAACTTCCATCTACCTTAACCACAGGTATTATGGGATTCAAGAAAGGAGTCGGTGATTTCTTGATTGTACCTGCTGCTTCCATCTCATGGATCTTCTTAGCAGCTTCTTCGAGATGTTTCTCGGCAATCGGATAGATCCTTTTCTGGAATGGGGAATCGTCCAGTAATACAAGATCATACTCGTAGTCTAATATCTCACCAGGTGTGGTGTCGAATATATCTCGGTATTCGTTCAGTATTGCCTCAAGATCCTCATGTGTGGGTGCTGATAACGATTCTGCCTCTTCGTCGGCATCTAGTGTCGCCTCAATTTCCTTGCCCTTTAATGCTTCGACTACGTCTACTTCGGATAGGAATTCCGGTTCTTCTTCAATTAGGCTCATCTGAATGGGTTCGTTCGGCTTGAACTCTACCGTATTCCGTCCCATGTCAATGATTCCATCATATTTTCTAATGAAGTCTGCGCCTAAAATGGCATCATGATGCAGGCCCTTCATTACGAGAAATTCGTGCAAGTACACGTGGCTCGAAATCTTCACAGTACACAAAATCTGGATTTTGCACGTTACAACGCGGTCAGGTATGACACCTCTGACTCTTATAGCTGAAATGGGCAACTCCGTCACCTCAGAGTTTGCTCTAAGTCTGGCATGGCAATCGGCGGAAATTACACTAATCATCGCCCCAGTATCGATGAGTATGACTACACTGACTTCATTCAAGGTGGCTACAATCTTGGGTAGACGTGTTAATTCATAATTGTGGTTCGTCGTTCGTCGTTCGTCCAACAAGTCTTCTTGGATTGGCTCCCAGAGTAATATAGAGGCAGTTACTCGGTGCTCAACCAAACAAGAATCTATTGATTTTTCGGAGTTTTTTTTTCTGTCATGGCGAGAAGTACTGGGCCGGTTCTGCTCCGTCTCCTGCGCCGAATGTCTATTTTCACTCGAAGTAGGGTTCCGTTCTCCCTCTTCTTGGATCTGCAATTCTCTCAAATGTTGGAGGTACTCACGGCTCTCCCGCGCTCTTCCTTTCCAATCCCTGTCTGGCTGGTATCTAGGGTCTCGATTTCTGTCGTAACCCCCACTATATCGATAGTCTCTACGGATACGTCCGTGTTGCTGATTTCTTCCTTCGTTCCCTCGGCGGTTGTTTTCATGACGTCGGTTGTCGTCCGTCCTTCGGTCGAATCGCCGGTCCCAATGACTTCGCCGGTCATCATGTTGATTTCGAGTATACGGAGTGTTATTCCATTCTCTCCTGTTATAACTGTAATTGTTATCACGTCGCCCAGAATCCTCTGTGGTTTGTGTTTGTTGTGGCGTCTGGCTTACTTTATCAACAGTCGTCAGATTCATATGTCTATCCTCGCGCCTATCAGCCTTCTGCTGACGGTGTGTAGGAAACTGTTCTGTGTTAGCGTCCAACCTTCGCAGTATCTGGTCACACTGCTGGAAAGTGGATGCCCCTGCAGCGATTAACACACGTTGTACATCCGCAGGGTACTGCCAAACAATTGTGTTCACCAAATCTTGTTCGGACAATGGAGGCTGAAGACAACGGAGCTTCGCGAGCCGTATTGCGAAGTAATTCGCATAACGAGTAGGTGTATTGGAACTGTACCTTCGAGTGTACATCTCAGCTCGGATGCTCTGCTGGATGTCGCTCGACCAATATGTTCTTAATAACGCTTCCTTAAAGTCTTGGTAGCCTGTGAATGAGTATCGGAATGCTCTGAACCAGGTACCGGCTTGTCCCTCAAGCAGTCGCTCTATAACTCTTAGTTCCCTCTCTGGAGTTACCATAGTATCACGTAAGTAGCTTTCGACATTTGCTAGGAATTCCACTGGAGTAACACCGCTCCCAGTTCCCGAGAAGCGAGCTGGTTGCTCCTCTCTCGAACGAATTATGGTGACATTTCCCTGCGTATTCGCGGGTCTGAAAGTATTTTGCATGTAACTCTGCGTAGGAGTGTTAGTCTCGTGACTAATTCGATTAGATGCTGGTTGAAACGGGTGAGCATTAAAGTTCAAGGTCTGACCTTGCGCTAAATTAGTGAATTGTGACGGTTGCGGTTCCATAGGCGCGCTGGGTTGGAAATGGGTAGGCATCATTCCTCCTAATGGAGATATAGGCGTTTCCTGAGTTTCTCCCATCTGTGGGTGTACGTGTCTCTCTCTTGGAGTCGTCTCGAGTCTGTCCAGGCGTCTTTCTATTACTTCAAGACCTGGGATGGTTCTGGCTGCGACTTTGTTGCCACTGTCGTTCAATTGCAGCTCGATCCTGTCAACCTTTCCCTTGAGGTTTGTGTCTACCTCGCGTATGGCCGTCCTAAGGTTATAACTGAGGTCTAACCTCTCGGTCACCGCGACTTCCTCAAATCTCTTTTGTAAGGAATCGATATCTCCTTCAACTCTGGACATGTTTTCTTGGATTTTACCCACATCGTCTCTAACCTCGGCTACCTTAGCCTCGACTGTAGCTTCGTGTTCGTTGAGGTCACCTCTCAATAACATGAGGTCAATTTTGTGTTCCTCATGATGAACATCAACTGTCTCACGTAGACTGTCTACGGTTTCCGTCAATTCAGAAATGTTTCTCCTGTTGGTGTTAAGTTCCTCTTTAATCTCCATCATGCCATCAACGATAGTCTTCACGTTGTTATTAACGGCATTGGCAGCTCCTCTCATCAAGATTAAACCAACGTTCATGGTTGCCATGTCCTTCTTCACATTTCCGATAAATCCCTCGACGTGATCTAGTCGAGTCCCGAATTCTTCCCTGGTATGTTCCAGATCTGCTCTCATGTCTATCTGGACTTTATTCAAGGTTGTCTGAATTTGAGCTGTGTGCTCCTCCAATCGGTTTTGCACCTCCTCCCTAGCTCTATTCATCTGGTCGGTTAAGCAATCTACGCGCTGGTTAGCCTCCTGATGATGTCGTATGACATCAACCCTGACACCTGCTAAACCTGTCGTCAGATCATTTCTCGCTTCGATCCTATATGTGTCCATGTCTGCCCTGACTTGAGTTAAATCAGCCCTAACATTATTTACAGAGTGAGTGTTAATTTCTAAGTCCTGTCTTACATTGTTCATCGACTGAGTGTTAATCTCTAAGTCCTGTCTAACCTGGTCCACATGACCACTGACATTGTTGACTTCCTGTCTAACCTGGTCCACATGACCACTGACAGTATTTACAGCCTGAGTATTCTGACCTAAGTCAGCAGTAATCTGTTGAAGATTGGCATTCACACCTGCCATCATCTCTCCAAACACACGACGAATAGTTTCCTCATCCATAGATAAGAAATATATGAGAAAGTGAGGGATCAATTTCTACTGGAACTTACAGCTATGATTAGTTACTTGGTGGTATAAAGCTTGCTTCATTTATATAAATATCACGAGTACAGCTGGAGTATGCAAACAAAGTGCTTCTACATTTACAAAGACAACGGTTAGCAAAGCAAAGTATTACATTTACTTAGGATGAGGCATCATCAAAGAAAATCCTATCCTTCATTTATTCAACACTAAAGCCTCACCCCATGGACTTCTATCAAACATGAATGCCATGCGGTCAATTGATCTGCAGTACGACTTTCTAAGTTCGTCCCAGTCCTGTCAATTTACCATTAATCAACATTAGGATCCTCAAAAAAATAACATGGTACTGAGGGTCACCACGTTAACGTCGGCACATGAGTTGGGCGCCATTTTATGAGACCCAAGTCCGCCCCACGTTGGGCGCCATTTTATGAGACCGTTTAGTTGATGTCAACAACCACGATGACTCAACTAACGACACATAAATCGAATAAAAAGAAAGTACCGTGAGGATCAGGTGACCTTCCATAAAGGCTAAAGCGGCACGAGAGTCCGTAGTCCACGGGGATCGTGGTACATGGTGACGATGGTCATAGACCGCCTAAGGAAAGGTTCACCTTAAAACTAGACTGAGAAAATAAACATCCAGACTCATGTAAAACACCGTGAAAATTTATTAGAATTCACAAGCCCCTAGCCTAGTTCGGAGGGTTATAGTCGGCTAGTCCGCAAATTAATAAATAAACTAAGATAAAGAACAGGTCCCCTACCTGAGAAGTTACTGAAAACCCTCGCGAAAGATCTAACTCACAATAATAAAGCAACAACAGCAACGCTAGGAATATGGCACGACGCAAGTCCCTAGTTCAAGTTACAAGATCAAGCTAATATCTGAATTTACATTTAACAGGGTAGCAAAACAAATCTAGGTTAGGATGGTACCATTTCGACATTTAAATTTAACATTAATTCAACTAGCTAAGTCCTATCAATTAACAAAATTTACGGCGATGACGTCCGTAAAAGAAAACAATTACATCCAAAAGCTAAGTGTACAGCCATGAAAAACAAACAATTTAATTATGCTTAATAACTATGTGCTAACAGCACACAATAAAGTAACATGTAGGGTTTAATACACTTGGCATCATAAATTAATAACGAAATAGACACAGTAGTTTTATTAAAAATTCCTGCCTACACCTTGGTTTACTCTTTGTAAACCATAGTCATCTAATGTGTATAGTTACGGTGACGAATGCGCAGTTGAGACCACGTCTGACATCGCATGGCCTGAGCTCCACAAGCTACGAACTCTAGGTTCGCACATGCTTCAGGTCGCTACAAAAATGTCAACTGTCCTAGTCATTTCCTCACAAGGAAATTATCTTCAACTGCACGGCTATGTCAACAGTTCCAGAATGCAAAGAACAAAGTTAGATAGAAAGAATCGTTAGTTAGGCTTGTTTTACAACAATTATGCATTTTATTATTAGAATGTCGGTTTATAGGTTTATCGTAGGTTTATGGCGAATAACATTGACAATAGCCTGGGCACGGAGTGTCTCCAACTGAGATCATTCTCCACCAAAAAGCCTCGACTCAACAGTCGGAATATAATCAACGAGTATAACAACTCGGACACACAATAACACGGGTTACCAGCGGCGCTAAGCTCGCGTTCAATAACTCTGGGATAGGCCTGTACAACAGTTACCTTCCAGTAACATCTGGTCAACGGGATCATCCCCGGACAAAGCATACAATAACATCCTGCTATAACAGGGTAGACTTCACCATCCTATAGAAAACCTTACATAACTGTACCTGTCATACGACAATACACGCAACAGAGCGCTAAACTAACAAAAACCGATCCATAAAACAAGTGATCAAATACAAGAGTGGAAACTGGTTTCCATAAGCAAAATAGCAATGAAAGGAAAAGCGAATACAAATTGTACTCTGTCCTCGTCTATAGTAGTTTTGTCTCACAATGAAGCAGGCGTGCTCTAGGTCACTGGGTTACATAACCAGTTTATTCAAGGCCGGCGTTTTAATCAATACAAAACCTGCACTTGGCCGGTTCATAAAAAACATTACCATGTGTTACGGATCTCTACAGAGTCCGTGTATCAAATGCACGCTATAAATCTGAGTATAGTAATACACTTCCGTCTTTCTACCAAAGACGTCTAAATGAAAGTAAACTTACAATAACTGAAGCTCTTTGCTTTAAAAATGCAACTCAGTAGTTGCTAGAACATCAAATAAAAACGTGTCTCACACGTCACAAGAAAAATATGATAAATGTGGCACAGATTCACACACTAGATCTGCTTAATGATACGTTGGGAACCGCGTTCGATGCTAGGCAACGAAACATTCCTTCTAGTTGTTAGGTTCAAACATGACCAAGAATAGCTTCTGAGCTTATTCAAAATGAAATATAATGCATTTACAAACAGGTAGTTACTGTCGACTACCTAAATGATACGACCGTTCTAACGACAGTCAGGGGTGTAGCAAAGGATGGCTGCGAAGAATGCAGTCAATTAATAACCAAGGCATCTGATTGCCATAACTACAGTCAGCAAAGACTTGAAAATTACCCCAAGTAGGGTTGAACAAAATAGCCTCAAAATGACTACGATCAGGTTCAGCAAAAAGCAGGCATTGACGTTCCACGACGTTCACCAAGCTGCACCAGGGCTGACCAAAATGTCTGACCCCAAAGGTGTCTCACTCTAAACTGAAATAAATGACATCTAACTAATCTAGTTACATCCCTACCTAGAAAAATGGCTGACACTGAGTGTGGTTGATTCACAAACTACATTATAACTACTACACCACCAGAAACTAGAACAAAGAAGGGGTGTGACAAAAACTCACGAAATGGAGGAGCTCTCACTCAGCTCTCTATTCCACAACAAGGGTTGTACATAAACCTCTCTGGCTCTCTGGATCGGTATCCGCCTCATCAGGATTCCCATCTGGACTCCCCCAAAGACCAGGGTTCGATTTGTCCCTGTCGACATCTTCGTGGATATGCCTGGAAATGGCATTTTGGCTCCTTCCCTCTCGTTCATCGTTCTGGAAGTTCCACCATCACGCTGGTTCCTGTAGAAACGTCACCCCCCCATACTGGGATGGTATTAGCCCATGGTGACTGCTTCAACCATGGTGAATAAAAGTCCAATCACGTGGGTAGCGAAATAAGTTGCGTGATTATTCATCCTCTCACTTCCAAAATTATAATGTCCGTCGTGACTATTATGGGCTTCAATTATAAGATACGACACAGCCTTAATCTTGCAGATGTGGATTAGCATGTGAGCTAATACTATTTTATAATGCGGCACGTGCTAGTGACGCTACTTTTGTATCACGCAGCATCCGTGAATTATACGACGTTTCAAAGATGAAATTTCCACTTTGGCAATTTAAATATCTCACACAATCATAATCACACTTATTCAGGATAATTGTAACACTATTACCTGTATATTTCCACTAGGCATCTGCCCTCCACATACGCGTGGGTAATATGTGATGTCACAGCAATGTTGTGCAATACACTATACTTGCCAATAATTATTTCCCAAGCTTCTTATTTAATTCACTGGACTTCATCGACAGTGAATATTAGTATTTGCTTGCTCGATGGCACCTTATAATCACTTTTTAACGCTAAACAGCGGATATTCTTCTACGTCACGTAGGACAAATGTAATTCCACGCCTACACAAGGCGGATTCTCAAGACGCAGTGCTCCGGTACTGGGTGTCTCTAGAAAGTAGGTCGTCAAAACGAAAACGTTGAGCGACTACTTACGTTCCTTTTTGCGTATCTGCAAGGGTATTACCTTACCTAAAGTAAAAATAAACATTCTCCAAAATGTTTTAATAATGCAGCATGACGAAATGGGATATTCTGAGTCTCGTAGGAAAGATAAAAATAATTAATAAGACCTCAGATAATAATTAGCAGTTTACACCAAAGTCAAAAGTGCGATTCACCGCTACTTCAATGTATCGCGTGATCTCTCAGCTTCACGTGGCTTCCTGGGTGTGTTCAAAAGTACAACATCCCCTCATAAATGCTCTGTCATAAAAAATATCACATGAACCATAGCTCAGCGGGTTCATCACACATACAACATACGAAATTTGGTTGAATTCCAATTAATAGTATATAAGTTATATGCATTTAAAAATTGGACCTATCAGGAGGCTTATAATCATTTTGGCAACACTGCCATGTTTAGCCTCCTGGAAATTAAACTGAAATATTATGATCTGTACGTGTGCCAATTTTGAAATAGCTCCCATTCACACTTTCCAAGATATCCATCATGGAGCTCAAATTTCAATTGCGATTTTTTAGCAGTTGGTAGCACTGACATCATTTTCAAATATGGCCGTGAGATATTCAGGTATAGATCTTTACTCCTACCAAATTTTGTTTCGATTGCTGCAGCCGTTTAGGAGTTGATAGGGGGGGACACACACACTGCCAGACAGACAGACAGACAGAAGGACAGACAGACAGACAGACAGACAGACAGACACACATTTGCCCGATCTCATAAGTCTACTTTTTCCTCATTTTTGCAAAATGTGAAAAGTAGGCTAAAAATGAACCCCAAATGACAAGAAGGTTACCATCCCCATAAGACAGTAAAATGTTAAAAATATGCATAGAAAGACGAAAAAATGTTAACTAACCTCCAATTGTAAAATAATTTCTCGCAATATATGAGGTCTGATCCTCCTACGAAAACCTGCATATTTTGCCTATTATAGCCTATCCCCTAGTTTGCCCGGTGAAATCTACCTCCGCCTTCCGGCGTGCCGAGAGGAATTTTTTAATATTCATAGGTTCTATGAACATATGTTCAACTACAGGACTTTCAATAACCTGGTGATCACAAATCCAACATGGCGGCGATGCGAATTATAAATATTCTCATGTTCGTTTCTCGCATTAACCATCCGAGTACAGTGACACTTGGTACAGTAAATCCTTATACAAATGCTAATCCCCTGGCATCTAATTTTTTTCATTTTTTTTTTTTCCATAACCAAAGGATGGCAGATGTGCGAAATTTTAAATTCTCGTTTTTACTTCTTGTGTCCTAAACATGAGATTGAAGTTTGAATACTACACGTACACAATAATCTTCATGTAATAGTACATAACTCTAAGACCTACATATAGAAAAATTCAACATGGCGACCATCCGCAATATTTAGTCAGTTCTCAATATCTACAAATCTGTTAGAGCAATCAATCTGAAATTTTGTTTGTTGATAGAGACTAAGTTGGATATGCGAAAATAGGCTGTATAGTTCTTCTTTTAATGTCGGAGCTATTGGACGAAGAATATTTTTTGAATTTTTGATGACATCCTCTGTTATGGAAAATTTATATTAAGCATATGTTCTTGCACATTTTCATGTCCTAAATTACACTGAGGAAGGTTACAATGTAACTGAACCCGGTACGGTATTAAAGTACAATATATATTGACTTATGGTTATATAAATGCTATCATAATTACATCGTCAATATGGAATCGGGCTATCATGGTCATTTCTAGCCTACTTTCGATTTTTGCAAAAAATGAAAGTCGACTTATGAGAACAACACAGGGCGAAAAATGGTGTGTCTGTCTGTGTGTGTGTCTGTGAGTGTGTGTACTCTGAATGTCTGTCCCCCCCTATCAATTCGAACACGGTGAAACTAAATTAAACGACATTTGGTACAGAGGAAGCCCTACCAAAGGGCACCTCAGTGTCATGTTTTATATCGCCGCCATCTTGACGGAAACGTAATGCGGCCACCCTAATGTTGAAAGCTAAAATCAAATTACGACTAACCTAATCGTCCGATCTATGCCAAATTTTGCAACAACATACCTTGTTTTTTGGGGGGGGGGGGAGCATCCCTTGACGAAATTACAAGGTCATCACCTCAATAGTTTGCGGATGGAGGCCATGTTTGTGTGCAAATCTATTCCTCCTATTACTTAAGACACGGTGAAACCGAATGGAACGAAATTTGCTACAGAGGTAGCAATAGCAAAGGGCACCTCAGTGTTATGTTTTATATTGCCGCCATCTTGAAGGGAACGTAATGGCGGCCACCCAAATGTGCAGAGCTTAAATCAAATTACGAGTAACCTAATCATCCGATCTCTACCAAAATTTGCAATAACATATCATTTTCTGGGGAGCATTTGTTAACCAAACTACAAGGTCATCAGCCTGATAGTTTGCGGATGGCGGCCATGCTTGTGTGCAAATCGATTCTCCCTATTAATTCCATCACGGTGACATCGAATTGAACGATATTTGGTAGAGAGGTAGCATTAGCAAAGGGCACCTCAGAGCCATATTTTATATCGCCGCCTTCTTGACGAAAACGTAATGGTGGCCACCCAAATGTTAAAAGCTAAAACAAACTACGACCAACCTAATCATCGGATCTCTACCGGTTATTGCAACACTATACCTTTATATATGTGGACTATTTTGACCAAACTAAAAGGTCATCAGCCCAATAATTTGCGGATGGCGGCCATGTATGTGTGCAAACGGATTCCCCCTATCTATTCAAACACGGTAAATTCAAATTGTACGAAATTTGGTACAGAGGTAGCAATAGCAAAGGGCACCTCAATGTCATGTTTTATATCGCCGCCATCTTGACGATAAATTAATGGCGGCCACCCAAATGTTTAAAGCTTAAATCAAATTTCGACCAACCTAATCATCTGATCTCTACCAAATTTTGCAACAATATACCTTTATGTGAAAAGCGTTCTTTGACCTTGCTACAAGGTCGTCAGTACAATATTTTGCATATGGCGGCCATATATGTGTGCAAATCGTTTCCCCCTATCAATTCAAACACTGTAAAACTGAATTGAACGAAATTAGGTACAGAGGTAGCACTAGCAAAGGAAACCTCAGGGTCATGTTTTATATTGCCGCCATCTTGACGTAAACGGAATGGTGGCCACCCAAATGTTAAAAGCTTAAATCAAATTATGAACAACCTAATTATTTGATCTCTACCAAATTTTGCAACCACATACCTTTTTGTGGGAAGCATCTTTTGACTGAACTACCACCAGCACAATATTTTGCTGATAACGGCCATTTACGTGTGCAAATCGATTCACATATCAGATTAAACACGGTGAAACCGAATTTAATGAAATTTTGTACAGAGGTAGCACTAGCAAAGGGCACTTCATAATCAGTTTTATTATCCTTATAACATGTAGTATTTCTACAAGCTACTACAACCAACATTGAATTATACTCCTTGAGAAGAACAAAGAGTTATAACAATACCCATGCATTTAGGAGAAAGTAGACTATATGTTCTTTACCTAACATCTTTTTATGTCATTTTAAAGTAAAACATGTTTAGACAATGTGATAAGAATAGCAAGAAAGAAAACTTGGGATATAAAAATACATGTCTGCGGAGGGATTCGAGCTCCTTTGGCGATGCAAAATTCATTTCACACTCCGCAATGTTAATCTCTGCGTCACCCAGACAACGGATTTCGATTGCAAAATTTAGTTAGTAAACCAAAAACGCATTAATTTCCCTGGTGAGTGCTGCAATATTTCCCTTCTTTTATGATTCTATTCCAGTATGTATCGTGAGAACATTATAAACTATATTTCCCCTCTATTTAATTTTCATAAACAAAGAGCAGACTATGATTCGGTGAATCTTTTTTCGCCATTTTTCTCGTGAAGGAAGTCCATTGTGCGCACGCGCAATTGCCACAAATATTAAATTTCTCCTTAATCATTTAAAAATATACCGTATCATATCTTTTCCTTATAAAGACACTCTGAAAATCTACAGGCCAAGAGCTTTCGTCAGAATGCTTTACGAAATCAATTCATTAAACCATTTTCTGAATCTCGCGGTAAAAATTTCACCTTATTGTTTTAAATGCTGAATACAGATCATTATACTAAGCAATTTCTCACTTTGTGGTAAGACCATTTGACTACGATTATTGAAACGTGCAAAACGTAACTTATTCTGATCTGGATGATAACCATATTATGATATTTTGAGGTTAGAAAATCTAGTAAATTAATATAAATAGTAGTAAAAATTATTCCTTAAGATCCAGAAATCAACAGCTAAGATCATCCGCAGGGAGAAGCGGACATACGACAGGAATAAACTCATAGAGATAGAACAGGATTTCCTAAAAAACAACACCAGAAGTTTCTATAAGACCTTCCGTGAGAGTCTGTCTAGTTATCAACCACCTAGCATATGTTTCAGTAGACCAGATGGCTCACTAGAAACAAACACCAAGGAAAACTGCAAGATCTTAGTAGATTACTTCCAGGACCTACTCAACTGTGACCCACCGAAAGAAAAAATGCACTTTGAAAAGCCTGCACCGAATCCAGATTCACATCCACCGACAATGGAAGAAACAGCTGAAATCATTCAATCTCTTAAAAACAACAAAGCACCAGGAGAAGACGGTATTACCGCTGAAATGTTGAAACTCGGTGGGGAAGAGGTCACCAGAAGAATCCACGCAATTTTAAAAGCAATTTGGGAAACAGAAGTGATCCCACAGGACTGGAAGTGCGCGTTAATACATCCATTGCACAAGAGAGGTAACACAACTGATCCAAACAACTATAGAGGTCTATCCCTATTATCTGTGGCCTATAAAATCCTATCTAAAGCTCTTCTGAACAGACTAGAGAAACAAACAGACCATTTGATTGGTGAATATCAAGCGGGTTTTAGAAAAGGGCGTTCATGTGCTGAACAGATATGGAATCTGAAGATGATTTTGAAGATCCGCAGATCCAACCCCACAATTGTCACCTTTGTGGACCTAAAGAAAGCATATGATTCTGTGGACAGGCAGACCCTGTTTGAGACGCTAGAAGAACTTCAAGTGGACAGGAAGACCAGAGAACTGATTCGTCAGACTCTCACCAATACAACATCGAAGGTGAAGTTTCTTGGGGAAATTTCTGACTCTTTTGAAGTACGAACAGGTGTTCGCCAAGGAGACGGACTTTCACCCCTTCTATTTAACCTGGTTCTAGATAAAGTCATCAGAGAGTGGGAAAAGAACATCAAAGGCGTTAGCATAGGAACTGCTGGAAACAAAATCAATGTGAAATGCTTGGCTTTCGCAGATGACCTAGCGATTATCACTAGGAACAAAGAAGAAACTAAGCATGCTATTGAGACATTATACAGAATAGCATCACAAGCAGGCCTTCAAATATCATTTAAAAAAACCAAGTACATGAAGAATTTTCAGCAAAAGAAGAAGAAAGAAAAAATAGAAACAGCGTATGGAGCAATATCACAAGTAGAATTTTTTAAATACCTTGGAGAAATAATTCTTCCTTCAGGATTGGACAGTTTGGCTAACACAGATAGAGCCTCAAAACTTCATAGAGCATTCAGACTAACATGGGATCACTATAATAAAAGAGTAATGTCACATAATGCAAAACTGAAACACTACAAAACAGTTGTACTACCGGAAGCTCTATATGCTTCAGAAACCATAGCTTTAGGAGGTCATTCTAAAATTGCAAATATAGAAAAGCAAGAACGTAAAATTCTTAGAAAAATATTCGGCCCCACACAAGAAAACGGAATTTGGATTAAAAGACGAAATTCAGACCTATACCGTCACACAGATAGTTTCAGCAACACGGTACGAAAAAGACGTTTAACATTTTATGGACACCTCTTCAGGATGGACGATTATAGACTTACAAAAAGGTTATTCAATGTAATAAATTCTCAGAAATCAAGGATAGCCTGGCTGGATGAATCAAGAGAGGACCTGCAAGAGTTGAACATCGGAGAAAATATTCTGAGAAACCGCAAAGTCTTCAGGACCGCAGTAACAAAGCACAAGTTTAGGGTGAAAATTAGTGGCAGGACTGGAACCAAGTGGACAGAAGAACGGAAGAAGCAGCACAGTGACTTCATGAAGAGATTTTGGGAAGATAGGAAGGCGAATATCATCAAGCCGAAAAACAAGTTCAAGCGCGCTCTATAATGGGCAAAACGCAAAAAGAAGAAGAAGAAGTAGTAAAATAATATTCAGAACTGAAGTAACATTGGTTTTTAGGAACACTTAATTCAATTGTTCATCAACAAAATACTCCCTGAGAATAGCTAACGTCTGGAAGTTAATCTATATAGTTCATTAGTATTAGAATAGAACGCTATCAAAAATAAATCCATCCAATGTACTTATTAGTCTATATTCATTTATAAAATAATAGGCTTATGAGATCACCTTTTGGCCAGGTGTGTGTGTGTGTGTGTACTATTAACGTCTTAACGGCGGGACTGATTTCAGTGAAACTCGGTAAGGTCATAGCAGGAGTTTAGACGACCCCGATCGTGCCCTTCAAATCTTATTACATCTCACCAATCAAAAATCGTGGCTGTGCGAAATATTTTCCCGCCATTCAATATCTCCAAAACTATTACCGATATCACGCTGAACATTTATACGGCGATAAAGTACACTACTGGAAGTTCTCCTATGAGACTTTCAGAAACCTGTACAGTACAATACGAACATGGCGGCGAAGTTAATTTGAAACATTTTAATAGGCCTTTCTCACGATTTAACCATCTGATCGCAGTGAAATATGGCACAGTAATGCACACTGTAATGCACTGGCATCTAATTTCATTCAATTGTTTACACAAACTCAAGATGGCGGCTGTGCAAAATTTTAAATTTAATTTTCATTTCTTGTGTCGTAATCATGCGATCGAAGTGATAGTTTCATAATGAACCTACGCAACAATTTTCATATAATGGTACATAACTATATGGCCTATTCTAATAACAATCTAACATGGCGACGATCCGAAATATTTAGACGGTCCTCAATATCTACGAATCTATTACAGCAATCAAACTGAAACTTGTTATGTTCGAAGAGGCTATAAACATTCGTTCACATGTGGGACTTTCAATAACCTGGTGAGCAGAAACCCAACATGGCGATGACGCGAAATACAACTATTTAAATGGACGTTTCTTGCGATTTAACCATCCGAGTTCAGTGAAACTTGGTACGGTAAATGCCTATACAAATGTTAATCCACTGGAATCTAATTTATTTCATTGTTTTCATAACCACAAGTTGGCAGTAGTGTGAAATTTTAAAATCTCGTTTTTAGCCTATTTTCGATTTTTGCAAAAAATGAATGTAGACTTATGAGATCACTACAGGGACAAAAATTGTGTGTCTGTCTGTGTGTGTGTGTGTGTGTGTGTGTGTATGTGTGTGTGTGAGTCTGTGTGTGTGTGTGTGTGTGTGTGTGTGTGTGTGAGTGTGTGTACTCTGAATGTCTGTCCCCCCCTATCAATTCGAACACGGTGAAACCGAATTGAACGAAATTTGGTACAGAGGTAGAACAAACAAAGGGCCCCTCAGTGTCATGTTTTATATCGCCGCCATCTTTACCAAAGCTGAATGGCGGCCACTCAAACGTTCAAAACGTAAAATCAAATAGCGACGAACCAAATCATCCGATCTCTACCAAATTTGGTAACAACATACCTTCATATAGGACGCGGCTTGTGACAAAACTACAAGGTCATCCGCCGTGCCATTTCAGGATGGCGGCCGTGCGAATTATGCACACTTTATAATCCATATCATGGGACCCACCAGTTCCGATTATCGAGCCGAGAATCGATTTAACTGTTCTAAAGGAAGAGGCACGTTATAAATTAAAAGTTTATTTTTTAATACTATAGTGCAGAAGTGATTTTAAAAATCTGAGCCGTCTCGGTTAGAAGACAAGATGGCAGCAGATATCTTGTGCCTGACTTATATTTCACTAATTTGAGTATTGCATGCAATATAGCGTACTGACACAAAATAAATAAACTTTGTATGAAATGCTTTATAAATAAATAATATACTCCACTGATGAAATCGTTTAGTCAAAATCATTATTTGCTAACAAGTTATATGTAAGTCATTTTATATAGCACTATGTTCTTTGGCACAAATGGCTCCGTGGTAAAGCATTGGCCTATCACTCATATGCCTATGGTTCAAACCCCATCAGAGTTTTTTTTTTTTTTTTTGCTTGAAATTTTATATATGTATTGTTTTGTAATGATTCAGATGTTTTAAAATTAAGCGTTATATTGTGCCTATTACGTTTGAAAATTTATAATTAAAACATAATTCACCAGCAGATTTGCTCGAGACATCTAGCTGCCAAAAAGGTAACTTCACGCCGGCCTACTTATTAACTTCAAGATTTTATTGAAAAGTTTCTTCTTATGGCCACTAGAACGCACTCGCCCTGTTAGGGTTATATTGTTCGATACTTCTCCACTAGATGTCTCGACTGGTCTACGTGGGACTCCAATGGTTAGTACCGTATACCATTGGCATTCTATGTTCATCGAACTTGAAGAATGGCAAGATGATACTACGATAAATTTTTACTTTTTTTTTATTTTAAAGGGTTTGTAACAGCCTATTGTGCGTTATTTGAAAATGTTATTAGAAGTAAAGAACAAAACGATTTCACATAGTAACTGAATTCTAGTCGTTGGTGCTAGTTCAGGTTATTAATTAATACTTTAATTTCAGCCAAATAGCAATCGAAAATATCCACATAGTTTGTATACACACGTCTCTGTAGAGTCATGGAAAGATTTGTTAATTCAATTAGGGTTGTGAAAGCCATGCACAACCAGACGTGTATAGACATGCCTCAACTGAAAGTTGGATGTTGCCCACGGCAGGTCGATTATGTAATAATAACAATAATAATAATGTTATTTGTTTTACGTCCCTTTTAACTACTGCTGCTTTTAGATACGCCGGAGTGCCGGATTTTTGGCCCAAAGGGGATCTTTAACGTGCCAGTAAATCTACTGACACGGCTCCCTCGCATTTGTGCACCCTCAAATGCCAGCTGACTGCGCCAGGATACGAACCTGCAACCTTGGGCCCAGCAAGCGAGAACGTTACCGCTGAGCCACGCAGCCAGTCCGGTCGATTATGTCTCCAGATCCATAATATTTTTGAGATACTTCTTATCTATCTTTCTTCAATGATGGTAGTAGTTTTTTTTTCTAGGTTGTGGCGTTTGGTAGAGGTACATAGTTTCTAAGGTCTTCAACCAAGAAATTATTCTATTATACTCTTTGATAATAACAACGAGTTATAACTATACTCATACATTTAGGAGAAAGTAGGCTATATGTTCTTTACTGAACATCTTGTTATTTCTTGTGTCCTAATCATGCTATTCGAAAACCAAGATTAACGGCCGAGGGGACCCGACGCGCTGACCTCGCGTCACCCCAAAATCTGCAGGCCAATTGGCTGGGCAGCGGTCGCTTGGTAGGCCTAGGCCCTTCAAGGGCTGTAGTGCCACGGGGTTAGTTTTAATCATGCTATTGAAGTTTGAATACTGCACCTACACAATAATTTTCATGTTATATTACATTACCCTAAGACCTACATTTATAAAAATGCAACATGGCGACCATCCGAAATATTTAGACAGTTCTCAATATCTACGAATCTATTATAGCGATCAAACTGAAATGTTGTGTGGTGATACAGGCAATTGACATATAAGTAGGATATATGAAAATAGGCTTTAGTTCTCCAAGGAACTACATGTTTTATAATTCTGTTTTAATGGATTATATGTATTTATTTTTTGCTCAGTTTGCTAATATCTGATTATTATTAATATTATTATTATTATTATTATTATTATTATTATTATTATTATTATTATTATTATTATAGGCTATCAAACAAGGAATAGAACCCACGTTATACTCAGTTATCCTCACGAGGCTGTATTGACTCGATTCTAGCCCTGAAATCAGAATTACATTTCTTGGAAGAGCTGGAATTCGAACTCAGAACCTGAGGCAAGGTTAACAATTACATCACTTAGCTGTCAGCAGGACTGGGAAGTAGAGGAGTAGAGGATTTTTGTCACAATCCCATTCCTATCTGACCCATAAAACTAGTTCAAAAATCTTTATTGGTGCTTTGAATCATAGAATATTACAAACAGAGCACGATTACATCATTATTTGCGAATCATCATTAGTTGATTCTGATGGGAGACTGCAAGAAACGAGCCAAAGGAGGCAGGTTAGAGACATACACAGTTGACTCCTCCCATACAAAAGCTGCCAGGACCACAGTCGTCTGAGCAACATTGTTCCAACTCAACTGCAAAGAGAGAGATAATATTAGAACCTATAGGACTGAATCGAAATTCAAAGCAAAAAGGAGATCTCTACAGGATCATATGGAACCACATACAACAAGATATTCTTATATCGTTAGGCAATATTAACACATTACAACAAGGTATCAAACCTTAAGCACTATTATGTATACAAAAGATCATTAATCTATTTAAATAGCTTATTGTGTATACAGGGTTCTAATACTTGCTTGGCAAGGACATTCTTGCTCACGCGCTCCGCCAGTGATGCCTCAGTTGCCGACTACCGAGCGCGTATATGCACGGCAGAATACGGTGCTTTATATCAGCATCAAGCATTTTTACTCACCTTGTTTACAGTAGATGCTGAAAATGTTCCCCAACCGCTGTCAAACATGATCGGCATCTCCTTATGAAGTTTCGGTTACTCCTGTAATTTAGCTTCAGTAAGGAAATGACGACCTTTAGACTACGTCTATTTTTATTTTTTACTGAACCTGTACGTTTGAATCTCTCAGCCAGTTGTTTTATTGACCGATTTATAGGAATGAGTCCCCCTGGAAATTTCACTCGAAACTTTTGTCTTTTGCACGACTTCCTGCACTTTATAGTACGTATTGTGCTGATATACACGTCCACGTAACGAATATAGCATATAAGGCATTACAGCACTATACACAATCACAATAAGACAACTGGCTAAGAGATTCAAACGTACAGGTTCAGTAAACAATAAACATCAACGTAAATATCGTTATTTCCTTACTGAATCTAAATTAACCGGAGTAACTGGAAACTTCATAAGGAGATGCCGATTATGTTTGGCAGCGGATGGGGAACATTTTCAGCATCTACTGTGAGCTTGGTGAGTAAAAATGTATGATACTGATTTTATGCTCCGTATTCTGCCGTACATTTGCGGGCACGGCAGCCGTCAAATGAAGCGTCACTGGCAGAGTGCATGAGCGAGAATGTCCTTGCCAAGCGAATATAATGACCCTGTACAAAATCAAGGGAAGAAATCCTGTGAAAATGTTTCGGCCTTGTTTGTACTGTGGGAGTTGGATGTAAGGGAAATCCTAGGAGTTTAATAAGGATTCGGAGAAATTCCGGACACATTCACGACACATACAAGTCGGGAGTAGGCATGCTTCAAGCATACACATGTACATATAACGGCGGTGATGAGATAAGTAACAACATACAGTACATAATAGTATTCAAGAGGATGTTCTAATTTTAATTTATTAGCCTATATTGTGGTGATTCAACTGTGTACAAGTACACCCTTAAATACAAACTAGCTTTATATAGCGAGAGTCAAACTGTGAATCGTAATACAAACATCAACTCGACTTATCCTACTAAGTGTAATAACTACACAAACATGATATCTTATATATTGAAATTATGAGGAAGAAAAACTCCGCAATTTTTTCTAGGTTTGTGCCGTGTCTTTTGTGGGGTTTTGCCTAGGACACCAAGCTGGTGCATCAGCGGGCTCTTTACTGCGCAGGTGCGCTTCATAAAAAGAAAGGTAGCGCACAGTTCGCTACTCCTGTGATGGTCCGGGCGGGGACCCCAAGAGCCCACTGATGAGCCAGCTTGGTGTCCTAGTTGAAACCCCACACAAGGCACGGCGCAAATCTAGAAAAATTGATAAGTTTTAACTCACTGGCCGTGAAGCCTATATATCATCATTTCGCAAACCTTCATAGGGAGGTTTTGACTGCTTGAGACTTTAGTTCTCGCAGTAAATAGGCGCAGGTGCGCTTCATAAAAAGGGAGGTAGCGCGGAGTTCGCTACTCCTGCTGTGGTCCGGGCGGCCACACCAAGAGCCCGCTGATGAGCCACCTTTTTGTACTAGGCTAAACCCCACACAAGACGGCACAAACCTAGAAAATTTGCAAGGGTTTTAATTCACTGGCAGTGAAGGCCAATATACCATCTAAGTGGGGTGAAAATTTCACCTTTTACTAAAACTGAAGTTTTTCGACAGGTAATTGTGCTATGATGACATTCATGGGCTGGAGAGACGATGCACGTTACGCATTATGCATTGATCCCTAACTTAGTACATTCTGACTTTTGTGTTGTGAAATAATTGCGAATAATCATTTCACTCAGGTCTTTATTCTGGGTGAACTGAGTAATGAATATTAGCGAAGTTCCCCTCTTAACCGCCAGGTAGTACCCAGCAATCCAATGGTGCAATGTCGTAGGACTGAGTGAATATTGCCTGACTCCAGCCAACTACCCATAAACCTATATGTAATGTAGCAGCTCAGCTATTACAGACAGATTTCGTACAATTGCCATAGATTTATGGCATGTAAAGGAACATTCCACTAACTAAACTTGTGTGAAGCAAAATTTGTAGGTTAGAATTGATTAATGTTCTTAAGTTCCAACGATCGTCAAAAGCCGCTGGTTGCGATGGCATCTAGTAGTACCGAAGTTAACAGCTAGGTGTCGTGGACGGTAGCATTTGCTAGCGAAAGTAGGAACTACTTAAAATTGTAGTCTGCAGTCCCTACTTGAATTAAAAACAGATTCTACACACACACAAAGTACACGGGGCTACATGATCACGTTGTCGTAGCCCCAAAACTAAGGAACCAACCAACCATCACTTTACATAGACACCATTGTATCGTGTGATGGTGGTCAAGAAGGTAAAACGCTCGACAATTATTCGAGCAATGAAATTCAGACTAAAACTCAGCAATTATTATAGGTTTATGCCGTGTCTTGTCTGGGGTTTCGCCTAGGATCACCAAGCTGGCTCATCAGCGGGCTCTTTGTGTCCGCGCCCGGACTGGCCGTAATAGCCAATATACCTTCTAATTTATTTTGTATTGGCCAAATGAGATCACCTTTTGTCCGTGTGTCTGTGTGTGCGTGTGTGATTGTGTGTTTGATGGTGTGTCCCCCCTAATAACATCTAAACGGCTGGAGCGATTTCAATGAAATTCGGTAAGTTCATAGCACTATTCCGGACGACCCCGACCGTTCCCTTCAAATTTTGTTACATCCCACCGATCCAAAATGGCGACTGTGCGCAATATTTAACCAGCATTAAATATCGCCTAAACTATTACCGATATCACCCAGGAATATTTTACGGTGATAAAGGGAACTACTAGAAATTCACCTATGTGACTTTCGAAAACCTGATCTCTACAAAACGAATATGGCGACCAAGCGAAGTTGAAAATTTTAAATGGACCTTTCTCACGATTTAATGATCCAAACGCAATGAAACTTGGTACTGGAAATCTTTATACACATTGTAATGCACTGCTATCTAATTTAGTTCAATTGTTTACATAACGTCAAGTTGGCGGCTGTGCGAATTTTAAAATTAAGTTTTTATTTCTTGTGTCGTAATCATGCGATCGAAGTGAAAGTTTGAATAATGAACCTACGCATTAATTTTCCTTTAATGGTACATGACGCTATGGCCTATTCATATAACAATCCAACATGGCGACCATCAGAAATATTTAGATGGATCTCAATATCTACAAATCTATTACAGCAATCAAACTGATTTTTTTAAATATTTATAGAGGCTATGAACATAAGTTCACCTATAGGACTTTCAATACTGGTGATCACAAATCCAAGATGGTGGCGACGCGAAGTACCTAAAATATTCACATGGTCGTTTCTCGCAATTCAACCATCCGAGTGCATTGACACTTGGTACAGTAAATCCTTATACAAATGTAAATCCACTGGCATCTATTTTTTTCTATTGTTTCATAACTATAAGATGGCAGCTGTGCGAAATTTTAAAATCTCGTTTTTACTTCTTGTGTCCTAATCATGCGATTGAAGTTTGAATACTACACGTACACAATAATCTTCATGTAACAGTATATAACTCGAAGACCTACATATATAAAAATCAAACATGGTGACCGTCCGCAATATTTAGTCGGTTCTCAATATCTACTGATCTATTACAGCAATCAAACTGAAGTTTTGTATGTTTATAGAGGCTATTAACATAAGTAGGATGTATGAAAATAGGCTGCATAGTTTTTCACGGAACTAGGCCTACTTGTTTTTGAAATTTCGACTGTTCAAATCACACCACAGCGAGCTTTATTGGCCTGCCAATTTCGTTTTATTTTATGCATGGTGTTTCATTGATGATGATGATGATGACCAGGTGCCATCAAGTCTGCGTCGTCTCCTAGTGACTACATGGAATGGACTGTCTTCATATGATTCGGTCTTCAGCCATATACTTGAGATCCTTCACTGACATATTCATGTTGGATTTGATGGAGTCGATCAATGCTGGCCACCCTCGTCTCCGAGACCGTTCCATCTTTCCCAGCATAATTCTCTTTTAAAACAAATCATAACGTTTCATAATGTGTCCAAAATATGACAGCTGTAATCTTGTTATCAATGCCTCAAGAGACAAATCTGGTTTGATTTTCTGAATTAGTCATACATTTGCCTTCTTGGCTGCCCAAGGAATACGCAGTATTCTTCTCCAACACCAGAGTTCAAAATCAATATCGTAAATATCGTAAATAATGGAGTACGTCTACATGTTGCCCTTGTTAAAGATTCTTACTGTTCCATTCCGCTGTTTTCTAATCACTTCAATGCAACTCCAAATTTACACTTCGACGTGGAATGAAAGAAAACACAGTATCTTCTATTGTGGGAAAGGTAACTACAGTATGTCAACACGGTACTGCATGTGTTAAGATTTCTTGTTGCAAGCAAGTGTTCAACCTTTTGCCAGATGATACTGCACCACATCTGTTTCTTGTTGATATAATGGTCCGAATTGCCTGTTGCACGGTAGTTTCTGCTGCGATTTGTGTTTCTGCAATCTTTTTGTAATGTTACCACATAATATGCTTAAGGAAACAAAAGTTCGGTGCTTTTCAGTCGGTCAACACGAATGTACCCAAAAGGAGCTGGGTTACGTCCTAATCCTGAATTAAATTACATGTATTTCCGTGCTGGTGGAAACTTTACGGGGCATGTGAAGCGGCAATTTAATTTGCGATGTCGTGCTTCGAGGTGTCCACATCGTGACACTACGCAACTTACAGTGTCAAAGCTGTCATGGACAGACACTCACTGTCAGCAATAATGAACAGTGATTCCCAACCCAACCACTCCAGCTGAAGGTCAACACGGAACAAGCGCTGAGGTGAGACTGCGTACACAGCGACATGACTGTACAGCCAACCCAACAAGTCCCACTTGGTGAGACCCGCCTAGCTCGCCACTGCGGAGATAATTTTCGGACAAACTGTATGTATTCTTTTCAGGAGTACTTATTTACTTATTAAGTTATATTATACAGGATGTCTTTTATGTACCTTTGAAGAATGATAGGTCGTGTAGGGGACGGGTATAGAAGTAATTTGAGATGGGGAACTTGGGGTCGGAGCGGCCTCTTAAATCCCTAAAATAAGGGTTGATTCAGGCGCTCCACCCTGTAAGTTAGGCAACCGACCCAAGCCGCTATTACATTTTACAATCCTTTAACTCTTGGCATGATTCATTTCACCATGTGGCGCTGGCGTAATGGATAGCGTTGTGGTGCGAAAGGCCGATAGTCCCGGGTTCGATTCCGGGCTTGGGGAAAAATACTTTTTTAAATGTTATTTGTCGCATAGTAGTCACATGATACAGTCGTGTGCTACCGCGGAGAAGAGACTGCAGTCGTACAGTTTTAGAGAACAACAGTCAGGCAATTGACGTAAACTACTACGTTCAGTTTAATTTCGCACGATGTACTTACTTTCTCTTGCAAATCAACGTGATTTAAACTTAATAACGGACTTAACAATTTAATGCTACGAAGTGCACAAAGATCGGTTTAATTTTTATTTTCTTTTCTTAGTCGTTTACCCTCCAGGTTGGTGGAACCCACGGACTCAGCGAGGGAACTTACCACTACCGCCACTGCGGGCAGTGTCCTAGAGATGGGAACATCTAATCGGAGGGGATACAACTGGCGATGTGATTGGCACCTCGCCCAGACGGCCTCACCTGCAAAGCGAACAGTGGCCTCATGAGGGAAGGGAATGGATGGTCAGGATGGATAGGCAAGGAAGAGGGAAGGAGGCGGCCGTGGCCTTGAAGAAGTTACCATCCTGGCATTTGCCCGAAGACGAAGTGGAAAACCACTTCGAGGTTGGCTGAGGTGGGAATCGAACCCCCTCTACTCATTTGGAACACTCGAGGCTGAGTATACCCCGTTCCAGTCCTCATACCACTTTTCAAATTTCGTGGCAGAGCCGGCAATCGAACCCAGGACCTCAGGGGCGGCAGCTAACAATGCTGACCGCTACGCTACGGAGGCGACTCGGTTTAATTTACCGAAGGTATAAAGCTGAAAAACCTTACACCTAAAATGACATTTAAAAAAAATTGCCGAAGCACGGAATCGAACCCTGGACTACTGGCCTTTCGCACAGCAATGCTATCCATTACGCCAGCGCCACATGGTAAAATGAATCATGCCAAGAGTTAAAGGATTGAGAAAGGCAATAGAGGCTTGGGTCGGTTGCCTAACTTAGAGGGTGGAGGCCTGAATCAACCCTTATTTTAGGGGTTAAGGAGGCCATTCCCACCCCAAGTTCCCTATCTCAAATTACTTCTATACCCGTCCCCTACACGATCTATCATTCTCCAAAGGTACATAAAAGACACCCTGTATACATTGTACCACGCCCAGTCATTGGACAAATACGTGTTGACCGACTGGAGAGTTACAACTAACAGTTTGTAGAGGCATCACTGTAAAATATGGCTTCAAAGCCACACATAGCCAGGTGACGGGTCACTTGATCACTTGGTACCAGAGTTCTCTCAAGTGAGCTTCATAACGAGGATTAACTAATGATGGTCGGGTGGCATTGTGACTTACCTTGGGCAGCGACGAATACCACTGCGAGTAACATCACCAGGACAGTTACGATGACTCTCATGTTGAACAGGAAGCTCAGTGGATAGTAGTGTTCCTCCCCTCAATTTATACTTCCTGAACACTGTTTATGGGTTAGCTAGTCCCTATTTAAGTTTAGTGATAACAGGTAGAACAACAGTCCATAAATTTTCACTAAGTGATATACCACTGTATACAGTATATCACTTTTGTTATCGTCAAGGACGTACCTTGATTAGACCATAGGTGATTATCATATTTAGTTCCGTGAGGTAAGAGTAAAGTCAGTAGAATGCTTTCTTTTCCAGATATGCGCATATACAGTAGTTTACGATGCCCACATTAGGAAATGTGGGCTATGTCGTCGTTTCTTTTCCCTACAAGCACCTTCGGTGGCGTAGTTGCTGTGCCCAAGATCGAGGGTTCAAACCCGGCCGATCTAACAGTAAGTTTCATTCCGCTTGGATGCTCAAGTCGCGAGAAAATCACTTAATTTTTTTTTATTTAGTCAATTTACCCTCTAGGTTGGTGGTTCCCACGCACTCTGCGAGGGAACTCACCACTACCGCCTCTAGGGGCAGTGTCCTGGAGCTTGGAACATCTGGACGGGAGGGATACAACTAGGGAGGTGTGATAAGCACTTCGCCCAGGCGGCCTCACCTGCAAAGCGAACAGGGGCCTCATGAGGGGTTGGAAGGGATGGAAGATTGGGATGGATAGGCTAGGAAGAGGGAAGGAGGCGGCCGTGGCCTTACAGTAGGTACCATCCCGGCATTTGCCCGAAGACGAAGTGGGAAACCACGGAAAACCACTTCGAGGATGGCTGAGGTGGGAATCGAACCCCCTCTACTCATTTGGGCCACCCGAGGCTGAGTAGACCCCGTTCCAGTCCTCATACCACTTTTCAAATTTTGTGGCAGAGCCGGGAATCGAACCCAGGACCTCCGGGGCGGCAGCTAAGCATGCTGACCGCTACGCTACGAAGGCGACTAAATTCCTTTAAAATATTTAAAATTCGCGTGGCCACCGTGTTCACCATTACGGATGTCCCTTAGATGACTTTATTTTAATATTTTAATACCCAGTTTCCGTTTGAATGTTGTGATCATAGAAAATAAAATCAGGTAAAATATTTCTCATGGCCACCATAGATTTATATACATGTATATGAAGAATTTCAGGGTGGTTCATAGTTCAAACTGTCACTTAGATCGCTTAATTAGGACACAATAAATATAAACATGTTTTTAAAATTTCGCACAGCCACGTTGTTGAATTTCTCAAAACAATTGAATTAAATTCGATACCAGTGTATTAGGCCTTGTATAAAAATATATGATTCCAGTTTCCATTGTGCCAGGGTGAATTAATTCGCTTGAAAAATCCAATTTAACATTTGAAATTTGCGTGGCCACCATGTTGGTTTTGTACTTATTAGGTTCTTTTAAGTAACCGTATTAGTATAGTATCCTCTACCATACAATATTTGATGTTGATAGTGGTAATAGTTTTGGAGATAATTAAAACGGGAAAAAGTTTTGCGCAGCTGCCATGATGGATTTGTAACAGTATTGAAATTTAAAAGCCACAATCGGGGTCGGAAGAGGTGGTAGTAAGTTTTTTTCCAAGTTCCATTGAAATCGCTCCAGCTGTTCAGATTTATTCGGGACACACATTCACACACACACGGTCAAGGGGTGATCTCATAAGCTATAAAAGCATAACATAGGCTGATAAATCCACCCATGGGACTTTGAGAAAGCTGTTAAGTACAAAACCAACATGGTGGCCAAGTGAATTTAAAATATTCAAATGGATTTTTCTCTCACTTTTATCAACAGACCACAGTGAAATTTGGTATTATAATTGTTTATACAAGGTTTAATCTACTGGCACCAAATTTAATTCAATTCTTTTCATAACTCAAGATGGCAGCTGTGCGAAATTTTATCATTTTAAATGATCTAGTCGACTTCGTCATTACGCTGGGGTCTGGCGTTACGTTACGGTGACGGGACGAAATGTACCCAGACGCACTTAGGTGTTGACGTCATAGTACCGCTTGGTGCATGTGTACCCCGACAATCTCTACTTCGTTAGTATAAGACAAAAATCCCCTATTCTTGGATGTCACGGGTAATCTCGAGAACCACTGGACAGATATTGATGCGGTTTTCACCATTCTGTAAAGGATATCTCGAGGAAAGATTCTGTAGAAAATAATTTATGTATGATCAAAGGAAGCCAAGCAGTAACGATTTCAGTGAAAAAGTCGAAAACAAACTTGGCGTCCGTGCGCTTCTTAAGCTTACGCTGGGCAAACCGTTAAAACTATCAATATACTATGAGCGTAAGAATTGGTCAGCATGAAAAGTTCTACAAAAAGTCCGCGAGAGCATATCTCTATCTTCAATACATCGCCAACTATAAGTGTTTTTAGACTGGATGGAAGGGGCTAGTCTCCGCGCGCTCTGGTGAGTGTGCGGCATCCTGCGCGCTTCACATTGCTTTGCCCTTGGTTTGCACTTGCAGTTTGCAAATAATTTGAAACAAGATAAGCAAGATAAGTATTATGCAGATAATTTTCTAACATGTGAAGAGTCTTTGGCTTCGAGCGAAGCGAGAAGCCTCCACCCTTTCTAGGATTTTTCAGCATTTGTAGCATTTAAAATGATTCAAAGTCTAGTCTTTCAGGCTGACTGTCACTTTTTTTAAATAAATTTACTAGTTTTGTGTCCTAATCATGCGATAGAAGTGAGCGTTTGTATAATGAACCTACGCAATAATTTTCCTCTACTGGTACATTACCCTATGGCGGACATATAGAACAACATGGTATAGCTATAGAGAGAAGGGTTGAGGACAAGGACTATATAGGCCCTGTAGGTAGGTCAGGGTTAGAATATGTTAAACAGATTGGTTCGGGTGTAAGGTGTGTTAGCTATGTATAGATGAAACGATCAGCTCAGAACAGGGAGTTGCATCAAACCAGTCTAGAGATTGTAGATTCAACACACACACGATTCACAGATCGTTTCAACTTGAATATCCCGCGTCAGGTTTCTTCGGACTTCACGCGCCATATTCATTGGTGCAATACAGTGTTTAGTACAGTCATATAAATCAGAGCTGGAAACTTCGACCCGATACGATAGACAGCTAACGTCACCTTTCACAACACCTGTCACTTTACGGTCATAGATAATGTACTTTAAAGATAAAGATAACCACATTGCTTCACCACTAGAAAGGTTACGAAACCATTCAAGACAAATGGGAAAATGTATGTTATAAATTAATGAATATAGAAGGTGATGGAAAACCATGCCATTGTTATCAAGAGTCGTACCCTGCTTAACGACATTACGATGAAGTGAAGTTGATTTAGAGTGGTTTATATATGAAAATAAATGTGGAATTAAGACTGTTCGTCGTTCTTCCTGAGTTGGCACTTAAACGTCCGCGATGATGAGGATGAAATATCAGTGTACTTAAATATTACGTAGGGAAAATGTTGGACTGCTCTATATTACATAATAAATACCCTGTTTTTTCAATCCGTACATTCAGTGTATAGCGACATGGGCGCCTTGATCCATGCCGCCACACCACGTCTCTATAAGCGAGGCATAGGAAGATAACGGCGCCAGAGAAGTCATTTATTGTGTTTCTCATGATATCAAAAGTCGCATATTTGTACTTACCTAACAGTCCCATAAAACCAGTGGTGGCTGGAGGGTTTTGGGGCCGGAGTAGCGGTCTCAATACTAACATAACCCGTACATTTATCTTAAAACAAGTAGTTCCGTGAAGAACTATACAGCCTGAAATTTCAGTTTGATTGCTGTAATAGATTCGTAGATATTGAGAACCGACTAAATATTTCGGATGGTCGGCATGTTGGATTTTATATATGTAGGTCCTAGAGTTTACTGTTACATGCAGATTATTGTGAACGTGTAGTATTCAAACTTCAATCGCATAATTAAGACACAAGAAAAAACAAGGAGATTAAAAAATTTTTCACAGCTACCATCTTGAGGTTATGGAAACAATTGAAATAAATTAGATGCCAGTGGATTAACATTCGGATAAAGATTTACTGTACCAAGTTTCACTGCACGCGGATGGTTAAATTGCGAGAAACGTCCATGTGAATATTTATAATTCGCGTCACCGCCATGTTGGATTTGTGATCACCAGGTTATTTAAAGTCCTATAGGTGAACATAAGTTCATAGCGCCTATGAACATTAAAAAATGCAGTTTGATTGCTAAAATAGATTCGTAGATATTCAGTATCGTCTAAATATTTCGGATGGTCGCCATGTTGGATTGTAAAAAGTATAGGCCATAGAGTCATGTACCATTAAAGGAAAATTATTGCGTAGGTTCATTATTCAAACTTTCACTTCGATCGCATGACTACATCACAAGAAATAAAAACTTAATTTTAAAATTCGCACTGCCGCCATCTTGAGGTTATGTAAACAATTGAATTAAATTAGATACCAGTGGATTACAATGTGTATAAATATTTCCTGTACCAGGTGTCAGTGCGCTTGGAACATTAAATCGCGAGAAAGGTCTATTTAAAATGTTCAAATTCGCTTGGCCGCCATGATCGTTTTGTAGTTAACCGGTTTTTGAAAATCTTATAGATGGAATTCCAGTAGTCCCCTTTATCTCCATACAAAATTTTAGGGAGATACCACTAATAGTTTCAGAGATATAGAATGCCGGTGAAATATTTCGCACATCCGCCATCTTGTGATTATGTAAACAATTGAATGAAGTTAGATGTCGGTGCATTACAATGTATATAAACATATACTGTACCAAGTTTCATTGCGTTTGGTTGGTCAAATCGCGAGAAACGTCTATTTAAAAGTCGCAAATTCGCTTGGCCGCCATGTTGGTTTTGTAGTTACCAGGTTTTCAAAAGTCACATAAGTGAAATTATAGTAGTTCCCTCTATCACCATACAAAATTTCAGGGTAATATCGGTAATAGTTTCGGAAATATTGAATGCTGGTGAAATATTTCGCACAGCCACCATGTTGGATTGGTGAGTCGTAACAACATTTGAAGGACACGGTCAAGGTCGCCGGGAATAGTGCTATGAACTTTCCGAGTTTCATTGAAATCGCTCCTGCCGTTTACATTTTATTAGGGGGGGACACACACACGAATCACACACACACACACGCACACACACACGGACAAAAGGTGATCTCATAAGCCTATTTTTTCAAAATTGAAAATAGGCTAAAAATTACATAAGAAGAAAGAGCAAGTTGAAACGCTTCGGGTTGAGTTTTACCGAAAGCGTTTTGACATCTGATCTTATGGCTGTATATTTCAGGCGTTTTATTGTATAGAAAATCAATAATTGCTTTAAATAATGACGGGCCAACGGCCTAGCCGTGTTGAAACACCGGATCCCATGAGAACTCCGCAGTTAAGCAACATTGGGCGCAGTCGGAACTTGGATGGTGTGCCGGTTCTAGGCCCTGCGCGCTGTTGGCCAACATAAGGAGGAGTGGAAAGGCCCTGGCCACCCTACCGCAAGTAAACTCCGGCTCGGACCTGCCTTCGGGCAGAATACCAATTAAATTTAAAATAATGACGTCCGAGGATATAATCAAAGATAGGAATAGTTCCAGAAGGATGGTGAAAAGCTATCAGGGATTTATGGTGGAGGCATCCCTTGAAGACGGAGAGGCCCTTTAACAGAGGAGCGGAAGAATAAGCTGATAGTTGGGCTCAAGAGATACTGGCAAGATGTCTAAGCCGGCAGACGAACAAGGCTCAGACACTGAAATGAGAGTGGTTGTTAACACGAAGTCCATAGAGGCTCAAGTTTACGGTAAAAATAAAATAAGACGACCGATAGCGTAATCTGTACTAATATAATAAAGCTGCAGAGTTTGTGTGTTTGTGTGTTTAAACGCGCTAATCTCTGGAACTACTACTGTCGACCAAAATATTATGTGCACTCGAGTTTGAAGGTTGTTTGTGAAGTAACCAATAGACCTACATAAAATCCAATAACATCATCATTTTCGTCATTCTATTTTACGTTAGATCATGTGGGGTTTGAATTTTTAATTTATATTTTAATATTTTTTATCGCAGTTGAAACACAAAAAGTGCCCGTTTTTAAGCGTGTTTCGACCATGCGTCACATTTATGAATTATTACCTCACAAACCCGTCATCAGATCGAATTCAAATTTTAACACAATATACATTGGAATGTTGTATAACTGGTTTATTAATTTCAAAATTTTGTGTGTTCAGGAACGAAAGTTATCATTTTTGTAATGTAACTTTTTCTCGGCTCGGGGTGGTTGGAAAATGTAGTTCTTGGTTGCGTTGTAATCCTTACAGATCAAAAGGTTATGCTGTATGACTGTGAAATACGTAAATTAATTCACATATTTTATATCGGTTTGTATTTGTACGAGGAATTAAGCCATAGTTCACCAGCTAGCCGCTCCGGAAAATGCTGTACAGCGTTGCTTATATGGAGTCCATCACTACCGAGTGAGGCGTGCCATGAAGCGTGTTGGAGCCCACCTTGGCAACGCTGTACAGCTTTCACCGGAGCGGCTAACTGGTGAACCATGTCTTTAATTCCCCATACAAATACAAAGGTCGGAACACCAAGGTTTGCACATTCAGTAAGTGGTAAGTTTAGGTACGGTAACTCAAATAATTTACACGAGTAAATAAGTTCTCAAATAGTAGGTGTAAACTTGAATAATCCAATCGTTTGTTATCAATCAAAAGATTGGTTTTATTCCAAATTAAAACTCAACGAATTTCATATTTTTAGTAATTTTCTCTGGGAGGATTTGATCCCCCTAATCACCCCCGTAGTTACGCCACTGAATATGCTGTTGATTCTGACAAGGAATCTTGCTTCAGTGGCAACGAATACAATACTCCAGTTATTATATCCAGACAGTGACGTTTGGACCTTTACAAGGCCAGTTGAGGAATTGAGGTGTTACCAAAATGTGAAGTGGGACGGTATATCATCATACTTCGGCAATACAGGTAATTCATGAACACGTCACCACGCAATAGAAAAAAAAGGTGACTCTTTTTGAACTGCCTTATTTCAGAGAAACTTCTCTTCTTACAGAAAATCATGAAATCATACCATACACTATGGTGGAGGAATATCGATGTTTTGTTGTTGTTGATGGTGATGATGATTTATTTATCTGCTCTCAGACATGTAACCCCGTGTACTTGGGTGTGTGTGGAATTTGTCCGATAACCTCGTTATTGTGATGGCTCTATTGGTGTGTGTATTTATAATTGAGATGATTCGGAAGGAGGCTGCCGTGTCGCTAAGTAGGTACGAAATGCTTGGAGTAGATGTGGGAAACAACGGAGAACCACTTTTAGGATGCCTGAGGTGGGAGGCGAACTCGCCTCCTTTCTGTTCTTCCTCACCAGGCTGAGTGAATTCCATTCCAACCCTCGGACCAGAATTAAATTTCTTGGCAGAGCCGGGAATCGAACCCGAATCTCAGGGGTGACAGCCAAAAATGGTAGCCACTGTACGTCGAGGTTATCAAAATCAATGCACGGGAGCAGAAATAAATAGATTAACATAAATTCATGGGAATAAAGGAAATAGCTGCGCTTCAGGTCAAATCAACATGGGGTATTTAATAAACCAAATTACGTAATTATTTCATATTAGCTGTACCCGGCATGCGTTGCAATGCCAATCAAAGAAAGTGTTGGCATTGTAACTATGCATGTTGAAGTGCTTTTGGATTCCCAATATTGTTTTTTTTTTTTTCGTTAACCACCTCTAAACTATTGTAAAATTGATTTAATATCTCAAAAAAATCATGGGAGCGTGCTCAACAACTCACCAAATTTTCATCGCAATGAAATGAATGGTATATGAACGCATACGGGACTTTGTTGAAACGATTCGAGCGCCGTCACCCATTTGCTGAATATACTCGTACGCTACCTGTTGTGAAATGGATTTACTAAGTGAAAACCTTCCCTGGCGTGTTCACAACAACTCATGAAAGTTTCATCGCAATCGGATGAATGGCATATGAACGCATACGGGTTTTTGCTTAAACGATTCGCGCGACGACACTCATTTGTTGAATCTACTTGTGCGCCACCCACTGAAAAATTGATTTACTAATTCATACACCTTCGCAGGACTGTGCTCAACTCCCCAAAGTTTTATGATAATCGGATGAATGTTATATGAACGATACGGAACTTGGTTGAAACGATTCACGCGCTGTCGCCCATTAATTGAATCTAATCGTGCGCTACCAATTGTAAAATGGATTTACTAAATCGGTAATCTTTGCGGGAGAGGAAACAACATTTCTCCAAATTTCATTGCAATCGCATGAATGGTATATGAACGCATACGGATTTTTTTTAAACGATACGCACGCCGTTACTCATTTGTTGAATCTACTTGTGCGATACCTATTGTAAAGTGGATGTACTAAGCCAGAAAGCTTCCCTGAAATGTACACAACATCTCACCCAAGATTCATCGCTTTCGGACAAATGGTATATGAACACATACGGGACTTTTTTGAAACGCTTCGCGCGCCTTCGCTCATATGTTGAATCTACTTGAACGCTACTTATTGTAAAATGGATTAACTAAGCCTGAATTTTTCCCTGGAGTGTACACAACAACTCACCCAAGTTTAGTCGCTATCAGACGAATGGTGTATGAACTTATACAGAACTATATAGAAACGCTTCACGCGTCGTCGCTCGTTTGTTTAATCTACAGTACTTGTGCGATACCTATTGAAAAGTGAATTTACTAACCCAGAAACATTCCCTGAAGTGTACACAACATCTCACCCAATTTTCATCGCTATCAGACGAATAGTATATGAACGCAAACGGGACTTTGTTGAAACGCTTCGCGCATCGTCGCTCATTTGTTGAATCTAGTCGTGCGCTACCTATTGTAAAATTGATTTACTAAGCCAGACACCTTGCCTGTAGTGTACACAACCTCTCACCCAAGTTTCATCGCTATCGGACGAATGATATGTGAACGCATACAGGACTTTGTTGAAACGCTTGACCCGTCGTCACTCATTTGTTGAATCTACTCGTGCGCTACCTATTGTTAAGTCGATTTACTAAACCAGAAACCTTCCCTGAGGTGTACACAACATCTCACCAAAGTTTCATCACTTTCAGACGAATAGTATATGAAGGCATACGGGACTCTGTGGAAACGCTTCGCTCTTCGTCACTCATTTGTTGAATCTTCTCGTGCGCTACCTATTATAACATGGATTTACTAAGCGAGAAACCTTGTCTGTAGTGTACACAACCTCTCACCCAAGTTTCATCGCTATCGAAAGAATGATGTGAACGCATACAGGACTTTGTTGAAACGCTTCGCCCGTCGTCACACATTTGTTGAATCTACTCGTGCGCTACCTATTGTTAAGTCGATTTACTAAACCAGAAACCTTCCCTGAGGTGTACACAACATCTCACCCAAGTTTTATCACTTTCAGACGAATAGTATATGAAGGCATACGGGACTTTGTTGAAACGCTTAGCTCGTCGTCGCACATTTGTTGAATCTACACGTGCGCTACCTATTATAACATGGATTTACTAAGCCAGACACCTTGCCTATAGTGTACACAACCTCTCACCCAAGTTTCATCGCTATCGGACGAATGGTATATGAACGCATACAGGACTTTGTTTAAACGCTTCGGCCGTCGCCGCTCATTTGTTGAATCTACACGTGCGCTACCTATTGTAAAAAGGATTTACTAAGTCAGAAACCTTTATTGGAGTGTGCACGACAATACAACCAACGTTTCATAACGATCGGATGAATGGTATATGAACGCATACGGGACTTTGTTCAAGCGATTCGCGTGCCGTCACTCATTTGTTGAATCTACTCGTGCGCTACAACTTTCATATTTATTCACCTTTTAATCCTTCCCTGGACTTCCACAAATAATTCAAGACCAAAATTAGCCGAATCGGTCCAGCCGTTCTCGAGTTTTAGCGAGACTAACGAACAGCAATTCATTTTATATATATAGATAGATATCTAAATCCATAGATTACAGTACGCGTTCTCGTTCAAATCCCGTATGTTTTTGTTATAATAATGATGGCGCCTAATACGTGTATGCAAAGAAAACAACAATGAATCAATTAATCATTTTATCATTATTAAATAGTGTTCGAACTGGCAGACAGAAATAAATTGGGACATTAATTGTACTTCCTGGATTTCCCATGGTACCTAGCCTGGCTACATCCTTATTAATTTGTAGCCCGAGAAATGATCAGCTGTTTAAATTACTTGTTATTGCACTTCATATAAATCATCGGCAGAGTTCTGTGCGGCGCGTGGTATAGTGAATAGCTCTGTTGCTACCACCAGAAAGCCAGGGTTCGATTTCCCAGCTCTGCGAATAAATTTCAATCTGGCGAAACAGGTAATTAAATGAAATAACTGCAACGGAGTTGTTGGGTATTATCCTTGGCTCTCGACAGTACAATAGTTAAGAAGTAAGAAATCAATCAATCCAGGTCGATACTAACAATAACAATAAATGGGGCTACCTTACCGGATTTTCTTGTAAACTACATTGACTGCTCAGTCATGCAGTGAAGTTGTTCACATTAATAGTACAGTATTACCACCGCCACAACACTGAAGTCTTGAGAGGGGAAAATGAACGAACTCACTGCTACGAACACCTCAGTAACGCGGGATGCATTTCTAAAACCCATGTTACATCACCGTTCGATCGAGTGGCCTCCGGAGAGGCCAAGTGCAGGTCTTTCTAGTAGACGTCCGTGGGCGACCTGCGCGTCGTAATGAGGATAAAATGATGAAGAGGACGTAACATACACCGTTGTAACAACGAAATAGTCCTCGTTTAAAATGTTGCATTATCATACTAATATATAACAAGTAGTTCCGTGAAGAACTATACAGCCATTATTTCATATATCCTGCTCATGTTAATTGTCTCTATCAACTTACAAAATTTCAGTTTAATTGCTGTAACAGATTCGTAGATATTGAGAACCGTCTAAATATTTCATATGGTCGCCAGGATGGATTTTTATTTTTGTACTATTACATTAAGATTATTGTGTACGTATGGTATTCAAACTTCAATCGCATGATTAGAACACAAGAAGTAAAAACGAGATTTTAAAAGTACGCACACGAAGCCATCTTGTGATTATGCAAACAATTGAAATAAATTACATGCCAGTGGATCAACATTTGTATAAGCATTTAACGTGCAACGTTTCACGGCACTCGGATAGATAATTCGCGAGAAACGTCCATTTAAATATTTATACTTCGCGTCGCCGCCATGTTGGATTTGTGCTCACCAGGTTACTGAAAGTCCTATAGGTGAACATATGTTCATAGTCTCTATGAACATAAAAAAAATCAGTTTGGTAGCTGTAAAAGATTCATAGATATTGAGAACCGTCTAAATATTTCGGAAGCTCGCCCTTTAGGATTGTTATATGTGTAGGCCATCGAGTTATGTACCATTCAAGGACAATTATTGCCTAGCTTCATTATTCAAACTTTCACTTCGATCGCATGATTACGAGACAAGAAAAAAAAACTTAATTTTAAAATTTCGCACAGCCGCCATCTTGAGGTTATGTAAATAATTGAATTAAATTAGATGGCAGTGCATTACAATCTGAAAAATCATTTACTGTACCACATTTCACTGCGCTCAGAGAGTTAAATCACGAGAAAAGTCTATTAAAATATTTCAAATTCGCTTGGTCGCCATGTTCGTTTTGTTCTTTACAGGTTTATGAAATATACATAGGTAAACTTGTATCAGTACACTTTATCACCGTACAAAATTGCATGATGATATCTGTAATAGTTTCGGAGATATAGAATGTCAGTGAAATATTTCGCACAGCCGCCCATTTTGAGGTTATGTAAACAATTGAACTAAATTAGACTCCAATGCATTACAATGTGTATAAACATTTGCTGTACCAAGTTTCATTACGTTTGGATAGTTAAATCGCGAGAAATGTCTATTTAAAAGTTTCAATTTCGCTTGACCGCCATGTTGGTTTTGTAGTCACCAGGTTTTTGAAAGTCTCATAGGTGAACTTCTAGTAGTGCCCTTTATCACGGTGCACAATTTCAGGGCGATATCGGTAATAGTTTTGGAGATATTGAATGCTAGTGAAATATTTCGCACAGCCGCCATGTTGGATTGGTGAGACGTGCCAAAATTTGAAGGGCACGTCGAGGTCGCCGGGAATAGTGCTATGAACTTACCGAGTTTCATTGAAATCGCTCCAGCCGTTTAGATTTTATTAGGGGGACAAACACACACACCTCACACACACACACACACACACACACGCACACACACACGCGGACAAAAGGTGATCTCATAAGCCTATTTCTTCAAAATTGAAAATAGGCTAAAAATGAGATGGTTTGTGTCTGTCTTTCTGTCAGTCTGTCTGTGTGTTACTCAATAACGCAAGAACCACTAGTCCGATTTAAATGAAATTTTGCATGGATGTAGCTGATTTACCATGTTTACGTATAGGATACTTTTAATTTCGATATTTTGCACTATTAAAAATGGCGACCATTTTAGTGACGTCACTACACCTTTGGTTTCAAAATTTCATATTTCCATATCAAATAAAAAGAGAACGCTAAGAAATAGCAAGCTTTTGATGGCACATACGAGCTTCAAAATTGAATTTCCTATTCGAAAGGTCCTTATCACTTTTCGTGTATCTCCAACGGTTAGCGAGTAAAACCCACATTTGTGAAGTCACTACACCCTTTGGTTTCAAAATTTCATATTTCCATTTCAAATAAAAAGGGAACGCTAAGAAATATCAAACTTTTGATGCATACACAAGATTTAGTATTTAATTTGCTATCCAAAAGGTCCTTATCACTTTTCGTGTATCTCCAACGGTTAGCGAGTAAAACCTAAATTTGTGCAATAAAACACGGTCAACACCGAGCGGTGCAGTATAAGATGTTCAGTAAAGAACATATAGCCTACTTTCTCCTAAATGCATGAGTATAGTTATAACTCGTTGTTATTATCAAAGAGTATAATAGAACTATTCTGTGTTGAAGACCTTAGAAACGATTTACCTCTACCAAACGCCACAACCTAGATAAAAACTGCTACCATCATTGAAGAAAGAAAGATAAGAAGTATATCAAGAATGTTATGGATCTGGAGACATAATCGACCGGACTGGCTGCGTGGCTCAGCGGTAACGTTCTCGCTTGCTGGGCCCTAGGTTGCAGGATCGTATCCTGGCGTAGTCAGCTGGCATTTGAGGGTGCACAAATGCGAGGGAGCCGTGTCAGTACATTTACTGGCACGTTAAAGATCCCCTTCGGGCCAAAATTCCGGCACCCTGGTGTCTCTAAAAGCAGCAGTAGTTAAAAGGGATGTATAACCATTATTATTATTATTATTATTATTATTATTATTATTATTATTATTATTATTATTATTATTATTATTATTATTAGATATACGACCTGCCGTGGGCAACATCCAACTTTGAGTTGAGGCATGTCTTTACACGTCTGGTTGTGCATGGCTTTCACAACCCTAATTGAATTAACAAATCTTTCCATGACCCTACAGAGACGTGTGTATACAAACTATGTGGATATTTTCGATTGCTATTTGCCTGAAATAAAAGTAGTAATTAATAACCTGAACTAACACCAACGGCTTGAATTCAGTTACTATGTGAAATCGTTTTGTTCTTTACTTCAAATAACATTTTCAAATAACGCAAAATAGGCTGTTACAATCCCTTTAAAATAAAAAGTAAAAATGTATCGTAGTATCATCTTGTCATTCTTCAAATTCGATGCGCATAGAATGCTAATGGTATAGTAATCAATGGAGCCCCACGTAGACTAGTCGTGACATCTAGTGGTGAAATATCGAACAATATAATCCTAACAGAGCGAGTGCATTCTAGCGGCCAGAAGAAGAAACTTTTCAATAAAATCTGGAAGTTAATAAGTAGGCGTGCAGTTACCTTTTTGGCAGCTAGATGTCTCGAGTAAATCTGCTGGCGAATTATGTTTTAATTAAATATATATTTTACACCATAATTTGCACAATATAACGCTTAATTTTACAACATCTGAGTCATTACAAAACAATAAACATGTAACATTTCAAGCAAAAAACCTAGCTCTGATCGGGTTTGAACCATAGGCATTTGAGCGGTAGGCTAACGCTCTACCACTGAGCTAATTGTGTCAACGAATATCGTTCTATATAAAATGACTTACAAAGAACTTGTTAGCAAATAATGATTTATACTAAACGATTTCATCACTGGAGTATATTATTTATATATAAAGCATTTCATACAAAGTTTATTTATTTTGTATCAGTACGCTATATTGCATGCAATACTCAAATTAGTGAAATATAAGTCAGGCACAAGATATCCGCTGCCATCTTGTCTTATTACTGAATCGGCTCAGCTTTTTAAAATCACGTCTGCACTATAGTATTACAAAATAAACTTTTAATTTCGAACGTGCCTCTTCCTTTAGAACAGTTAAAACGATTCTCGGCTCGATAATCGGAACTGGTGGGTCCCATGATATGGATTATAAAGTTTGCATAATTCGCACGGCCGCCATCCTGAAATGGTATGGCGGACGACCATGTAGTTTGGTCACAAGACGCATCCTATACGAAGGTATGTTGTTACAAAATTTGGTAGAGATCGGATGATCTGGTTAGTCGTTATTTGATGTTACGTTTTGAACGTTTGAGTGGCCACCATTCAGTTTTAGTAAAGATGGCGGCGATATAAAACATGACACTGAGGTGTCCTTTGCTAGTGCTACCTTTGTACCGAATTTCGTTCAATTCGCATTCACCGTGTTTGAATTGATAGGGGGGGACAGACATTCAGAGTACACACACTCACACACACACAGACACACACACACACACAGACTCACACACACACATACACACACACACACACACAGACTCACACACACACATACACACACACAGACAGACACACTTTTTTCTCCCTGTGTTGATCTCATAAGTCTACTTTCATTTTTTGCAAAAATCGAAAGTAGGCTAAAAATAAAGTTTGTATGGTTTTTTTTCGCAATTTCTACGGAAATTTGAGTTATTTACGCGTTTCAGACTGTTTTATTATGGATGCGCGCGAAAATAATGTTTTGGTCTGTCTGTTTGTTTGTTTGTCTGTGGACAACTTTGTTCCCTTATAACTCGAGAACGGCTGGGTGTATCAAAGTAAAATTTGGTACAGATATCCATCAGAGGAACGACACTTATCATTGATGTAACCCTTCTCCATACCTCTCATAAAAGAGGGCCTACCCCCTTAAAATACATGCTGAAATAGGAGTAGAAGGACGAGACAAAGATCATTTTCAGCCCCTCAATGTGAGAGACAAAACTCGGGGGCCCTAAAGGGTCCCCTAAATCCACATTTTTAGGCCTTAAAACCAACCGTTTTTGAGATATTCACAGAAAACTAATTTCATTTAATAAACTAATGAACGAATTCAAGTCGGTAACCATGGCAACAGATTCTCAGAGGTCCATCTATTGGTGTAAGACGCAATGCAATTCCATTAATTACATTGGTGTAAAAGTTTGCAAACGGCTAGAAGGTTATCACAGAAAGAAATTAAGCTGTAAAATTCATCAATACGTATAATGCGCTTAAGGGGGTCAAGGGGTACACTAGAATTTTTTCACGCGATTTACACCTGCGGGTGTGGTACGGCAGGTCTATTATATTCCTATCCCTATATTATATTATCATTATTAGTATTATATTATGGCGTACAGCGAGGAGACAAAGCCCCTCGGTGCCAGAAACAAAACTTGGGGGCCTCGAAAACTACATTATAAGGCTCTAAAACCAACAGTATCTGAAATATTCCCAGAAAACTAATTTAATTTAATTTAACAAACTAATGAAGGAATGAAAATCGGTAACCATGATAACATTATCTCAAGGGGTGGCATCCAACTTTCCATCTATTTCTGTAAGAAGCAATGTCACTCCATTTGTACCTTGCCACGGTGGGTGAGTGGATAGGGTGTCGGTCTACTAACCCCAAGATTGCAGGTTCACTCCTGGCCGTGGTAAGTGATTTTTGAAAGGCGGAAAAAATACGACTCGCATGTCATACGATGTTGGCATGTCAAAGAACCCATTTGAATTCAGTAGGCCGTGTTCATAATGGCAAAATTAATCTCGGCAGTTTCCGCCAACACACAGTTCCTCATTTCTCTACTAGAAAATTCTATAGTGTTCAAGGAGCTTAGATATCTACTTTCCTTGACTTTCATAGTGATTCAAGGATCAACGAAATTTCAACATGCAAGCTACCCTCTGGGTGTCAAATTACGAAGCATGCACCCGCCCACCGAGGCCATACGATATTATTATTAGGCTACTCCATTTATTACATTTCTGTGAAAGTTTGCAAATGGCGATAAGGTTATCACGGAACCAACGTAGACTTTATAATTTGTCAATGCAATTAAGGGGGTCAAGGGGTAACCTAGAATTTTTTCATGCAATTTCACGTGCGACATATAGTACAGAAAGTCTATTATATCTCCAAACAGCAACATTATTTTCAAAAAATCCTGAATTGAATCAGCATTTTTTGCGGCTTTTAGGAATTCGGGCCATTTGAGGCTAAAGAACCTGAATTTTCATGCACCACAAGCCTTTATAATTTATGAAAGAGGTCTTCCTGTGTATGGGGACCTAACACAACGTAGAGGGTAATTTTTAAGTGAGGTGTATTGCGCTACGTCTACAAGGCTTTCAAATCTATTTCACGTCAGGAAGTACACGTTAGGTGAATTTAGTTTGAGAGCACATTTTAACTAATCTTTTTTTTTTTTTTTTTTTTTGTCGACATACGGGTTCATCGTAAGGATGATTTTGTTTGATACTGTATGGTAGAATAACCCATATTTCGATATCTGGGTGATATGTTGTAGACAATAGAATTGTCTGTCTGTCTTTCTGTGTATCTTTATGTACGCCTATAAATCGTGTTCGGATGCTTGGTGCATCGTAAAATTAGGTATGGTAAACATGAGTCAATACAACAATCATTTATAAAACTCACCGTACTTTTCATATACTTTTCATGGATATAGGGAAAAACTTCTCAAAATACACGCTAAAATAGGCGAAATATAAAAATTATCCTAGAAGGACGATCAAAGCATATGTTGCGCTTCTCGTTGTGAGACACAAAATTCGCGAGTCTATAAGGGGTCTCCGAAAATCACATTTTAAGGCCCTTAAATTAACAGTGTGTGTGATATTCCCAGAAAACACACTTCGTTCTGATAAACTTATGAAGGAATGACAAACCGCTAACCATTGCAACAGTAGCTTAATTGATAATGTCTGGTGTTAATATATAACACCGTTCGAAGAACGGGTACTTCTGCTAGTATTAAAATAAGTGCATGAATGTTATGTCTTCAAATAACAGACGAGAGCATTATCATAATATTCTTAGTGCATGGGAGCATGGAGAGTTTGATAGCGCATGCGCAACTTTGGACTCTGCCAGGCTGACGTGAGTCCAAGGAAACAGTTTCTCCCGCACTCCTCACCTCACACACTGCCACCCATCAGAGTGATTCCCTAGTGGCTGACTCGCGCAACTTCACGTTATCTCCGGACGGAACGTCGAGAGTCCCAACTATACATGCACCCGAAAACATTGACCCGCGAACTGCTCACTGGAAACATTGACCGTAGTTTGTTAGTAACGAACGTAATCCTTCCTACTGAGAATGGTTACACTTCTACAATAAAAAGTAATTCTCTTAACATTACCAGTACATTTTTAGCCTACTTTTCACATTTTGCAAAAACGAGGAAAACGTAGACTTATGAGATCGATCCAGGAAAATGTGTGTCTGTCTGTCTGTCCTTCTGTCTGTATGTCTCTCTGTCTGTCCTTCTGTCTGTCTGTCTGTCGGTCTGTCTGTCCTTCTGTCTGTCTGTCTGTCTGACTGTGTGTGTGTGTCCCCCTATCAACTCCTAAACGGCTGCAGCAATCGAAACCAAATTTAGTATGAGTAAAGATGTACACAGGAATATCTCAAGCCTATATTTGAAAATGACGTCTTTGCTAACAACTGCTGAAAAAACGCACTAGAAATTTGAGCTCCATGTTGGTTATCTTGGAAAGTATGCATGAGAGCTATTCCAAAATTGGCACACATGTAGAGAATACTATTTCAGTTTAATTCCAAGGAGGTCATACATGACAGTGTTGCCAAAATAATTTAAATCCATCTGATAAGTCCTATTTTTAGATGCATATCACTTCTACACTATCAATTGGATTTCAACCAAATTTTGTATGTAATATGTGTACATAATCAGATATGACTGAGCATATTCTTAAGAGCCACCAGGGTTGCCAACTGTTAATAATGGCACTCTCTTAATTTTAACCAAATACCAATATATCAGAAAGTATACAAGCCGACAACTTTAAACTATGCACACGTATAGTACCTGACATTTTAGATTAATTTGGAGTAACTTATATACGTTAGTTGTACCAACATGATTCTAAGTCTGCTGATAGGACCAATTTTTAAATACATGTAATTTCTATACTATCAGTTGGATTTCAACCAAATTTAGTATGTGCTATGTGTAAAATAACAGATATGACTATAAGTATTCATAAGAGCAATCAGTGCTGCCAACTGTTAATAAATGCTGTCTATATTTTTTACCCTAATATCAATATATCAGAAAGTATGCAAGCTAACAGCTCTATGCTTTGCACACGTAAAGCACCTGACAATCAATATTAATTTGGAGTAATTAATATAATTCAGTGCTGCCAACATGATTCTATGCCTGCTGATAGGTCAAATTTTAAAATACATGTAACTTCTAAACTAACAAATGGATTTCATCCAAAATTGGCACAACAAGATATCATAATATTTCAGATTATTTCTGACCAGCACACGCATGACATTGTTGCCAACATGGTTTTACGCGCGCTGATAGATCCAATGTCTAACTGCATGTAACGTCCATAGGACTTCAACCAAATTTTGTATTCTGTACCTTAAGAGATGGAACTAAGAATATATTCAGTCACCAGGGCTGCCAACTGTAGTGCTCTATTAGGCTACATTATACCAGGTATATTTCGAACTAATTAGACACTTCGATATTACCAACTTAATTTCGTAATTATTCTAGATAGATTCATATAAAGTAATCATTGGCATGAATCTTACATTTTAAGAAAAGTAGCTTCTTTAGTTCGTCATGGAAATTCTTGTTGACTTAAGATATGGAATAAAAACAATATTTTCCCTCCATTCTCTGGGAAGGGCTCCGTCCAAAAGTCCTGATAGGCCAGCCACCACTGAATAAAACATTCAGCTTGATTGATTAACTGTTTTCAGAGATATTGTGAACCGGTGAAATACACAGCGTGGACACCAGGTTGGATTGTTTATGTATAGGCTATAGAATTATATAAAATGCGTAGATATTAACCATTATGAAGATGGTATAACTATTATCCGTGTTGACTGAATATCTATATATATAAAGCACAAAGTTTGTCTGTCTGTCTGTCTGTCTGTCTGTTATGTATACAAATCTACACCGTTTCACCGATCTGAACCAAATTTTGTATACTTACCCTTTGGAACCCTGCGGGTAACCCTGTCAACATTAAATTTCGGACAGACCACCCCATGCCCTGCATTTAGGCCCTTTTGCACAAATCTACACCGCTTCACCGATCTGAACCAAAAGTTGTATATTTAACCTTTGGAACCCTGCGAATAACACTGTCCACTTGAAATTTCGGACAGACCACCCCATTCCCTGCATTTAGGCCCTTTGGTCCAAATCCACACCGTTTCACCGATCTCAACCAAAATTTGTATATTTACCCTTTGGAATCCTGCGAGTAACACTGACCACTTAAAATTTCGGACAGACCACCCCATTCCCTGCATTTAGGCCCTTTGGTCCAAATCTACACCGTTTCACCGATCAGAACCAAAATTCGTATTCTTACCCTTTGGTGCCCTGCGAGTAACACTGTCTGCTTGAAATTGCGGACAGACCACCCCATTCCCTGCATTTAGGCCCTTTGGTCCAAATCCACACCGATTCACCGATCTCAACCAAAATTTGTATATTTACCCTTTGGAACCCTGCGAGTAACACTGACCACTTAAAATTTCGGACAGACCACCCCATTCCCTGCATTTAGGCCCTTTGGCCCAAATCTACACCGTTTCACCGATCTCAACCAAAATTTGTATATTTACCCTATGGAACACTGCGACTAACACTGTCTGCTTGAAATTTCAGACAGACACACGCCATTCCCTGCATTTAGAACCATTTTGCACAAATCTACACCGTTTCACCGATCTGAACCAAAATGTGTATACTTACCCTTTGGAACCCTGCGAGTAACACTGTCTGTTTGAAATTGCGGACAGACCACTCCATTCCCTGCATTAAGGCCCTTTGGCCCAAATCTACACCGTTCCACCGATCTCAACCAAAATTTGTATATTTACCCTTTGGAACACTGCGACTAACACTATCTGCTTGAAATTGCGGAGAGGCTACTCCATCCCCTGCATTTAGGCCCTTTGGCACAAATCCACACTGTTTCACCGATCTGAACCAAACTTTGTATACTTACCCTTTGGAACCCTGCGAGTAACACTGTCCACTTAAAATTTCAGACAGACCACCCCATTCCCTGCATTTAGGCACTTTGGCACAAATCTACACCGTTTCACCGATCAGAACCAATATTCGGAAACTTACCCTTTGGTACCCAGCGAGTAACACTGTCTGCTTGAAATTTCGGACAGACCACTCCATTCCCTGCATTTAGGCCCTTTGTCCCAAATCTACACCGTTTCACCGATCTCAACCAAAATTTGTATATTTACCCTTTGGAACACTGCGACTAACACTGTCTGCTTGAAATTGTGGCGAGGCCACTCCATCCCTTGCATTTAGGCTGTTTGGCACAAATCTACACCGTTTCACCGATCTGACCCCAATTTTATATACTTACCCGTAGAACCCGACAAGTAACACTGTTCACTTTAAATTTCGGACAGACCACACTATTCCCTGCTTTTTGACCCTTTGGCAGAAAACTACACCGTTTCACCGATCTCAGCCAGATTTTACATAATTACCGCTTGGAACTCGACGAGTAACACTGTCCACTCGAAATTTCGGACAGACCACTTCATTCCACGCATTTAGGCCCTTTGGCACAAATCTACATCGTTCACCGATCGGAAACAAAATATGTATACTTACCCTTTGGAACCCGATGAGTAACACTGTCCACTTTATAATTTGGACAGGCCACTCCATTCCCTGCATTTTGGCCCTTGGCACAAAACTACACCGTTTCACCGATCTCAACCAGATTTTACATAATTACCGTTTGGAACTCGACGAGTAACACTGTCCACTCGAAATTTCGGACAGACCACTCCATTTCCCGCATTAAGGCCCTTTGGTGGGTCTACACACACCCTGCCTCTACATCGTTCACCGATCGTAAACAAAGTGTGTATACTTACCCTTTGGAACCCGATGCGTAACACTGTCCACTTGAAATTTATGACATAGGCCTACCACTCCATTCCCTGCATGTAGCTCAGGAATTCCTCGGGGTTGCCAGCTTCCTAACTCACCAGTCATGAGCCCTTGAGGGTGTACCAGAAGTGGTGGGTCTACACACACCCTGCCTCTTTGAGGGCCTTGAGCAGAAGACAGGAGATATTATGAAAAGGAAAAGAAGGCAGACCCCTCGAAGAATGAGGGTATCAGGAAAGATGAGACAAAGCCAATTAAGGCGGGAAATTGAAAGACTCCCTAGCCCTCGGATACCCTAATACAGTCTGGGTCGGAAGAGAACAAGAGTTGACCAAGGGAGGCCGACAGGAAAGAGAACTGAAATGAGCCCGGCACCAGGAAGTAGAAGCGATGTCAGACTCAGCTGGGGTTCCGTGGTCGCCAACCGACGTCCCACAAGTTGTGAGACCCTGGGGGGGGGTCAGTTGTGAGAATAGCTTGCTGATTCATCGCGTGGTGACTTGAGAGTACTTTCCAGAGCCCGCCGTGTTATCTCCTGCTGTCTACGCTGATGCCAGCACAGGGCCGTTGCGAAACAGTGAGTGATTCCCGGTCAATCTGTATAGGATGGGGAACCCCGAACGTGTGTCATCATATTTCGTCATCATCTGCGATCATCTCAGGTTCGTGCAGCTTGGACCTATATTCTTTGTCTTTGCCGAGCAGTACGCTCTTTCACTAGACGCATCCAGTACAGGCCTAAGCCAGAAAATAAGGTTGAGACTTTGGAAGACATCGAAGCTAGACACCTGAATTACCTATATCAGTTTTAAAATAACACCATGTTCGTTTAGTAGTCATTTTTTCATTACCTTATTATTATCATCATAAGTGCAAATGACCTAGATGTTACGCGCATCATACCAATAATCACCGCCGCATAAAGTCTTTCTCGACTGTGATTTTTAAAATATTTATTTTTGGTTGGTTGGTTCTTAAGTTTAGGGGCCGCGACAACGCGGTCATGTAGCCCCGTGTACTTTGGGTGTGTGTAGAATCTGTCTGATAACCGGTGTAAATTGTGATGACTGTATTAGTGTGTGTTATCTGTTTTTTAATTTAAGTACAAACTGCAACTTAGAATTCTTCAAATAGTTCGTACTTTTGCCGCCAAGCGCCACCGTCAACGACTACTAGGCCGAGTTCGGAACTTAGCTACTAGACGCCACTGCAGTCGGCTCTTGGCAACGGACGTAGACATCTATGAGCGTTGTTTACCTATCCAATTTAGCTTCACACAGGTGTAATTAGTGGAAGGTTCTTTAACATGCCATAAATCTGACATGGGACAACCGGCTTTACTTCCCCTCCGAAGAAAGGCATACTGACGGATTTGAACGCTCTTAAAATATCCGACGGCTTCGGCCGGGTTTGAACCCGCTATCTTGGGCATAGAAGCTCAGCATGCTACCAAATACGCCACCGAAGCCGCCATATAGTTATTTTTATTACAGTATATTGTGTACATTATACGTTGAAGTGTCAATTCAATACCGGTAGTAGTTTCCCTTATCATCCTCATCATAAGAGCAAATGACCTACAGTAGATGTGGTTACGCCCATTACACCACCATTAATCACCACACACAATAAGTCTTCCTCGCCTGTGAATTTTGAAATATGTATTTCTATTACGGTAGTTTGTAAGTTTGACGTGTCAATTCAACAGTAGTTTTTATTATCATCCTTATCAAAAGGGCAAATGACCTAGATATTACTCCCTCATTGTCTTTGGGGGCAAATGACTTAGATTTTAAGTCCATTATATTTCTAAGGAGACCTTAAAACATTATCATCATTCCACCGGGCGAAGCCGGGTACTACTGCTAGTTAATCTATAATTACAAGATCCGTCTTGTCAAACACTAGAAGGTAATTTACAAAATAAAAAGTCGACTACGTTCATGTTTCGTTATTACATTTATAACTTCTTCAGCGAGAGAAAATCTTAGAAAACTATATCAAAAATGAACCAAAAACAAACTGGATATCCTTACTAAAATTGATTAATTTAAAGTAATTGAATGGACATTAAAATGAACATTATATTTTACTTCAATAGGAGGCAGATAAATAATATTGTACATACAAAAGCAAAGGAAAACCTGGAATTATACATATATATATACTAGCAGAAGTACCCATTCTTCGAACAGTCGTCGGTATTAATAACCAGACGTAATCAATTGAGCTACTGTTGCAATGGTTAGGGGCTTGGAACCTGTTTGTCGACAAAGATAAATGATTAGATGAAATATGCTCTGAAACTAATTTACCTAACGTGTACTTCCTGACGTGAAAATAAAATTGAAAACCTCGTTGACGAAATGCAATTCACGTCACATAAAAACTGACCCTCACTGTTGTGTCAAGTGCGCAACCAGAGGAAGACCCCTTTAATAAATTATAAAGGCTTGTGGTGCATGAAAATTCAGGTTTTTTAGCCTCCAATGGCCCGAATTCCTAAAAGCAAAAAAATAAAATAAAAAATAAACTATTTCAATTCAGGAATTTTTGAAAATAATGTTGCTGTTTGAAGATATAATAGACCTTCTGTACGACACATCATACGTTTAAGTCTTGTGAAAAAATCGAGGGTACCTCTTGACCCCCTTAAGCGCATTTATGAATTTTACAGTTTTTGTTGGTTCCGTGATAACCTTATAGCCATTTGCAAACTTTCACAGAAATTTAATAAATGGAGTGGCATTACTTCTTGCAGAAATAGATGGAAAGTTGGATGTACCTTTTTGAGACACTGCTGTCATGGTTACTGGCTTGCATTCCTACATTAGTTTATTAAATGAAATTAGTTTTCTGGGAATATCTCAGAAACTCTTGGTTTTAGAGCATTAAAATGTAGTTTTCGGGGACCCTTTACGACTGTTTAGGGGCCCCGAGGTTTTTTTCTGACACAAAGGGGCTGAAAATGAGCTTTGGCTCGTCGTTGTAGGCCGTAGTATCATCATCTTCATCTTCTTGCACAGTTTCCAGCCGTTGGCCGGGTCTGTTTGGAACACAGGCCACTCCAACGTCGTCTGTCTTCCCACCATCTCTCAGCTTCCACCCCTGTCCAGTCTTCTCCTCTCTTCTTCACGCTTTCTTCCATCCCTTTCAGCCACCTGTCTCTCGGTCTTCCTCTCGGTCTCTTTCCTTCCCACTTCGTCTCGTGTATCCTCCTGGGTATCCTCTTATCCTCCATTCGTTTTACATGTCCATGCCATCTAAGTCTAGATTTCTCTATACCATCCCGTAATGGTTCCTCCTTTATTAATTATCTGGTCCTCTCATTTCTTATTCTGTCCATCTTTATAGCTCCAATACTGCTTCTCAAGAACCTCATCTCACTGGCCTGTATTTTGCTCTTCTCCCTTCCTTTCATAGCCCAGGTCTCCGAGGCATACGTCAGGATATGGGCATAGTACGCCCGATATATGAACTTTTTTCTGTTCTGACGGACATCCTTGCTCCATAACATTCTTCTCACACTCCTCCGGAATGCTTTTGCCTACCTCCCCCGCTCATTTTTTCTCTATAGTTTCTTCCATTATCTTGTATCAGGCTTCCCAGATACTTGAAACTCTCCACTTTCTTCAGCTGTTCCCCACCAATTGTTATTCCCGTTGTGGTTCTTTCCTTCTTCCTTGTTGTGATCACCATCTCACTCTTATTTATGATAAATTTCATCCCATACCCTTGTATTATTCCTTCCCACACGTCCAACTGTTCCTGTACCTCCTCCTCCTGGTTTCCCCAAATCATCAAATCATCCGCTAACACCATTGCTTTCATCTTTCCTTCCCCAATTACTTGTGCCACCCGCGTCATTATGTCATCCATCACCACTATAAAAAGTAACGGTGCCAGTGCACTTCCTTGTTTCAGGCCGTTTCTCTGTTCCACCCAGTCCGATCTCTCTCCTCCCACTTTCACACAGCTCACGCTTCCCTTATACATCTCCTTTATCCTCCTTATAGTCCATTTTCTACTCCTCTATCCTCCAGGGACTTCCATACTTTGTTTCTGCATACACTGTCATATGCTTTCTCAATGTCCAGGAAGGCCATCAGTAGATCTGTTCCATACTCACAGTGCTGTTCTTGTAACTGCCTTACAGCAAAAATCAAATCCACGGTGGGCCTACCTGCTCTGAAGCCATGTTGTTCTTCCATCATCCCTCCTTCTATCCTTGTCCTAATTCTCCTTTCCAAAACTTTCTCAAACATCTTTGCACAATGACTCATCAGTGTTATTCCCGGATAGTTTCTGCATTCTGTTCTACTAACTTTCTTGAAGATCGGGACAATTATTCCCTTTTTCCAGTCCTCTGGGGTCTTCCTTTCCGTAGTGTAATAATAATATTAATTATAATAATAATATAACAATATAGGGATAGGGATATAATAGACTTTCCGTAGCACACCGGCACGTGTAAATCGCGAGAAAAAATTCTAGAGTACCCCTTGACCCCCTTAAGCGCATTATATGTATTGATGAATTTTACAGCCTAGTTTGGTTCCGTTATAACCTTCTAGCCGTTTGCAAACTATCGAAGTAATGTAATAAATGGAATTGTATAGCGTCTTATATTACAGCAATAGATGGACCTGTGAATTTCTGTTGCCATGGTTACCGGCCAGCTTCCTTTCATCTATATTATTAAAAATATTGATGAAAATTTATCCGAGTCCGTCCGGCCATACTATCCGGCCGATTTTCTTCATCCTTTTTAAATGAAAGGTATTCATGCACAGATTTGTCATCAAGTATTACAAATCACTTAAATTACGCCTTTCTCAAATTATTTCATTTTTTCAACTTTTTCCAACTTTTTCCAACTTTGAAGTAATTCATATCCTCGGTTTTAATTGAGTGACGAAGGTCGTTTTAGTCTAAGAACACTCAGTGAACCAAGCGCTATCATGTGAGCCCTTAATCATTCAAATCGGCTGATTCTGAGGAAAGTTATGAGTGGACATACGATATTACATCTCATTTTTTCAACAGTTTTTCTCATTTTAGCAATCAAATCTTTGGTTCTAATTGCGTTACACTGTTCGTTTTGGTCTAAAAGCACTCAGTGGATCAAGCTCTATCTTTTGAGGTATTAAATATTTACATTGGTTGATTCTGAGGAATGTTATGAGTGCCGAAGCGAATATTAGAAATAATTATGAAAATTTACCGAGTCCGTCCGGCCATTCTATCCGGTCGATTTCCTTCATACCACTATTAAATGAAATTTATTCATGTACGGATTTTATATCAAGTATTACAAATCACTTAACTTCTGCCTTCCTCAAATTATTTGATTTCTTGCACCTTTTTTACGTTTTTTCACATTGAAGCTATCTATCTATATCTATATTATTAACAAGATGTTCAGTAAAGAACATATAGCCTACTTTCTCCTAAATGTATGAGTATAGTTATAACTCGTTGTTATTATCAAAGAGTATAATAGAACTATTCTTTGTTGAAGACCTTAGAAACGATTTACCTCTACCAAACGCCACGACCTAGATAAAAACTGCTACCATCATTGAAGAAAGAAAGAAAGAAAGAAAGATAAGAAGTATATCAAGAATGTTATGGATCTGGGGACATAATCGACCGGACTGGCGGCGTGGCTCAGCGGTAACGTTCTCGCTTGCTGGGCCCTAGGTTGCAGGTTCGTATCCTGGCGCAGTCAGCTGGCATTTGAGGGTGCACAAATGCGAGGGAGCCGTGTCAGTACATTTACTGGCACGTTAAAGATCCCCTTCGGGCCAAAATTCCGGCACCCCGGTGTCTCTAAAAGCAGCAGTAGTTAAAAGGGATGTAAAACCAATAACATTATTATTATTATTATTATTACGACCTGCCGTGGGCAACATCCAACTTTGAGTTGAGGCATGTCTTTACACGTCTGGTTGTGCATGGCTTTCACAACCCTAATTGAATTAACAAATCTTTCCATGACCCTACAGAGACGTGTGTATACAAACTATGTGGATATTTTCGATAATATAATCCTAACAGAGCGAGTGCATTCTAGCGGCCAGAATAAGAAACTTTTCAATAAAATCTGGAAGTTACCTTTTTGGCAGCTAGATGTCTCGAGTAAATCTGCTGGCGAATTATGTTTTAATTAAATATATATTTTACACCATAATGTGGACAATATAACGCTTAATTACATTTTCAAGTAACGCAAAATAGGCTGTTACAAACCCTTTAAAATAAAAAGTTAAAATGTATCGTAGTATCAACTTGTCATTCTTCAAATTCGATGCGCATAGAATGATAATGGTATAGTAATCAATGGATCCCCACGTAGACTAGTCGGGACATCTAGTGGTGAAATATCGAACAATATAATCCTAACAGAGCGAGTGCATTCTAGCGGCCAGAAGAAGAAACTTTTCAATAAAATCTGGAAGTTACCTTTTTGGCAGCTAGATGTCTCGAGTAAATCTGCTGGCGAATTATGTTTTAATTAAATATATATTTTACACCATAATTTGCACAATATAACGCTTAATTTTAAAACATCTGAGTCATTACAAAACAATAAACATATAACATTTCAAGCAAAAAAAAAACTAGCTCTGATCGGGTTTGAACCATAGGAATCTGAGCGACAGGCTATCGCTCTACCACTGAGCTAATTGTGTCAACGAATATCGTTCTATTTAAAATGACTTATATAGAACTTGTTAGCAAATAATGATTTATACTAAACGATTTCATCACTGGAGTATATTATTTATATATAAAGCATTTCATACAAAGTTTATTTATTTTTTATCAGTACGCTATATTGCATTCAATACTCAAATTAGTGAAATATAAGTCAGGCACAAGATATCCGCTGCCATCTTGTCTTATTAATGAATCAGCTGAGCTTTTTAAAATCACGTCTGCACTATAGTATTACAAAATAAACTTTTAATTTCGTACGTGCCTCTTCCTTTAGAACAGTTAAAACGATTCTCGGCTCGATAATCGGAACTGGTGGGTCCCATGATATGGATTATAAAGTTTGCATAATTCGCACGGCCGCCATCCTGAAATGGTATGGCGGACGACCTTGTAGTTTGGTCACAAGACGCATCCTATACGAAGGTATGTTGTTACCAAATTTGGTAGAGATTGGATGATTTGGTTAGTCGTTATTTGATTTTACGTTTTGAACGTTTGAGTGGCCGCCATTCAGTTTTAGTAAAGATGGCGGTGATATAAAACATGACACTGAGGTGTCCTTTGCTAGTGCTACCTTTGTACCAAATTTCGTTCAATTCGCATTCACCGTGTTCGAATTGATAGGGGGGGACAGACATTCAGAGTACACACACTCACACACACACACACAGACTCACACACACACATACACACACACAGACTCACACACACACATACACACACACAGACAGACACACTTTTTTCGCCCTGTGTTGATCTCATAAGTCTACTTTCATTTTTTGCAAAAATCGAAAGTAGGCTAAAAATATTGATGAAAATTTATCCGAGTCCGTCCGGCCATACTATCCGGCCGATTTTCTTCATCCTTTTTTTAAATGAAAGGTATTCATGCACAGATTTGTCATCAAGTATTACAAATCACTTAAATTACGCCTTTCTCAAATTATTTGATTTTTTCAACTTTTTCCATCTTTTTCCAACTTTGAAGTAATCATATCCTCGGTTGTAATTGAGTGACGAATGTCGTTTTAGTCTAAGAACACTCAGTGATTCAAGCGCTATCATTTGAGCTCTTAATCATTCAAATCGGCTGATTCTGAGGAAATTTATGAGTGGACATACGATATTACATCTCATTTTTTCAACAGTTTTTCTCATTGTAGCAATCAAATCTTAGGTTCTAATTGAGTTACACTGTTCGTTTTGGTCTAAGAGCACTCATTGGATCAAGCTCTATCTTTTGAGGTATTACATATTTACATTGGTTGATTCTGAGGAATGGTATGAGTGCCGAAGCGAATATTAGAAATAATTATGAAAACTTAACCGAGTCCGACCGGCCATTCTATCCGGTCGATTTCCTTCATACCACTATTAAATGAAAGTTATTCATGTACGGATTTAATATCAAGTATTACAAATCACTTAACTTCTGACTTCCTCAAATTATTTGATTTCTTGCACCTTTTTTACTTTTTTTCACATTGAAGCTATCTATATTATTAAAAATATTGATTAAAATTTATCCGAGTCCGTCCGGCCATACTATCCGGCCGATTTTCTTCATCCTTTTTTTAAATGAAAGGTATTCATTCACAGATTTGTCATCAAGTATTACAAATCACTTAAATTACGCCTTTCTCAAATTATTTGATTTTTTCAACTTTTTCCAACTTTTTCCAACTTTGAAGTAATCATATCCTCGGTTGTAATTGAGTGACGAAGGTCGTTTTAGTCTAAGAACGATCAGTGAATCAAGCGCTATCATCTGAGCTCTTAATCATTCAAATAGGCTGATTCTGAGGAACGTTATGAGTGGACATACGATATTACATCTCATTTTTTCAACAGTTTTTCTCATTGTAGCAATCAAATCTTAGGTTCTAATTGAGTTACACTGTTCGTTTTGGTCTAAGAGCACTCAGTGGATCAAGCTCTATCTTTTGAGGTATTAAATATTTACATTGGTTGATTCTGAGGAATGGTATGAGTGCCGAAGCGAATATTAGAAATAATTATGAAAACTTAACCGAGTCCGTCCGGCCATTCTATCCGGTCGATTTCCTTCATACCACTATTAAATGAAAGTTATTCATGTACGGATTTAATATCAAGTATTACAAATCACTTAACTTCTGCCTCCCTCAAATTATTTGATTTCATGCACCTTTTTTACTTTTTTTCACATTGAAGCTATCTATATTATTAAAAATATTGATGAAAATTTATCCGAGTCCGTCCGGCCATACTATCCGGCCGATTTTCTTCATCCTTTTTTTAAATGAAAGGTATTCATGCACAGATTTGTCATCAAGTATTACAAATCACTTAAATTACGCCTTTCTCAAATTATTTGATTTTTTCAACTTTTTCCAACTTTTTCCAACATTGAAGTAATCATATCTTCGGTTCTAATTGAGTAACGAAGGTCGCTTTAGTCTAAGAACACTCAGTGAATCAAGCGCTATCATTTGAGCACTTAAACATTCAAATCGGCTGATTCTGAGGAAAGTTATGCGTGGACATACGATATTACAGCTCATTTTTTCAACAGGTTTTTCATTGTAGCAATCATATCTTTGATTCTAATTGATTTACACTGTTCGTTTTGGTCTAAGAGCACTCAGTGGATCAAGCTCTAGTTTTTGAGGTATTAAATATTTTCATCAGTTGATTCTGAGGAATGTTATGAGTGACGAAGCGAATATTAGAAATAATTATGAAAATTTACCGAGTCCGTCCGGCCATTCTATCCGGTCGATTTCCTTCATACCACTATTAAATGAAAGTTATTCATGTACGGATTTAATATCAAGTATTACAAATCACTTAACTTCTGCCTCCCTCAAATTATTTGATTTCTTGCACCTTTTTTACTTTTTTTTTCACATTGAAGCTATCTATATTATTAAAAACAAGATGTTCAGTAAAGAACATATGGCCTACTTTCTCCTAAATGTATGAGTATAGTTATAACTCGTTGTTATTATCAAAGAGTATAATAGGACTATTCTTTGTTGAAGACCTTAGAAACGATTTACCTCTACCAAACGCCACAACCTAGATAAAAACTGCTACCATCATTGAAGAAAGAAAGAAAGAAAGAAAGAAAGAAAGAAAGAAAGAAAGAAAGATAAGAAGTATATCAAGAATGTTATGGATCTGGAGACATAATCGACCGGACTGGCGGCGTGGCTCAGCGGTAACGTTCTCGCTTGCTGGGCCCTAGGTTGCAGGTTCGTATCCTGGCGCAGTCAGCTGGCATTTGAGGGTGCACAAATGCGAGGGAGCCGTGTCAGTACATTTACTGGCACGTTAAAAATCCCCTTCGGGCCAAAATTCCGGCACCCCGGTGTCTCTAAAATCAGCAGTAGTTAAAAGGGATGTAAAACCAATAACATTATTATTATTATTATTATTACGACCTGCCGTGGACAACATCCAACTTTGAGTTGAGGCATGTCTTTACACGTCTGGTTGTGCATGGCTTTCACAACCCTAATTGAATTAACAAATCTTTCCATGACCCTACAGAGACGTATACAAACTATGTGGATATTTTCGATAATATAATCCTAACAGAGCGAGTGCATTCTAGCGGCCAGAAGAAGAAACTTTTCAATAAAATCTGGAAGTTACCTTTTTGGCAGCTAGATGTCTCGAGTAAATCTGCTGGCGAATTATGTTTTAATTAAATATATATTTTACACCATAATGTGCACAATATAACGCTTAATAACATTTTCAAGTAACGCAAATAGGCTGTTACAAACCCTTTAAAATAAAAAGTTAAAATGTATCGTAGTATCATCTTGTCATTCTTCAAATTCGATGCGCATAGAATGATAATGGTATAGTAATCAATGGATCCCCACGTAGACTAGTCGTGACATCTATTGGTGAAATATCGAACAATATAATCCTAACAGAGCGAGTGCATTCTAGCGGCCAGAAGAAGAAACTTTTCAATAAAATCTGGAAGTTACCTTTTTGGCAGCTAGATGTCCCGAGTAAATCTGCTGGCGAATTATGTTTTAATTAAATATATATTTTACACCATAATGTGCACAATATAACGCTTAATTTTAAAACATCTGAGTCATTACAAAACAATAAACATATAACATTTCAAGCAAAAAATCTAGCTCTGATCGGGTTTGAACCATAGGCATTTGAGCGATAGGCTAACGCTCTACCACTGAGCTAATTGTGTCAACGAATATCGTTCTATTTAAAATGACTTACATAGAACTTGTTAGCAAATAATGATTTATACTAAACGATTTCATCACTGGAGTATATTATTTATATATAAAGCATTTCATACAAAGTTTATTTATTTTTTATCAGTACGCTATATTGCATGCAATACTCAAATTAGTGAAATATAAGTCCGGCACAAGATATCCGCTGCCATCTTGTCTTATTACTGAATCAGTTCAGCTTTTTAAAATCACGTCTGCACTATAGTATTACAAAATAAACTTTTAATTTCGAACGTGCCTCTTCCTTTAGAACAGTTAAAACGATTCTCGGCTCGATAATCGGAACTGGTGGGTCCCATGATATGGATTATAAAGTTTGCATAATTCGCACGGCCGCCATCCTGAAATGGTATGGCGGACGACCTTGTAATTTGGTCACAAGACGCATCCTATACGAAGGTATGTTGTTACCAAATTTGGTAGAGATCGGATGATTTGGTTAGTCGTTATTTGATTTTACGTTTTGAACGTTTGAGTGGCCGCCATTCAGTTTTAGTAAAGATGGCGGCGATATAAAACATGACACTGAGGTGTCCTTTGCTAGTGCTACCTTTGTACCAAATTTCGTTCAATTTGCATTCACCGTGTTCGAATTGATAGGGGGGGACAGACATTCAGAGTACACACACTCACACACACACAGACACACACACACACACACACACACAGACTCACACACACACATACACACACACACACACAGACTCACACACACACATACACACACACAGACAGACACACTTTTTTCGCCCTGTGTTGATCTCATAAGTCTACTTTCATTTTTTGCAAAAATCGAAAGTAGGCTAATATTGATGAAAACTTATCCGAGTCCGTTCGGCCATACTATCCGGCCGATTTTCTTCATCCTTTTTTTAAATGAAGGGTATTCATGCACAGATTCGTCATCAAGTATTACAAATCACTTAAATTACGCCTTTCTCAAATTATTTGATTTTTCAACTTTTTCCAACTTTTTCCAACTTTGAAGTAATCATATCTCCGGTTCTAATTGAGTTACGAAGGTCCGTTTAGTCTAATAACACTCAGTGAATCAAGCGCTATCATTTGAGCTCTTAACCATTCAAATCGGCGGATTCTGAAGAAAGTTATGAGTGGACATACGATATTACATCTCATTTTTTCAACAGTTTTTCTCATTGTAGCAATCATATCATTGGTTCTAATTGAGTTACACTGTTCGGTTTGGTCTAAGAGCACTCAGTGGATCATGCTCTATCTTTTGAGGTATTAAATATTTACATTGGTCGATTCTGAGGAATGTTATGAGTGACGAAGCGAATATTAGAAATAATTATGAAAATTTAAACGAGTCCGTCCGTCCATTCTATCCGTTCGATTTCCTTCATACCACTATTCATTGAAAGGTATTCATGCAAAGATTTGTTATCAAGTATTACAAATCTCTTCACTCCCGCCTTCCTCAATTTATTTGATATTTTCAACGTTTTTCATCTTTTTCCAACTTTGAAGCAATCATATCTTTGGTTCTGATCGAGGTACTCAAGTCGTTTTAGTCTAAGAACACTCAGGGACTGAAGTCCTTTCATTTGATCCGTTAACTATTCAAATCTGCTGATTCTTCGGAATGTTATGAGTGAACATTCGATATTATATCTCATTTTTCAATATTTTTTCTCATTTTAGCAATCATATATTTTGTTCTAATGACGGAAATTTCGTAATACAGTAGCGTTTTGTATTACAATCAACAAAGTGCAGGGTCAAACGCTTCATCGAGTTGGAATCTACTTGCCTGATCCTGTTTTAGGCCATGGAATGTTCTATGTTGCCTTATCCCGAGGAAAATGATTTAAAACTAAGACTCGACGTACAGCGAACATTGTCTGGAAGGAAGTATTGTAAAATAAATGTTATAAACTATTACTTAATGTCGTAATTTTTTAATTCCAATACTGAAAAAAAATATGCTGCGGAGCAGTACGGGCGCCCTAGTTATTGTATTAAATGAAATTAATTTTCTGGGAATATCTCAAAAACTATTGGTTTTAGGGCCTTAAAATGTGGTTTTCGGGGGCCCTTCCGAGTTTCGTTTCTCAAATTGAGGGCATGAAAATGAGCTTTGTCTCGTCCTTCTACGCCTATTTCAGCATGTATTTTAAGAGGGTGGGCCCCTTTTATGAGAGGTACAGAGAAGAGTTACATCAATGATTGGTGTCTTGCCTCTGAAGGATATCTGTACCAAATTTTAGGTTGATCCACTCAGCCGTTCTCAAGTTATAAGGACACAAAAAATTGTCCACAGACAAACAAACAGACAGACAGACAGACAGACAAAAATTTCATTTTCGCGCGCATCCGTCATAAAACAGTCTAAAACGCCTAAATAACGCAAATTTCCGTAGAAATTCAGAAAAAACAGAAAAACTTTAATTCTTATATATAGAGAGATATATACACACGCAATATAATCAAATTGTCTTCGTCCAGAAACGAGCAACTGCTATAGCATTTTCTTATGTCTTAAACAATTCATCCTCACTGCAAGAATCAGGGCAGCATAAGCACTTATAGAGATGCTTTGTTGCCATTATACCTCGCCACATTCACAAAGTAAGGCGGCTTCGGTGGCGTAGTCGGTAGCATGGTGAGCTTCTATGCCCAAGATCGCGGGTTCAAATCTGGCCGAAGTCGTCGGATTTTTTAAGAGCGTTATAAATCCCTCAGTATGCCTTCCTTCGGAGGGGAATTCAAGCTGGCGGTCCCATGTCATAGATTTATGGCATGTTAAAAAACCTTCCACTAATTACACCTGTGTGAAACTAAATTGTGTAGGTTAAGTATGTAAACAACGGTCTTAGGTCCCTACGTTCATTGCCAAGAGCCGACCGCGGTGACGTCTGGTAGCTAAGTTCTGAACTAATACTCGTTGACGGTGGCATTTGGCAGCAAAAGTAGGAACTACTTGAAAATTCATCGTCTGCAGTCCTTACTTGAATTAAAACAGATACACACACTAATCCAGTCATCACAATTAACACCGGTTATCAGACAGATTCTACACGCACCCAAAGTACACGAGGCTACATGGTCGCAGCCCCTACTAAACTTAAGAACCAACCAACCATTCACAAAGTGTTGAATATCCCCATTTCATTAGGTTATCCTTTGTTTTGCCAACACCTGTTCGTAATCTGTTTGGTGATTTGCAAGTGGTCCAAGTTGTGTCCAGCTGGTAAGCATTCTGCTGGTGTTACCCCTGTTGGACGATGATTGAGTTTGGCTGCCCACAGTTCTTCTCTGGCTTTGTTGGAGGATGTGTTAAGTGGAGATGTTGACTGTAAAAATATCTTCCTAGATTTCAATCTATGTCTTGGAGGAGTATATCCGGGCAGCGGGTGTAGCTCACTATCTTCCACTTTGTTTCTTTTGGCATTTGCGGCTACTTCCCGTCGTATTACAGGGGAACAATAAATACATAATATTATAAATCAATTAACATTGAATTGAACATATTGTATGAAGGAAACGTATAGAGGATGTTGTTGAATGTCACGGGTTAATGCTTTCAGCCGGGCACAATACTTCAAAAAATAAAGGTTATCCAATCTTGAATAGTATTGCTGGATAACCTCCATTGTTTATAAAAACGTATATATAGGACGTTGTTGAATATCACGGATTGTAGCTTCCAGCCAGAGAATGATATAATGCGTAGAAATACCTCAAAAGATAAAGGTTATTTTAACTTAAAATATTGCTGGAAAAATATCTACCATTTATAAAAACGTAACCTACATTTCTATCAGGGAGATACATTGAATACATATACATTGAATGAAACTAGACGCTAATATATAAAACCTTGTATGGAGATATGCCATGCCAAGTTTCGCAGTGCTCAGATTATTAAGCCGCGAGAAAAATCCATTTAAATACTTCAACTTCGAGTCACCGCCATGTTGGTTTTGTGCTCATCGGGTTATTTAAAGTCCCATTGGTGAACGTATTTTATTGTCCTCTATGAACATACTAAAATTTAGTTTCTTTGTTGTAACAGATTCTTAGATGTTCATAACAGGTGAAATATGTATCCTGGTCACCATGTTATAATGCTTTATACAGTATGTAGGCCATACATTTATGTAGCATTATTTAAAGATTAGGCTAATACGGTATTAGTTATACAAACTTTCTTTTCGACCACTTGATTAGGACACAAAAAATAAAAAGATACGAGCCTTATAGTAGTCGCATATGATGTGTAACATCTGACATGTTATCCTACTCGTATACTACACAGCTTGGACATACTTAAAATGTTAATTTACACTCCATTTCCATACTGGTACTATGATGAATGTATAGATTGAATTGGAGATATGCTACTGTCACATTTGTGGTGCAGCGGTCAAGCTCTCACCAAGGTAGACCGGGATTGATTCGCGGTCAATACATGTGAGATTTTTGAATTGAAATGCCATGTCCTGTGGTTCGCATTCCACATAAAAGGGAGGTACCGTGGATCATGATCGTGAGATTAACGGACACGCAAAACTACAAGCTTCCTTCCTTCCTTTTACATTAATAATTCATAATAACAAATTGACACACAACGTCGACAGTACTCTCAAAAACTGTGAGCACATTCCTCAGTAACTATAACATTCATTATTCTGAAAGCTCTCATACAGTTCGTCGTAAACAATCAAAACATGGCTTCCTACAATCATGAAATGACCTAGTCTCACTTATGATGAAAATACAGCTTTTATTCTACTCATATAACAACATCATTTTATGCATTTAATATTTGACTACTCACCCACAGCCTGAAAATAATGCCGCTTACTTAAATGTCATTTGTCGTCTTTGTCCTACCCCATGTGATATTCAACCTTGAACGTGAAGCTTAATAAACTGCTCAATGACAAATGAAAGTCGGTGAAACATTTGCCACTGTGCTCGTCAAACCAGTGCCTGCTAAATGCACTGCCTACTGTATTGCCATAATATTCTCGCTCTACACTGCCTTGTTTCCAATACACACATTTTCAATTGTACATCCAGCTGGTAGTGCGTCTTCACTTCCGTCCGATCCACTTCCGTTCGATCCACTTCCGCCCGATTCACTTCCGTCCCATTTTTCTGGCAGTGCGTCTTCACTTCCGTCCGATCCACTTCCGTTCGATCCACTTCCGTTCGATTCACTTTCGTCCTCAATTTTCAAAATCACTCCCACAGAACTATCCAGCAACCGAGCGGAAAGATGTTACACATTCAAAAAAAAAAATTGCACAGCCACCATGATGAATTTCTCAAAACAACTGAATTAAATTTTATGCCTTGTGTACAGATTCATCATGCCAGGTGTCATTGCGTACGGATGATTAAATCACGTCAACATTCCATTTTAATTGCTGAAACTCGCATGGTCGCCATGTTCGTTTTGAGCTCATCAGGTTTCTTAACACCATATAGGTGAACTTACTATGGTATTCTATATAACCGTACAAAATTTGAGGTTGATAGTGGTAATAATTTTGAAGATATTATAATGCCGGTAAAATATTAGTATTGCCGCCCTGTTGGCTTGATGACGCGTATTAAAATTTACTCTCCTGCTTTGGCCCCGCTGAAACATTGAAACACGAGCAGAATATGACATTCATTAGAACTTTTGACACCTTGTTTTAACACGGGTATGTTTTTGGGCTGGAGACCTAACTGGAATTAAAGTGAACACGTGTGTGTGACAATTGTCTAACACCTAGTTACCATGACAAGAAAAGCAAGTGCACTTACTTTTCACTCGCAGAATCGTGAGTAATATCGATACCTATAATCAAGCCCTTGATCCTTAGGTCTTGACCAATTTTGTTCATGGCCTCTTACTCTCCTAATTTCTGTTTATTTTAATGTTGTAGGCACCAACTAGTAATAAAGTTCAACTTTACAGAGTCTAAATTGAACTAACTTCACGTTAGGACCTAATAAGCCCTATTTTGTGTGATATAACCTAAAAATACAGGGCGCCCGAGAATGTTCTCCGCAGTAGCTACGTGCAGCTGCGAGCGTTTGCGTCATGGGTTTAGTTGGCGGCCCTGTGTCCTTGAAAGGGGGACTCCCGCGTGTGGGCTGTAGACTGTCGAATCGTCAGTGTGTATTGCGATAAGCGAGCGTTCAGATAGATTATTGGAAGAGTTCAACAGTATACAGGCAGTAATACTTACTACTGAAGAGATAGTTCTATTGGTGGAATACGTTTTTCGCGAAGGCGATGGGTTTACAGAAAATGTAAAATAAAGATTTCAGGCGCCGTTTCCTAATTCAAAGTGTCCAAACCGTGATACCGTTCGGGATTTGGTAAGTAAATTTCATGTGACTGGCTCAGTTCACGATGTACCGGGAACAGGCAGACCTACGCTTTTAACAGATGAAAAACTTGATGAAATCTACGATATAATGCTGCGTAGTCCAAGTAAATCAACACGAAAATTAGCTCAACAAACAGGAATCACTAAGACGACAGCACATAAAGCTGTAAGAGACAAGCTTCAGTTGTTCCCTTATAAAGTTACCGTGGTTCATGAATTAAACAAACTAATTACGGAAAAAGAGTGATGTACTGTGAATGGTTCCAAAGATTCATAAATCTGTAATGAATGGCTGTGGTGAGTACAAAGTTTACTGTTTGTTTGTTATGATGCAAGCGGCTGCCGAGCTGCCAACGTAACGTATCTGCTGTAGCTAGCTCTCGCAGACGCATGTAGGAGCTGCGGAGAACATTCCCGGACTCACTGTAATAGGATGTCTAATAACTCATAAGTAATGCCGTTTTTCAAGTTTGGTGTTTTATAAGGCCCCTGAACGGGCTCAACGTAGAGTGGATATCTGTCGTCAGCTTATCGGTAACCCCATGGATGATAGACTTATCAGGAGAATTGTCACATGTGATGAACAAGGTGTTCAGTAAAGAACATATAGCATACTTTCTCATAAATTCATGGGTATTGTTATAACTCTTAGTCCTTTTCAAGGAGTATAATTGAATGTTGGTTATAGTAGCTTGTTGAAATACAACGTGCTATCCGGATATTAAACATGAATATGAGGTGCTCTCTCCTAGTGCTACCTCTGTAAAGAAAAACATTCAATTCGGTTTCACCGTGTTTGAATTGATATGGGGAATCGATTTGCCCACCTACATGGCCGCCATCCACACGTTATTGGGCTGATGACCTTGTAGTTTGGTCAAAAGATTCTTTATACATAAAGGTATAATGTTGCAAAATTTGGTAGTGATCACATGATTAGGTTGGTGGTAATTTGATTCAAGCTTTTAACATTTGGGTGGCCACCATTACGTTTTCATCAAGATGGCGGCAATATAAAACAGGACACTGAGGTGCCTTATAACAGTGCTACCTCTGTACCAAATTTCGTTCAATTCGGTTTCACCGCTTTTTTAAATGATAGGGGGAATCGATTTGCACACGTACATGGCTGCCATCTGCCACCTATTTGGCTGATAACCTTGTAGTTTAGTCAAAAGTCTCTCGCCATATAAATATATGTTGTTGACAAAAATTTGGTAGAGATCGGATGATTAGGTTAGTCGTAATTATATTTAAGCTTTGAAGATTTGGGTGACCGCCATTACGTTTCCGTCGAGATGGCGGCAATATAAAACATGACAGTGAGGTGCCCTTTGCTAGTTCTACCTCTGTTCCAAATTTCGTTCAATTCGGTTTCACAGTGTTTGAAATGATAGGGGGTGGTTGTGGCAGACATTCAGAGTACACACTCACACACACACACACACAGACTCTCACACAGACAGACACACATTTTTTGGCCCTGTGTAGATCTCATGACTACTTTCATTTTTTGCAAAAATCGAAAATAGGCTAAAATTGGGACTATTACCGCAACGCCGACGCCTCGTAACGGTGGCTCAATGCCATTCGACCTGCCAAAGTCATCGTTAAACAGGATCGGTTCGGCCCCAAAGGGATGTGTGCCTGCTGGAATTTTGAAGGCGTGATTCACTGGGAGTTTGTTCCAAACGGACATGCAGTCGATGCAGATTGTAATCCTCAACAACTGGAACGAGTTCATGAAATTTTGAGACGGAGATACCCAGTATTTGTTAACCGAAATAGAGTTCTCTTGCAGCAGGACATTGCGAGACCTCATACTGCAGGGACAACCATGGTAAAAATACAGGAATTGGAAGGAGTCGAATTGCTACCACATAGAGCATACAGCCCTCATCTTTCACCTTCAGATCACCATACTTTTCGATCCATGACCCATTTTTTGAGTGGAAGATATTTCGAAAGCATTGAAACTGTGGAATTGGATCTCGCCGAATTCTTCGCATCAAAACCCAGAGACTGGTACCGTCGCGGGATAAACAAGAAGTTCCGTGACGAACTAAAGAGTCTACTTTTCTTAAAATTTAAGATTCATGCCAATGATTGATCTATATGGATCTATCTAGAATAATGACAAAATTAAGTTGGTAATATCGAAATTTCTAATTAGTTCGAAATACTGTATACCTGGCATAATGTAGCCTAATAGAGAACTACAGTTGGCAGCCCCGGTGACTGAATATATTCTTAGTTCCATCTCTTAAGGTACAGAATACAAAATTTGGTTGAAGTCCAATGGATAGCAAGGACGTTAGATGCATTTAAACATTGGATCTAACAGCGCGCGTAAAATCATGTTGGCAACAATGACATACGTATATTGGTCAGAAATAATCTGAAATTTTATGATCTATTCTTGTGTCAATTTTGAATGAAATCCATTAGTTAGTATAGAAGTAACATGCATTTTAAAATTGGCCCTAAGTAGTGGGATGATGAGAGAGCTGTCTCACTTTTTATTGAGCCACCCTCGTATCGGCCCCGAACCTGATATCTCGCTAACCAAACATGGGATTAGAACATACAGGGTGTCCTAGCACTGCTAGTAATGCCCCCTACTTTCCTATAGGCTCTTTATTTGATTAAAAGACCAAAACTAAAAGGTCATTCGCGAGTAGTGGGGTAGTGTTGGTTTCCTGAAGTCGCGCTCGTGCTTGAATATGTATGCCTATGTTGGGAAAGGGTTAGGTGGTGAGGGAGGAGTAGGGTCGAGTGAGGGGTCGTTTAGATGGTATTTTTTCCGCTCTAGATGATGGTGAGGTTATTTTTTAAAAATGGATGGAATTGGGAAACGCCATTTGGGGTAAACATGTTGTTTTTTGACATTTTGGCGATGAATGTTTTTTATACGCATGCGCACTTGAGGAGTTTTGTAAGAGGGCGGGCTTTTATAATGATGATTTATCAATGAGTGTTTTTTAATATATATTGAAATAAACCAAAAAAACTAATAGGTCATCGGCTTTTTACTATCTCGCTAACCAATAATCGGATTTAAACGTATGAGGTGTCGTAGGACTCGTGGTGAACTCTCCTTTTCTATCGAAGGGGTATATCCACCCCAAAATAAAAACTACCCTTACCCGGGGGGTAAATAATATTTTTTGTATATGCGCATACGGACGGCTTTTGTCAAAAGGACCTAACTATACGTTTGTTAATATTTTCTGAACCCCTCATGGGATTTTGCCATAGGCAGTATCCTAACCCTGGGGGTGACACTCCGTTTTTGAATGTAGGATTCATTTTTGTCGAAAGGGCCTAACGACACTTTTGTTCATATCTCGCGAACCAATCATGCTAGGGACTTGTATGAGGGGTCCTAGCACTTGGGGCAACATTCCCTGTTTGGGGATGAAACTACCCCCCAAAATTGAAAAATCCATATCTTGGAAACGAAGAATCCTAAAATTAGGTGTGATAGCTTAAAAAATAGGGGATGATATGGGCTTTTACCTCGATGGATCATTTCACCCCTAAAACAGTAAATAAATATGTTATGGGGGAAAAACGTGTTAAACACCTAAAAATGATAAATGAACCTAAGATCTTTTGTTTTTGATGAAAAATAGCAGGGGGGTGAAACTACCCCCCAAAATTGAAAAATCCATATCTCGGAAACGAAGAATCCTAAAATTAGGTGTGATAGCTTAAAAAATAGGGGATGATATAGGTTTTTACCTCGATGGATCATTTCACCCCTAAAACAGTAAATAGTCATGTTATGGGGAAAAAACGTGTTAAACACCTAAAAATGATAAATGAACCTAAGATCTTTTGTTTTTGATGAAAAATAGCAGGGGGATGAAACTACCCCCAAAATTGAAAAATCCCTATCTCGGAAACGAAGAATCCTAAAATTAGGTGTGATAGCTTAAAAAATAGGGGATGATATGGGCTTTTACCTCGATGGATCATTTCACCCCTAAAACAGTAAATAAATATGTTATGGGGGGAAAAACGTGTTAAACACCTAAAAATGATAAATGAACCTAAGATCTTTTGTTTTTGATGAAAAATAGCAGGGGGGTGAAACTACCCCCCAAAATTGAAAAATCCCTATCTCGGAAACGAAGAATCCTAAAATTAGGTGTGATAGCTTAAAAAATAGGGGATGATATAGGTTTTTACCTCGATGGATCATTTCACCCCTAAAACAGTAAATAGTCATGTTATGGGAGAAAAACGTGTTAAACACCTAAAAATGATAAATGAACCTAAGATCTTTTGTTTTTCATGAAAAATAGCAGGGGGGTGAAATTACCCCCCAAAATTGAAAAATCCCTATCTCGGAAACGAAGAAGCCTAAAATTAGGTGTGATAGCTTAAAAAATAGGGGATGATATGGGCTTTTACCTCGATGGATCATTTCACCCCTAAAACAGTAAATAGTCATGTTATGGGGAAAAACTTGTTAAACACCTAAACATGATAAATGAACCTAAGATCTTTTGTTTTTGATGAAAAATAGCAGGGGGATGCAAACAACCCCCAAATTGAAAAATCCCTATCTAGGAAACGAAGAATCCTAAAATTAGGTGTAATGGCTTAAAAAATAGGGGATGATATGGGCTTTTACCTCGATGGATCATTTCACCCCTAAAACAGTAAATAGTCATGTTATGAGGAAAAATGTGTTATACACCTAAAAGCATAAGCATCTTTGTGAAACCATGCTTTAATGGACATGTGTATGGAGGATGATTGTTATTATTATTATTAGGTAATTATGGATTAATGTGTGTATAGATAACTAACCTGTGGGGAGCGTGATGGCGCAGGTGCTTAGCTGCTCGTCTTTACCCGGACGGCTGGGGTTCAAATCCCGGTGCCAGCGGGGGTTGGAATTTTCACTCGAAAAATCACGTGGCGTCAGGAAGGGCATTCGGCCTTAAATCCCCGGCCAAAATCAAAATGAGCCTGGTTGGCTCCGGCGACTCAAACTAATAGGGAAAAGCCGAAGAAAGAAAAAATGGTAACTGACCAGTAATAGTAAACATTGGTTGGAGGTGTTGAAGAAGTCAGGATGGCCAACCCTTTGCTAAAAAGTTTTACCTGTATATCCTGTTGCAGTCTTTAGAAAAAAAAATCGAACCGGGGCCTCTGTGGTGACAGTGGAGCTATATTCATGATGATTTTTAAACAAATATACGCTTGCCTACTACCGCTGTGTTGAATCTGCACAGAGACACTGGCTATGGTTTGTCTAGTGTGTGCCTTGGCGATAACAGCACAGCGACCTTGTCAGTAAGTTTCATATTACTCATTTGCTTGATAGCGGACGTGCTCTGTACATGACTAGATCGTTGTTAGGTTTGACAAAGGCTTAGTGAAGCTTATGGCAACCTTGAAATGAATGTCATGGTATAGTCGGGGTTGGAAGCCAAGACCTTAGGGTTGACAACCAAGTAGGTTAACCACTACACGGTGAGATGGTCAAATAATAATGTAACAGAACATATAGAAACGTTTTCTATAGTTTAACGAATTGCCATACCATGAGAGGTGTAGGTAATGGAAATTGAATCCTTAGCTGATGATCTATAGCCATGCCCACGTATAAGCTATCATGGTAGAAAAAGAATGGTATGGCTTGTTTTAAACGGAGAATAATAATTGTGTTTACTGTGAAACACAAATCTGAATTTAAAATAATTAATTTAAAATTAATTAATTTAAAATTAGTTTAGTACGCTGAAGTTAAAATGAATAATGATCACGTTACAGACAGCCAGTTTCAAAGCCATGAGAACTAAGTGAACAAAGAATAAAATTCATGAACCAGTGAGGAATTCAGCATGCTGTCCTTTGGACAAGAGAGAAGCGTTCTACAGCGACCCTCAATGGTTTGGGTCATCGTAAAGATGAAAATTAAATCCAAGCTATATACTAGAAGAAGAAATGGAAAACAATTGGTCAAATAAAGGACAGAAGGAATAAAAAACGGCCCTCAACCCTCAAGCATAAGGATTGAGGGAGTTGGAAGGAAGGAGAGCCATGAAAGGCAGATAAAAAGTATAATAGGAGTGGCTTTACCCCAGAGGTAATGGAGGAAAACTGGACTCAGCTCAGAAATCCCTTGGGGTCGCCATCTTCCAAACTGATCAGCCCTTGAGGGGGGTAGCCATAGGCAGAGTGCACCGCAAGTGGTGGGGCTATATACACCCTTCCTTTTTGAGGGGGCTTGAGCAAAAGACAGGAAATAACATGAAAATAAAAACAAGGCTGCCTCCTCACACTAGTAGGATATCAGAAAAAATAAATAAACAAGGGCCAATGAAGTTTCAAAAGGAAGAGACTCCCTAGGCCTCGGATACTCTAATCATGTTGGGCTCGGTAGAGAACAAGAGTTGAGCAAGTGTGGTCGACAGGAAATAAGACAGAGAGGAGCCTAGCACAAGTTAGTGGAAGCAATGACGGTCTCAGCTGGGACTCCGTGATCGTCAACCTACATGACACTAGATATAACGCCCAGGGGTGGAATTAAAGACCTCTATTGTTTTATATCACTGGCTTTTAAGAACGCTAACACATGGCATGCCTTATAATGCAATACTGGTCCTAGGGTATGCAAAAATTGTATTAGAAACTCAGCTAATAATAGTGTGCTTGCCCATGATTTACCTTAAATTTTCCTAAAATTCACTACATTTTCCGCAAATTGACCAAATGACACAACATTCCAGAAAAATTCAACAAATGACTACCAGATTTATTGAAATTTCATTGATTTACCTAAGCATGGTTTAAACTATCTCAAATTCATATAAAATTAGACGAATATTGATGAAAATTCACTAAAATTTACAGAATTTAGCCAAGTGGTGTACAAACCATGACATTTATCCAATTTTTATTAAAATTGACTACATGTACTCGAAAATTCCATAATATTCCCTTTACATGTATGCTTTTTGTTGTTGTTGTTGTTGTTGTTGTTGTTTCGTTTACCACACTCCCTGTAGACAAACACCTCAACATGACTTTCTCCTAGACTAGGAGCTTCACATTCGACATGATAGCTGAGTTTCATTTCCCATAAACTTGTCTCTGAGGTGGGTGTCAGGAAAAGGCATGCAGCTGTAAAAACCACACCCTCACGTAGACTTTCATAACCTCTTACGTTGAGGTTCCTTACACTAACGACATTGAATGATTGAACGGTTTCCTTTTCACGATTCCTGTCTATACTTTCCTCTTTAAGGTTGCAAGATGTTTGCAAGATTCCTAAAATGCAATTAAATGTAATAAATACCTTAAGATGGTTTCATTTGTTTAATGATATGATGTTGATGGTGGATATATACGTTAAGACTAATTTTTGTTAGGTCTTGACTGGCCTTGCAATTAGAAATTGACAAACCAAACATGGGTTATCTACCAGGGGAACACTTTGACCACTATATTGGTTATTGACCAGTAAGTACAGTTCTAGTAATGAGACAGAAATCCAACACAAACAATGAGCGCGCAATGCGGTGGAGATTGGTACCACGATGTACTGTCGGTTATGTAGCTATGTGGAATGTACATCACATATGGTTTACCTGAAGGTTTGGAGGTTTCATTAAAGATATTTCTACAATAAACCATTTTCAAATGGCCATTCGTTGGTGTGAAAATATTTATTATATGGTATTTTATGAAAACAATTATGATTTATAAAAAAAATTATATGTTTACTGTATTCTTATTTAATGTAAGCACTAGAGGCACTATCGACCAAAATACAGTACTATCTGGAATGTATATTGCATACTTGAAGGTTTGGTGATCCCATTAAAGGTATTCCTACAATAAATGATTTTTAAGTTCTCGTTTTATGGCATGATTATTTAATATATGCTATTTGCTAATAGGATTTGACACTGGCATTATTTTACAAGTAGTTATTTTAATGACCAACAGAGTTTAATGTTAACAAGGCACAGCTCTATTTGAAATTTTGAATAACATGTTGCATGTTATACATTATATGCAACTACTGTAAGGCTTGTGATTTATTTAATGCCTTTAACCCTATATTAAACACGCAGTTTGCAATACTGATAACTGCAATGTTACTGAAAAAAAATGAAACAAAACAAAAATCAGCATTGAAAAACCAAAAAGTGGTTGAGCATATATATAGTGGGGAAAAGAAAAGTTTTGTAAACACTAATGTTCAACAAGACTAATTAAATCAGTAACTGTCAGGGTGGCCGAGTGGTTAAGGCGTTTGACTTAAGATCAAATTTCCAAATATTTAAGGAAGCAAGGGTTCGAATCCCTTCCCTGACATAATTATTGCTTGAACATGCAAGAAAACAAGAAATATACACAAGCTATGTTTATCAATTTAATCATTTTTTTTTTTTTTACAAGAGATAGACACACAGAATACAGCTCTTTTGGTTTATCAGTTCTTTTAAACATAACACTTGTTGAAAATTATATTTTAGGGGATGGGGGTGTTGCTACGTTGACCCATTACACAATAATAGCAGCTTTACGAAGTTCATTTTCTATATTTAATAGCTCTTTCTCATAACCAATATGGCCAAGCTGTTTACAGGCATGCAAGAGCTGTAGACGTTCGACTAATATATTAGGATCGTTCCATTTACTATTTTTTATGAATGGTTTCAGAATCTCGGGAAGCAGTTCATCATTATCACCATCATTATGATTATCATCCTCATTATTATAATCATTTTCATAATGATGATCATTATCATCGTTATCATTACCATGATAATTTCCACCTGTGTCCACAGTCTGTTCAATGGTTTGAGTTGTCTTTGATAGTGTTGAAAGCTTTTTTTTAGATGTGCTAGAATGCTTTAACATTGTTATGTTATTTTTACCACTATTACCTTTCCCCACTAACTTTTTGATGGGGTATATTGTCTCTGATAGGGTTGAGGGCTTTTGAGATGTGGGGGCATGTCTGAACATGGGTTTCACAGGAGGTGTTAAAGGTTTCTCATTAAACAACTCGCTAACAGCATGAGTGCGTTGTAGTGTATTAAACTTGAGGTTAATATTATCTTGAGCAGTACTATCTTTCTCTTGGACTTGGTTTCTTGCTTTGGTTTGGGTTTTCCTTACATTTAGACTAGCGTGATTATTAAGTTTACATTCATGATTGTTTGAAGAAAGTACGTCCAATTCTTTTGTTTTAAGCATTCCTCGACACTGTTTCGATCGTTGCTTTGAACAGCGCCAAATAACAGTTCCATTTTTATTGCTTCGTTTCACAATATATGAATATCCTTTATAGTATGCATAAGGCTTACCATACCTAGTCACTGATACTTCCATATCAACTGTCAAGCACAAACTAATCTCTAGTAAAGACAACTTGGTAATAACAACAATAGTTTAATGTGGGAGCATATATACATGCAAAAAAGTGGGAGCAAAAGTGGGGGGGGGGGGGGTAAAAAGTGGGAGCAAATGTGGGAGAAAAAAATAACTGTGAGCAAAAAGTGGGAGCATATATGGGATCAAATGTGGGAGCAAAGCAAATATAAAAAAAAAAGTGGGAGCAAATATGCTAACAAATATGTCAACAAATATACCAGCAAAAGTAAATACACAAGTCAAGATAGATTAAAGTGCAAAGAAAATATGCAAGCAAATATGAGAGCAAAAATGGTGTTTTTTCTAAAACAACTAGACATAACAAACTTAGTCATAACCTAACCTAACCTAACCTAACCTAACCTCACCTAACCTCACCTAACCTCACCTCACCTAACCTCACCTAACTTCACCTAACCTAACCTAACCTAACTTAACTTCACCTAATCTAACTTGACTGAACTTTACCTAACCTAACCCATCATAACTTCACCTAACCTAACTTTACCTCATCTAACTTCACCTAACCTAACTTTCAACTCACAGATCAAAATTAAATCCTAGGCATAGTTGAGTTGGAACCCAAGACTTCAGGGATAACACACAAGTATACTAGCCACTACACCGCAAAATGGGCAAATTATCATGCAACACAACATAAAGTAAAAGTTTCCTGTAGTGTAACTCATTGGCTGTCAACCATAGTTTGGGAATTCAAACCCAAGACCTCAGGACTTTTGTTTTGAACATTATCAGAAATATTATTCCATTTACATGTTGCTGCTGCTGCTTATAGTTATAAGAGTTGGCATTAATATGGAAAGCAAAAAAAATGTGGGAGCAAAAAGTGGGTGGAAAACGTGTAAGCAGAAGTGGGAGCAAACAAGTGTGAGCAAATATGGGAGCAGAAAGTGGGAGCAAATGTGAAAGCAAAAGTGGGAGCAAAAAGAGCGAGCAAAAGTGAGTGTACAAAGTAGGAGCAAAATGTGTGAGTAAAAAGTGGGGGCAAATGTGGTGTTTTACTAAAACAATCTCCCCTAACCTAACCTAAACTAACTTCACCCAACCTAATTTCACCTAACCTAACTTTACTTAACCTAACCTTCCAACTCTCAGATCAAAAATTAAATTCTGGCCATAGTCGAGTTGGAACCCAAAACCTCTGGGATAACACCCAAGTATACTAGCCACTACATCGCGAAATGGGCAAATTATCATGCAACACAACACAAAAATAAAAAGATTTCTGTAGTGTAACTCATTGGCTGACAATCATAGTTGAGAATTCAAACCCAAGACCTCAGGACTTTTGTTTTGAACATTATCAGAAATATTATTCCATTTACATTTTGCTGTTGCTTATAGTTATAAGAGTTGACATTAATATGGGAGCAAAAGTGAAAGCAAAAAGTGGGTGCAAGCATGGCTGGTTGTAGAGACTTTCATATCATCAATTACACATAAATTAAAATTTAGTAAAGTGACTTGGCTAATAATAATAATAATAATAATAATATTAACAGTTTAAAAAAAATTCAAGGGGATTGATATTTTTCAGGGTGTAATTTCCAAAGTACTGTCAAGAATAATAATTACATGAACAGATTCCAAGAACTCTAGAGTGCTTTTAAGGTTAATGATTGGCTAGGAGTGAGATAGAGCTAGCTAACCTAAGTTAACCTCAGCTCAGTAAACCTAACCTTGTCACATGGCATGTTCTACAAGTATAGACTTGCTTTGAGACTGGCTATGACGTCACAGATGAATGGCGGTGGGAGGCTGGACATGACGTTTTTATTATCCAAAAACATTTTCCTTTTTGCCAGCCTCCCACCGCCATTCATCTGTGACGTCATAGCCAGTCTCAAAGCAAGTCTATACTTGTAGAACATGCCATGTGACAAGGTTAGGTTTACTGAGCTGAGGTTAACTTAGGTTAGCTAGCTCTATCTCACTCCTAGCCAATCATTAACCTTAAAAGCACTCTAGAGTTCTTGGAATCTGTTCATGTAATTATTATTCTTGACAGTACTTTGGAAATTACACCCTGAAAAATATCAATCCCCTTGAATTTTTTTTAAACTGTTAATATTATTATTATTATTATTATTATTAGCCAAGTCACTTTACTAAATTTTAATTTATGTGTAATTGATGATATGAAAGTCTCTACAACCAGCCATGCTTGCACCCACTTTTTGCTTTCACTTTTGCTCCCATATTAATGTCAACTCTTATAACTATAAGCAACAGCAAAATGTAAATGGAATAATATTTCTGATAATGTTCAAAACAAAAGTCCTGAGGTCTTGGGTTTGAATTCTCAACTATGATTGTCAGCCAATGAGTTACACTACAGAAATCTTTTTATTTTTGTGTTGTGTTGCATGATAATTTGCCCATTTCGCGATGTAGTGGCTAGTATACTTGGGTGTTATCCCAGAGGTTTTGGGTTCCAACTCGACTATGGCCAGAATTTAATTTTTGATCTGAGAGTTGGAAGGTTAGGTTAAGTAAAGTTAGGTTAGGTGAAATTAGGTTGGGTGAAGTTAGTTTAGGTTAGGTTAGGGGAGATTGTTTTAGTAAAACACCACATTTGCCCCCACTTTTTACTCACACATTTTGCTCCTACTTTGTACACTCACTTTTGCTCGCTCTTTTTGCTCCCACTTTTGCTTTCACATTTGCTCCCACTTTCTGCTCCCATATTTGCTCACACTTGTTTGCTCCCACTTCTGCTTACACGTTTTCCACCCACTTTTTGCTCCCACATTTTTTTTGCTTTCCATATTAATGCCAACTCTTATAACTATAAGCAGCAGCAGCAACATGTAAATGGAATAATATTTCTGATAATGTTCAAAACAAAAGTCCTGAGGTCTTGGGTTTGAATTCCCAAACTATGGTTGACAGCCAATGAGTTACACTACAGGAAACTTTTACTTTATGTTGTGTTGCATGATAATTTGCCCATTTTGCGGTGTAGTGGCTAGTATACTTGTGTGTTATCCCTGAAGTCTTGGGTTCCAACTCAACTATGCCTAGGATTTAATTTTGATCTGTGAGTTGAAAGTTAGGTTAGGTGAAGTTAGATGAGGTAAAGTTAGGTTAGGTGAAGTTATGATGGGTTAGGTTAGGTAAAGTTCAGTCAAGTTAGATTAGGTGAAGTTAAGTTAGGTTAGGTTAGGTTAGGTGAAGTTAGGTGAGGTTAGGTGAGGTGAGGTTAGGTGAGGTTAGGTGAGGTTAGGTTAGGTTAGGTTAGGTTAGGTTATGACTAAGTTTGTTATGTCTAGTTGTTTTAGAAAAAACACCATTTTTGCTCTCATATTTGCTTGCATATTTTCTTTGCACTTTAATCTATCTTGACTTGTGTATTTACTTTTGCTGGTATATTTGTTGACATATTTGTTAGCATATTTGCTCCCACTTTTTTTTTTATATTTGCTTTGCTCCCACATTTGATCCCATATATGCTCCCACTTTTTGCTCACAGTTATTTTTTTCTCCCACATTTGCTCCCACTTTTTACCCCCCCCCCCACTTTTGCTCCCACTTTTTTGCATGTATATATGCTCCCACATTAAACTATTGTTGTTATTACCAAGTTGTCTTTACTAGAGATTAGTTTGTGCTTGACAGTTGATATGGATGTATCAGTGACTAGGTATGGTAAGCCTTATGCATACTATAAAGGATATTCATATATTGTGAAACGAAGCAATAAAAATGGAACTGTTATTTGGCGCTGTTCAAAGCAACGATCGAAACAGTGTCGAGGAATGCTTAAAACAAAAGAATTGGACGTACTTTCTTCAAACAATCATGAATGTAAACTTAATAATCACGCTAGTCTAAATGTAAGGAAAACCCAAACCAAAGCAAGAAACCAAGTCCAAGAGAAAGATAGTACTGCTCAAGATAATATTAACCTCAAGTTTAATACACTACAACGCACTCATGCTGTTAGCGAGTTGTTTAATGAGAAACCTTTAACACCTCCTGTGAAACCCATGTTCAGACATGCCCCCACATCTCAAAAGCCCTTCAACCCTATCGGAGACAATATACCCCATCAAAAAGTTAGTGGGGAAAGGTAATAGTGGTAAAAATAACATAACAATGTTAAAGCATTCTAGCACATCTAAAAAAAAGCTTTCAACACTATCAAAGACAACTCAAACCATTGAACAGACTGTGGACACAGGTGGAAATTATCATGGTAATGATAACGATGATAATGATCATCATTATGAAAATGATTATAATAATGAGGATGATAATCATAATGATGGTGATAATGATGAACTGCTTCCCGAGATTCTGAAACCATTCATAAAAAATAGTAAATGGAACTATCCTAATATATTAGTCGAACGTCTACAGCTCTTGCATGCCTGTAAACAGCTTGGCCATATTGGTTATGAGAAAGAGCTATTAAATATAGAAAATGAACTTCGTAAAGCTGCTATTATTGTGTAATGGGTCAACGTAGCAACACCCCCATCCCCTAAAATATAATTTTCAACAAGTGTTATGTTTAAAAGAACTGATAAACCAAAAGAGCTGTATTCTGTGTGTCTATCTCTTGTAAAAAAAAAAAAATGATTAAATTGATAAACATAGCTTGTGTATATTTCTTGTTTTCTTGCATGTTCAAGCAATAATTATGTCAGGGAAGGGATTCGAACCCTTGCTTCCTTAAATATTTGGAAATTTGATCTTAAGTCAAACGCCTTAACCACTCGGCCACCCTGACAGTTACTGATTTAATTAGTCTTGTTGAACATTAGTGTTTACAAAACTTTTCTTTTCCCCACTATATATATGCTCAACCACTTTTTGGTTTTTCAATGCTGATTTTTGTTTTGTTTCATTTTTTTTCAGTAACATTGCAGTTATCAGTATTGCAAACTGCGTGTTTAATATAGGGTTAAAGGCATTAAATAAATCACAAGCCTTACAGTAGTTGCATATAATGTATAACATGCAACATGTTATTCAAAATTTCAAATAGAGCTGTGCCTTGTTAACATTAAACTCTGTTGGTCATTAAAATAACTACTTGTAAAATAATGCCAGTGTCAAATCCTATTAGCAAATAGCATATATTAAATAATCATGCCATAAAACGAGAACTTAAAAATCATTTATTGTAGGAATACCTTTAATGGGATCACCAAACCTTCAAGTATGCAATATACATTCCAGATAGTACTGTATTTTGGTCGATAGTGCCTCTAGTGCTTACATTAAATAAGAATACAGTAAACATATAAATTTTTTTATAAATCATAATTGTTTTCATAAAATACCATATAATAAATATTTTCACACCAACGAATGGCCATTTGAAAATGGTTTATTGTAGACATATCTTTAATGAAACCTCCAAACCTTCAGGTAAACCATATGTGATGTACATTCCACATAGCTACATAACCGACAGTACATCGTGGTACCAATCTCCACCGCATTGCGCGCTCATTGTTTGTGTTGGATTTCTGTCTCATTACTAGAACTGTACTTACTGGTCAATAACCAATATAGTGGTCAAAGTGTTCCCCTGGTAGATAACCCATGTTTGGTTTGTCAATTTCTAATTGCAAGGCCAGTCAAGACCTAACAAAAATTAGTCTTAACGTATATATCCACCATCAACATCATATCATTAAACAAATGAAACCATCTTAAGGTATTTATTACATTTAATTGCATTTTAGGAATCTTGCAAACATCTTGCAACCTTAAAGAGGAAAGTATAGACAGGAATCGTGAAAAGGAAACCGTTCAATCATTCAATGTCGTTAGTGTAAGGAACCTCAACGTAAGAGGTTATGAAAGTCTACGTGAGGGTGTGGTTTTTACAGCTGCATGCCTTTTCCTGACACCCACCTCAGAGACAAGTTTATGGGAAATGAAACTCAGCTATCATGTCGAATGTGACGCTCCTAGTCTAGGAGAAAGTCATGTTGAGGTGTTTGTCTACAGGGAGTGTGGTAAACGAAACAACAACAACAACAAAAAGCATACATGTAAAGGGAATATTATGGAATTTTCGAGTACATGTAGTCAATTTTAATAAAAATTGGATAAATGTCATGGTTTGTACACCACTTGGCTAAATTCTGTAAATTTTAGTGAATTTTCATCAATATTCGTCTAATTTTATATGAATTTGAGATAGTTTAAACCATGCTTAGGTAAATCAATGAAATTTCAATAAATCTGGTAGTCATTTGTTGAATTTTTCTGGAATGTTGTGTCATTTGGTCAATTTGCGGAAAATGTAGTGAATTTTAGGAAAATTTAAGGTAAATCATGGGCAAGCACACTATTATTAGCTGAGTTTCTAATACAATTTTTGCATACCCTAGGACCAGTATTGCATTATAAGGCATGCCATGTGTTAGCGTTCTTAAAAGCCAGTGATATAAAACAATAGAGGTCTTTAATTCCACCCCTGGGCGTTATATCTAGTGTCATGTAGGTTGACGATCACGGAGTCCCAGCTGAGACCGTCATTGCTTCCACTAACTTGTGCTAGGCTCCTCTCTGTCTTATTTCCTGTCGACCACACTTGCTCAACTCTTGTTCTCTACCGAGCCCAACATGATTAGAGTATCCGAGGCCTAGGGAGTCTCTTCCTTTTGAAACTTCATTGGCCCTTGTTTATTTATTTTTTCTGATATCCTACTAGTGTGAGGAGGCAGCCTTGTTTTTATTTTCATGTTATTTCCTGTCTTTTGCTCAAGCCCCCTCAAAAAGGAAGGGTGTATATAGCCCCACCACTTGCGGTGCACTCTGCCTATGGCTACCCCCCTCAAGGGCTGATCAGTTTGGAAGATGGCGACCCCAAGGGATTTCTGAGCTGAGTCCAGTTTTCCTCCATTACCTCTGGGGTAAAGCCACTCCTATTATACTTTTTATCTGCCTTTCATGGCTCTCCTTCCTTCCAACTCCCTCAATCCTTATGCTTGAGGGTTGAGGGCCGTTTTTTATTCCTTCTGTCCTTTATTTGACCAATTGTTTTCCATTTCTTCTTCTAGTATATAGCTTAGATTTAATTTTCATCTTTACGATGACCCAAACCATTGAGGGTCGCTGTAGAACGCTTCTCTCTTGTCCAAAGGACAGCATGTTGAATTCCTCACTGGCTCATGAATTTTATACTTTGTTCACTTAGTTCTCATGGCTTTGAAACTGGCTGTCTGTAACGTGATCATTATTCATTTTAACTTCAGCGTACTAAACTAATTTTAAATTAGTTAATTTTAAATTAGATAATTTTAAATTAATTATTTTAAATTCAGATTTGTGTTTCACTGTAAGCACAATTATTATTCTCCGTTTAAAACAAGCCATACCATTCTTTTTCTACCATGATAGCTTATACGTGGGCATGGAAAAGTAGTATAATCATCAGCTAAGGATTCAATTTCCATTACCTACACCTCTCATGGTATGGCAATTCGTTAAACTATAGAAAACGTTTCTATATGTTCTGTTACATTATTATTTGACCATCTCACCGTGTAGTGGTTAACCTACTTGGTTGTCAACCCTAAGGTCTTGGCTTCCAACCCCGACTATACCATGACATTCATTTCAAGGTTGCCATAAGCTTCACTAAGCCTTTGTCAAACCTAACAACGATCTAGTCATGTACAGAGCACGTCCGCTATCAAGCAAATGAGTAATATGAAACTTACTGACAAGGTCGCTGTGCTGTTATCGCCAAGGCACACACTAGACAAACCATAGCCAGTGTCTCTGTGCAGATTCAACACAGCGGTAGTAGGCAAGCGTATGTTTGTTTAAAAATCATCATGAATATAGCTCCACTGTCACCACAGAGGCCCCGGTTCGATTTTTTTTCTAAAGACTGCAACAGGATATACAGGTAAAACTTTTTAGCAAAGGGTTGGCCATCATGACTTCTTCAACACCTCCAACCAATGTTTACTATTACTGGTGAGTTAACATTTTTTTTCTTTCTTCGGCTTTTCCCTATTAGTTTGAGTCGCCGGAGCCAACCAGGCACATTTTGATTTTGGCCGGGGATTTAAGGCCGAATGCCCTTCCTGACGCCACGTGATTTTTCAAGTGAAAATTCCAACCCCCGCCGTCACCGGGATTTGAACCCCACCTGCCCGAGTAAAGACGAGCAGCTAAGCACCTGCGCCATCACGCTCCCCACAGGTTAGTTATCTATCCGCACATTAATCCATAATTACCTAATAATAATAATAACAAAAATCATCATCCATACACATGTCCATTAAAGCATGGTTTCACAAAGATGCTTATGCTTTAAGTGTATAACACGTTTTTTCCTCATAACATGACTATTTACTGTTTTAGGGGTGAAATGATCAATCGAGGTAAAAGCCCATATCATCCCCTATTTTTTAAGCTATCACACCTAATTTTAGGCTTCTTCGTTTCCGAGATATGGATTTTTCAATTTTGGGGGGTAGTTTCACCCCCCTGCTATTTTTCATCAAAAACAAAAGATCTTAGGTTCATTTATCATTTTTAGGTGTTTAACACGTTTTTTCCCCCATAACATAACTATTTACTGTTTTAGGGGTGAAATGATCAATCGAGGTAAAAGCCCATATCATTCCCTATTTTTTAAGCTATCACACCTAATTTTAGGCTTCTTCGTTTCCTAGATATGGATTTTTCAATTTTGGGGGGTAGTTTCACCCCTCTGCTATTTTTCATCAAAAACAAAAGATCTTAGGTTCATTTATCATTTTTAGGTGTTTAACACGTTTTTCCCCCATAACATGACTATTTACTGTTTTAGGGGTGAAATGATCCATCGAGGTAAAAGCCCATATCATCCCCTATTTTTTAAGCTATCACACCTAATTTTAGGATTCTTTGTTTCCGAGATAGGGATTTTTCAATTTTGGGGGGTAGTTTCACCCCCTGCTATTTTTCATCAAAAACAAAAGATCTTAGGTTCATTTATCATTTTTAGGTGTTTAACACGTTTTTTCCCCATAACATAACTATTTACTGTTTTAGGGGTGAAATGATCCATCGAGGTAAAAGCCCATATCATCCCCTATTTTTTAAGCTATCACACTTAATTTTAGGATTCTTCGTTTCCAAGATATGGATTTTTCAATTTTAGGGGGTAGTTTCACCCCCAAACAGGGAATGTTGCCCCAAGTGCTAGGACCCCTCATACAAGTCCCTAGCATGATTGGTTCGCGAGATATGAACAAAAGTGTCGTTAGGTCCTTTTAACAAAAATGAATCCTACATTCAAAAACGGGGCGTCACCCCCAGGGTTAGAATACTGCCTATGGCAAAATTCCATGAGGGGTTCAGAAAATATTAACAAACGTGTAGTTAGGTCCTTTTGAAAAAACCCGTCCGTGCGCGCACATACAAAAAAAAATTACTATTTCACCCCCCGGGTAAGGGTAGTTTTTATTTTGGTGTGAATATACCCCGTCCATAGAAAAGGGGAGTTCACTACGAGTCCTACGACACCTCATACGTTTAAGTCCGATTATTGGTTAGCGAGATAGTAAAAAGCCGATGACCTATTAGTTTTTTTTTGGTTTATTTAAATACATATTAAAAACACTCATTAATAAATCATCATTTAAAAAGCCCACTCTTTTACAAAAACCGCCAAGTTCGTAGGTATACAAAAATAAATTACTATTTCATCCCCCGGGTAAGGGTAGTTTTTATTTTGGAGTGAATATACCCCTTCGATAGAAAAAGAGAGTTCACCACGAGTCCTACGACACCTCATACGTTTAAATCCGATTATTGGTTAGCGAGATAGTCAAAAGCCGATGACCTATTAGTTTTTATGGTTTATTTCAATACATATTAAAAACACTCATTAATAAATCATCATTTAAAAAGCCCGCCCTCTTACAAAACCCCTCAAGTGCGCATGCGTATAAAAAAACATTCATCGCCAAAATGTCAAAAAACAACATGTTTACCCCAAATGGCGTTTCCCAATTCCATCCATTTTAAAAAATAACCTCACCATCATCTAGAGCGGAAAAAATACCATCTAAACGACCCCTCACTCGACCCTACTCCTCCCCCACCACCTAACCCTTTGCCAACATAGGCATACATATTCAAGCACGAGCGCGACTTCAGGAAACCAACACTACCCCACTACTCGCGAATGACCTTTTAGTTTTGGTCTTTTAATCAAATAAAGAGCCTATAGGAAAGTAGGGGGCATTTCTACCAATGCTAGGACACCCTGTATGTTTAAATCCCATGTTTGGTTAGCGAGATATCAGGTTCGGGGCAGCTACGAGGGTGGCTCAATAAAAAGGTAAGCAGCTCCCCCACTACCCCACTACTAATATGCTCTAAACGAGCTGAGTAATACCTAAAACTTGCCGGATGTTACCTATATCTAGCTAAATATGCTCCAAACTAGCTGAGTAAACCCTAAAACTAGCTGAATGTAACCTATATCTAGCTAAATATGCTCTAAACTAGCTGAGTAATACCGAAAACTAGCCGAATGTTACCTATATCTGGCTAAATATGCTCTGAACTACCTGAGTAATAACTAAAACTGACTGAATGTAACGTATATCTAGCTAAATTTGTTCTAAACTAGCTGAGTAATACCTATAACTGACTGAATGTAACCTATATCTAGCGAAATATGCTCTTAACTAGCTGAGTAATACCTAAAACAGACTGATTGTATCCTATATCTAGATAAATATGATCTAAACTAGCCGAGTAATACCTAAAACTGACTGAATGTAACCTATATCCAGCTAAATATGCTCTAAACTAGCTCAGTAAACCCTAAAACTGACAGAATGTAACCTATAACTAGCTAAATAAGCTCTATACTAGCTGAGTAATACATAAACTGACTGAATGTAACCTATATCAAGCTAAATAGGCACTAAACTAGCTGAGTAGTACCTAAAACCAGCCGAATGTTACGTATATCTAGCTAACTACGCTCTACACTAGCTGAAAAATACCTAAAACTTGCCGAATGTTACCTATATCTAGCTAACTATGCTCTAAATAAGCTGAGTAATACCTTAAACTGACTGAATGTAACCCACATCTAGCTAAATATGTTCTATGCTAGCTGAGTAATACCTAAAACTGACTGAATGTAACCTATATCTAGTTAAATATATGCTCTAACCTACCTGAGTAATACCAAAAACTGACTGAATGTAACCTATATCTAGTTAATATGCTCTAAACTAGCTGAGTAATACCTAAAACTAGCTGAATGTAACCTATAATTAATCTACGCTCTAAATTAGCTGAGTGATACCTAACATTAGCAGAATGTTACCTAAAACTAGCTAAATATGCTCTAAGCTAGCTGAGTAATACCTAAAACTGACTGAATGTAACCTATAGCTAGCTAAATATGCTCTAAACTAGGTCAGTAATACCTAAAACTAGCCGAATATAACATATATCAAGCTAAATATGCTCTAAACTAGCTGAGTAAACCCTAAAACTAGCTGAATGTAACCTATATCTAGCAAAATATGCTCTTAACTAGCTGAGTAAAACCTAAAACTAGCCGAATGTTATCTATAACTAGCTAAATATGCTCTAAACTAGCTGAGTAATACCGAAAACTGACTGAATGTAACCTATATCTAGCTAAATATGCTCAAAACTAGCTGAGTAATACCTAAAATTGACTGAATGTAACCTATATCTAGCTAAATATGCTCTAATCTAGCTGAGTAATACCTAAAACTGACTGAATGCAACCTATATCTAGCTAAATATGCTCAAAACTAGTTCAGTAATACCTAAAACGGACTGAATGTAACCTACATCTAGCTAAATACGCTCTAAACTAGCTGAGAAATACCTAAAATTGACTGAATGTAACCTATATCTAGCTAAATATGCTCTAAACTAGCTGAATGAAACCTAAAACTAGCTGAATGTATCCTATAACTAGCTAGATACGCTCTATACTAGCAGAGTGATACCTAAAACTAGCTGAATGTAACCTATATCTTGGTAAATATGCTCTAAACTACCTGAGTAATACCTAAAACTGACTGATTGTAACCTATATCTAGCTAAATATTCTCTAAATTAGCTGAGAAGTACCTAAAACTAGCTGAATGTAACCTATAACTAGCTTAACATTCCCCTAAACTAGCTGAGTAATACCTATAATAGACTGAATGTAACCTATAGCTAGTTAAATATGCTCTAAACTAGCTGAATAATACCTAGAACTGACTGAATATAACCTATATCTAACTAAATATGCTCTAAACTAGCTGAGTAATACCTAAAACTGACTGAATGTAACTTATATCTAGCTAAATATTATCTAAACTAGCGGAATAAAACTTAAAACTGACTGAATGTAACCTATATCTTGCTAAATATGCTCTAAACTAGTTGAGTAATAACTAAAAGTAGCTGAATGTAACCTATAACTAGCTAAATATGCTCTAAACTAGCTGAGTAATAACTAAAACTGAATGAATGTAACCTATATCTAGCTAAATATGCTCTAAACTAGCTGAGTAAGACCTTAAAAATGACTGAATGTAACCTATAACTAGCTAAATATGCTCAAAACTAGCTGAGTAATACCTCAGACTGACTGAATGTAACCTATATCTAGCTAAATATGCCCTAAACTAGCTGAGTAATACCTAAAACTAACTGAATGTAACCTATATCTAGCAAAATATGTTAAAAACTAGCTGAGTAATACCTAAAATTAGCCGTATGTTACCTATATCTGGCCAAATATGCTCTAAACTAGCTGAGTTAAACCTATAACTAGCCAAATGTTACCTATATCTAGCTAAATATGCTCTAAACTAGCTGAGTAATACCTAAAACTGACTGAATGTAACGTATATCTAGTTAATTTGTTCTAAACTAGCCGAGTAATACCTAAAACTGACTGAATGTAACCTATATTAGGCGAAATATGCTCTAAACTAGCAGAGTAAACCAAAAACAGACTGAATGTAACCTATATCCAGCTCAATATGCTCTAAACTAGCTCAGTAAACCCAAAAACTGACTGAATGTAACCTATAACTAGCTAAATATGCTCTAAACTAGCTGAGTAATACCTAAAACTAGCCGAATGTAACCTATATCTAGCTAAATATGCTCTAAACTAGCTGAGTAATACCTAAAACTAGCCGAATGTTACCTATATCTAGCTAAATATGCTCTAAACTAGCTGAGTAATACCTAAAACTAGCCGAATGTTACCTATAACTAGTTAAATATGTTCTAAACTAGCTCAGTAATACCTAAAACTGACAGAATGTGACCTATATCTAGCTAAATATGCTCTAAACTAGCTGAGTAAACCCTAAAACTGACTGAATGTAACCTATAACTAGCTAAATATGCTCGAAACTAGCTGAGTAAAACCTAAAACTAGCCGAATGTTACCTATAACTAGCTAAATATGCTCTAAACTAGCTGAGTAATACCTAAAACTGACTGAATGTAACCTATATCGAGCTAAATAGGCTCTATACCAGCTGAGTAATACCTAAAACTGACTGAATGTAACCTATATCTAGCTAAATATGCTCATAACTAGCTGAGTAATACCTCAAACTGACTGAATGTTACCTATATCAAGCTAAATATGCTCCTAACTAGCTGAGTAATACCTAAAACTGACTAAATGTCACCTATATCTAGCTAAATATGCTCTAAACTAGCTGAGTAATACCTAAAACTGACTGAATGTAACCTATATCTAGCTAAATATGCTCTAAACTAGCTGAGTAATACCTAAAACGGACAGAATGTAACCTATATCTAGCTAAATACGCTCTTGACTAACTGAGAAATATCTGAAATTGACTGAATGTAACCTATATCCAACTAAATATGCTCTAAACTAGCTGAGTAAAACCTAAAACCAGCTGAATGAAACCTATATCTAGCAAAATATGCTCTAAACAAGCTAAGTAAAACCTAAAACTAGCCGAATGTTACCTATATCTAGATAAATATGCTCTTAACAAGCTGAGTAATACCTAAAACTGACTGAATGTAACCTATATCTAGCTAAATATGCTCTAAACTAGCTGAGTAATACCTAAAACTGACTGAATGTAACCTATATCTAGCTAAATATGCTCTAAACTAGCTGAGTAATACCTAAAACTAGACGAATGTTACCTATATCTAGCTAAATATGCTCTAAACTAGCAGAGTAAACCCTAAAACTAGCTGAATGTAACCTATATCTAGCAAAATATGCTCTAAACATGCTGAGTAAAACCTAAAACTAGCCGAATGTTACCTATAACTAGCTAGATACGCTCTAAACTAGCAGAGTGATACCTAAAACTAGCTGAATGTAACCTATAACTAGCTAAATATGCTCTAAACTAGCTGAGTTATACCTAAAGCTGACTGAATATAACCTATATATAGCTAAATACGCCCTAAAATAGCTGAGAAATACCTAAAACTGACTGAATGTAACCTATATCTAGGTAAATATGCTCTAAACTAGCTGAGTAATACCTAAAACTGACTGAATGTAACCTATATCTAGCTAAATATGCTCTAAACTAGCTAAGAAATACCTAAAACTAGCTGAATGTAACCTATAACTAGATTAACGTGCCCTAAACTAGCGGAGTAATACCTATAATAGACTGAATGTAACCTATAGCTAGTTAAATAAGCTCTAAACTAGCTGAATAATACCTAGATTAGACTGAATATAACCTATATCTAACTAAATATGCTCTAAACTAGCTGAGTAATACCAAAAACTAACTGAATGTAACTTATATCTAGCTAAATATGATCTAAACTAGCTGAATAAAACTTAAAACTGACTGAATATAACCTATATCTAGCTAAATATGCTCTAAACTAGCTGAGTAATACCTAAAAGTAGCTGAATGTAACCTATAACTAGCTAAATATGCTCTAAACTAGCTGAGTAATAACTAAAACTGAATGAATGTAACCTATATCTAGCTAAATATGCTCTAAACTAGCTGAGTAAAACCTAAAACTGACTGAATGTAACCTATAACTAGCTAAATATGCTCTACATTACCTGAGTAATACCTAAGACTGACTGAATGTAACCTATATCTAGGTAAATATGCCCTAAACTAACTGTGTAATACCTAAAACTGACTGAATGTAACCTATATCTAGCTAAATATGCTCAAAACTAGCTGAGTAATACCTAAAACTAGACGAATGTTACCTATATCTAGCTAAATATGCTCTAAACTAGCTGAGTAATACCTAAAACTAGCCGAATGTTACCTATATCTAGCTAAATATGCTCTAAACTAGCTGAGTAATACCTAAAACAGACTGAATGTAACCTATATCCAGCTAAATATGCTCTAAACTAGCTCAGTAAACCCTAAAACTGACTGAATGTAACCTATAAGTAGCTAAATATGCTCTAAACTAGCTGAGTAATACCTAAAACCAGCCGAATGTAACCTATATCTAGCTAAATATGCTCTAAACTAGCTGAGTAAAACCTAAAACTAGCTGAATGTAACCTATATCTAGCAAAATATGCTCTAAACAAGCTGAGTAAAACCTAAAACTAGCCGAATGTTACCTATAACTAGTTAAATATGCTCTAAAATAGCTGAGTAATACCTAAAACTGACTGAATGTTACCTATATCTACCTAAATATGCTCTAAACTAGCTGAGTAAACCCTAAAACTGACTGAATGTAACTTATAACTTGCTAAATATGCTCGAAATTAGCTGAGTAAAACCTAAAACTAGCCGAATGTTACCTATATCTAGCAAAATATGCTCTTAATAAGCTGAGTAATACCTAAAACTGACTGAATGTAACCTATATCTAGCTAATTATGTTCTAAACTAGCTGAGTAATTCCTAAAACTGACTGAATGTAACCTATATCAAGCTAAATATGCTCTAAACTAGCTGAATAATTCCTAAAACTTGCCGAATGTAACCACTATCTAGCTAAATATGTTCTAAACTAGCTGAGTAATACCTAAAACTGACTGAATGTAACCTATATCTGGCTATATATGCTCAAAATTAGCTGAGTAATACCTAAAGCTTACTGAATGTAACTTATATCTAGCTAAATATGCTCTAAGCAGGCTGAGTAATACCTAAAACTGACTGAATGTAACCTATATATAGCTAAATATGCTATAAACTAACTGAGTAATACCTAAAACTGACTGAATGTAACCTATATCTAGCTAAATATGCTCTAAACTAGCTGAGTAATACCTAAAACTGACTGAATGTAACCTATATCTAGCTAAATATGCTCTAAACTAGCTGAGTAATACCTAAAACGGACAGAATGTAACCTATATCTAGCTAAATACTCTCTAAACTAGCTGAAAAATACCAAAAAATTTACTGAATGTAACATATATCTAACTAAATATGCTCTAAACTAGCTGAGTAAAACATAAAACAAGCTGAATGTAACCTATAACTAGCTAAATATGCTCTAAACTAGCTGAGTAATACCTAAAACTAGCCGAATGTTACCTATATCTAGTTAATATGCTCTAAACTAGTTGAGTAATAACTAAAACTGACTGAATGTAACGTATATCTAGGTAAATTTGTTCTAAAATAGCTGAGTAATAACTAAAACTGACCCAACGTAACCTATATCTAGCGAAATATGCTCTAAACTAGCTGAGTACTACGTAAAACAGACTGAATGTAACCAATATCTAGCTAAATATGCTCTAAACTAGCTGAGTAAACCCTAAAACTGACTGAATGTAACCTATAACTAGCTAAATATGCTCGAAACTAGCTGAGTAAAACCTAAAACTTGTCGAATGTTACCTATAACTAGATAATTATGCTCTAAACTAGCTGAGTAATACCTAAAACTGACTGAATGTAACCTATATCAAGCTAAATAGGCTCTAAACCAGCTGAGTAATACCTAAAACTAGCCGAATGTTACCTATATCTACCTAAATATGCTCTAAACTAGCTGAATAATACCTAAAACTTGCCGACTTTTACCTATATCTTGCTAAATATGCTCTAAACAAGCTGAGTAATACCTAAAACTGACTGAATGTAACCTATATCTAGCTAAATATGTTCTAAACTTGCTGAGTAATACCTAAAACTGAATGAATGTAACCTATATCTGGCTAAATATGCTCTAAACTAGCTGAGTAATACCTAAAACTGACTGAATGTAACATATATCTACCTAAATATGCACTAAACTTGCTGAGTAATACCTAAAACTGACTGAATGTAACCTATATCTAGCTAAATATGCTCTAAACTAGCTGAGTAATACCTAAAACTAGCCGAATGTTACCTATATCTAGCTAAATATGCACTAAACTAGGTGAGTAATACCTAAAATTAGCCGAATGTTACCTATATCTAGCTAAACATGCTCTAAACTAGCTGAGTAATAACTAAAACTGACTGAATGTAACGTATATCTAGCTAAATTTGTTCTAAACTAGCTGAGTAATACCTAAAACTGACTGAATGTCACCTATATCTAGCGAAATATGCTCTAAACTATCTGAGTAATACCTAAAACAGACTGAATGTAACCTATATCTAGCTAAATATGATCTAAACTAGCTGAGTAATACCTAAAACTGACTGAATGTAACCTATATATCCAGCTAAATATGCTCTAAACTAGCTCAGTAAATCCTAAAACTGACTGAATGTAACCTATAACTAGCTAAATATGCTCTAAACTAGCTGAGTAATATATAAAACTAGCCGAATGTAACCTATATCTAGCTAAATATGCTCTAAACTAGCTGAGTGATACCTAAAACTAGCCGAATGTTACCTATATCTAGCTAAATATGCTCTAAACTAGCTGAGTAAACCCTAAAACTAGCTGAATGTAACCTATATCTAGCAAAATATGCTCTAAACTAGCTGAGTAAAACCTAAAACTAGCCGAATGTTACCTATAACTAGCTAAATATGCTCTAAACTAGCTGAGTAATACCTAAAACTGACTGAATGAAACCTATATTCAGGTAATATCCTCTAAAATAGCTGAGTAAAACCTAAAACTGACTGAATGTAACCTATACCTAGCTAAATATGCTCGAAACTAGCTGAGTAAAACATAAAACTAGCCGAATGTTACCTATATCTACCTAAATATGCTCTAAACTAGCTGAATAATACCTAAAACTTGCCGAATTTTACCTATATCTTGCTAAATATGCTCTAAACAAGCTGAGTAATACCTAAAACTGATTGAATGTAACCTATATCTAGCTAAATATGATCTGAACTAGCAGGGTAATACCTAAAACTAGCTGAATGTTACCTATATCTAGCTAAATATGCTCTAAACTAGCAGAGTAAACCCTAAAACTAGCTGAATGTAACCTATATCTAGCAAAATATGCTCTAAACAAGCTGAGTAACCCCTAAAACTAGCCGAATGTTACCTATAACTAGCTAGATACGCTCTAAACTAGCAGAGTGATACCTAAAACTAGCTGAATGTAACCTATAACTAGATAAATATGCTCTATACTAGCTGAGTTATACCTAAAACTGACTGAATATAACCTATATATAGCTAAATACGCTCTAAAATAGCTGAGAAATACCTAAAACTGACTGAATGTAACCTATATCTAGGTAAATATGCTCTAAACTAGCTGAGTAATACCTAAAACTGACTGAATGTAACCTATATCTAGCTAAATATGCACTAAACTAGCTAAGAAATACCTAAAACTAGCTGAATGTAACCTATAGCTAGCTTAACATGCCCTAAACTAGCTCAGTAATACCTATAATAGACTGAATGTAACCTATAGCTAGTTAAATAAGCTCTAAACTAGCTGAATAATACCTAGATTAGACTGAATATAACCTATATCTAACGAAATATGCTCTAAACTAGCTGAGTAATACCTAAAACTAACTGAATGTAACTTATATCTAGCTAAATATGATCTAAACTAGCTGAATAAAACTTAAAACTGACTGAATATAACCTATATCTAGCTAAATATGCTCTAAACTAGCTGAGTAATACCTAAAAGTAGCTGAATGTAACCTATAACTAGCTAAATATGCTCTAAACTAGCTGAGTAATAACTAAAACTGAATGAATGTAACCTATATCTAGCTAAATATCCTCTACATTAGCTGAGTAATAACTAAGACTGACTGAATGTAACCTATATCTAGCTAAATATGCTCTAAACTAGCTGAGTAATACCTAAAACTGACTGAATGTAACGTATATCTAGCTAAATTTGTTCTAAACTAGCTGAGTAATACCTAAAACTGACTGAATGTAACCTATATTAGGCGAAATATGCTCTTAACTAGCTGAGTAATACCTAAAACAGACTGAATGTAACCTATATCCAGCTAAATATGCTCTAAACTAGCTCAGTAAACCCTAAAACTGACTGAATGTAACCTATAACTAGCTAAATATCCTGTAAACTAGCTGAGTAATACCTAAAACTAGCCGAATGTAACCTATATCTAGCTAAATATGCTCTAAACAAGCTGAGTAATACCTAAAACTGATTGAATGTAACCTATATCTAGCTAAATATGCTCTAAACTAGGTGAGTAATACCTAAAACTAGCTGAATGTTACCTAGATCTAGCTAAATATGCTCTAAACTAGCAGAGTAAACCCTAAAACTAGCTGAATGTAACCTATATCTAGCAAAATATGCTCTAAACAAGCTGAGTAAAACCTAAAACTAGCCGAATGTTACCTATAACTAGCTAGATACGCTCTAAACTAGCAGAGTGATACCTAAAACTAGCTGAATGTAACCTATAACTAGATAAATATGCTCTATACTAGCTGAGTTATACCTAAAACTGACTGAATATAACCTATATATAGCTAAATACGCTCTAAAATAGCTGAGAAATACCTAAAACTGACTGAATGTAACCTATATCTAGGTAAATATGCTCTAAACTAGCTGAGTAATACCTAAAACTGACTGAATGTAACCTATATCTAGCTAAATATGCTCTAAACTAGCTACGAAATACCTAAAACTAGCTGAATGTAACCTATAACTAGCTTAACATGCCCTAAACTAGCTGAGTAATACCTATAATAGACTGAATGTAACCTATAGCTAGTTAAATAAGCTCTAAACTAGCTGAATAATACCTAGATTAGACTGAATATAACCTATATCTAACGAAATATGCTCTAAACTAGCTGAGTAATACCTAAAACTAACTGAATGTAACTTATATCTAGCTAAATATGATCTAAACTAGCTGAATAAAACTTAAAACTGACTGAATATAACCTATATCTAGCTAAATATGCTCTAAACTAGCTGAGTAATACCTAAAAGTAGCTGAATGTAACCTATAACTAGCTAAATATGCTCTAAACTAGCTGAGTAATAACTAAAACAGAATGAATGTAACCTATATCTAGCTAAATATGCTCTAAACTAGCTGAGTAAACCTAAAACTGACTGAATGTAACCTATAACTAGCCAAATATCCTCTACATTAGCTGAGTAATAACTAAGACTGACTGAATGTAACCTATATCTAGCTAAATATGCTCTAAACTAGCTGAATAATACCTAAAACTGACTGAATGTAACGTATATCTAGCGAAATTTGTTCTAAACTAGCTGAGTAATACCTAAAACTGACTGAATGTAACCTATATTAGGCGAAATATGCTCTTAACTAGCTGAGTAATACCTAAAACAGACTGAATGTAACCTATATCCAGCTAAATATGCTCTAAACTAGCTCAGTAAACCCTAAAACTGACTGAATGTAACCTATAACTAGCTAAATATCCTGTAAACTAGCTGAGATATACCTAAAACTAGCCGAATGTAACCTATATCTAGCTAAATATGCTCTAAACAAGCTGAGTAATACCTAAAACTGATTGAATGTAACCTATATCTAGCTAAATATGCTCTAAACTAGCTGAGTAATACCTAAAACTAGCTGAATGTTACCTATATCTAGCTAAATATGCTCTAAACTAGCAGAGTAAACCCTAAAACTAGCTGAATGTAACCTATATCTAGCAAAATATGCTCTAAACAAGCTGAGTAAAACCTAAAACTAGCCGAATGTTTCCTATAACTAGCTAGATACGCTCTAAACTAGCAGAGTGATACCTAAAACTAGCTGAATGTAACCTATAACTAGCTAAATATGCTCTATACTAGCTGGGTTATACCTAAAACTGACTGAATATAACCTATATATAGCTAAATACGCTCTAAAATAGCTGAGAAATACCTAAAACTGACTGAATGTAACCTATATCTAGGTAAATATGCTCTAAACTAGCTGAGTAATACCTAAAACTGACTGAATGTAACCTATATCTAGCTAAATATGCTCTAAACTTGCTAAGAAATACCTAAAACTAGCTGAATGTTTCCTATAACTAGCTTAACATGCCCTAAACTAGCTGAGTAATACCTATAATAGACTGAATGTAACCTATAGCTAGTTAAATAAGCTCTAAACTAGCTGAATAATACCTAGATTAGACTGAATATAACCGATATCTAACGAAATATGCTCTAAACTAGCTGAGTAATACCTAAAACTAACTGAATGTAACTTATATCTAGCTAAATATGATCTAAACTAGCTGAATAAAACTTAAAACTGACTGAATATAACCTATATCTAGCTAAATATGCTCTAAACTAGCTGAGTAATACCTAAAAGTAGCTGAATATAACCTATAACTAGCTAAATATGCTCTAAACTACCTGAGTAATAACTAAAACTGAATGAATGTAACCTATATCTAGCTAAATATGCTCTAAACTAGCTGAGTAAAATCTAAAACTGACTGAATGTAACCTATAACTATCCAAATATCCTCTACATTGGCTGAGTAATAACTAAGACTGACTGAATGTAACCTATATCTAGCTAAATATGCTCTAAACTAGCTGAGTAATACCTAAAACTGACTGAATGTAACGTATATCTAGCTAAATTTGTTCTAAACTAGCTGAGTAATACCTAAAACTGACTGAATGTAACCTATATTAGGCGAAATATGCTCTTAACTAGCTGAGTAATACCTAAAACAGACTGAATGTAACCTATATCCAGCTAAATATGCTCTAAACTAGCTCAGTAAACCCTAAAACTGACTGAATGTAACCTATAACTAGCTAAATATCCTCTAAACTAGCTGAGTAATACCTAAAACTAGCCGAATGTAACCTATATCTAGCTAAATATGCTCTAAACTAGCTGAGTAAACCCTAAAACTAGCTGAATGTAACCTATATCTAGCAAAATATGCTCTAAACAAGCTGAGTAAAACCTAAAACTAGCCGAATGTTACCTATAGCTAGATAAATATGCTCTAAAATAGCTGAGTAATACCTAAAACTGACTGAATGTTACCTATATCTACCTAAATATGCTCTAAACTAGCTGAGTAAACCCTAAAACTGACTGAATGTAACTTATAACTAGCTAAATATGCCCGAAATTAGCTGAGTAAAACCTAAAACTAGCCGAATGTTACCTATTGAGCCATGTTTAACATCTCTCATTTCCTTATTTTCTTTGGCGGCCGTCCCGGTAGACTCAGTCGCCATGTGAGATACGTTCTGTCCGGGCGTGCCTTGAGGCTCTCCGCCTTATTATTTAAAATGTAATGTTTTTCCTTTTTATTTAACATTGTTATTATGCCGAAGCCTTCCATTTACTCATGTAAGTAATACATCTAACCTTGTGTCCACTATGCTCATTTCCTAAATTTAACCTTTCTTTTTGATCTTCGTCGTGTGCTTGGATTTGCTGTGGAACCAATCGAAATGGCGGTCTCCTGTTTTATTTTGTTTGAGTCTTCGTTTAACCTTTTATTTGTGCCGTGAAATATATCTGCGAGTGATTTTATGAGTGTATGTTTTTCTTGCTGCCACGTGCATTGAAGTTGTTTTGATTTGGGCATATCTTCAATGGGTCTCCCGTTGTTTGTGGACGTTGGCGTTTCGACCATTCTCCCAACACGAGGCATGACACCATATATTTTAGCCCTTATGTATTCCCTTCATTCCATGCTTCATGCAACTGAATCACGGCGGTAACTTTAAGTAGGCCTTACCGTATTCAGCTCGAACTCGGAACGTAAGTTGGGGACCATATAGGTTTAGCATGTTTTGCTAGACTACCTACAAGCACGAGTTGCTTTGTGTTTAATTACTGGATCGTCGGCTGGCATTTTGTGTGTTTGATTGCGTGTATGTATCATGATATATTTCACGGACACTTGACGTCATTTGTTTCTCCTTGTAGTATCTTTGGTTTTTGCATTTCTTTTCTCTGGGGACTGCCAGCTCGATCGCATCCCCATTGCTCGCCACAGCCTCTGCGACACACACACAGCCTCTTGTTTTATCTTTGCTATGCTTGTTATTTTGTGGTCGTCATGACAACCATCCATCTCTAGGCTGAGAAATGATTGTTGTTGACCAGCGACCGGCTCGATTGCCTCTTGATCTTTTACTTCCTCCCTTTTTACATCGTTTTCACCGAAGTGAGCACAGGTATGAATTTAATTTGTTAACGTTATTTATTATCGTAAGTTATTTATTGTTATTTATATTTATCTTCCCCGTTTGAAAGTGACTTTATTTGACCCCTAGGTGAAGGGTATTCTTTTTTGTGTGGGTTATTCTGGCCGGGTTTCTTTGTGTGTTCGGTTTCAATTCATTAAATTTCCATTTCTTTACCCATGTGTCTCATTTAGTAGTGTTTGGCGATCGGGCTGCTCGCTCTCTCTCTCTCTCTCTCTTCAAACCTAGGCCTAACTTATTCTAGCTGTCTAGCACCAGGAGGGTATTCCTACCACTCGTCGTGGAACCACCTTCACGGAGTCTGGAGTCGCTCGGCACATCTGGCCTGCAAGTACGGGCCCAGCACAGGTCAGAAATTAACATCCATTTCCACTGCGTACTCCTTTCTTTTCTAGTTGGTTCCAGTGATGCAGCTAGGAGGCACGCCAAGAATATGTTTATTTTAATAGGACGGTGCAGATGGTATCAGTTGCGAGGTTAAGTCTCCTGGTCGCTTAGCCATATCCATTGGATTTTAATATTTCGCTGCATAATTTTCAATGTTGTTTTTATTCTGTTTCATGTTCCTTATTGCATACTATGCAAACAAATATTAAGAGTCAATGTGAACTTCCAAGGAGTATGGACCATAAAAATAACAAACTGTAAGGAGAGTGCAATGAGTTGGACCCTATCAACGAACCCCAGCATTGGTAATGTACTAAACAACCCTACTTCTTGTTTCGTACTCATTTCAGGCGCAGGACGGAGGCAAGACATTTTTAGTTATTGTTTTGAATTGTAGCTAGCAGTACTTCTGTAGTTTAGCCATGTATTCTCTCCCAGGTTGTAACGTGAAGAAGGAGCTCTTCCAGTCTGACGATGATCTGCTATCGTTTGAAAGTGTCTGTGGGAAAGACACTAATCCATTGACTGAGGTGAAAGGCCATCGCAAGGGAGGCGTAGCCAATATAGTGTCCAAGTGGGGAATTTCATTTTCTGGTGAACTGGGAGTTTCGTCTGTATTTGAGTTCTTAGACAGGGTCAGTGAACTCTGCCATTGTTATGACCTCGAACCAGACGACATTGTTGTCTGCCTACCGTTATTGTTGAGTGGCTTAGCTTTAAAATGGTATCGACTTACCAACAGATCTTTCATCTCGTGGGTTGATTTCTGTAAGTCAATAAAGGAGCGGTTTACGACTTATGATTTTGAACATGACTTGAAGGCTGAAATTCATCGCCGTACCCAGGGTTTGGAAGAGCCTGTAGACGATTTTGTTACTGGGCTAATGACTTTAATAAGTAGGTTGTCGCAGCCCCTTCCCCTTATTGAAACTGTTGATATTGTGTATAGAAATCTGGCACCTGAGTACAAGTCTTTCATACGCCGGTCCAGTGTGTATAGTGTGGCTGATATTGTTGATCAAGGACGTGAATGCGAGTTCAATCGGCGCCTGCGCAAGTCATGTGTACCCCCACCCCTCCCCTCTGACAGTTTGTTTCCAGAGACTGCATGCGCGCAATCCCAGATTCAGAGGACTGCGCACCCATCTTCAATATCTCGTCAGGAGGACCGGGCAGTTAACCGTCCCCACTCGCATATTGTCGGGAGTATTCCCAATGCTACTTCTTCTGCGAATCCCGCTCCTCAGGATCAACAGTCACCTCGAAACCCGAACATGTATAACCGTATAAAATGTTGGAATTGTGATCGTTTGGGGCATCATTTTAATTCCTGCCGTGCGCCCTCGCGTGTGTTTTGTCACACATGTGGTCTTCGTGACGTGACGCACATAGCCTGTCCTAGATGTGCTTCGCGTCAGGGAAACGAGCATGGGTCCCCGGTTTAGACCCGCCGGAGTGGCCATGCAATGAAGTTCGCCGGGAAATGAACATTTCCACGACTGGAAACTTCTGTCCTTGGGTCCCTGTAAGTGTTAAGAAATTGTCGATACCCGCTTTACTGGATTCTGGTGCTTCACGTTCATTTATTCAGCGCTCCATCGCGGAACAGCTTCCTGTTACTCAGATTTGTCCACAAGATGGGGGTTTAAAATTTTATTCTGCGGTGAAGTCATCTATTTCTGTTTCTAGCGTTGTAACATGTCATATTAAGTATGTGGTTATTCTTGGGATTGGAACTTCCATGTGGTGGATGACTTATCTACGCCTATGATCTTAGGTTCTGATTTTATGCACAAAGCAGGGTTGAGGCTTGATTTTTCGGATCATTCCTTCAGTTTTTTGTTTAAATCCAAGGAGCGGTTTCATTTTAATACTTGTGAAGCGAGTGTTCCTTGTAATTTTTCTGGTATCTCTGCTGTTCTAATCCCTCCTACTTTATTCACGAGTCAACGTGACGCTTTATCTGATTTGGTGAATGAATTTCCTGATGTTCTCACGTCGGAACTGGGTTCCGCTATCGGCTACGAGTGTCATATTGATTTAACTGATGAGGTTCCAGTTAGGTCGGCGCCATTTTCTTGCTCTCCACCCAAACTCATTGCCATGAGAGAATATATTCATGATCTTAAGGCACGCGGTGTTGTGAGCCCTTCTAAGTCTTCTTATGGTAGTCCAGCATTCCTGGTGCCTAAGAAAGAGGGTATTTTTCGTTTAGTAGTTGATTATCGTCGACTCAATTCTAAGGTGGTGTTCGACAACTTTCCCCTTCCAACTCTGGAGAGCGCTTTTCAGCATTTTCACGGGGCGAAGTACTATTCCGTCCTAGATTTGAACTGTGCATATTATCAAATTCCTCTCGATCCCGAGAGCCGTAAGGTAACTGCGTTCTCCACTCCGTTCGGCCTTTTTGAGTTCAATAAGTTACCCATGGGCATTTCTATCGGCGGACAAGTATTGAGTAGGGTTTTGGATGAGTTATTTGGAGATTTAAAGTATTCATCTGTGTTTAACTATCTTGATGACCTCGTGATTTACAGTCAGTCTTTTGAGGATCACCTGATCCATTTACGTGAAGTCCTATGTCGTCTTCGCAGAGCCGGACTCACTGTTAACCCGGACAAAATCTCTTTGGCTTCGAAGCAAATCAAATTTTTAGGTCACATTCTTTCGGATGTGGGCATAGAAGTGAACCCTGAGCGTGTCCAATGTATCCAAGAGTTCCCTACTCCCACGAATGTGAAAGCAGTCCGACGTTTTTTGGGAATGGCGGGCTTTTACAGTAGGTTCATTAAGGGCTTTTCGGACATTTCAGCGCCCCTGAATTATTTGAAGAAGAAGAATGTACGATTCGTGTGGGGCCCCGACCAGTGTCTCGCCTTTGAGAAATTGAAAGAATGTCTTTCTTCTGCTCCCGTCCTTCGAACTCCGGATTTTGGGAAAGATTTTATGTTACATTGTGATGCGAGTGATGTCGCAGTTTCTTGTGTGCTTAGTCAGCAGGTGAATGGTAATTTGGCACCCATCGCTTTTGCCAGTCGGATGCTTAATGATTGCGAACGCCGGTATTCCACTTTCGAGAAAGAAAGTCTGGCTGTCGTATTCGGCTGTGAACGTTTCAGATCTTTTCTAGAACATCGGCATTTCATAGTGTATACCGACAATGAAGCTCTGTCCTGGATGCGCTCGCATGTCAAAAAATTGGGACGTATAAATCGTTGGATTCTTCGTCTATCCTCTTTCAGCTTTGACATCATTCACGTCAGAGGCAGTGAAAATGTTGTAGCGGATTGTTTGTCACGCATGTTTGAGGAACCTCCTCCCATTGTTGAGATCCCCGAGCCAGTGAATCTTCTCCAACACATTCCATGGTCATTTACTGACATTCGTACGTACCAAGCAGATGACCCATTTTGTGTCACATTGCGTGAAAAAATTCTCGGGAAAGATCCTGGTGTATCTGAGTTTTCATTGCGCAATGATGTTATAGTGCATACCGCTCCTCGATCTTCGAAATGTAGGATTTTCGTACCAGAGAATATACGAAGTATGCTCTTGGCGTATTTCCATGAATCCTGTTTTGGATTACATTTAGGTATGACGAAGACTTTCCATAAAATCTCTCAGGAATTCTTCTGGCCTCATTTGAAAGCGGATGCTTTTGCTTTCGTCCGAAAATGTGTTACGTGTCAACGTTCTAAGCCAGCAAAGAATTCTCGCATTGGACTTCTCCACGCTGACACGATGTCATATCCTAATGAGCGCCTGTTTATAGATTATTTTGGTCCCCTAGTTAGGTCATCTTCTGGTCATAAAGCTATACTTACTGTCGTTGATGGATTTTCAAAATTTGTATGGTTATTTCCTGTCAGGGAAATCACGACACGTACCACTGTTAGGCTTTTGACCAATCATATTTTTGGTGTTTTTGGTCCTCCAAAGTTTTTAGTGTCCGATAACGCGAGCGTTTTCCGGTCCAAGTCTTTTAGATCAATGTGTTTTTCTTGGGGAATTGATCATATCTTTTTGGCACCCTACCACCCTCAGCCAAATCACGTTGAAAGGTTTCATCGTAACTTGAAGGCTTGCTTGAGTGCGTTCCACAACGCAGATCAGTCACGTTGGGACGCAAATCTTCAGTTTTTCTCCTTAGGATTTAACACTGCTCTTCATGAATCGACGAATTCTACCCCTTAGGAAGGCGTATTGTTGATCCACTTCAGCTTCAGTGGAAAATAGATTATCTGGCTGCGCCATCCCGCCGTACCTCAGTCAAAGAAAAATGGGAAGTTGCTGTACGACATCTGAAAAGGGCACGAGATCGCGTGGCGTCTCGCTATAACAAGGGTAGGCAACCTGTTTGTTTTCAGGTGAATGACGACGTGCTAGTGCGCCTGCACCCACAGAGTTCGGCCAAGAATAAGGAGTCAGCTAAACTAATGCTTCGCTGGAGCACGCCCAAAACTATCACTAGATTTTTAACACCTGTCACTGTTGAATTGATCTCCAAGGAGAATCCCACCGACGTATCCAGAGCTCACATATCTCAATTGAAACCATTTATTGTGTAACCTTCTTATTTGCTGTGATTAATGTTGTCCTTTTTCTGCGTAGGTTAGCCAATCATAATTTGCTTATGTTATCCAAGGAAGCTAGTATTCATATGGCGTCTCCTTGACCTGCCTATTATTGATCCAATTTTGACCGAGCAGAGTCAAGTACAAATTTACGAGCTCAAGAAAGAAAATAATACAAGAAGAAATAGGCCTACATACTCTGTGTAACTTAATATTTATTGTAAAAATATGTATTTTTGCGAACTCGGCCAGTAGAGAATTTATATTCTATAAATAATGGACACATTATATCGCTTCTTTGTTATTTTAATACGCCACTTTCATGATGGGTATAAGGAGAATGGCAGACTTCGGCGTCAAAGGGCGAAAGTCTTTTGTTTATGATTTTCGTCCGTGTCTCTATCTACTTTTCTTGTCATTGTAACGCGCAGGCGAACCGTAATACCATTATGACAAGCCCAGGGATCGTCAAAGGAACGCGCGCCTTTGGAGACCCCGAAGGAGTTCTGTCCTGATATTGCGATCGCCGAAGCGATCTGATTATTTTTATATATTACTTCATTTTATAACTGTATTCTTTCTGATATGGCTCAATTGCTTAAGTGACTGTTATATCGATCACCCTCCCCCCTCATATTTTGTGTACTGTTATAGTTGTTGACAAACCACCTGTGTGATAAGGATGTTGTGTATTTTGGAACACTTGGGACATGATTGATTTCAAAGCGGTGGTGCTTAGTGATGTAAAAGAAAAATCTTTTATTATTATAAATAATTTTTCTTTTGGGGGGTGGTGTGGATCCTGAGCCATGTTTAACATCTCTCATTTCTTTATTTTCTTTGGCGGCCGTCCCGGTAGACTCAGTCGCCATGTGAGATACGTTCTGTCCGGACGTGCCTTGAGGCTCTCCGCCTTATTATTTAAAATGTAATGTTTTTCCTTTTTATTTAACATTGTTATTATGCCGAAGCCTTCCATTTACTCATGTAAGTAATACATCTAACCTTGTGTCCACTATGCTCATTTCCTAAATTTAACCTTTCTTTTTGATCTTCGTCGTGTGCTTGGATTTGCTGTGGAACCAATCGAAATGGCGGTCTCCTGTTTTATTTTGTTTGAGTCTTCGTTTAACCTTTTATTTGTGCCGTGAAATATATCTGCGAGTGATTTTATGAGTGTATGTTTTTCTTGCTGCCACGTGCATTGAAGTTGTTTTGATTTGGGCATATCTTCAATGGGTCTCCCGTTGTTTGTGGACGTTGGCGTTTCGACCATTCTCCCAACACGAGGCATGACACCATATATTTTAGCCCTTATGTATTCCCTTCATTCCATGCTTCGTGCAACTGAATCACGGCGGTAACTTTAAGTAGGCCTTACCGTATTCAGCTCGAACTCGGAACGTAAGTTGGGGACCATATAGGTTTAGCATGTTTTGCTAGACTTCCTACAACCACGAGTTGCTTTGTGTTTTATTACTGGATCGTCGGCTGGCATTTTGTGTGTTTGATTGCGTGTATGTATCATGATATATTTCACGGACACGTGACGTCATTGGTTTTGTCCTTGTAGTATCTTTGGTTTTTGCATTTCTTTTCTCTGGGGACTGCCAGCTCGATCGCTTCCCCATTGCTCGCCACAGCCTCTGCGACACGCACACAGCCTCTTGTTTTATCTTTGCTATGCTTGTTATTTTGTGGTCGTCATGACAACCATCCATCTCTAGGCTGAGAAATGATTGTTGTTGACCAGCGACCGGCTCGATTGCCTCTTGATCTTTTACTTCCTCCCTTTTTACATCGTTTTCACCGAAGTGAGCACAGGTATGAATTTAATTTGTTAACGTTATTTATTATCGTAAGTTATTTATTGTTATTTATATTTATCTTCCCCGTTTGAAAGTGACTTTATTTGACCCCTAGGTGAAGGGTATTCTTTTTTGTGTGGGTTATTCTGGCCGGGTTTCTTTGTGTGTTCGGTTTCAATTCATTAAATTTCCATTTCTTTACCCATGTGTCTCATTTAGTAGTGTTTGGCGATCGGGCTGCTCGCTCTCTCTCTCTCTCTCTCTTCAAACCTAGGCCTAACTTATTCTAGCTGTCTAGCACCAGGAGGGTATTCCTACCACTCGTCGTGGGACCACCTTCACGGAGTCTGGAGTCGCTCGGCACATCTGGCCTGCAAGTACGGGCCCAGCACAGGTCAGAAATTAACATCCATTTCCACTGCGTACTCCTTTCTTTTCTAGTTGGTTCCAGTGATGCAGCTAGGAGGCACGCCAAGAATATGTTTATTTTAATAGGACGGTGCACTATATCTAGCTAAATATGCTCTAAACTAGCTGAGTAACACCTAAAACTGACTGAATGTAACCTATATCAAGCTAAATAGACTCTAAACCAGCTGAGTAATACCTAAAACAAGCCGAATGTTACCTATATATAGCTAAATATGCTCTAAACTAGCTGAATAATACCTAAAACTTGCCGAATGTTACCTATATCTAGCTAAATATGCTCTTAACAAGCTGAGTAATACCTAAAACTGACTGAATGTAACCTATATCTAGCTAATTATGTTCTAAACTAGCTGAGTAATTCCAAAAACTGACTGAATGTAACCTATATCTAGCTTAATATGCTCTAAACTAGTTGAGTAATACCTAAAATTGACTGAATGTAATATATATCTAGCTAAATATGCTCTAAACCAGATGAGTAATACCTAAAACTGACTGAATGTAACCTATATCTAGCTAAATATGCTCTAAACTAGCTGAGTAATACCTAAACCTAGCCGAATGTTACCTATATCTAGCTAAATATGCTCTAAACTAGCTGAGTAATACCAAAAACTGGCCGAATGTTACCTATATCTAGCTAAATATGCTCTAAACTAGCTGAGTAATAACTAAAACTGACTGAATGTAACGTATACCTAGCTAAATTTGTTCTAAACTAGCTGAGTAATAACTAAAAATGACCCAATGTAACCTATATCTAGCGAAATATGCTCTAAACTAGCTGAGTACTACCTAAAACAGACTGAATGTAACCAATATCTAGCTAAATATGCTCTAAACTAGCTGAGTAGACCCTAAAACTGACTGAATGTAACCTATAACTAGCTAAATATGCTCTAAACTAGCTGAGTTATACCTTAAACTGACTGAATGTAACCTATATCAAACTAAATAGGCTCTAAACCAGCTGAGTAATACCTAAAACTAGTCGAATGTTGCCTATATCTACCTAAATATGCTCTAAACTAGCTGAATAATACCTAAAACTTGCCGAATTTTACCTATATCTTGCTAAATATTCTCTAAACAAGCTGAGTAATACCTAAAACTGACTGAATGTAACCTATATCTAGCCAAATATGTTCTAAACTAGCTGAGTAATACCTAAAACTGACTGAATGTAACCTATATCTAGCTAAATTTGCTCTTAACTAGCTGAGTTATACCTAAAACTGACTGAATGTAACCTATATCTAGCTAAATATGCACTAAACTAGCTGAGTAATACCTAAAACTGACTGAATGTAACCTATATCTAGCTAAATATGTTCTAACCTAGCTGAGTAATAGGCCTACCTAAAACTAGCCGAATGTTACCTATATCTAGCTAAATATGCTCTAAACTAGCTGAGTAATAAATAAAACTGACTGAATGTAACGTATATCTAGCTAAATTTGTTCGAAACTAGCTGAGTAATACCTAAAACTGACTGATGTAACCTATATCTAGCAAAATATGCTCTAAACTAGCTGAGTAATACCTAAAACAGACTGAATGTAAACTATATCTTGCTAAATATGATCTAAACTAGCTGAGTAATACCTAAAACTGACTGAATGTAACCTATATCCAGCTAAATATGCTCTAAACTAGCTCAGTAAATCCTAAAACTGAGAGAATGTAACCTATAACTATCTAAATATTCTCTAAACTAGCTGAGTAATATATAAAACTAGCCGAATGTAACCTATATCTAGCTAAATATGCTCTAAACTAGCTGAGTAATACCTAAAACTAGCCGAATGTTACCTATATCTAGCTAAATATGCTCTAAACTAGCTGATTAAACCCTAAAATTAGCTGAATGAAACCTATATCTAGTAAAATATGCTCTAAACTATCTGAGTAAAACCTAAAACTAGCCGAATGCTACCTATAACTAGCTAAATAGGCTCTAAACTAGCTGAGTAATACCTAAAACTGACAGAATGTAACCTATATCTAGCTAAATATGCTCTAAAATAGCTGAGTAAACCCTAAAACTGACTGAATGTAACCTATAACTAACTAAATATGCTCGAAACTAGCTGAGTAAAACCTAAAACTAGCCGAAAGTTACCTATAACTAGCTAAATAAGCTCTAAACTAGCTGAGTAATACCTAAAACTGACTGAATGTAACCTATATCAAGCTAAATAGGCTCTAAACTAGCTGAGTAATACTTAAAACCAGCCGAATGTTACTTATATCTAGCTAAATATGCTCTAAACTAGCTGAATAATACCTAAAACTTGCCGAATGTTACCTATATCTAGCTAAATATGCTCTAAAAATGCTGAGTAATACCTAAAACTGACAGAATGTAACCTATATCTAGCTAAATATGTTCTATGCTAGCTTAGTAATACCTAAAACTGACTGAATGTAACCTATATCTAGTTAAATATGCTCTAAACTACCTGAGTAATACAAAAAACTGACTGAATGTAACCTATATCTTGCTAAATATGCTCTTAACTAGCTGAGTATATCTAAAACGGTCTGAATGTAACCTATATCTAGCTAAATACGCTCTAAACTAGCTCAGTAAACCCTAAAACTTCCTGAATGTAACCTATAACTAGCTAAATATGCTCTAAACTAGCTGAGTAATACCTAAAACTAGCCGAATGTAACCTATAACTAGCTAAATATGCTCTAAACTAGCTGAGTAATACCTAAAACTAGCCGAATGTTACCTATATCTAGCTAAATATGCTCTAAACTAGCTGAGTAAACCCTAAAATTAGCTGAATGTAACCACTATCTAGCTAAATATGTTCTAAACTAGCTGAGTAATACCTAAAACTGACTGAATGTAACCTATATCTAGCTAAATATGCTCTAAACTAGCTGAGTAGTACCTAAAGCTTACTGAATGTAACTTATATCTAGCTAAATATGCTCTAAACAGGCTGAGTAATACCTAAAACTGACTGAATGTAACCTATATCTAGCTAGATATGCTATAAACTAACTGAGTAATACCTAAAACTGACTGAATGTAACCTATATATAGCTAAATATGCTCTAAACTAGCTGAGTAATACCTAAAACTGACTGAATGTAACCTATATCTAGCTAAATATGCTCTAAACTAGCTGAGTAATACCTAAAACGGACAGAATGTAACCTATATCTAGCTAAATACTCTCTAAACTAACTGAGAAATACCAAAAAATTTCCTGAATGTAACATATATCTAATTAATATGCTCTAAACTAGCTGAGTAAAACATAAAACTAGCTGAATATAACCTATAACTATCTAAATACGCTCTAAACTAGCTGAGTGATACCTAAAACTATCTGAATGTAACCTATAACTAGCTAAATATGCTCTAAACTAGCTGAGTAATACCTAAAACTAGCCGAATGTTACCTATATCTATTTAATATGCTCTAAACTAGCTGAGTAATAACTAAAACTGACTGAATGTAACGTATATCTAGATAAATTTGTTCTAAAATAGATGAGTAATAACTAAAACTGACTCAACGTAACCTATATCTAGCGAAATACGCTCTAAGCTAGCTGAGTACTACCTAAAACAGACTGAATGTAACCAATATCTAGCTAAATATGCTCTAAACTAGCTGAGTAAACCCTAAAACTGACTGAATGTAACCTATAACTAGCTAAATATGCTCGAAACTAGCTGAGTAAAACCTAAAACTAGTCGAATGTTACCTGTAACTAGATAATATGCTCTAAACTAGCTGAGTAATACCTAAAACTGACTGAATGTAACCTATATCAAGCTAAATAGGCTCTAAACCAGCAGAGTAATACCTAAAACTAGCCGAATGTTACCTATATCTAACTAAATATGCTCTAAACTAGCTGAATAATACCTAAAAATTGCCGAATTTACCTATATCTTGCTAATTATGCTCTAAACAAGCTGAGTAATACCTAAAACTGACTGAATGTAACCTATATCTAGCTAAATATGTTCTAAACTAGCTGAGTAATACCTAAAAATGACTGAATGTAATCTTTATCTGGCTAAAAATGCTCTAAACTGGCTGAGTAATACCAAAAACTGACTGAATGTAACCTATATCTACCTAAATATGCACTAAACTAGCTGAGTAACACCTAAAACTGACTGAATGTAACCTATATCTAGCTAAATTTGCTCTAAACTAGCAGAGTAATACCTAAAACTAGCCGAATGTTACCTATATCTAGCTAAATATGCTCTAAACTAGCTGAGTAATAACTAAAACTGACTGAATGTAACGTATATCTAGCTAAATTTGTTCTAAACTAGCTGAGTAATACCTAAAACTGACTGAATGTCACCTATATCTAGCGAAATATGCTCTAAACTAGCTGAGTAATACCTAAAACAGAATGAATGTAACCTATATCTAGCTAAATATGATCTAAACTAGCTGAGTAATACCTAAAACTGACAGAATGTAACCTATATCCAGCTAAATATGCTCTAAACTAGCACAGTAAATCCTAAAACTCACTGAATGTAACCTATAACTAGCTAAATATGCTCTAAACTAGCTGAGTAATATATAAAACTAGCCGAATGTAACCTATATCTAGCTAAATATGCTCTAAACTAGCTGAGTAATACCTAAAACTAGCCGAATGTTACCTATATCTAGCTAAATATGCTCTAAACTAGCTGAGCAAACCCTAAAACTAGCTGAATGTAACCTATATCTAGCAAAATATGCTCTAAACTAGCTGAGTAAAACCTAAAACTAGCCGAATGTTACCTATAACTAGCTAAATATGCTCTAAACTAGCTGAGTAATACCTAAAACTGACTGAATGTAACCTATATCTAGCTAAATATCCTCTAAAATAGCTGAGTAAAACCTAAAACTGACTGAATGTAACCTATACCTAGCTAAATATGCATGAAACTAGGTGAGTAAAACATAAAACTAGCCGAATGTTACCTATATCTAGCTAAATATGCTCTAAACTAGCTGAATAATACCTAAAACTTGCCGAATTTTACATATATCTTGCTAAATATGCTCTAAACAAACTGAGTAATACCTAAACCTGAGTGAATGTTACCTATATCTAGCTAAATATGCTCTAAACTAGCTGAGTAATACCTAAAACTGACTGAATGTAACCTATATCTAGCGAAATATGCACTAAACTAGCTGAGTAATACCTAAAACTGACTGAATGTAACCTATATCTTGCTAAATATGCTCTAAACTAGCTGAGTAAACCCTAAAACTGACTGAATGTTACCTATAACTAGCTAAATATGCTCTAAACTAGCTGAGTAATACCTAAAACTGACTGAATGTAGCCTATATCTAGCTAAATATGTTCTAAACTAGCTGAGTAATACTTAAAACTGACTGAATGTAACCTATATCTAGCTAAATATGCTCTAAACTAGCTGAGTAATACCTAAAACTGACAGAATGTAACCTATATCTAGCTAAATATGCACTAAACTAGCCGAGTAATACCTGAAACTGACTGAATGTAACATATATCTGGCTAAATATGCTCTAAATTAGCTGAGTAATACCTAAAACTAGCCGAATGTTGCCTATATCTACCTAAATATGCTCTAAACTAGCTGAGTAATACTTGCACTAGCCGAATGTTACCTATATCTACCTAAATATGCTCTAAACTAGCTGAGTAATAACTAAAACTGACTGAATGTAACGTCTATGTAGCTAACTTTGTTCTAAACTAGCTGCGTAATACCTTAAACTGACTGAATGTAACCTATATCTAGCGTAATATGCTCTAAACTAGCTGAGTAATATCTAAAACAGACTGAATGTAACCTATATCTAGCCAAATATGACCTAAACTAGCTGAGTAATACCTAAAACTGACTGAATGTAACCTATATCCAGCTAAATATGCTCTAAACTAGCACAGTAAATCCTATAACTGACTGAATGTAACCTATAACTAGCTAAATATGCCCTAAACTAGCTGAGTAATATATAAAACTAGCCGAATGTAACCTGTATCTAGCTAAATATGCTCTAAACTAGCTGAGTAATTCCTAAAACTTGCCGAATGTTACCTATATCGACCTAAATATGCTCTAAACTAGCTGAGTAATACTTAAACTAGCCGAATGTTACCTATATCTACCTAAATATGCTCTAAACTAGCTGAGTAATAACTAAAACTGACTGAATGTAACGTCTATCTAGCTAAATTTGTTCTAAACTAGCTGCGTAATACCTTAAACTGACTGAATGTAACCTATATCTAGCGTAATATGCTCTAAACTAGCTGAGTAATATCTAAAACAGACTGAATGTAACCTATATCTAGCCAAATATGATCTAAACTAGCTGAGTAATACCTAAAACTGACTGAATGTAACCTATATCCAGCTAAATATGCTCTAAACTAGCTCAGTAAATCCTAAAACTGACTGAATGTAACCTATAACTAGCTAAATATGCTCTAAACTAGCTGAGTAATATATAAAACTAGCCGAATGTAACCTGTATCTAGCTAAATATGCTCTAAACTAGCTGAGTTATTCCTAAATCTAGCCGAAGGTAACCCTTATCTAGCAAAATATGCTCTAAACTAGCTGAGTAAAACCTAATACTAGGCGAATGTTACCTATAACTAGCTTAATAAGCTCTAAACTAGCTGAGTAATACCTAAAACTGACTGAATGTAACCTATATCAAGCTAAATAGGCTCTAAACTTGCTGAGTTATACTTAAAACCAGCCGATAGTTACTTATATCTAGCTAAATATGCTCTAAACTAGCTGAATAATACCTAAAACTTGCCGAATGTTACCTATATCTAGCTAAATATGCTCTAAACTAGCTGAGTAATACCTAAAACTAGCCGAATGTTACCTATATCTAGCTAAATATGCTCTAAACTAGCTGAGTAAACCATAAAACTAGCTAAATATAACCTATATCTAGCAAAATATGCTCTAAACTAGTTGAGTAAAACCTAAAACTAGCCGAATGTTACCTGTATCTAGCTAAATATGCTTTAAACTAGCTGAGTAATACCTAAAACTAGCCGAATGTTACCTATATCTAGCTAAATATGCTCTAAACTAGCTGAGTAATAACTAAAACTGACTGAATGTGACATATATCTAGCTACATTTGTACTAAACTAGCTGAGTAATAACTAAAACTGACTCAATGTAACCTATATCTAGCGAAATATGCTCTAAACTAGCTGAGTACTACCAAAAACAGACTGAATGTAACCAATATCTAGCTAAATATGCTCTAAACCCGCTGAGTAAACCCTAAAACTGACTGAATGTAACCTATGACTAGCTAAATATGCTCGAAACTAGCTGAGTAAAACCTAAAACTAGCCGAATGTTACCTATAACTAGATAAATATGCTCTAAACTAGCTGAGTAATACCTAAAACTGACTGAATGTAACCTATATCAAGCTAAATAGGCTCCAAACCAGCTGAGTAATGCCTAAAACTAGCCGAATGTTACCTATATCTACCTAAATATGCTCCAAACTAGCTGAATAATACCTAAAACTTGCCGAATTTTACCTATATCTTGCTAAATATGCTCTAAACAAGCTGAGTAATACCTAAAACTGACTGAATGCAACCTATATATAGCTAAATATGTTCTAAACTAGCTGAGTAATACATAAAACTAGCCGAATGTTACCTATATCTAGTTAAATATGCTCTAAACTAGCTGAGTAATATCTAAAACTAGCCGAAAGTTACCTATATCTAGCTAAATATGCACTAAACTAGCTGAGTAATATCTAAAACTGACTGAATGTAACCTATATCTAGCTAAATATGCTCTAAACTAGCTGAGTAATACCTAAAACTAGCCGAATGTTACCTATATCTAGCTAAATATGCTCTAAACTAGCTGAGTAATACCTAAAACTAGCCGAATGTTACCTATATCTAGCTAAATATGTTCTATGCTAGCTGAGTATATCTAAAACGGTCTGAATGTAACCAATATCTAGCTAAATAAGCTCTAAACTAGCTCAGTAAACCATAAAACAAGCTGAATGTAACCTATATCTAGCAAAATATGCTCTAAACTAGCTGCGTAAAACCTAAAACTAGCCGAATGTTACCTATTACTAGCTAAATATGCTCTAAGCTAGCTGAGTAGTACCTAAAACTGACTGAATGTAACCTATATCAATATAAATATGCTCTAAACTAGCTGAGTTAAACCTAAAACTTACTGAATGTAACCTATAACTAGCTAAATATGCTCTAAACTAGCTGAGTAATACCTAAAACTAGCCGAATGAAACCTATATCTAGCTAAATATGCTCTAAACTAACTGAGTAACACCTAAGACTAGCTGAATGTTACCTATATCTAGCTAAATATGCTCTAAACTAGCTGAGTAAACCCTAAAACTAGCTGAATGTAACCTAAATCTAGCTAAATATGTTCTAAACTAGCTGAGTAATACCTAAAACTGACTGAAGGTAACCTATATCTAGCTAAATATGCTCTAAACTAGCTGAGTAATACCTAAAGCTTACTGAATGTAACTTATATCTAGCTAAATATGCTCTAAACAGGCTGAGTAATACCTAAAACTGACTGAATGTAACCTATATCTCGCTAAATATGCTATAAACTAACTGAGTAATACCTATAAGTGACTGAATGTAACCTATATCTAGCTAAATATGCTCTAAACTAGCTGAGTAATACCTAAAACTGACTGAATGTATCCTATATCATGCTAAATATGCTCTAAACTAGCTTAGTAGTACCTAAAACGGACAGAATGTAACCTATATCTAGCTAAATACGCTCTAAACTAGCTGAGAAATACCAAAAAATTGACTGAATGTAACCTATATCTAACTAAATATGCTCTAAACTAGCTGAGTAAAACATAAAACTAGCTGAATGTAACCTATAACTAGCTAAATACGCTCTAAACTAGCTGAGAAATACCTAAAACTGACTGAATGTAACCTATATCATGCTAAATATGCTTTAAAGTAGCTGAGTATACCCTAAAACTAGCTGAATGTAACCTATATCTAGCTAAATATGCTCTAAACTAGCTGAGAAATACCATATACTGACTGAATGTAACCTATATCTAGCTAAATACGCTCTAAACTAACTGAGAAATACCTAAAACTGACTGAATGTAACCTATATCTAGCTAAATATGCTCTTAACTAGCTGAGTAATACCTAAAACTGAATGAATGTAACCTATATCTAGGTAAATATGCTCTAAACTAGCCGAGTAATACATAAAACTGACTGAATGTAACCTTTATCTAGCTAAATATGTTCGAAACTAGCTGAGTAATCCCTAAAACTGACTGAATGTAACCTATATTTAGCGAAATATGCTCTAAACTAGCTGAGTAATACCTAAAACCGACTGAATGTTACCTATATCTAGCTAAATATTCCCTAAACTAGCTGAGTAATACCTAAAACTGACTGAATGTAACCTATATCTAGCTAAATATGCTCTAAACTAGCTGAGTTGACCCAAAAACTGACTGAATGTAACCTATAACTAGCTAAATATGCTCTAAACTAGCTGAGTAATACCTAAAACTAGCCGAATGTAACATATATCTAGCTTAATATGCTTTAAACTAGCTGAGTAATACCTAAAACTAGCCGAATGTTACCTATATCTAGCTAAATATGCTCTAACCTGCTGAGTAATACCTAAAACTGACTGAATGTAACCAATATCTAGCTAAATATGTTCTAAACTAGCTGAGTAATACCTAAAACTAACTGAATGTAACCTTTATCTAGCTAAATATGCTCTAAACTAGCTGTGTAATACCGAAAACTAGCCGAATGTTAGCTATATCTAGCTAAATACCCTCTAAACTAGCTGAGTGATTACTAAAACTAGCTAAATGTTACCTGTAACTAGCTAAATATGCTCTAAACTAGCTGAGTAATACCTAAAACTGACTGAATGTAATCAATATCTTGCTAAATATGCTCTTAACTAGCTGAGTAAACCGTAAAATTGACTGAATGTAACCTTTAACTAGCTAAATATGCTCTAAACTAGCTGAGTAATACCTAAAACTAGCCAAATGTATCCTATATCTAGCTGAATATGCCTTAAACTAACTGAGTAATACCCAAAACTAGCCGAATGTTACCTATATCTACCTAAATATGCTCCAAACTAGCTGAATAATACCTAAAACTTGCCGAATTTTACCTATATCTTGCTAAATATGCTCTAAACAAGCTGAGTAATACCTAAAACTGACTGAATGCAACCTATATCTAGCTAAATATGTTCTAAACTAGCTGAGTAATACCTAAAACTAGCCGAATGTTACCTATATCTAGCTAAAAATGCTCTAAACTAGCTGAGTAATACCTAAAACTAGCAGAATGTTACCTATATCTAGCTAAATATGCTCTAAACTAGCTGAGTAATACCTAAAACTGACTGAATGTAACCTATATCTAGCTAAATATGCTCTAAACTAGCTGAGTAATACCTAAAACTAGCCGAATGTTACCTATATCTAGCTAAATATGCTCTAAACTAGGTGAGTAATACCTAAAACTAGCCGAAAGTTACCTATATCTAGCTAAATATGCTCTAAACTAGCTGACTAATACCTAAAACTAGCCGAATATTACCTATATCTAGCTAAATATGCTCTAAACTAGCTGAGTAATAACTAAAACTGACTGAATGTAACGTATATCTAGCTAAATTTGTTCTAAACTAGCTGACTAATACCTAAAACTGACTGAATGTAAACTATACCCAGCTAAATATGCTCTAAACTAGCTCAGAAAATCCTAAAACTGACCGAATGTAACCTATAACTTGCTAAATATGCTCTAAACTAGCTGAGTAATATATAAAACTAGCCGAATGTAACCTATATCTAGCTAAATATGCTCTAAACTAGCTGAGTAATTCCTAAAACTTGCCGAATGTTACCTATATCTAGCTAAATATGCTCTAAACTAGCTGAGTTAACCCTAAAACTAGCTGAATGTAACCTATATCTAGCAAAATATGCTCTAAACTAGCTGAGTAAACCTAAAACTAGCCAAATGTTGCCTATAACTAGCTAAATATGCTCGAAACTAGCTGAGTAAAACCTAAAACTAGCCGAAAGTTACCTATAAGTAGCTAAATGAGCTCTAAACTAGCTGAGTAATACCTAAAACTGACTGAATGTAACCTATATCTAGCTAAATATGCTCTAAACTAGCTGAGTTAACCCAAAAACTGACTGAATGTAACCTATAACTAGCTAAATATGCTCTAAACTAGCTGAGTAATACCTAAAACTAGCCGAATGTAACATATATCTAGCTTAATATGCTTTAAACTAGCTGAGTAATACCTAAAACTAGCCGAATGTTACCTATATCTAGCTAAATATGCTCTAACCTGCTGAGTAATACCTAAAACTGACTGAATGTAACCAATATCTAGCTAAATATGTTCTAAACTAGCTGAGTAATACCTAAAACTAACTGAATGTAACCTTTATCTAGCTAAATATGCTCTAAACTAGCTGTGTAATACCTAAAACTAGCCGAATGTTAGCTATATCTAGCTAAATACCCTCTAAACTAGCTGAGTGATTACTAAAACTAGCTGAATGTTACCTGTAACTAGCTAAATATGCTCTAAACTAGCTGAGTAATACCTAAAACTGACTGAATGTAACCTATATCTTGCTAAATATGCTCTTAAATAGCTGAGTAAACCGTAAAATTGACTGAATGTAACCTTTAACTAGCTAAATATGCTCTAAACTAGCTGAGTAATACCTAAAACTAGCCAAATGTATCCTATATCTAGCTGAATATGCCTTAAACTAGCTGAGTAATAGCTAAAACTAGCCCAATGTTACCTATATCTACCTAAATATGCTCCAAACTAGCTGAATAATACCTAAAACTTGCCGAATTTTACCTATATCTTGCTAAATATGCTCTAAACAAGCTGAGTAATACCTAAAACTGACTGAATGCAACCTATATCTAGCTAAATATTTTCTAACCTAGCTGAGTAATACCTAAAACTAGCCGAATGTTACCTATATCTAGCTAAAAATGCTCTAAACTAGCTGAGTAATACCTAAAACTAGCCGAATGTTACCTATATCTAGCTAAATATGCTCTAAACTAGCTGAGTCATACCTAAAACTGACTGAATGTAACCTATATCTAGCTAAATATGCTCTAAACTAGGTGAGTAATACCTAACACTAGCCGAAAGTTACCTATATCTAGCTAAATATGCTCTAAACTAGCTGAGTAATACCTAAAACTAGCCGAATGTTACCTATATCTAGCTAAATATGCTCTAAACTAGCTGAGTAATAACTATAACTGACTGAATGTAACGTATATCTAGCTAAATTTGTTCTAAACTAGCTGACTAATACCTAAAAATGACTGAATGTAACCTATATCCAGCTAAATATGTTCTAAACTAATTCAGAAAATCCTAAAACTGACTGAATATAACCTATTACTAGCTAAATATGCTCTAAACTAGCTGAGTAATATATAAAACTAGCCAGATGTAACCTATATCTAGCTAAATATGCTCTAAACTAGCTGAGTAATTCCTAAAACTTACCGACTGTTACCTATATCTAGCTAAATATGCTCTAAACTAGCTGAGTTAACCCTAAAACAAGCTGAATGTAACCTATATCTAGCAAAATATGCTCTAAACTAGCTGAGTAAAACCCAAAACTAGCCGAATGTTACCTATTACTAGCTAAATATGCTCTAAACTAGCTGAGTAGTACCTAAAACTGACTGAATGTAACCTATATCTATATAAATATGCTCTAAACTAGCTGAGTTAACCCTAAAACTGACTGAATGTAACATATAACTAGCTAAATATGCTCTAAACTAGCTGAGTAATACCTAAAACTAGCCGAATGAAACCTATATCTAGCTAAATATGCTCTAAACTAACTGAGTAAACCCTAAAACTTGCTGAATGTAATCTATATCTAGCTAAATATGTTCTAAACTAGCTGAGTAATACCTAAAACTGACTGAAGGTAACCTATATCTAGCTAAATATGCTCTAAACTAGCTGAGTAATACCTAAAGCTTACTGAATGTAACTTATATCTAGCTAAATATGCTCTAAACAGGCTGAGTAATACCTGAAACTGACTGAATGTAACCAATATCTCGCTAAATATGCTATAAACTAACTGAGTAATACCTAAAACTGACTGAATGTAACCTATATCTAGCTAAATATGCTCTAAACTAGCAGAGTAATACCTAAAACTGACTGAATGTAACCTGTATCTAGCTAAATATGCTCTAAACTAGCTGAGTAATACCTAAAACGGACAGAATGTAACCTATATCTAGCTAAACACGCTCTAAACTAGCAGAGAAATACCAAAAAATTGACTGAATGTAACCTATATCTAACTAAATATGCTCTAAACTAGCTGAGTAAAACATAAAACTAGCTGAATGTAACCTATAACTAGCTAAATACGCTCTAAACTAGCTGAGTGATACCTAAAACTAGTTGAATGTAACCTATAACTAGCTAAATATGCTCTAAACTAGCTGAGTAATACCTAAAACTGACTGAATGTAACCTAAGTCGAGCTAAATACGCTTTAAACTGGCTGAGAAATACCTAAAACTGACTGAATGTAACCTATATAATGCTAAATATGGTTTAAAGTAGCTGAGTATACCCTAAAACTAGCTGAATGTAACCTATATCTAGCTAAATATGCTCTAATTTAGCTGAGAAATACCTTATACTGACTGAATGTAACTAATATCTAGCTAAATACGCTCTAAACTAACTGAGAAATACCTAAAACTGACTGAATATAACCTATAACTAGCTAAATATGCTCAAAAGTAGCTGTGTAATACCTAAAACATACTGAATGTAACCTGTATCTATCTAAATATGCTCTTAACTAGCTGAGTAATACCTAAAACTGAATGAATGTAACCTATATCTAGCTAAATATGCTCTAAACTAGCCGAGTAATACATAAAACTGACTGTATGTAACCTTTATCTAGCTAAATATGTTCGAAACTAGCTGAGTAATACCTAAAACTGACTGAATGTAACCTATATCTAGCGAAATATGCTCTAAACTAGCTGAGTAATACCTAAAACAGACTGAATGTAACCTATATCTAGCTAAATATGCTCTAAACTAGCTGAGTAATACCTAAAACTGACTGAATGTAACCTATATCTAGCTAAATATGCTCTAAACTAGCTGAATTAACCCAAAAAACTGACTGAATGTAACCTATAACTAGCTACATATGCTCTAAACTAGCTGAGTTATACCTAAATCTAGCCGAATATAACATATATCTAGCTTAATATGCTTTAAACTAGCTGAGTAATACCTAAAACTAGCCGAATGTTACATATATCTAGCTAAATATGCTCTAACCTGCTGAGTAATACCTAAAACTGACTGAATGTAACCAATATCTATCTAAATATGTTCTAAACTAGCTGAGTAATACCTAAAACTATTAGAATGTAACCTTTATCTAGCTAAATATGCTCTAAACTAGCTGAGTAATACCTAAAACTAGCCGAATGTATCCTATATCTAGCTGAATATGCCCTAAACTAGCTGAGTAATACATAAAACTAGCCGAATGTTACCTATAACTAGCTAAATATGCTCTAAACTAGCTGAGTAATACCTAAAACTGACTGAATGTAACCTACATCTAGCTAAATATGCTCTAAACTAGCTGACTAATACCTAAAACTGACTGAATGTAACCTATATCTAGCTAACTATGCTCTAAACTAGCTGGGTAATACTTAAACTGACTGAATGTAACCTAAATCTAGCTATATATGCACTAAAGTAGCTGAGTAATACCTAAAACTGACTGAATGTAACGTATATCTAGCTAAATTTGTTCTAAACTTGCTGAGTAATACCTCAAACTGACTGAATGTAACCTATATTAGGAGAAATATGCTCTAAACTAACTGACTAATACCTAAAACGGACTGAAAGTAACCTATATCCAGCTAAATATGCTCTAAACTAGCTCAGTAAACCCTAAAACTGACTGAATGTAGCCTATAACTAGCTAAATATGCTCTAAACTAGCTGAGTAATACCTAAAACTAGCCGAATGTAACATATATCTAGCTAAATATGCTCTAGCCTAGCTGAGTAATACCTAAAACTGACTGAATGTGACCTATATCTAGCTAAATATGCTCTAAACTAGCTGAGTAAACCCTAAAAGTAGCTGAATGTAACCTATATCTAGCAAAATATGCTCTAAAACAAGCTGAGTCAAACCTAAAACTAGCCGAATGTTACCTGTAACTAGTTAAATATGCTCTAAACTAGCTGAGTAATACCTAAAACTGACTGAATGTGACCTATATCTAGCTAAATATGCTCTAAACTAGCTGAGTAAACCCTAAAACTGACTGAATGTAACCTATAACTAGCTAAATATGCTCGAAACTAGCTGAGTAAAACCTAAAACTAGCGGAATGTTACCTATAACTAGCTAAATATGCTCTAAACTAGCTGAGTAATACCTAAAACTGACTGAATGTAACCTATATCAAGCTAAATAGGCTCTAAACCAGCTGAGTAAAACCTAAAACTAGCCGAATGTTACCTATATCTAGCTAAATATGCTCTAAACTAGCTGAATAATACCTAAAACTTGCCGAATGTTACCTATATCTAGCTAAATATGCTCTTAACAAGCTGAGTAATACCTAAAACTGACTGAATGTAACCTATATCTAGCTAAATATGTTCTAAACTAGCTGAGTAATACCTAAAACTGACTGAATGTAACCTATATCTAGCTAAATATGCTCTAAACTAGCTGAGTAATACCTAAAACTGACTGAATGTAACCTTTATCTAGCTAAATATGCTCTAAACTAGCTGAGTAATACGTAAAACTGACTGAATGTAACCTATATCTTGCTAAATATGCTCTAAACTAGCTGAGTTATACCTAAAACTAGCCGAATGTTACCTATATCTAGCTAAATATGCTCTAAACTAGCTGAGTAATACCTAAAACTAGCCGAATGTTACCTATATCTAGCTAAATATGCTCTAAACTAGCTGTGAAATAATTAAAACTGACTGTATGTAACGTATATCTAGCTAAATTTTTTCTAAACTAGCTGAGTAATAACTAAAACTGACTGAATGTAACCTATATCTAGGGAACTATGCTCTAAACTAGCTGAGAACTACCTAAAACTGACTGAATGTAACCTATATCTAGCTAAATATGCTCTAAACTAGCTGAGTAAACCTAAAACTGACTGAATGTAACCTATAACTAGCTAAACATGCTTGAAACTAGCTGAGTAAAACCTAAAACTAGCCGAATGTTACCTATAACTAGCTAAATATGCTCTAAACTAGCTGAGTAATACCTAAAACTGACTGTAACCTATATCAAGCTAAATAGGCTCTAAACCACCTGAGTAATACCTAAAACTAGCCGAATGTTACCTATATCTACCTAAATATGCTCTAAACTAGCTGAATAATACCTAAAACTTGCCGAATTTTACCTATATCTTGCTAAATATGCTCTAAACAAGCTGAGTAATACCTAAAACTGACTGAATGTAACCTATATCTAGCAAAATATGTTCTAAACTAGCTGAGTAATACCTAAAACTGACTGAATGTAACCTATATCTAGCTAAATATGCTCTAAACTAGCAGAGTAATACCTAAAACTGACTGAATGTAACCTATATCTAGCTAAATATGCACTAAACTAGCTGAGTAATACCTAAAACTGACTGAATGTAACCTATATCTAGCTAAATATGCTCTAAACTAACTGAGTAATACCTAAAACTAGCCGAATGTTACCTATATCTAGCTAAATATGCTCTAAACTAGCTGAGTAATAACTATAACTGACTGAATGTAACGTATATCTAGCTAAATTTGTTCTAAACTAGCTGACTAATACCTAAAACTGACTGAATGTAACCTATATCCAGCTAAATATGCTCTAAACTAGCTCAGAAAATCCTAAAACTGACTGAATGTAACCTATAACTAGCTAAATATGCTCTAAACTAGCTGAGTAATATATAAAACTAGCCAGATGTAACCTATATCTAGCTAAATATGCTCTAATCTAGCTGAGTAATTCCTAAAATTTACCGAATGTTACCTATATCTAGCAAAATATGCTCTAAACTAGCTGAGTTAACCCTAAAACTAGCTGAATGTAACCTATATCTAGCAAAATATCCTCTAAACTAGCTGAGTATAACCTAAAACTAGCCGAATGTTACCTATAACTAGCTAAAAATGCTCGTAACTAGCTGAGTAAAACCTAAAACTAGCCGAAAGTTACCTATAAGTAGCTAAATAAGCTCTAAACTAGCTGAGTAATACCTAAAATTGACTGAATGTAACCTATATCAAGCTAAATAGGCTCTAAACTAGCTGAGTAATACTTAAAACCAGCCGAATGTTACTTAGATCTAGCTAAATATGTTCTATGCTAGCTGAGTAATATCTAAAACTGACTGAAAGTAACCTATATCTAGTTAAATATGCTCTAAACTAGCTGAGTAATACCTAAACTAGCCGAATGTTACCTATATCTAGCTAAGTATTCTCTAAACTAGATGAGTAAACCATAAAACTAGCTGAATGTAACCTATATCTAGCAAAATATGCTCTAAACTAGCTGAGTAAAACCTAAAACTAGCCGAATGTTACCTATTACTAGCTAAATATGCTCTAAACTAGCTGAGTAGTACCTAAAACTGACTGAATGTAACCTATATCTATATAAATATGCTCTAAACTAGCTGAGTTAACCCTAAAACTGACTGAATGTAACATATAACTAGCTAAATATGCACTAAACTAGCTGAGTAATACCTAAAACTAGCCGAATGAAACCTATATCTAGCTAAATATGCTCTAAACTAACTGAGTAAACCCTAAAACTAGCTGAATGTAATCTATATCTAGCTAAATATGTTCTAAACTAGCTGAGTAATACCTAAAACTGACTGAAGGTAACCTATATCTAGCAAAATATGCTCTAAACTAGCTGAGTAATACCTAAAGCTTACTGAATGTAACTTATATCTAGCTAAATATGCTCTAAACAGGTTGAGTAATACCTAAAACTGACTGAATGTAACCAATATCTCGCTAAATATTCTGTAAACTAACTGAGTAATACCTAAAACTGACTGAATGTAACCTATATCTAGCTAAATATGCTCTAAACTAGCTGAGTAATACCTAAAACTGACTGAATGTAACCTGTATCTAGCTAAATATGCTCTAAACTAGCTGAGTAATACCTAAAACGGACAGAATGTAATCTATATCTAGCTAAACACGCTCTAAACTAGCAGAGAAATACCAAAAAATTGACTGAATGTAACCTATATCTAACTAAATATGCTCTAAACTAGCTGAGTAAAACATAAAACTAGCTGAATGTAAGCTATATCTAGCTAAATACGCTCTAAACTAGCTGAGTGATACCTAAAACTAGTTGAATGTAACCTATAACTAGCTAAATATGCTCTAAACTAGCTGAGTAATACCTAAAACTGACTGAATGTAACCTAAGTCGAGCTAAATACGCTTTAAACTGGCTGAGAAATACCTAAAACTGACTGAATGTAACCTATATAATGCTAAATATGGTTTAAAGTAGCTGAGTATACCCTAAAACTAGCTGAATGTAACCTATATCTAGCTAAATATGCTCTAATTTAGCTGAGAAATACCTTATATTGACTGAATGTAACCTATATCTAGCTAAATACGTTCTAAACTAACTGAGAAATACCTAAAACTGACTGAATATAACCTATAACTAGCTAAATATGCTCAAAAATAGCTGAGTAATACCTAAAACTTACTGAATGTAACCTATATCTATCTAAATATGCTCTTAACTAGCTGAGTAATACCTAAAACTGAATGAATGTAACCTATATCTAGCTAAATATGCTCTAAACTAGCCGAGTAATACATAAAACTGACTGAATGTAACCTTTATCTAGCTAAATATGTTCGAAACTAGCTGAGTAATACCTAAAACTGACTGAATGTAACCTATTACTAGCGAAATATGCTCTAAACTAGCTGAGTAATACCTAAAACTGACTGAATGTAACCTATATCTAGCTAAATATGCTCTAAACTAGCTGAATTAACCCAAAAACTGACTGAATGTAACCTATAACTAGCTACATAAGCTCTAAACTAGCTGAGTTATACCTAAAACTAGCCGAATATAACATATATCTAGCTTAATATGCTTTAAACTAGCTGAGTGATACCTAAAACTAGCCGAATGTTACCTATATCTAGCTAAATATGCTCTAACCTGCTGAGTAATACCTAAAACTGACTGAATGTAACCAATATCTAGCTAAATATGTTCTAAACTAGCTGAGTAATACCTAAAACTAACAGAATGTAACCTTTATCTAGCTAAATATGCTCTAAACTAGCTGAGTAATACCTAAAACTAGCCGAATGTATCCTATATCTAGCTGAATATGCCCTAAACTAGCTGAGTAATACCTAAAACTAGCCGAATGTTACCTATAACTAGCTAAATATGCTCTAAACTAGCTGAGTAATACCTAAAACTGACTGTAACCTATATCAAGCTAAATAGGCTCTAAACCAGCTGAGTAATACCTAAAACTAGCCGAATGTTACCTCTATCTACATAAATATGCTCTAAACTAGCTGAATAATATCTAAAACTTGCCGAATTTTACCTATATCTTGCTAAATATGCTCTAAACAAGCTGAGTAATACCTAAAACTGACTGAATGTAACCTATATCTAGCAAAATATGTTCTAAACTAGCTGAGTAATACCTAAAACTGACTGAATGTAACCTTTATCTAGATAATATGTTCGAAACTAGCTGAGTAATCCCTAAAACTGACTGAATGTAACCTATATCTAGCTAAATATGCTCTAAACTAGCTGAGTAATACCTAAAACAGACTGAATGTAACATATATCTAGCTAAATATGCTCTAAACTAGCTGAGTAATACCTAAAACTGAATGAATGTAACCTATATCTAGGTAAATATGCTCTAAACTAGCCGAGTAATACATAAAACTGACTGAATGTAACCTTTATCTAGCGAAATATGCTCTAAACGAGCTGAGTAATACCTAAAACAGACTGAATGTAACCTATATCTACTTAAATATGCTCTAAACTAGCTGAGTAATACCTAAAACTGACTGAATGTAACCTATATCTAGCTAAATATGCTCTAAACTAGCTGAGTTAACCCAAAAACTGACTGAATGTAACCTATAACTAGCTATATATGCTCTAAACTAGCTGAGTAATACCTAAAACTAGCCGAATGTAACATATATCTAGCTTAATATGCTTTAAACTTGCTGAGTAATACCTAAAACTAGCCAAATGTTACCTATATCTAGCTAAATATGCTCTAACCAGCTGAGTAATACCTAAAACTGACTGAATGTAACCTTTATCTAGCTAAATATGCTCTAAACTAGCTGTGTAATACCTAAAACTAGCCGAATGTTAGCTATATCTAGCTAAATACCCTCTAAACTAGCTGAGTGATTACTAAAACTAGCTGAATGTTACCTGTAACTAGCTAAATATGCTCTAAACTAGCTGAGTAATACCTAAAACTGACTGAATGTAACCTATATCTTGCTAAATATGCCCTTAAATAGCTGAGTAAACCGTAAAATTGACTGAATGTAACCTTTAACTAGCTAAATATGCTCTAAACTAGCTGAGTAATACCTAAAACTAGCCATATGTATCCTATATCTAGCTGAATATGCCTTAAACTAGCTGAGTAATACCTAAAACTAGCCGAATGTTACCTATATCTACCTAAATATGCTCCAAACTAGCTGAATAATACCTAAAACTTGCCGAATTTTACCTATATCTTGCTAAATATGCTCTAAACAAGCTGAGTAATACCTAAAACTGACTGAATGCAACCTATATCTAGCTAAATATTTTCTAACCTAGCTGAGTAATACCTAAAACTAGCCGAATGTTACCTATATCTAGCTAAAAATGCTCTAAACTAGCTGAGTAATACCTAAAACTAGCCGAATGTTACCTATATCTAGCTAAATATGCTCTAAACTAGCGGAGTCATACCTAAAACTGACTGAATGTAACCTATATCTAGCTAAATATGCTCTAAACTAGGTGAGTAATACCTAAAACTAGCCGAAAGTTACCTATATCTAGCTAAATATGCTCTAAACTAGCTGAGTAATACCTAAAACTAGCCGAATGTTACCTATATCTAGCTAAATATGCTCTAAACTAGCTGAGTAATAACTATAACCGACTGAATGTAACGTATATCTAGCTAAATTTGTTCGAAACTAGCTGACTAATACCTAAAACTGACTGAATGTAACCTATATCCAGCTAAATATGCTCTAAACTAGCTCAGAAAATCCTAAAACTGACTGAATGTAACCTATAACTAGCTAAATATGCTCTAAACTAGCTGAGTAATATATAAAACTAGCCAGATGTAACCTATATCTAGCTAAATATGCTCTAAACTAGCTGAGTAATTCCTGAAACTTACCGACTGTTACCTATATCTAGCTAAATATGCTCTAAACTAGCTGAGTTAACCCTAAAACAAGCTGAATGTAACCTATATCTAGCAAAATATGCTCTAAACTAGCTGAGTAAAACCTAAAACTAGCCGAATGTTACCTATAACTAGCTAAAAATGCTCGAAACTAGCTGAGTAAAACCTAAAACTAGCCGAAAGTTACCTATAAGTAGTTAATAAACTCTAAACTAGCTGAGTAATACCTAAAACTGACTGAATGTAACCTATATCAAGCTAAATAGGCTCTAAACTAGCTGAGTAATACTTAAAACCAGCCGAATGTTACTTAGATCTAGCTAAATATGTTCTATGCTAGCTGAGTAATATCTAAAACTGACTGAAAGTAACCTATATCTAGTTAAATATGCTCTAAACTAGCTGAGTAATACCTTAAACTAGCCGAATGTTACCTATATCTAGCTAAATATTCTCTAAACTAGCTGAGTAAACCATAAAACTAGCTGAATGTAACCTATATCTAGCAAAATATGCTCTAAACTAGCTGAGTAAAACCTAAAACTAGCCGAATGTTACCTATTACTAGCTAAATATGCTCTAAACTAGCTGAGTAGTACCTAAAACTGACTGAATGTAACCTATATCTATATAAATATGCTCTAAACTAGCTGAGTTAACCCTAAAACTGACTGAATGTAACATATAACTAGCTAAATATGCTCTAAAGTAGCTGAGTAATACCTAAAACTAGCCGAATGAAACCTATATCTAGCTAAATATGCTCTAAACTAACTGAGTAAACCCTAAAACTAGCTGAATGTAATCTATATCTAGCTAAATATGTTCTAAACTAGCTGAGTAATACCTAAAACTGACTGAAGGTAACCTATATCTAGCTAAATATGCTCTAAACTAGCTGAGTAATACCTAAAGCTTACTGAATGTAACTTATATCTAGCTAAATATGCTCTAAACAGGCTGAGTAATACCTAAAACTGACTGAATGTAACCAATATCTCGCTAAATATGCTATAAACTAACTGAGTAATACCTAAAACTGACTGAATGTAACCTATATCAAGCTAAATATGCTCTAAACTAGCTGAGTAATACCTAAAACTGACTGAATGTAACCTGTATCTAGCTAAATATGCTCTAAACTAGCTGAGTAATACCTAAAACGGACAGAATGTAACCTATATCTAGCTAAACACGCTCTAAACTAGCAGAGAAATACCAAAAAATTGACTGAATGTAACCTATATCTAACTAAATATGCTCTAAACTAGCTGAGTAAAACATAAAACTAGCTGAATGTAACCTATAACTAGCTAAATACGCTCTAAACTAGCTGAGTGATACCTAAAACTAGTTGAATGTAACCTATAACTAGCTAAATATGCTCTAAACTAGCTGAGTAATACCTAAAACTGACTGAATGTAACATAAGTCGAGCTAAATACGCTTTAAACTGGCAGAGAAATACCTAAAACTGACTGAATGTAACCTATATAATGCTAAATATGGTTTAAAGTAGCTGAGTATACCCTAAAACTAGCTGAATGTAACCTATATCTAGCTAAATATGCTCTAATTTAGCTGAGAAATACCTTATACTGACTGAATGTAACCTATATCTAGCTAAATACGCTGTAAACTTACTGAGAAATACCTAAAACTGACTGAATATAACCTATAACTAGCTAAATATGCTCAAAAGTAGCTGAGTAATACCTAAAACATACTGAATGTAACCTATATCTATCTAAATATGCTCTTAACTAGCTGAGTAATACCTAAAACTGAATGAATGTAACCTATATCTAGCTAAATATGCTCTAAACTAGCCGAGTAATACATAAAACTGACTGAATGTAACCTTTATCTAGCTAAATATGTTCGAAACTAGCTGAGTAATACCTAAAACTGACTGAATGTAACCTATATCTAGCGAAATATGCTCTAAACTAGCTGAGTAATACCTAAAACAGACGGAATGTAACCTATATCTAGCTAAATATGCTCTAAACTAGCTGAGTAATACCTAAAACTGACTGAATGTAACCTATATCTAGCTAAATATGCTCTAAACTAGCTGAATTAACCCAAAAACTGACTGAATGTAACCTATAACTAGCTACATATGCTCTAAACTAGCTGAGTTATACCTAAAACTAGCCGAATATAACATATATCTAGCTTAATATGCTTTAAACTAGCTGAGTAATACCTAAAACTAGCCGAATGTATCCTATATCTAGCTGAATATGCCCTAAACTAGCTGAATAATACCTAAAACTAGCCGAATGTTACCTATAACTAGCTAAATATGCTCTAAACTAGCTGAGTAATACCTAAAACTGACTGAATGTAACCTACATCTAGCTAAATATGCTCTAATCTAGCTGAATAATACCTAAAACTGACTGAATGTAACCTATATCTAGCTAAATATGCTCTAAACTAGCTGGGTAATACTTAAACTGACTGAATGTAACCTAAATCTAGCTATATATGCACTAAAGTAGCTGAGTAATACCTAAAACTGACTGAATGTAACGTATATCTAGCTAAATTTGTTCTAAACTTGCTGAGTAATACCTAAAACTGACTGAATGTAACCTATATTAGGAGAAATATGCTCTAAACTAACTGACTAATACCTAAAACGGACTGAAAGTAACCTATATCCAGCTAAATATGCTCTAAACTAGCTCAGTAAACCCTAAAACTGACTGAATGTAGCCTATAAGTAGCTAAATATGCTCTAAACTAGCTGAGTAATACCTAAAACTAGCCGAATGTAACCTATATCTAGCTAAATATGCTCTAGACTAGCTGAGTAATACCTAAAACTGACTGAATGTGACCTATATCTAGCTAAATATGCTCTAGACTAGCTGAGTAAACCCTAAAAGTAGCTGAATGTAACCTATATCTAGCAAAATATGCTCTAAACAAGCTGAGTCAAACCTAAAACTAGCCGAATGTTACCTGTAACTAGTTAAATATGCTCTAAACTAGCTGAGTAATACCTAAAACTGACTGAATGTGACCTATATCTAGCTAAATATGCTCTAAACTAGCTGAGTAAACCCTAAAACTGACTGAATGTAACCTATAACTAGCTAAATATGCTCGAAACTAGCTGAGTAAAACCTAAAACTAGCCGAATGTTACCTATAACTAGCTAAATATGCTCTAAACTAGCTGAGTAATACCTAACACTGACTGAATGTAACCTATATCAAGCTAAATAGGCTCTAAACCAGCTGAGTAAAATCTAAAACTAGCCGAATGTTACCTATATCTAGCTAAATATGCTCTAAACTAGCTGAATAATACCTAAAACTTGCCGAATGTTACCTATATCTAGCTAAATATGCTCTTAACAAGCTGAGTAATACCTAAAACTGACTGAATGTAACCTATATCTAGCTAAATATGTTCTAAACTAGCTGAGTAATACCTAAAACTGACTGAATATAACCTATATCTAGCTAAATATGCTCTAAACTAGCTGAGTAATACCTAAAACTGACTGAATGTAACCTATATCTAGCTAAATATGCTCTAAACTAGCTGAGTAATACCTAAAACTGACTGAATGTAACCTATATCTTGCTAAATATGCTCTAAACTAGCTGAGTTATACCTAAAACTAGCCGAATGTTACCTATATTTAGCTAAATATGCTCTAAACTAGCTGAGTAATACCTAAAACTAGCCGAATGTTACCTATATCTAGCTAAATATGCTCTAAACTAGCTGTGAAATAATTAAAACTGACTGAATGTAACGTATATCTAGCTAAATTTTTTCTAAACTAGCTGAGTAATAACTAAAACTGACTGAATGTAACCTATATCTAGGGAACTATGCTCTAAACTAGCTGAGAACTACCTAAAACTGACTGAATGTAACCTATATCTAGCTAAATATGCTCTAAACTAGCTGAGTAAACCCTAAAACTGACTGAATGTAACCTATAACTAGCTAAACATGCTTGAAACTAGCTGAGTAAAACCTAAAACTAGCCGAATGTTACCTATAACTAGCTAAATATGCTCTAAACTAGCTGAGAAATACCTAAAACTGACTGTAACCTATATCAAGCTAAATAGGCTCTAAACCACCTGAGTAATACCTAAAACTAACCGAATGTTACCTATATCTACCTAAATATGCTCTAAACTAGCTGAATAATACCTAAAACTTGCCGAATTTTACCTATATCTTGCTAAATATGCTCTAAACAAGCTGAGTAATACCTAAAACTGACTGAATGTAACCTATATCTAGCAAAATATGTTCTAGACTAGCTGAGTAATACCTAAAACTGACTGAATGTAACCTATATCTAGCTAAATATGCTCTAAACTAGCTGAATAACACCTAAAACTTGCCGAATTTTACCTATATCTAGCTAAATATGCTCTAAAAAGGCTGAGTAATACCTAAAACTAGCTGAATGTTATCTATATCTAGCTAAATATGCTCTAAACTAGCTGAGTACACCCTAAAACTAGCTGAATGTAACCTATATCAAGCTAAATATGTTCTAAACTGGCTGAGTAATACCTAAAACTGACTGAATGTAACCTATATCCAGCTAAATATGCTTTAAACTAGCTGAGTAATACCTAAAGCTTACTGAATGTAACTCATATCTAGCTAAATATGCTCTAAACAGGCTGAGTAATACCTAAAACTGACTGAATGTAACCTATATCTAGCTAAATATGCTATAAACTAACTGAGTAATACCTAAAACTGACTGAATGTAAACTATATCTAGCTAAATATGCTCTAAACTAGCTGAGTAATACCTAAAACGGACTGAATGTAACCTATATCTAGCTAAATATGCTCTAAACTAGCTGAGTAATACCTAAAACGGACAGAATGAACCTATATCTAGCTAAATACGCTCTAAACTAGCTGAGAAATACCAAAAAATTGACTGAATGTAACCTATACCTAACTAAATATGCTTTAAACTTGCTGAGTAAAACATAAAACTAGCTGAATGTAACCTATATCTTGCTAAATGTGCTCTAAACTAGCTGAGTTATACCTAAAACTAGCCGAATGTTACCTATATCTAGCTAAATATGCTCTAAACTAGGTGAGTAATAACTAAAACTAGCCGAATGTTACCTATAACTAGCTAAATATGCTCTAAACTAGCTGAGTAATAACTAAAACTGACTGAATGTAACCTATATCTAGCAAAATATGCTCTAAACTAGCTGAGTACTACCTAAAACTGACTGAATGTAACCTATATCGAGCTAAATATGCTCTAAACTAGCTGAGTAAACCCTAAAACTGACTGAATGTAACCTATAACTAGCTAAACGTGCTCGTAACTAGCTGAGTAATACCTAAAACTAGCCGAATGTTACCTATAACTAGCTAAATATGCTCTAAACTAGCTGAGTAATACCTAAAACTGACTGAATGTAACCTGTATCAAGCTAAATAGGCTCTAAACCAGCAGAGTAAAACCTAAAACTAGCCGAATGTTACCTATATCTAGCTAAATATGCTCTAAACTAGCTGAATAATACCTAAAACTTGGCGAATGTTACCTATATCTAGCTAAATATGCTCTTAACAAGCTGAGTAATACCTAAAACTGACTGAATGTAACCTATATCTAGCTAAATATGTTCTAAACTAGCTGAGTAATACCTAAAACTGACTGAATGTAACCTATATCTAGCTAAATATGCTCTAAACTAGCTGAGTAATACCTAAAACTGACTGAATGTAACCTATATCTAGCTAAATATGCTCTAAACTAGCTGATTAATACCTAAAACTGACTGAATGTAACCTATATCTTGCTAAATATGCTCTAAACTAGCTGAGTTATACCCAAAACTAGCCGAATGTTACCTATATCTAGCTAAATATGCTCTAAACTAGCTGAGTAATACCTAAAACTAGCCGAATGTTACCTATATCTAGCTAAATATGCTCTAAACTAGCTGTGTAATAACTAAAACTGACTGAATGTAACGTATATCTAGCTAAATTTTTTCTAAACTAGCTGAGCAATAACTAAAACTGACTGATTGTAACCGGTAACTAGCTAAATATGCTCGAAACTTGCTGAGTAAAACCTAAAGCTAGCCGAATGTTACCTATAACTAGCTAAATAAGATCTAAACTAGCTGAGTAATACCTAAAACTCACTGAATGTAACCTATATCAAGCTAAATAGGCTCTAAACTAGCTGAGTCATAATTAAAACCAGCCGAATGTTAGTTATATCTAGCTAAATATGCTCTAAACTAGCTGAATAATACCTAAAACTTGGCGAATGTTACCTATATCTAGCTAAATATGCTCTTAACAAGCTGAGTAATACCTAAAACTGACTAAATGTAACCTATATCTAGCTAAATATGTTCTAAACTAGCTGAGTAATACCTAAAACTGACTGAATGTAACCTATATCTAGCTAAATATGCTCTAAACTAGCTGAGTAATACCTAAAACTGACTGAATGTAACCTATATCTAGCTAAATATGCTCTAAACTAGCTGATTAATACCTAAAACTGACTGAATGTAACCTATATCATGCTAAATATGCTCTTAACTAGCTGAGTAAACCCAAGAACTTGCTGAATGTAACCTATATCTAGCAAAATATGCTCTAAACTAGCTGAGTAAAACCTAAAACTAGCCGAATGTTACCTATAACTAGCTAAATATGCTCTAAACTAGCTGAGTAATACCTAAAACTGACTGAATGTAACCTATATCTAGCTAAATATGCTCTAAAATAGCTGAATAAACCCTAAAACTGACTGAATGTAACCGGTAACTAGCTAAATATGCTCGAAACATGCTGAGTAAAACCTAAAGCTAGCCGAATGTTACCTATAACTAGCTAAATAAGATCTAAACTAGCTGAGTAATACCTAAAACTCACTGAATGTAACCTATATCAAGCTAAATAGGCTCTAAACTAGCTGAGTCATAATTAAAACCAGCCGAATGTTAGTTATATCTAGCTAAATATGCTCTAAACTAGCTGAATAACACTTAAAACTTGCCGAATTTTACCTATATCTAGCTAAATATGCTCTAAAAAGGCTGAGTAATACCTAAAACTAGCTGAATGTTATCTATATCTAGCTAAATATGCTCTAAACTAGCTGAGTATACCCTAAAACTAGCTGAATGTAACCTATATCAAGCTAAATATGTTCTAAACTAGCTGAGTAATACCTAAAACTGACTGAATGTAACCTGTATCTAGATAAATATGCTCTAAACTAGCTGAGTAATACCTAAAGCTTACTGAATGTAACTCATATCTAGCTAAATAAGCTCTAAACTTGCTAAGTAATACCTAAAACTCACTGAATGTAACCTATATCAAGCTAAATAGGCTCTAAACTAGCTGAGTCATAATTAAAACCAGCCGAATGTTAGTTATATCTAGCTAAATATGCTCTAAACTAGCTGAATAACACCTAAAACTTGCCGAAATTTACCTATATCTAGCTAAATATGCTCTAAAAAGGCTGAGTAATACCTAAAACTAGCTGAATGTTATCTATATCTAGCTAAATATGCTCTAAACTAGCTGAGTATACCCTAAAACTAGCTGAATGTAACCTATATCAAGCTAAATATGTTCTAAACTAGCTGAGTAATACCTAAAACTGACTGAATGTAACCTATATCTAGCTAAATATGCTCTAAACTAGCTGATTAATACCTAAAACTGACTGAATGTAACCTATATCTTGCTAAATATGCTCTAAACTAGCTGAGTTATACCTAAAACTAGCCGAATGTTACCTATATCTAGCTAAATATGCTCTAAACTAGCTGAGTAATACCTAAAACTAGCCGAATGTTACCTATATCTAGCTAAATATGCTCTAAACTAGCTGTGTAATAACTAAAACTGACTGAATGTAACGTATATCTAGCTAAATTTTTTCTAAACTAGCTGAGCAATAACTAAAACTGACTGATTGTAACCGGTAACTAGCTAAATATGCTCGAAACTTGCTGAGTAAAACCTAAAGCTAGCCGAATGTTACCTATAACTAGCTAAATAAGATCTAAACTAGCTGAGTAATACCTAAAACTCACTGAATGTAACCTATATCAAGCTAAATAGGCTCTAAACTAGCTGAGTCATAATTAAAACCAGCCGAATGTTAGTTATATCTAGCTAAATATGCTCTAAACTAGCTGAATAATACCTAAAACTTGGCGAATGTTACCTATATCTAGCTAAATATGCTCTTAACAAGCTGAGTAATACCTAAAACTGACTAAATGTAACCTATATCTAGCTAAATATGTTCTAAACTAGCTGAGTAATACCTAAAACTGACTGAATGTAACCTATATCTAGCTAAATATGCTCTAAACTAGCTGAGTAATACCTAAAACTGACTGAATGTAACCTATATCTAGCTAAATATGCTCTAAACTAGCTGATTAATACCTAAAACTGACTGAATGTAACCTATATCATGCTAAATATGCTCTTAACTAGCTGAGTAAACCCAAGAACTTGCTGAATGTAACCTATATCTAGCAAAATATGCTCTAAACTAGCTGAGTAAAACCTAAAACTAGCCGAATGTTACCTATAACTAGCTAAATATGCTCTAAACTAGCTGAGTAATACCTAAAACTGACTGAATGTAACCTATATCTAGCTAAATATGCTCTAAAATAGCTGAATAAACCCTAAAACTGACTGAATGTAACCGGTAAGTAGCTAAATATGCTCGAAACATGCTGAGTAAAACCTAAAGCTAGCCGAATGTTACCTATAACTAGCTAAATAAGATCTAAACTAGCTGAGTAATACCTAAAACTCACTGAATGTAACCTATATCAAGCTAAATAGGCTCTAAACTAGCTGAGTCATAATTAAAACCAGCCGAATGTTAGTTATATCTAGCTAAATATGCTCTAAACTAGCTGAATAACACTTAAAACTTGCCGAATTTTACCTATATCTAGCTAAATATGCTCTAAAAAGGCTGAGTAATACCTAAAACTAGCTGAATGTTATCTATATCTAGCTAAATATGCTCTAAACTAGCTGAGTATACCCTAAAACTAGCTGAATGTAACCTATATCAAGCTAAATATGTTCTAAACTAGCTGAGTAATACCTAAAACTGACTGAATGTAACCTATATCTAGCTAAATATGCTATAAACTAACTGAGTAATACCTAAAACTGACTGAATGTAAACTATATCTAGCTAAATATGCTCTAAACTAGCTGAGTAATACCTAAAACGGACTGAATGTAACCTATATCTAGCTAAATATGCTCTAAACTAGCTGAGTAATACCTAAAACGGACAGAATGTAACCTATATCTAGCTAAATACGCTCTAAACTAGCTGAGAAATACCAAAAATTGACTGAATGTAACCTATAACTAGCTAAATACGCTCTAAACTAGCTAAGTGATACCTAAAACTAGCTGAATGTAACCTATATCTAGCTAAATATGCCCTAAACTAGCTGAGTAATCCCTAAAACTGACTGAATGTAACCTATAACTAGCTAAACATGCACGAAACTAGCTGAGTAAAACCTAAAACTAGCCGAATGTTACCTATAACTAGCTAAATATGCTCTAAACTACCTGAGTAATTCCTAAAACTGACTGTAACCTATATCAAGCTAAATAGGCTCTAAACCAGCTGAGTAATACCTAAAACTAGCCGAATGTTACCTATATCTACGTTAATATGCTCTAAACTAGCTGAATAATACCTAAAACTTGCCGAATTTTAGCTATATCTTGCTAAATATGCTCAAAACAAGCTGAGTAATACCTAAAACTGACTGAATGTAACCTATATCTAGCAAAATATGTTCTAAACTAGCTGAGTAATACCTAAAACTGACTGAATGTAACCTACATCTAGCTAAATATGCTCTAAACTAGCAGAGTAATACCTAAAACTGACTGAATGTAACCTATATCTAGCTAAATATGCACTAAACTAGCTGAGTAATAACTAAAACTGACTGAATGTAACCTATATCTAGCTAAATATGCTCTAAACTAACTGAGTAATTCCTAAAACTAGCCGAATGTTACCTATATCTAGCTAAATATGCTCTAAACTAGCTGAGTAATACCTAAAACTAGCCGAATGTTACCTATATCTAGCTAAATATGCTCTAAACTAGCTGAGTAATAACTAAAACTGACTGAATGTAACGTATATCTAGCTAAATTTGTTCGAAACTAGTCTTGTAATACCTAAAACTGTCTGAATGTAACCTATATCTAGCGAAATATGCTCTAAACTAGCTGAGTAATACCTAAAACAGACTGAATGTAACCTATATCTAGCTAAATATGATCTAAACTAGCTGAGTAATACCTAAAACTGACTGAATGTAACCTATATCCAGCTAAATATGCTCTAAACTAGCTCAGTAAAACCTAAAACTGACTGAATGTAACCTATAACTAGCTAAATATGCTCTAAACTAGCTGAGTAATATATAAAACTAGCCGAATGTACCCTATATCTAGCTTAATATGCTCTAAACTAGCTGAGTAAATACCTAAAACTAGCCGAATGTTACCTATATCTAGCTAAATATGCTCTTAACTAGCTGAGTAAACCCAAGAACTTGCTGAATGTAACCTATATCTAGCAAAATATGCTCTAAACTAGCTGAGTAAAACCTAAAACTAGCCGAATGTTACCTATAACTAGCTAAATATGCTCTAAACTAGCTGAGTAATACCTAAAACTGACTGAATGTAACCTATATCTAGCTAAATATGCTCTAAAATAGCTGAATAAACCCTAAAACTGACTGAATGAAACCGGTAACTAGCTAAATATGCTCGAAACTTGCTGAGTAAAACCTAAAGCTAGCCGAATGTTACCTATAACTAGCTAAATAAGATCTAAACTAGCTGAGTAATACCTAAAACTCACTGAATGTAACCTATATCAGCTAAATAGGCTCTAAACTAGCTGAGT